>OZ004704.1:130373265-130973265 GCA_963924515.1 Vespertilio murinus | reverse complement strand
TATTCAAGTGGGCCCAAAGTAATCATGAGGGATGGAGTTGTGAACATATGAGGGAAATGAACAAAGTAATCAAAGTAGTCAGAGGAGATGTTTTGCAGAAGCAGCCAGAGTGATGCCATCACTAGAAAGGGGCATAAGCTAAGGCAGGCAGGCAGCCCTAGAAGCCTGCAAAGGCCAAACACAGGGTCTCCCCTGGAGCCTCCCGAAGGAACACAGCCCTAAAACTTGTGGTTTTAGCCCTCTAAGACCCACTTCAGAGCAATAATAAAATAAATATGTGCTGTCTTAATCCACCATGTGTGTGGTAATTTGTTACCACAGCAATAAAAAACTAATACAAAAGTGTATTAGTATTTACCCTTATCTTACAGATGAGGAAACTGGCCTCATTAAGTTTCCAGAACTTGTTTAAACCTCAAAGCCAGTGCCTGGAGGTGCTTGGATCCAAACCCAGAGGTGAGGGGTTGATGGAATCTGCCACTGGGAGGTAGCCTGGGATCACGGTGGCCATTGCACACAGCAGATGAAGGACTGTCACTTAATGTAACGGGCAGTGAGAGGGGATGAGGTTGTGAACATATGAGGGACATGAACAAAGTTGATTATTATGTGGGATTCTCAATACAGTGAAATATGTAGTAGGTTCTATATCACTTTGAATAGAAACTGGTAAGTATGCTCCCTGACAAAATGATACAGCTTTGCCTTGCAGGAAACTTACTTATTGCAAATATTTTTCCTACTGAGATATATAAAAGATACTTTCTATAGTCTCACCTTTAAAATTTCCCACTTTCTCTTTACATGATTTCTTTGTAAATGGCTGAATCTCCCTGCACTTTTCCTCACTGAGCTGCATTCTGAAGTTCCATACACAAGACTGTATACAGAAGTCAAGATGAAATTATTCTGTGTTTCAGTGTATGTACAGAGAACAATAACCAGGAAGACAGATTACTGGCAAAGAATGAAGCTTCCCTAACCTAGATAATCATCACCACCATAATCTAAACTATTTAATAAAGCCTTATTATAAGCATATTTTTAGAATATTTGCCAACTATTTTCTAGTTTTACCAATAACCCTGCATAATGACATCATTCCCATTTTACAACTGAGAAAACTGAAATTCAAAGAGATTAAAAATTTTGCTAGCAAGATAATAAACTGAAAATTGTAACCCTAGTTTGATGCCAAACTCATGCCTTTTTATTCTTTTTTATTTTATTTTATTATTTTTTTTTTACAGAGAGGAAGAGAGAGGGATAGAGTTAGAAACATTGATGAGAGAGAATCATCAATCAGCTGTCTACTGCACACCCCCACAACCAAGGCACATGTCCTTGACTGAAATCGAACCTGGGACCCTTCAATCAGCAGGCCGAGGCTCTATCCACTGAGCCAAACTGGTTTTGGCATGCCTTTTTATTCTTAAACTAGAGGCCCAGTGCCTGAAATTCATTCCTCTCCAATCCAAAACCCCTTACAGGATGTCTGACTGCTGGTTTAGGCCTAATCCTGGGGATCAGGCCTAAACCAGCAGTCAGACATCCCTCTCACAATCCTGGACCACTGGCTTCTAATCACTCAACTGCCTGCTTACCTGGTCACCCCTATCTTTCCCCCTCCGCCAACTTGATCGCCCCTCACTGTCTCTGCATGCTGGCCTGATTGCCCCCAACTGCCCCCTCCCTGCCAGCTTGGTTGCTCCTAACTGCCCCCATGCTGGCCTGGTCACCCTTTACTGCTCACCCCTGCTGGCCTGGTTTCCCCCAATTGCCTCCCCCTGCTGGCCTGGTTGCCTCCAACTGCACCCCCTGCCAGCCTAGTCACCCCATGCAGCCTGCTTGTTCAGTCGTTTGGTAGTCCCTCACTAACCCCCCGTCAGCCTGGTGTTGGCAGCCATCTTGTGAGGGTGTGATGGTCTATTTGCATATTGCCTCTTAATTATATAGGATGATGCCACCTCTCCATGTGTAGTTAATTCCATAATTCAGGAAAAGTAAGAAGAGTGGGTAGGGTACACAGTGGGGATTTTTTTTCTACTTTATCTCCAACCCCCCCCCCCCAAAAAAAAAAAAAAAAGCCCAAATCTTTGCCCATACTTTGTCAATGGCAATCTGGGCTGTGATGGGTACATTTAGGGACGCTTTCTTAACCAACCCACAAATGGATCCCGATGATTTGGACTTACTTCTAAGTCTCTGAGAGTGCCTGCCCATCTCAGCCCCAAGGGATGAAGGCAGAAGCTTCTCACCCCTCCTACTTCAAGAGCCCACACCCTCAGTTGAAGGATAGTGGAGGATTTTTAATTTGGACCCCTGTTCATGTTCCTAAGGTAGTCCTATAATGCACTCCAATTAGACCTGTTCCTTGCTGCCTTTTTATCTTAAACTTCTACATAATAATTTTCATTTATAAAAACTCAGTAGACTCAAGATTGACCCTTCTGTTTCCCCACCTGCTAATTGCTTCTCATTCTGAACTGCCCACATGTCTCATTATTCATTTCCTAATTAATAGAGGTGACATAATCCTCCAGCACAATTGACAGTTCTCCCATTTCCTACAGCACAATCTCATTAACATTGTCTCAGCTGATAAAAAAGGACAGTTCACTGTCTCTGGGCATTAGTGCCTTGGAATAAGGTATAAAGCCTTATGTAACATTCAAATTACACACACAAACTACTAATCAATTTGTTGTGAGGTACTGATTACAACATTATTTCTGGCCAAAAATAAGAATAGCTAGTGGCTACCCACAAGCACAAAAGCTCATTTCCTGAGATGCCACTGCCTGCAAAATGAAGGCCAGGAGCACAGGGATATTGTTCACTGAGCTTCTCTCAATTACTTGGCCATGAAAGTTATGACCCATCCCAGAGAAGATGGAAATGAATGCAGGGGCTACTCTGCCTCTGCCAGCCCTAAGCCTCAGAGGACAGGGAGGGAGACCTGGCGCTCTGATCCCCACAGCGGCCACTACGCACAGGCTCTTTGCTTCCCCTCATCAGGGCAGAGAAACCCACTGTTGGCTCAGCAGTGCATCTGGTTTTCTCCCCGTGCAAGGCAGACTGGAAATTCCATGGTTCTCTTTCCTGAACCCTGAAGTATTCAGGGAAAGGCTGCTGCTGAGACTTATAAAAAGTAAAGCAAGGCCAACCACCAAAACAGTGGGATTTCCTAAGGTGGGGTGATGGAAGATGTTCCAAAAAGCTTGCCAGAAATGTCTCCCCAGATCAGCCCACTAAGGTGCTTGTGCCACTCCTCTGGGTTAAGGGACACACTGACTGACATCTCCTCTACAATCTAGGTGTACTTCCTGGGAGCACGCCACGCAGTAACATGAGCACCTGCTCAAAAGGAAGTCCTTCATGACACTGGAAATGAACGATCCATATTTTAAACCTCAGCCCTGGCCCTGTGAATATGAATTTCACTTTCAAAGGAAGCTGGCCTTGCTACATTCACGTTGCACTGCTTCCTGGAGGTGGTGAGGGTCAGTGGCCAATGCCCCCTGTCCCGCTGCTGCCTCAGTGAGCAGGTCACACACCCACGAGCTGGCAGTGGGAAAAGAACTCGGGCTGCTCAGTCAGCAAAGGAGCAGTGAGCACACTCATGTGCTGGGCTCTGAGGATGCCAAGGTGAAGGGAACAAGCTTTCTGCCCAGGAAGCTCCCATGCCATGAACAAACACATATGTAGGGGCTGGCAAACAAGGATAAGGCAAGGAAAAATGGCATATGCATTTGCAGATGGGTGGCCAGGGCAGGCCTCTTTGCTGACAACTGAATGGGACAAGGAAGAAAGCCATAAGCATGTGTGGGAGACTTTTCCAGGAGGAAAAGAACCATAAATGGCAGGCCCTGGGCAGGTGAGGGCGCTGGCTTGTGAGATGGGCAGCCAGGGTGCCTGCAGCTATAAGAAGGAAGGAGAAAATGAAGCCCAGGAAATAAGGAGAGAGCATTCGTGCCTCTCGGCTGTGGCAAGGGTCTGACAGGTTTGCCGGGGGGGGGGGGGGGGGGGGTTCTGAGAGATGTGAGAATACACCAGTTGTAGAATACTTTTTTACTTCTGTGTGAGAGCTTAACAAAAAAAGGGGATAAAAAAAATCAAGCCCAGAATTGGCTTCACAAATGCCATCGTTCTGGCTAAATAACTAATCACTCTCATGCCCCTGAAAAGCAGAGCTGGCACCAATTTAGTCCAAGTTCCTCACAAGGAGTAAGAGGGCCTTTCATTCTCCCTGAATGGTCTCATGACCCTGCAAAGACTCAGCCTCCTCTGCCTTAGTTTTGCCACCTGCAAGATGGACATGATGCTCCAGCTTCTGCCTCAGGGGAGAGGCGCAGAGGCGAGAGCTCCTACTCGCAGACAGCCTGAGGATGGACTCGAACTCTGGCATCAGACAGCTCCACTCCCCTCACTCTGTCACAGGCGTGTCTTCTGCAGCTCATCACTAATCTGCTGGACACCTAGCAACTGGCCTCACCTCCTCAGAGCTGCCTAGTACTGGCACCTCGTCCCCATAACGGCAAAAGTCAGTTCATAGCACAACCAAAGGCGGTTATGGAAATTTATCTAAACCACACACATACAAAAAATGTGACATTAAAATGACTTAACTTTTTTTTCATTTGCCACATACCTTGAATGCTTCTGAAAAGTACCCTTAAAAATAGCAACTGGATCCACAAACTGTTTTCACCATTAAATCAGATCTACCTCACAAGCAGCAGCAAATGAACTCCCCTTTTCTCATCACTGCTGCCTTCCTTTCTGCCCCAGGAACAAATCATTGTGTCTCAACCTCCTCTGTGGCAGCGCTGCAGAACTAAGCAGATCAGCTGTCAATCTGCAGGAGACTTCGGGGCTGGCATCCTTCCTGAGGATAAACATCAGGGACAATCATAATGACCTTGTTTCTTCACTTGGTTTTAAAACAAAAACACTAGTCCAGGTCTCCCTTCCAAGTGTGAGCAGCCATCAGCTGGCCATGCCTTTTTTATTCTGTAAGCTTCATATTATGTGAACAGAAAAGATCAAAGTGTAAATCTTTAAAAAAAAAAAAAAAAGGAAAAGATGAGAATACATGTCACATCACTGTATTCTCCAAGCAAATATACAAGCAAACAATATTTGGTAACTGTGCTCCAATGCCTTAGCCATGCTATAATGACATATTAAGAAAACCTGGGTTTTTCTTTTTTCTTTATTTATTAAGGTATTACATATGTGTCCTTATCCCCCCAGTACCCCCCTCCCACGCAATCATGCCCTCACCCTCATTTCATGGTGTCTGCATCCATTGATTATGCTTATTTGAATGCAATACAAGTCCTTTGGTTGATCTCTCCCCCTTCTCTTCACCCTCCTCTGCCTTCCCTCTGAGGTTTGAGCATCTGATCGATGCTTCTCTGTCTCTGGATCTGTTTTTGTTCATCAGTTTATGTTGTTCATTATAATCCACAAATGAGTGAGATCATGTGACATTTATCTTTCTCTGACTGACTTATTTTGCTTAGCATAATGCTCTGCAGCTCCATCCATGCTGTTGCAAAAACCTGGGTTCTTTAAAAAGGTTGCTTAAATTTCCCGGTACAAAAGACAATAAAAGTGTTGGAAACATTTTATGAAGAAGAGAATTAGAAAGCATGCATAAGTTAAGCATCTTAAACAAGACAGAAAACCCTAGATCATATTGGAAAAAGAGAACAAATTCAAGTCTTACGAATAAAATAACAGACCTAGTAAAAGATACTGTAAGCAACGTAAAAAAAAAAAAAAAGAAGAGTGGGGGTGAGAAATGACTGCAATGCATAAGACAAAGAGTTACTCCCCTGTAACACCAAGGACTTCCCACTAAGGCTACCACGTGCATAACTGCAGGCGTTCTCTTCACAGCAGCCTTACCCTGGGAGACGCTCCAGTCCTGCAAGTCAGTGTGGGCAAGGATACAAACACACAGTTCACACAATGACCAATGAACGTAGTAACTGATACGCCTCCTTACTAGTCATCCAGAAAACGCAAAGTAAAACCTTAACAGGATAGCCCTCTTCTCATCAGGTTGGGAAAAGGTCAATTTGTGTGGGAACATTGCTGCCTGTAAATTGCCACAATATTTTTGGAAATGACTCTGGTTATCTCTGTTATATCTCATTTTGAGGCAGCTATGTGTACACAGACACTTACTGAGGCACTATAAAATGAAAATAATGAATTTCCAGTAATGATGGAATGGTACATCATACCATGGACTACTGCATGGCTATTGAAAAGGATGAGTTAAAGATAAATGTATTAATCTATAAGGATATAATGTTACAGCTTATCTAGAGAGCTATAAATATCCCAAACAAGAAAAGTAAGCCATGATAGAGTCACTCAGTGGAACACTCTGCAGTAAATTTAATGATGAGATGTATTAACAGGATAAATCTTGAAAATATAAGAATGGGTTAGAAAAATCAGGTTACTTACTAAAAGATAACTGCAGTATCGATTCCATTGATGTCATTCTATAAAACAGTGCAGACCAATAACAACAGTAAGCTCTATGTTGTTGGGACCTGCAGTATATACATATGCAATAAAATTATATATACAGACAAAAAGAATGCACACCAGCTCCAGGCTGGTTGACTCCAGGAAGGGAAAGGAAATGAGATGTGTATCCACAACTGTATCCTGTATCTGTAACATTTTTTTTGGAGCAATCTGAAGCAAATTTGGCAAAATGTGAACTGACATTTAGTCAATCTGGGTGGTGGGTACATAATAGTCTGTTCATGTATTTTTCTGTACTTTTTGGTAAAGTTGAAATAGTTCATGATTTTAAAAAATTAAATCAAAGGCAGAACAAACAATGGTGCCTCCAGGAAACTGCAAAGTTGGGGGTATATAAGGAAGGAGACCCTAGGTCCCTGTTTTCTAGGACATGCATGCCATCCAACATAATAATTAACAGACCCAATCTTCACTCCCAATAGCATTTGGGGCACACTGCTTAACCTTTGAGCCTATGTCTTCATCAGTACAATAGTGACAGTGATGCTACCTAGCTCATGGAGTTGTGAGGATTAAATGAAAATTATATACCCACTCCTTAATGTGATTGGTAAACAATTATTTTAATGAGGCGATAAACGCCAAAACAAAACATTCACAAAATGCTACAAGAATTAAGAGGAAATAGAATAAAACTTGCCTGTCCAAAATTGAGCACTGGATCTTTGCAAAGCAGAGGTATTTGAGTAACCTTTGAGAAATGGGAATTTTCTAGAGTAGACTTGGGCCTAGGGAAGAGAGGGTCTTATCTCAGTTCAGCCTACCTGACCTACAGAGTTAGAATATAAGAGAGGCCTGGCAGCCCTCAGAAGGACCTCTGGATATTGGTCAAACATTTTTTAACTTTAATGCCTGGCCTAATTATTTCTTTGAACTGATTTCACAGAGGAGTTTTTTAGCCCCTCTCATGAGGAGGATACACCAGGGTACATCCAACCACTAATGATGGAAGAAGAGAATCAAGTCCTTGCTTTCATATATGTAGAGAAACTGTCTAAAAATCATTATGTCTACCAAAACCAAGACCCAGGAAATACTGCACAAATAAAAACAGTCCTTTTAGAATTAAGAGCTAAATTGGGTGGTTTGGCCATGAAGTTTAAGATTGGAGAAAACAAGGGTGTAATCAGACAGACCCAGAAGGGACAAGGCCTGACCTGCATGACCTGAACAGGAAGAATCTCCATGGGGAAAATGAGCAGGAGCTTATGTCAGGCTGTAGCTGAGGGTCTTACTGGTTTCATATATCTTGTTGTGTCTTAACACCTTCCCAAGTAACAGAAGCCTGACATTATGGGGGCAGCAATATATCCAGTGGCTAGCTGTCCACTGAACCCAGCTAGACCCCAGTTTCCAGCCTTATAGGTACATGTGGCTATTTGAGTTCTGGCCAATGGAGAATAAGCATATCACGTGGGCCCCTTTCACGTTGGCCTTGAAACACCTCCCACATGACTCCATTCTTGGTTGCCATGTGCATGCTCAATGCAGAGGACTCCAAGGTCCTAGAGGTCTCTAAGTACCCTGTGGAAGATCTACTGTAACCAGGAACATTTGTATTAGACTGATGAGAGAAAAAAGCCCCTGTGTTAAGGCATTATAATTTATAGGTTTATTTGTTAGCAAGGCTAATATAAATATACCAAGCTGCAAAGTTATAATTCCCAACTTCATTTTCAGCTAGAAGTGGCCAATAAGGTTTAAGACAAAGTCACTGTGTGACATTTAAAGAGGAACTCTTTAAAGGGGGTTGAGAAAAAGAATCAAGATGGTGGTAGATGTAAATGCAGTATCCACTGCCTCCCACAACTATAACTAAACTACATCAAAACTACAACTAAAATACAGAACTATCATTCAAAACTGCCTGAAATCTGATTGAATGGAATTCCTACAACTAGAGAAGTAAAAAAGAAATCACATTGAGACTGGTAGGAGGGGTGGAGGTGCAGAATGGCTTATCTGACACCCACATGTGAGGTTTTTTAATTGGGAGGAATATCTCGGCTTGTGGAGGCCTTCCTTGAGGAGCAAGGGGTCCCAGCCCCACATCTTGTATGCCTCAGCCCAGGCTTCCAGTGCCAGGAAGAAGAGTCCTCATAACTTCGGGCCGTAAAAACCATCAGGGATTGTGGCTGAGTGACATGGAGGCTGCTGGAGACCTAGGCAGTTCCTCTTAAAGGGCTAGCACATGGGCTTACTCAGACTTGCTCCCTCTGAACCCCAGCTCTAGGCCAGTGGCTTGGATGAGCCAGAGACATGTAAGGAAGAATTGGATTATCTGGCTTTAGGACAAGAACTTGGGGGAGGCTTTCTCCCAGATAAGGGTGTTCACACAGTTCATTGTTTTTATGCTGAGAATTCCCCCATCCAGAGTCCCAAAGCTGACTGGCAGGAGCCATATCTGAGTTTCCATCAAACTGACTTACACTATTAGCTCTGCAAGGGTGATTCCCTGAGATTCCCACAGGACCCAATTTGCAGCCCCACCCAAGCTATTTGCAGCAGGCTTTCCATATGAATGGCCTGTCCTGGCTCAGGCTTCAGGCTTTCCTAAAATCTCTCAAATAAGCAGCAGCTGGTGTCAGTGTGCCTCATACCTATCCTAGGACTAGCAGCAGCCAGCCTTGCTTCACATCTTGGCCTCTCCTGGGCACTTCCAAGCCCAACATAAATAGCATCCATCTGTAGATCACTCTTTAGCTCCTGCCAGGTGGCTGCTGGCAGTGGTTAACTTCCCAGGAGGGCCCAGAGCCAGTGCACCTGGTGGACAGTTTCAGACCACACCAGATTGCAACTCTACACATCCACAAGTGACACATTCATGAGGTAAACTAAGTGAGCACCAAAACCCCACTGAAGCTAGTCATGCTCCATGTGGGTATCCCCTGCACAGCAACTCTTCCACTATAGTTGCAGCTGGTTCTCTAGGTGTGGAAGTCAATTCCTTCAAGGGATGCCAAAAGCAACCAAGGCTCAACTATAAGACAGTACACACAGCCCACAAAGGGGCACACCTAGATAGCCCAGCTCAAGTGACTGGGGAGGCTGAGCCATTTGGCCCTTCAGCCACCTACTACACAAAGCCAACCCACCAACTCCAGGAGACATAGCAACTCTGCCTATTACATAGAAACAAACACAGGAAAGCAGCCAAAATGCAGAGACAAAGAAACATGTCACAAATGAAAGAGCAAAAGAAATCTCAGAAAAAAAGAACTTAATGAAATGGAAGCAAACAAACTACTAGATACAGAGTTCAAAATAATGGCTATAAGGATGCTTAAGGATCTTAATAAGAGTCTCAAGGGGCTTGGTGAAAATTTCAAGAATCTTAGTGAGAACATCAAAAACATAAAAAAAAGGACCAGTCAGAAATTAAACACACACTAACTGAAATAAAGAATAATTTACAGGAATTCAACAATAGAGTAGAGAATACCAAGAATCAAATCAGCAATTTGGAATATGAGGAAGCAAAAAACACCCAACCAGAAGAGCAAAAAGAAAAAAGAATAAAAAACATGAAGGAGCCTCTGAGGCAACGTTAAGGGTACCAACATTCTCATTATGGGATTGCCAGAAGGAAAAGAGAAAAGCGAGAGAGCAAAATATTGAAAATCTATTTAAAGAAATAATGACAGAAAACCTCCCCTATCTGGTGAGAGAAATAGACTTACAAATCCAAGAAGCTCTTAAGGGTCCCACACAAGAGAAACCTAAGACACATCATAATTAAAATGTTAAAGGTTAAAGACAAGATAATCTTAACAGCAGCAAGAGAAAAGCAGTTAGTTACCTACAAGGGAGCACTTATATGACTATCACATTTCTCAACAGAAACTTTGCAAGCCAGAAGAGAGTGGCAAGAAATATTCAAAGTGATGAATAGCAAAGACCTACAACCAAGATTACCAAACAAAGCTATCATTTACAATTGAAGGTCAGATAAAGAGCTTCACAGATAAGAAAAGCTAAAAGAGTTCACTACCATCAAACCATTATTACATGAAACATTGAAGGGTATTTTTTAAGAAGAAGAAAAAATACATAAATATATGAAGAATAAAATGACAATAAATACATATCTATTGATAATTGAATCTAAAAATAAACAAGAAATATAATGAAAAAATAAAGTGATGAATAAAATAGAACCAGAGGCATGGAAATATGGAACAGACCAAGCAAAGGGAGAAGAGGGCGGGAAGAGATTAACTAAAGAACTTACTTGCATATAAGCATTACCTATGGACACAGAAATAGGATGGTGAAGGCCTGGGGTGGGGTAGGGATCGAGTGGAGGGGGGCAATGGGAGGAACAAAGGGGGCATCTGTAACTCTCAGTAATAAAGATTTTTTTAAATAAAATAAAAAATAAAGCGAATTGATTTGGCATGAGGAATATTCTTTTGTTGCTTGCCCTTCCTTTTCTTTGAGTATAAGAACTTGCAGGAGGCAACCAGTAGATGTGTTTCTCATACATCAATGTTTCTCCCCTTCCCTTCTTCCCTCCCACTCTCTCTAAAAAGCAGTGGAATAAATATCCTAGGTGAGGATTAACAAAAAGAAAAAAGAAACACAATTATGAATGGAAAAATTAAGAATTCTAGGAATGATTTAATTGCTTTATAAACTACCCAAGAAAGGTGATATCAAGTGAAAATAATGGGCTAGCCTATCCAGAGCTCCCCACTATGTAGTGTTTGGAATAGCCTTTATTGAGATGAACTGGATTAGGGACCTGATAGAAATGAACTATGAGAGAGTTCCCCGAGTCCTAGATTATAAGTCTTTGACATTAGAGATAAGCAATCTTCTTTGCCTTTATTATCAATTCCCTGGCCTCAATTACTGAATGGGGCCCACAATTGATTTTGGATCACAAACTGTTAGATCTGGGTGGGCCATTGAGATCATCAAATTCAATCCCCTTGTTTCATAGAAAAGGAAAATGAGCTCAAGAAAGGCAAAGCACACTACTGTCTGTGTCCATGGGTTATGCATATAATAAATATAAACAAACAAATAAATTAAATATTCTGAGCAGTTGCAAAAGATAAAGAAAAGTAGGGCAACTTGTTCAAGATCCAGACACTTACAGCACTGGGATGACATTCAGTCCAGCGCTTTCCCCAAACAAGATATTCACGTTCACCTGGGACCATGCGGGAGCAGCTTAACCTTGTTCCTTGTGCTGATGCCAACAGCCTCTCGGTTCATTGTGCAGCAGTGCTCAGGAGCACCCTGCCCCTGGAGCCAGCTGCACCTGGATCTAAGTCCCTATACCCGCACTACCTGGTAATCACCTGGGAAAGCTTGGGGCAGTAACTTAATCACCCTGAGCCTCGGTTCCCCCATACACAGAAGTGGGATACAATTCCCTTCCTTATAATTTCAAGAAGCATTATTTTATTTTTTTATTTTTTTAGGCACATTATCTACCTTGATACATCATGAGAAGTTGGCTAAATACCTTTTTCTTTAGTATGTAAGAGAAAATTCACGTGTAAGTTGTTTGCATTTTAGCTTAGCTCCCTGAACTACATGACAATGGCTGTCCCTTCATCTCAGTGGAATACAGGGGAACAGATAGCTTATCTCCTTCCATATGCAATCATATTCCTCCTGGAAGGCTCCTGAGTCCCTAGCTCTAGAGAAAAAAATCATTAAAACATATATTGGTTTAAGGGCATACTTCATGACTTTTCACAACACTACCATTTTAAAATTGTATTTCCTTAAAAGGTGGCCTTCCATGCTCAATGAACAATGAGCAAGATCTGTAAGTAAGCTATGTCCATGGCATTAAAGAATACTCAGCTCTGTGTGGTTCACCAATAAAGACCTTGGAAACCAGACCAACAGATCAATTAATACACACCCATGAACACTGGTCCTCTACAGCATTTTATATCATCTAAATCAAACAAACTATGGAAAACATAAATTACGCGATCTGGAAATAAAGCTCATATATGGGGTCCATATTTGTCCAGGACAGTATAATTGCTACTAATGGCCCCTTTCACTCAGAAAAAACATCCCAATCGTGGCAACACATGGTAATTACACATATGATTGGTATCAGACAAATACTCAAAGGTAGAAAAGTATTCAATAAAGAGCTGTGAAAGAATCTTGACCTAAGTATGTCACCTTGTTTGGGCAAGTGACCTATCATCCCTGAGTATTTATTTCCTCATATGAAAAATATTGGGACTGTAATATCTATTTTACATGGTTATTTAAAACATCAGAGATGTGCCCTGCAAAGTGTCTGGAACACTGATATCCTACAAAAATGCAGCTATGATGATCATGAAGACAAGAATGTCATCCCTTTAATTCTCCAGAACTGTTTCATGATCTGTAACTGACATTCACATAGCATTTTAACTTTTACATGATGTTTTCTGGTACATCAATATGAGTGATTTATAAAATCAGGAGATGACCTTAGACCTTGTGAATCTCTTCCAACTCTATCTAACCTCCTCTGATTCTATTATTTCAAGATTCATTGGCTAGAAAAATACTATACCTTCAAGAGGGGGCAGCAATGGTCACACCTCATGTCTGTACTAGAGAAGCCTATTGCCTCCTCTCTGCCAAGCCATCTGGATTTTCTCAGGTTCCCTGCATGCAGAATGAACATGAACGGGCTAACAAAGGTGCCTCATTCTGAAGGTGATGTGTGTTTTCTAGCTGGCATGTGCTAGTTTGTGACAGTGCTGGGTATTGTCATCATTGTCATTATTATGTAATAGTAGTTATACGTAAGGACTTTTGAACCAGACAACCTAGGTAGCTCCTCTGCTGACTAGCTATGTCACCTTGGATGAGTTACTTAATCCAATGATGTACCATCATCTGTAAAATGTGAATGATACTACCTATCTAACAGGCTTGCTGCAAGGATTACATGAGTTGTTATGTGAATGGTGCTTAGAGCAGTGCCTGGCACTTAAAGCATTCAATAACTATTGTGTTCATGTCACCATTAACAGCATTTCTATTATCTCCAAAATATATTATTGAGTAAAAAAAATCAAGTGTCAAATAAATAATGCACTACTGTTTGTTTTGTAAAAAGGAGCTGTAATACTCACACAATTGGCCAAGGAGAAGTATGCTCACAAAAATCTCTTTCCCACTGATTGCAAGCAAAATCTCTGCACAGAATACATTATTCAAATTTTTGAGGACTTTGAAAAGCAAACAATATCAGATAGATTGCAAGGGACAATGAAACATGAAGAAACATACATTAGTAAATTTCCTGGATTAGATTTTTTTCCTTTAATTCTTGGCTTTGCTCCAAAGGTGTGTCAAATCAAGGAACAGTATGATGAGAGAAGATAACAAAAATAATTCAAGGAGAAAATCTCCTCTTTCTGTCCAATGACTGGGAAATGGAGTCCCTGAAAAACAAAGTGTGTGATGGAATATCCAGGGTATTTTTTCTCTTTATTTCCCCTCTACCCTAATGTAAAGCCAGCCCTACTTGTGGCATTGGCCTGCTGTTGAGTAAAATGAGCACCTACAATTCCAAGAAATAATCTATCTCTCTGGCCAAAAGAACTGGGAAGGAGGATCCTGTATCTGAAGAGTATAAAGAAATGCTGGGATTTTTGTTCTCTGTCTTTTCCCTCACTACTGTGCCCTAAGGGCAGCCCCAGTCCCACAGAATTGCACAGGTGTGTGGGGTGGGAGGGTAAAACTGATACACACCCTCCTCTCTGGCAAGAACTGGGAAAGGGGGGCCCTGAGAGTGAGAATGTGAAAAAAAAATCCAAGAGAAGGGAAAGTTAGGGAAAGAGATCTTATAAATATGTGTATCAATCAACACAAGTTAGAGAAAACCGATGAGACACACATTTGTGAAACATAACCAAAGGAGCAATTGCTCTGCAAAGTGAATTATGGCATAAAGAACCACATAAATCCTAGACTAACTTCTGAATAGCATATATGTGGGGCAAAACCAACATCAGGGTAAAGGTTTTGAACACTGAACTGACATTGTCACCACCACCTATGAAAGGTGAAAAAGACTTGCCATCTGGGCTTAACCTAGTTAAAAAAGAAATCATTCCTCTACAGACTTTAATAAGATCTAGAGTCTCACAACATAATATTCAAAATATCCAGGCTACAATCCAAAATTATTCAGTGTACCAAAACAAATAGAACACAATCAATAGATGCCAACCCCAAGATGATTCAGATGTTGAAATTATCAGACAAAAACTTTAAAGCAGCCGAAACTGGTTTGGCTCAATGGATAGAGCATCAGCCTTCAGACTGAAAGGTCCCAGGTTCGATTCTAGTCAAGGGCATGCACCTTGGTTGCGGGCACATCTCCAGTAGGGGTTGTGCAAGAGGCAGCTGATTGATGTTTCTCTCTCATCAATGTTTCTAACTCTCTATCCCTCTCTCTTCCTCTCTGTAAAAAATCAATAAAATATATATATTTTTTAAAACTTTAAAGCAGTTATTATAACCATGCTTCAAGAGTAAATGTGAGCACTGTTGAAATTAATAGAAAGAAGTTCTCAGAGAAAAGTAAAAATTATTTAAAAGAACTGAAAGGAAATTTTAGACTTGAAGGATATAATAATTAAAAAAAAATTTTAATTCACTAGAAGCATGAAATATAATAATAATGTCAGAGAAAAGACTCATTAAGAAAGAGTGATTAAAATTATTGAATCTGAAGAATAGAGAAAAAAAAGTAAGAAAAGAAATGAACCAGAGCCTTAGAAGCTTATGGGACAATATCAAAAGGTTTAATATTCATATTATTACAGTCCCAAAATGAGAGAAGTGATAGATTAATTCAGAGTTTGGAAAAAGAATGGTTGAAGACTTACCAAATATGGTTAAAGACATAAATTTACACATTCAAGAAGCTCATTAAATAAAATAACTTCAAAGACTACCCAGATAATTTTTTAAAAATTGCTGAAAACCAAAGATAAACAAAAATGTTGGAAGCAGCCAGAGAAAATCAGCATGTAACATATAGAGGAAACAGCAATTAGAATGAATACAAATTTCCCAACAGAAAAGACGGAAGCTAGAAGACAGAGGGGAAAATATTTAAAGAATTTTAAACTCTATATCCAGTTAAAGTCTATATACAATAAAATGCCATTTAGGAATAAAGGGGGGTGGGAAATAAAGACATTCTCAGTGAAGGAAAAAGAGAGAGAATTCATCATCAGAAGATGTGAACTAACTTGGAACTTAAGAATGAAGGGAAAGCTAAAAAAAATAATAATAATGGTAAATATCTGCAAAAAAATATGACAGATTATTTGTCTCTGCCTAAATTCTTTATGAGTAGAATGTCTACTGAAAGCAAAAATTAAATAGGGTTTTAATGTATGCAGATGTAATACATATAACTATAATATAAAGAGGAGACTGTAAAGGAATCTATTTGATTGTAAGGCTTTTAAATTGCAGTCTTGGTTGAGTTAACTCAGTTGGTTAGAGCATCCTCCCGCTACACCAAGGTTAGGGGTTCAATCCTGGGTCAGGGCACATACAAAAATCACCCAATGAATGCATAAGTAAGTAAAATAAATTTCTCTATTTTCCTCCTTCCACTCCTCCCTCCCTCTTTCTTTCCCTCTCTCCATAACTCCTCTCTTCCTCTCTAAAATCAATGAATACTTTTTTTAAAAATTTAACTATAAAAAATATGAACAAACACTCCACCACAGATATATGGATAGCAAATAACCACATGAAAAGATGCTCAAAATCATCTGTTACTAGGGAAATGCAAATTAAATTACAGTGAGATATATCTATATGGCTAAAAAATGTTTTAACCTGACAATACCAAGAGTTAGCAAAAATGTAGAGCAATTAGAACAATCATTCACTGCTAATGGGAATATAAAATGGTAAAGACCCTTTGGAAAACAACTTAGCAGTTTCTGATAAAGTTAATCATATACTTACCATAGACCCAGCAACCCCACTTTCAGGCATTTACCCAAGATAAATGAAATATATATATGCTTATGTGAAAAACCTATATGCAAATGCTTGTAATGGCTACATTCAAAATTGTCAACACTGGGAACAACCCAGAGCCTCCAAATGGTGCTTGATTCAAACTGATGGATATCATATGATAGCACAATTCTCAGAAATAAACATGAACAGATTACTGACACATACAATGACATGGATGTACCTCAATGTACTGAGCTGAGAGAAATAAGCCATATTCAAAAGGCTACATACTGTATGATTTCATTTGCATTACATTATGAAAAGAAGTATAGGGAAACTGAATTATAGGGAAAGGTTGCCAAGGATTAGGGCTGGAGGGAGGGTCTGACTCCAAAGGGTAATGGAAATGTCTGTGTCTTGATTGTGTTGCTGATCACATGACTCTATGCATGTGTCAACACTCATACAAGAGAGTGTACACCAAAAGAGTGATTTTTACTATGCATAAACTTAAAAACAGTTTTTAAAAAGGGGGATATAAACATACACCAATAATTATAAAGTGTCCCCCAAAAATGTATGCACTTTGATTAGTCATTAATTCCAATGAGTTAAATCTTAAAAGAAAGAGAAACATCAATTGAACTATCAGAAAAAAAGTATGTGTACACTTTTGGGGGACACCTTGTCCATGGCAACAGCTTACTATCTGGCACTGTATGAGACACTTCTTACTAAGTGGGAAAAGTGAATAATATGGTTTCTCCTCTCAAGTTGAAGCCAGGCTCTTTGTTCAATCCATGCCAGGAGCCAACTGAACTAAATTATTACATTATCTATATATATATATAAAACTCTAATATGCAAATAGAATGATTGAACAACTGAACAACTGAGCAACTGGTCTCTATGATGTGTGCTGACCACTAGGGGGCATGAACAGAACATGGTGGGCATCAGCAGTGGCAGGATGGTGGAGCAGTTGAGCAGGGGCACCAGAACAAGGCAGAATGCCGGTCGCTGTCATCAGATCAAGCCACTGGTAGTTACTGAAAATTCTTTGTTCCCTCACATGTCACGGTCCTGCCCGGCATTTGGACCCATTGCCAGTGCCCAGTGCCAGTCTTGATCACTCACGCCGTCAGTGAATTCAAGTGGAAGCTGCTGGCCCCAATCACCCCTGAGGGCTTCTCCACCTCCCCCTGGTCCTGAGGGGTGATTGGGGCAGCAGCCGCTGCTCACACGCACTGATAGCAGCAGCCCCAATTGCTCTGCTCCATCAGCGGGTGTGAGAGGGGCCGGTACCCTCAGCGCGTGGGAGCAGCAGTGGCGGGAGCAGGGCTACTGGCAGACAGAACCAGGAGCTTCGACGGGAGGGGCTGAAATGGGGCGGGAAAGATGGACCAAGACTAGGCCCTGTGCCCACTGCAGCCTTGAGGGCCTCAGTTCCTTTCAAGGTGTACAATTTTGCACACTGGGCATCTGGTTATTAATAATACATTGCTATTAATAAGTCATGCCTATCAGATGAAATCCTGCCTTCCCTTCAGTTTTCTTATCTGTGAAAAGGAAATAACACTTACACCTCACCGTGTGGTGCGGGAATTAAACTGGATAATGGGAGCCCACAGTGCAGCATCTAGCATATGGTAGACTAGAATTGAACGGAAGTCATTATTTTATCATAATTTTTTTAGTGACGCAGGCACTCCAGATGTGGTCCAAAGAGACCTAAATTGTAAAAAAAAAAAAAAAATGCATGATAGTGAATAGTGTGTAAATATAAGTAGTATATGTGTGTGTGTGTGTAGGGTTACCCCTATGCTAATAATCCACAATATGTTATATTGCCCCCTTGTCTTATAATGACAACACTGATGAAATAACTAATTATGAATAGTATTAGCATTAATGAAAATTTTATGTTTCCGTACTGTTCTCCAGCTGAAAGCACTTTTGGATCCATTATCTCATCATAACAACCTGGGGAAACTCTGTTCTCTCCAGGAAAGCACAGTGACAAATGCCTGTGTGGAGAAGGCATCATTTGTCATGCCATTAGCCTCAGGTACAGCCCATCACTGCAGTCTGGCAGACAAAGAGATGAACAAATGTTTGATGTAAACACAGCAGACAAATGTAGAGACACAACCACATCCATCACTTGAGCTTTCACTACTTTGAGGTTTCACTTTAAACAGAGGATAATGCGTCATCAGTTCAGCAAACATTTATTAAGCACTTTTTATGAAGAAGTTAGGGAGGGGCCCTACCCTCAGGAAGCTCACGTACTTCCTCTGTGGGTCTGCCACACATCACATGACTTACCAACTAACAGGTTAGCTCTGGAAGCCAGGATGCCCACATGTTTACAATAACCTTGCTTCACTCTGCAGACGCTCTGATGCCTTACTACGTCCTGTCCCAAGAACTCAAAAGCCTAATATGATGACTTCCTTGAGGTTGCAGAGTCCAGCTATTCGACCTGCTGCCCTAGCACCTCTTGTAAAGAAGCATTTACAAGGAAAATACTTTCAAAAAGCAGGAAAAGAAAAGACCAGCCATAAAGCCAACAGAACCACCAACTAGGTAGCTGCAACCAGAAATGCTTGGGGAGCTGACCATCATAACTACCGTCAGAAATTCCCCTGAGGGGCATAAACTGGGCAGTAAGTTCAAACCTTTGATACTCATGATGGGCTGACACACAATCCTGACAGTATTCTTTGAGATCCGTGCTATTGATCTGTTCAGGAAAGGAAAACAGCCAAAGCAAAGTTAAACAAAGCGTGTTCACCTCAGCCGCCCTCTTACGGGAACTGTCAACATGGGCCCCATATGGTCTGCTTGTTTTTCCCCCTTGAGCTCTCTGAACACACCCAAGTCACCTGGACCAGGGCCCTTTGTTCCCTCAGAAATCAGCAAATACCCACATGAGCTTTAGTGAGTTTTTATGAGCACAACCTTGCTTCTGGGTTTAATGAAACACAAGTGGTCTGTCAGCTGCATCACACCCGTGTCTAGGCTTAAAGACAACTACAAGGGGCAACTGGAAATGAGAAAACAGCACAACGAGCAACCAAGGGACCTAAATCCTGGAAGCCAAAATGAAGCCTACCACACTAAAATGAACATATACTATATTTATTAACAGCTCCAGTAAGGATCCCCAAATCCCTGTATGGTCAGAGGCAAAAAACATGGGTTTTCGGTGAAGAACTCCGTAGGTGGCGGAAGCTTCAAGGTGTCTGAAACCAGAGGCAACCCGAGGAAGTGCATCCCCACTGAACCACTAAATATATCCAGCTCCTTTCACCCGTGTGTCTCTTTTGGAAAGGGTTTTATAAATATTCTGGTGAGTTGAGACATTTTCATACTCAATTGCACACTTGAGCCACACGCTCAGGCTTTGGATGGGTTTATAATGTATTGGGCTGTTTATTACACCTCCATAAAGCAGGGATTATGACAGCTTCCTACAGTAGAGCACTTCATTATATGTCCCAGTGTTTTTCCCATAAAGGCAAGAGTTCATTAGCTCCTTCCCAACAGCCCAGTGAGGAGCACGGGGTGTCATTCTCCCCATTTCACAGAGAAGGAAACTGAGAAACAAAACACACCTTCAGGGAGTTCCTGCAGCTCATTCCTAGCACAGCTCCGGGATCTCCACACTCATGGGCTGGATGTGCTCTCCCACTGCTCGGAGCTGCTGCTGGCTTGGTGAGAAATTGCCAACAGCCATTTCTATGATCCACGTGGTGGAAACCCATCTCTGTGCCCATCCAGGAGCGTGGACCCTTCTGCGTAGCCCTAGGGTTCTCTGTACTATCTCACACTTAAATCACCCAGTGTCTCCCTGGCCAGGCAGCTCAATTGTTTGGAGCTCAGTTGGAGCATCGCTTTATACACCAAAGGTTGCGGGTTTGATCCCCCCGTCAGGGTGCATTTGGGAGGCAGTCAATGTATATTTCCCTCTCTCCATCCTCCCTCCTTTCCCCTTCCTCTGAGACCAATACACAAACTCTGGGGTAAAACAATGTCTCAGCACCACCCGGAGATTAGGACCCAGGTATATGTAATTTTTACAAGTTCCCCCGGGAAATTCTAATTTGCAGCCACAGATTTTTAAAAAAACTAACCTCTAGGCCCTAGCAGGTATTCATATCTAAGCTCACTACAGCGTTTGAGTGAAAATCCACAGACTAAGGAAGGGAGATGTTTAATTCCGAAACCTAGATTCATCAACAGCTATAGTAATCCCCCCTTGTCCACAGGAATATGTTCCAAGGCATTCAGTGGGCACCTGAAACCACAGAGAGTACTGAACATTACCTATACCATGATTTTTCCTATACAAAGCATACCTTTCACTCAAAAAAAAAAGCAGTTTATGTTTCTCTTTGGCATATCTGAGTTGCCAACATCGCTACTCTTGCACTTTCGGACCACTGCTCAGTAAAATGAGGATGACCTGAACACAAACACAACAGTCAATCTGATAACTGAGTGGCTTCTAAGGACTAATGGGTGGAGAGCTTCTAAGGCATGTAGGTGTTGGACAAAGGGGTGGTTCATGCATACACGTTGGGATGGAGCGGGACTGTGCAAGATTTTATCATGCCACTGAGGATAGCATACAATTTAAAATATATGAATAAACATTTCTGGAATATTTGTTTGATTTAAAAAATATATATTTTTTATTTATTTTTTTTACAGCGAGGAAGGGAGAGGGATAGAGAGTTAGAAATATCGATGAGAGAGAAACATCGATCCACTGCCTTCTGTACACCCCCTACTGGGGATGTGCCCGCAGCCCAGGTACATGCACTTGACCGGAATCGAACCTGGGACCTTTCAGTCCACAGGCCAACACTCTATCCACTGAGCCAAACCAGTTAGGGCTTGTTTTATTATTTTAGATAGTATATGACCAGGGGTAACTGAAACAGCAGAAAATGAAGTGGCAGGTAAGGGGGACTAACTGTATCAATGACAAAAAAACTTAAGCACATTTATGACAAAGCAGACCACCAACTATACACTAAAATCATGCGCAGAAGTGTGCACAAGCATAAGTGCTGGGGGGCCGAAATGTGAAGGTCAAACTATCCTGCTTCAGAATCCAGGCCTTTGGCAGAAGCCTCACTGCCAACTCCGTCCCCTCCTTTGGTCTCCATTTTTGTCAGAGAGCAGGAACGGGAAAGTCAGCTAATGGTGTACACACTGCTGAACTAAGGCTTCGCGCAGCTTCTCAGGCCTGCCGGTCTGCATTCATTTGCATTCATTTCCACTGTCTTCCCTGCAGAATGGATGCATAGGAACCAAAAAAACGCCAAGCTTGTACATTTGTGTCTCCACGACGCCCTGCAGAAGGCACGTCTCCCATCCATTCAGGGGCAGCCAGACGCAGTCTCACGTGGGGTGACTGGGGAAGCACTGCGCTCCTGGGTGGTCCCGGAGGCTGTTCTCGCAGCTGCTGTAAAAACCAGGACCACACTCCTCTTGGCAAGTGGCCCAATTCTGCCTCACTCATGTGAAAATACTCTCAGTTCTCAGATATTCTTGTCAATGAAGCAGCACTTTTATGGTGGATAATAGGAAATAATTAAAAGGAGATCTTAAGGCAAATTTGGAGATGGCTTCAAAAACCACTCACAGCTTCCCAGCCCATCCTGAACTGAGCAGCATGGCTCTTTGAGCTCAACCCTATGAGACACGCTGATGGCTAGAGTTTGGGTTCACATTCCAGTTTTATTTACTCACAACATGATTTATGTCTTAAAGTCTAAGGGCATTTCCTCTCCTATGATGACAGAAGCAGGCAGGCAACAACACAGAATGTTATTTTCAGTGATCCCAGCCCCCGGATGGAAATAGGCAGCCAGCCAGGGAGCCTGGGAGGAATGGGCTACGGGTCCCAGGCCTTCGGGGCATTCGCCCCGTACCCTGTGGCTACTTCTGAGCCGAGTGAATGGAGGGAAAACTATGGTGTGACTAAGTGTAGTGACCGAGATTTGCTGGAGCCTATTTTTAAGCAAGAATTACTTAGAAATCACATTCTAAAAGCTCAGCGTTCTGGAAGAACCAAGTGACATTGCTCCCTCCATATCGAGACATGCAAATTCACATCTAAATGGAGCTGACAATCCTTGTCCCTCATGTAATCTATATTATAAAAGGCCAGTGCCTGTACTGCCAAAACGACCAAATGACTGGTCACCAGGAGGTGCATGGAGCACTTCTCAGACCCTCTCCCAACCCCCCTATCCTACCCTCCCCCCACCTCGGGCACTGTCAGCATGTCAGCATCAGAGGAGCATCACAGGGTGCTGGCAGGGCATTGCGGAGTGGCCGATGTGGCCTTAATGGCAGGCTAGACCTAGGCGACCCTACACACATGACTGAGTCGTTCGTGCACAGGGCCTCTAGTGATAAAATAACATTGTTTTGGCCCTAGTTGCTTTGGCTCAGTGTATAGAGTGTCGGTCTGCAGAGTGAGGGGTCCCATGTTCGATTCCGGTCAAGGGCATGTGTCTTGGTTGCAGGCACATCCCCAGGAGGGCAGCTGATGGATGTTTCTCTCTCATCGATGTTTCTAACTCCCTATCCTTATCCCTTCCTCTCTGTAAAAAAATCAATAAAATATATTTTTTTAAATAATAATAAATTTTAAAAATAGCATTGGTTTGGTCAAACACTGGTCTCTGATTGTTTTGCCTTCAGTAGCGGGGTTCCTGGTCAGGAAAGGGCTGTGCTGTGTGCCGGACTCAGCAGGGCAATCAGCACCCTCACTAAAGGCAGGTGATGCCCCGGGCCTGGGGCCTTTCCCAAGAGCAGTGGCTCAATGGAGAGACCAGCGATTACCCAAGAGAAGGCTCTCTCCAGCCTCTGAATTTTGGCACATGCTGCTTCCTCTTGTGAGATGCCTTCCTGCATCTCAAAAAATTTAATAAGATGTGGATGGTCACAGCCTTGGTAGCCACACCCCCTCTCAAAGGTGATTTAGTACCAGAATTGCCAACCCTGTCATCCAGGTTGGGTACGGAGCATTTTTCCAGAAATGTTAATATTGCTTATGAACTCATTTTCCTTTTAATATTCTTAGTCTATAAACAAATGACATTCCTTTTTTTATTACTTTGGCTTAAATGCAGAAACTACATTAGGTGTGTTCCTCCCAGATGTATCAGATTTATTTCAACTAAATATGGTGACCTCAAGAGAAGATGTTTAGTTGGAGAGACAAATGCATTTGTGTGGGTTTAATTGAGGTAAAATACACAGAACATAAAATGTACCATCATACCCATTTTTAAGTGTACAGTTCAGTGGCGTAGAGTAGATCCACACTGTTGTACAACCATCACCACCACCCATCCCCAGAACTCTTTCCACCGCCCCAAACAGTAACTCTGCCCCCACTGAGCACTGACCCCCAGGCCAGGGACTGCTGGGTTGTGTCCACCTGTTGACGATGGTAAGTAATGACATAATGTACTTATGGAGAGGTACCAGAAAAGCATACAAGTGAAAATGCACAACGTTAGAAATGAGGATTCTCACTGAGGGCAGGAGCAAGCCGAAGACTGGGTTTGGGGAATTACCCTCCTAGAGCTAGTGAACATCAACAAACAGAAACCTCATTTAACACAGACTCAGGAGCTAGAAGAGAGAACTCGCACCCAGCACTATCACTCAGCACTCACCACGGACCCCAACAGCGAGAGACCCCACAGGAAGAAAGGAAGTGACCCTACCAGCTCAGCAGGAGAAAGAAAAAAATTCCTCCTGGCCTAGTAACAGCTCAGACCGCCATGACTCAGGCAATGAGAAGCCTCTATACTTGGTACTCCCAGGTTCCTCCCATGGACTGTTCCTTTACAACAGCCCCTTCCAAGTCCTTAAAAGAACATTCCTTTCTTCTGTTGCTGGATTTTTGTGTGGTTCACTCATTAGACCACATTCACTGAACTACAATTTTTGTTGTTCCTGAATAAACCCATTTTGTTAAAGGTCAACAAACTGTTTCTTAAAGTTGGGATGCTTGTTAAAAATGCAAATGTCTTGATCCTACCCCAAGCTTTACTGAACCAGAGAGGCTGGGCACAAGACACAGAAGTCTGCCTTTTGCACGCTCCCTAACAGATTATGACTACAACCTCTGAGAACAATGTGGCCTCAACACAATGGGTGGGGCCTGGAGCACAGGTGAGGTGAATGAGGAAGACTACACAGAGAAAAGCGGGGCATCTCTAGAACACAGTCTTGAAAAGCAAAATGAGCCACCCCTGGAGAAGACAGGAAAGCTCAATTAGATGTAGCAGGGAATCAAAGAGATAAATAAAAGAGCCAGGAATAGCAACAAGGGTCCCACTAAGGGTACACAGCATGAGTCAAGGGGGACCTGATGGGCAGTTTTCTAGAAAGTGCAACCTTGGGTGCCACCAGCTCATGCACAGTGCTCTGTGCGGTTGTGAACGAGCTCCCTGTCCTCTGGGTTCCCTCTGGCCGGCAAACTACAGAAACCAAAGCCGCTGCCGGGCTTGATCTCCCACACCACCCACTCCCCATCATCCCTGGAAAAGGAGCAATAGGATTTCCTGATTTTTGTGGGGAATCTATCTATGGAAACCAGGAATTGAGGTCCCTTTAAGGGACACTGAGCTTCGTCTCAGTGAGCTTAAGCCTTGCTCCATCTGATTAACAGAAATTAAAAAGGAATTACTGGGTTCTTCTTTTCTAAGGACAAAATCCTCAAATGCAGGCAAACACCATCTGAGCTGACATAGGCAACTGTTTCTACTGGTCCAGGGTTTCCAGAGTTTTCTTCGCCTCTTGATTTTTCTCTCCTGCACCACCCATGGGAACAGAGAATCATGAGGAAATAGAGTTGCAAGAAAATCCTAGTGGTGCCTTACTGTACAGTGGGATATTAGGGAACATTCAAACAGCAGCTGTAAAGCATTCAGAATCATTCATAAACTCATCAACTAGTCTTAAAAGTTGTTTTTATTTTTAAACATTGTTTTTACAAATAATGCAAGCAGTATATTTAGTATCACATTTTGGGGTCAGGTTGATATGGTGGAAAGAGTTGATTCCCCAATCCCCCCCCCCCCTGTGTCTTTGGAAGGTTCTTTGCTTGTTTTGTGTTCTTTTGTAAGCAGGCTTCACATGAGCTCTAACCTCTTCACATATTTTAAAGTGCACGGAACCATATGGTTAACCAGGGGAACTAAGTTGTAAGGCACATCTCCAGAACTTATTTATCTTGCATAACTAAAACTTCCTGCCCGGTGAACAACTCCCTCCTTCCCCTTCTCCCCAACCTCTAGCAACCACCATTCTATTCTCTGCATCTATGTGTTTGACTACTTTAGATACTTCATATAAGTAGAATCATGCAGGTATTTATCCTTCTGTGACTGACATTTCACTTCCTAGTTCATCCATATTATTGCAAATGGAAGAACTTCCTTCTCTTTTAGGGCTTAATTTATATAATGTTTCACTGTATAAGCATGCCACGTTCTCGTTATTCATTCATCTGTCGATGGACATTTGGACTGTTTCCATATTGTGACTATTGTGAATAATGCTGCAATTAACATGAGGGTGCAGATATCTCTTCAAGATCCTGATTTCAATTCTTTTGCTACCCTTAAATTTTTTATGAGGCATTCAGAACTGTAACAAACAACCCAATAAATCATTGCCTCTATTAATTAATGCAATTACTTTGAAAAAATGTTCTCAGCTCTGCAGTTATATAGAGGAATATTAAAAGGTTGTTTTCTTGTTCCATTTCATTAATTCCAAAGACATTTATTGATCACTGTACAAGGAACTAAGAATACAATGTGACCCAAAGTAGATAGGGACCCACCTTGTGTTTGCTGGTACCAAGCATGAGCGAGCATGAGAGAGAGGGCCTGGCTCTTCCCACTGACTCCTTTACAGTGTGCAGGGAATCACAAACCTCCCAAGCACTTGCTCATATTAGTACATTATCTCTTCTGATCCTCACAGCAATCCCAGGAAGCAAGCTAGGCAGGCAGTATACGCCCATTACACAGATTAAAAGATACAGGCTGAGAAGTTGTGGCTTGCCAATCCTCACACATTTAGCATGTGGTGAAGCCTGGAATCAAGCTAGATTCTCCCTTCCAATCTGTGACTCTTATACAAAAGAATAAATTCTAAAGTGCCCCTTCTTGGCGGGGGGGGGGGGGGGGGGGGGAATTTTCATATATATGTGACATGATGGGAGATGGAGAGGGTAGGGGAGGAAGGCGGCTGTCTGAAATGACTTGTTCTGTCTAATCGGCCCTTCTTTATTCTATTTTGTTAGTATCTGGTACATGCCAGAGCATGCAGCCCTGGTCTTAATGAAAAACAAACAGTGATAAAGCCACAACATAAAGAAGAAATACCACTTTGCCATGGGAAGCGTAATTAAATTCCTGTAAAACACACACTAGTGCTGGTCCATTTGCTCCCACTCTTTTTATTATTTGTTGTGCAACAGTGCTAAACAAGCAAGGAAGGACAGATACTGCTTGTGACGAGCACACCTTACGCTCCTGTTGTGGCCAGGAAAGTAGCCGGATGGACCCCTTCCCCAGGAAAGGTCCCCCCAGGCTTTCCTTGCACCCTTTGGAAACCTCTGGTTCCCCTTTGAGAAGCTTTCTACACCACAGTTTTATTGACTTTCAAATTATAGAGCCAATGTAATAATCCTGTATTCCTCTCCCACACTGCGTTTTGCAGAAGAATGTTCATTTCCTTGGCACCACGAGAGAAAGGAGGTCCAGAAATTCAACGCTTACAAGTTCTTGAAGATTCGGGAGTTATCTCTTCTCCTGTCCAGAGTGATGCCATGCCTGGGCAACCTCCCCAGCAAGTTTCACTTTAGCTCCACTACCATCACACAGCTCTTTTCACTAAGACTTCTCACACGCCCACTGTTTTTGCACTGAGCAGGATATGATGGGCGTAATAATAACCATAAAAGCCTCAAAAATAAACAGCAATCCAGAAATAAACATGACTAAGAAACAAGGTGACAATGGTCCATAACTGTGCTACTGTCCCTTGGAAACAAGAAACAGGATTTGGGCCCACCCCTCAGGAGCGGCCAAGGGACACGTGCACAGGGCGGGGTCAGGTAACTCCAGGCTGCACACTCAGAACCCAGGGAAAACCTGGGTGACAGCTACCTCCCGGGGCAGAGGGGACGTTAAAAGAAAGAGACAAAGTGGCCATCGGGGTCTTTGACAGGACTTGTTCCCGGAGGATCACAAGCCTAGCCTTTCTGACTGCTTAACATGCTCAAGGTCTCTCTCCCAGAGACACGACAGCTAAAACAGGACAGCAGGGCCACATGCCAAAGCCAGATGTCCTCACACAGAACTCTGCGTCTCCTTGAATAATACTATCTATCCTAAGGCCAGTATTGCCTGCTTAGGAATCTGGACTTTTAAACATTGTGACTTGAACATCACTACAAAGCTAGGTGCCAAGAGAAAGCATTCCAATATGATCTCCCTTCCTACGAACTACCCTGCAGGGCCCGAAGCCCCAACTCTGAAAGACTGGACCAACACCAGAGGAAAGGAGGAAAGGCTGATTTGTCAGGAAACACAAAGCAGACAGAGGAGGGTAAGCACCACTGCCAGCTAATCCTCTGGCAACTGCATGTATTCATCAGGGTGGGGCCAGCCCAGATAAGTTGGGCCTTACTTGAATTTTATGTCTGTGATAGGACCTCTACCCCCAAAGGTTCCCCCTTCTCCCCATCTGGCCACTCCTTCTCTTTCTTCTACTCTTGCCATCGCCCCCTTTCTCTCCTTCCCTCCCTTCTGCCCAGCCCCTTTTCCTTGTTAAAAGTGGCCAGGCTGTGACACGTGCCTGAGGGGGGACCTGGTACTCAGCTGTAACCCGGCTCCCAGGAGCTGTTTCTGGTTCACACATCTCATTGAATGTATTTAAATCCATTCTATGCAGCCACCTGGCTGAATGGGCAGGGAGAGCAGCAAGCACTCCTCCCTCAACCCAGCAGCACACACGTGTACACACACATATACAGAGGCACACCCCCACATGCACACATACACTTGCATGCGTGTGCACGCGCGCGCGCACACACACACACACACACACACACACACACAAGTACACACTAATCCACTGAATGGGCAACAAAACGGGACTAGTGCAGCTGCACCAAGCGGGGCAGGAGGAGATGCCAGCATTACGAAAGCATGCTGGGATGCCAAAGCAGAGTCCCTCTTGCACTAAAGATGGGCTCCAAGGAGAAAAGGATGAAAATGGCAAATGAGCAGCCCTCCCAGGACCTCGGGCACACTCAGACCTCCCGGTGGCAGCCAGGCATGGAACCCTCTGCATCCTCCTTCACACTGCCCTCTGAATCACCCCTCTCCATTGCTCTGCCAGCGCCGGGGTCAGCTGGATGGCCTCGTGGAACATGAGCTGCCACCGCCTGGGAGCAAGGCCAAGTCTACCGCTTAAGAGCAGCATCCTGGTGTCAACCTGATCAGATCAGAGCCTGCTCTGTCACTGCTTTGATGGGACCTCGGGCAGGTTACTGAACTTGTGTGTCCATTTTTCCCTTTGCAAAATGCAAGTAATGACAGCGCCTACCCTGTGGGGTATCGAGAGGACAAAATGCAATTCCCCGTGAGTGCTTAGGATAGGACCTGCCCCGGCAGAGGTCGGGTTCTGGTATCCAGTTCCTGCCTCACCCAGGCTGAGCCAGTGAACAAGAAGCTACTCATGGGTAAACTGAGACCAGGCCAGCGATGGCCAGTGTTCCTCCAGCTTTCACAATATGTTACCCTCTGATTTCCCATCTACTGCAATGCACCCCCTTCTCCTTTTCAGAGTCTCCACACCAGCCTTTCTCACACCGCTCTCACCCACCACTGTCAGAGCAGCCCTGGAATGTATCCCCTGCTGACAAGGGGGACTACTCCACTCCACTGCTAAGTCCTTTACAAAGAACCCATGCCTTGGTGTCTTCTTAAGGAAAGACTCACTAGATGACAAATGGCAGAATAGCTCTGGCTGTGTGCTCAGTGGTTAGAGCTTCGGCCCTCAGACCTAAAGGTCCAAGTTCCCAGCCTGTCAGGGCATGTGAAGGAGGCCACCTATAGGTGAGTCTCTCTCACATCAATGTTTCTCTCTCTCTCCCCCCACTCCCTCCCTTCCACTTTCTCTAAAAATTAATGGAAAAAATATATATCCTCAGGTGAGGATTAACTAAGAACAAAATTAAAAAAAAAAAAAAAACCTGGCAGAATGTCCCAAGCCACTTTTGAAAGGCAATCCTCTCTAAATGGAGGTCCTGAAGGTCAAGAAACTTGCCCAAAGTCACAAGGCAAAGGGTGGTGGCCAGGACTCAAAGCCTGGGCTTTTCTGCTTTATACTGAGTAGATCCTCAGCCACTAGGAAGGCAGGTCACCACACTAGCAGTGACAGCAAGGACTCTGCCAAGCCCACGAGGATGGGGCTCCTGCCTCTGGCGGCCTGTCCCCGCCAGGTTCACACTGGGTGCGCTGGGCCTCCCCTCTGTCCTCCGTGCGGCCGGGAAGCAGAGTAGCCCAGCCTGGGACAGGCGCACGTGGCAAAGGCCTCTGCTCCGGAGAGAGAGGAGGAAGTCGCTCAGTTTTCCTCCCCATCTCCACCTCCACAGAGCCAAACACCACACCGCTCTGCGCACTCCTGGCTTTGCCATGGTTTCACTAAATGACCCGAGGAGGGTTCTTCTTCCTGTAATTCCTTCTCCTCAAGTGGCCCATGAACAGTGCCAGCCTGTCCCAGTGTCTGGTGAGGATTCTGGAACTGTACCCAAGGCCTCGGCAGACACACCCTGTTATGCAATAGGTGGCTAATGCCCATCAGTGTCCCTGAGTTTCCTCCAAACTGAACAGGTCACAGCAGACAGCCCTCCCTCAGGTCTACATTCAGCTCTCCTGGATCTGCTCTACGGTGTACCCCCTGTGACCCCAGCCCCAATTTCAAAGCCATCTGGTGTAGAGGGGGAAAATAGCCATCTTCTACATTGTTCCAGCCAAATCCTATCATAAACCCTATGTGTGTCACCCCTAGGCACAGAGCTGCCTGCAAGAGACTCAGATTTGTGTGTGTGTGTGTGTGTGTGTGTGTGTGTGTGTGTGTGTGCCTGTGTGAGTGAGTGTGTGTGTGTGTGTGTGTGTGTAATCAATACTAACGCCTTAGGGCCAGCTACATAAAACTATTTATTTCTGCTTTCATCTCTGGCATACCTTTCTTTTTATCATCATTTTTTCCCCCCAGAAGCACCTGGAAGGTAAGAAAATCGTGCAATATATATGCAGCTATGGATTGTGGGCAGCAAAGATAAAATAGAACAGTTCTTACCAGAATGAGAAGAGAGATGTAGGCTCCTGGCAGTGAAACAAGACCCAGAATCATCCATTCACATCTTATCCAAGGTTATTGGTCACCCTAAATGACTGGTCATCAGTTCAGCTCTAAATACTAAGATTAGTAAAAAGACAATATGTGGAATAACTGCCTGGGAAGTTTTTATTTATCTGATTCCATTTCTATTTCTCTTGCAGCCAGTCCATTCGTCAACAAATAACATAAATGATAATAAAGTGCAATGTTTGACATGATGTAAAAACAAAAACACTAATCAAGAAGCCAAGAAAGTATATTCCAGGAATGAGCTAAGGCAAGTCATTCGGAACTAATGCCTCAGTCTACCCACAGTGAATTGTGCATGATGATCCCGCCATTCCACTTCTGGGTGTCTATTCAAAGGAAATAAAAATACTAATTCGAACAGATATCTGCACCCCTATTTTCACTGCAGCATTATATACAATAGCCAAGATATGGAAGCAACCTAACTGTCCATCAATAGATGAGTGGATAGGTACATATATGCAGTGAAATATTAATCAGCCATAAAAAAGAATAAAATCTTGCCAAATGTGACAACATGAATGCATGTAAAGGATATTATTCTAAGTGAAATAAATCAGTCACACATACTACATGATTTCACTTTATGTGAAATCTAAAACAAACACACAAAGAAAAACAGAAACAGACTCACAGACATAGAGAACAAACTAATGATTGCCAGAGGGGAATGGGGTACAGGGAAGGGTGAAAACGGTGAAGAGATTAAGAAGTATAAATTTCCAGTTATGTCAATAATGTAATAACCCAGTACAGTGTCAGATGATTACTAGACTTATCATGGTGGTCACTTCATTTGGATATATAAATGTTAAATAACTATGTTACACCTTAACCGGTTTGGCTCAGTAAATAGAGCATCAGTCTGCAGACTGAAAGGTCCCAGGTTTGATTCTGGTCAAACACATGTACCTTGGTTGCAGGCACATCCCCAATGGGGAGTGTGCAGGAGGCGGCTGATTAGTGTTTCTAATTCTCTATCCCTCTTCCTTCCTCTCTGTAAAAAAAAAATCAATAAAAAATATATATATTTTTAAATAACTATGTTACATGCCTGAAACTAATTTAATATTGTATATTAACTATATTTTAACGAAAAAGATAAGATAAAATAATAATATTGTGAATGACTATCTGCTACCAAAATTCTATTGTGAAAATGGACAGAAATTCTTAATTTAGATGACATCACATGGAGGGCAGAATCATTCTTGTTTCTCTTTACTACTTTTAATTACCACATTACAGAGAACTGAACTACACCCAAACAGACTTCAATGTAATAAAGTATGGTGGTCAATGGCAACAATGTCGTTGGTATTTTCTTGGAACCACAAGATCAGCCTGGGGTCTTAAGATCAACTAGTTTCCCATCCCCTCTCGATCTCAACGCTCATCTATCCCACCACTCCCCACTGCCTAGCTCCAACCTGGAAGCCAAGATCTATTCTGTTTCATCTCCACTCACCCAGCAACTGTCTCCCAACATCTCTTTGAAAACAGTCAGTAATGAGAATGAACTTAATGTGGGCCAGGTTTTATACAAGTTGGAAATCGGGCACATCACGGATATAGAGTTTAGCCTGATTTCAGTCCAAGAGTTCCTGGATACCTATCCCTAAAATACACCTATCCTGGCCTCAGGCCTCTTCCTGAATAACCCAGAAGTTGTCTGCTCTGTGGTTGTGTTGATACCAGATACTCACTCTAAGATCTTGGCCGCAGGGCAAATCAGTTCCTTCCAGCCGGCCCTGGTTATGGTTTTGGAACTCAGGACTAGGGTTCCCAGTCATCACAAAAGTCTCCACTGCTTTGACTTAACCATCTCCATATTCTTCTCTTACCCCTGTTTTCCCTTTCCTCTTACCCTTGCCCAACCCCCCTCAAGTAAATATATTCCTGCACCATCCTTCATTTCTATTCGAGATAAGGTATACTCCAACCTAATTCATACTTTCTTGCCAGTTCTTAGGCATAGGTTTGGTGAACTTTCATAAACCAGGCTTTTGAGAAATTGTTGTGTACTTTTCAACCCAAAATTTATTAGAATTCAAAGGACTGCATTTCATAATTTTAAACAAGCAATGTGTACTTCAGATCCATAACAACCATAAAAAAGAAACTGAATTATTTTTTAAATGTTACTAATGGAGCATTTCTATTGTATTTATAGCTAAAATTTGTTATTGTAACAGAGACTGCTAGCTGTTCACCTCTAGCTTCTCTAGGGAGAAAGCCCCTGACTTCAAGCTGGACCGATACACCTCAGAATGGAGACTATTTCCCATCCTCCCTTGCAGTTAGGCACGACTGTCTAAGCTCTCGCTAGTTCACGTGAGCCTTCTGCACCTTTTTCGCTGTCCTTCCTTCATTCTTCTGCCTGGGATATGGATGCCCCCATTTGGTGGCCTGAAATCAAGGTCACACAAGGTCTAAAACAAGTAAGAAAGAGCCTGGGTCCCTGCCATCATCAAAGAGCCCCATCAGCCCTAAACCACCTTGTACAAGAGAGAACCAGCCCCTATCCTGTTTTACTAAGTTATGTGCAGATGTCTGAGTTGCAGTTACCGTAATCATCATCCTACCTTATACAGTCATTCAAGTGCCTGAAGTTTTCAAATTGAACATGAACTTCATAAGGACATGAACAACCAAGGTAACTTACTAAGGCCACATTCTCTGGAGAACAAAGAAACATGTAAGAATACATTTAAAAGAACATTCTTAAAGAAAGAAGTTTTTCCTACAGTGGGTGAATATATAGTTCCACGTATTTTACTCATTCACATCATTAAACCTTGACAACAATAAATCATCTTGTACATTCTTTCTGAATTCTAGTGTAGTACATTCAAGTGTTGCATCCTTTCAAAATTGCCTAGATTTATATTCCTTAATTTTCCCAAGGACACAGACCTTAAATGAGCAATAAACCAAAATGAACTACTCTGGCATTCTGCATCTCTTGGAGAACTAAAGATTTTACTTACTTAACTAGGAAAAAAATATTTAATTTAAAAAATTAAGATAACTTTTAAAAACTGGAAAGAACTAACCCATTCAGATAAAAGTAACTTGGCCCAGCTAGTGTGGCTCAATGATTGAACATTGACCTATGAACCAGAAGGTCACAGTTCGATTCCCAGTCAGCCACATGCCCAAGTTTTGGGCTTGATCCTCAGTAGGGTGTGTGCAGGAGGCAGCCAATCAATGATTTTCTCTCATCATTGATGTTGCCATCTCGCTCTCCCTCTCCCTTCCTCTCTGAAATCAATAAAAATGTAATTACATATATATATATATATATATATATATATATATATATATATATACCATTACATAATTGGAAAAAGCATATTATTTAAACTATTTGGAAATATTCCTTTATGGTATTTAATATTTAGCTCATTCTAAGTAGTGGCTAAAATTAATGTCATCATTATGCCCTGAACTATTATAAGGTCATGCGTGTGTGTGGAAGTTAAAAGAAATAAATATTTGTCTGCATCTGGGAACTTTTTAGGCAATAAAAAAGTTGAAGGCATTTTTCTTTTTTATAAACAGCATGAAATTTAACTGGGGCAGCAAACTTTTGTTGTGAGGAATTGACAAGAGTGAAACAATGTGATTGCTTTGAAAGTAACAAGAATTTAAGTTTTCAACCCACAAGTTCACAGTTTACATTTTTTTAATTGAAGGATTTTGACAATGGTGCCTTTAATTCTAAATGAGAAGATTTTCACCCGAAATAGAAATTCCATCCCTAAGCCAGTCTTAACGTGCTGATTTCTAGTTTACATTTAGAATGTTTCATTACTAGATCTCAAATTCAAAACAATGAGATAATCAGCTCTTAATCAACCAAACCAATTAAGGTGAAAAGTGACAAGAAAAATCCCAAACGACAGTGAGTATGAGAATGAATTTAAAAATAACAGGCTCTGTGACACACTGGGCTGGAATGATGGGGGTGGAGAGGAGAGCAAGTAGGCAGCAGGTCTGCCTTCCTATGCCTGTGTTTCTGAGCGTGTGTGTGTGTGTGTGTGTGTGTGTGTAAAACTAATGTGAAAAAATAGCATTTCCTAAGCACACACCAGCTGAGAAGGAAAAATGACTCAAAACTAAGCTGCAAGCCAAAACTATAGAGTGAAACTAGCCTGGGATTCAACATTTTTCATAGATAATCTACCCTAGATAATCTGGTCCTATACATGAATTTAAACCTCTTCTCATAAGTACCCTCATCTGATGTACTGTACTAGAAATGGCCGAGACTTTTCTTGTCAGTACTGACATGACACCTGTGAGTTCTGAGACACACCATCTTGCTCTGCAATTCATGGCTCCCCTCAGAGACCACAGAGGGGGCCAGATTCTCCCCCTCCACAAGCACGGTGTTGAAGAGATGTTCATTATGTTAACCCTAGTCTCAAGCCCAAAGATAAACCTCCTTCCTGTCATATTCCTTTAATTACTCTCACATAGGATTTCCCCTTGGCATCTTAAAATTGCAATTCCCACATTTTAAAACAACATTCATTTCCATTTGTTTTTCTAAAGCTCAGTTGAATGGAGGGCTTCCACCAGGAAACAAGCGTGACCTCACTGGCAGCTCAGCAGAAGCCCACTTGATCCCATCCCACATAAATGAGTGACTTAACACAGAGATGTGAACAGGTTGGTGTACAGGCACAACTGTAGCCTAAAAGGCTTTAATCTTTTCTCTGTGAGAAAATGAATGTGCTTCTGAATTACTCATCTATTTATGTCGGGGCAGTGTCTTTAACCTGCTCCTGCTTTCTTTCTTTGAGAGTGTGATCGCTCCACTACCAAAGAAACATAATCGATGCCATTTATAAAAATGGAATTCCAATGAAAAGTTCATTCTCAATGACAACACACAACTGGAATTGGGTCTGAGCTTTCAGACACTTAAAAACAAAGATGTGAGGTGCTTCTAGAAACCAGCGCATCTTTGACTCAAGCATGTAAACTATAACCGCCGAAGGTGTTTGCTTCCCTCCACCTAACCTCAAGCAAATTTTATTAGCCCAGGTGGGTGCTCAGCCTACTTGCAAGTGTTCCAGTAAAACCGAGACTTTTCTCCAACATTCCAAAGATTTGTCTTGTCAATTTTGTACAGGAAATGTCCCTAACGAAGTCTCAATGTGTCAGGTGGTAGGCTTGGAGCCCACAGTGACCGTGGGGGGAGAGGCAGCCAGCTTCCAGGACCTGGAAGGTTCCCCTCTCTCCATAGGGGCCTGCATTGTTATGGTTGTAAATGACAGTAGCTGCGTGGTGTTTTTGTGACTCCAGCTTGCTGGTGGGGACGCCCACTGTGATGGTGGTTTAGGCTGCCAAACCTCCCACCTTAGAGACCAGCCCCAGAGCAGGAGACACGGCCCCGTGGCCTGCAGACACGAAATCCCTAGTCAATGCCATTCTTAATGATCCTTCTCAAAGAGGACATGTTTAAAATCACACATGAAGTCTCCACTTAGAAATGTTCTAACAGAAGAATGATTGAGAATCATCACTACAGGGCTCCGAGTGATTCACAACAATTAGCAATGAGCAGCTGTCCTCTCGGTATATTAACTCCGTGAATCCTCTCATGGTGCTGTTTTATAGCTGAGGAAGCAAGCATGCCTTGCCCAGTTCTCAGGACTGGTGAATGGCAAAAGGGGACTCAGAATCAGAACTCACTCAGAAGTTACAGCCCATCCAGACTCCAACAGTGGACTCTGTTGATCTTCCATTCTGGTGGAATTTTCCCTCCAGACACAGGAAAAAAAAATACATCTTCTTACTTTGCATCACTTTAAAGAGTAAACTTAAAGCAACCTTTCCCAGGGGCTGTATGAATTTTAAAAATCAACAAAAGTTAATAAAATAAGTAAAGTGTTCCTCACAGAAGCCATAGCACCAGATTTAATCTCTATCCTTAGTTTGGTGATTATTTTGTCCACCCTGATGAGCACAAGTAACAGCCATCATTACAGACCAGACTAGCATAGCCCAGACATCCCCAGGTGTATTCTATCAGACTTTGAGATTCTGGCCCTGGCCGGGCAGCTCAAGTGATTAGTGTCATCCCGACATGCCAAGTTTGCAGGTTCAATTCCAGGTCAGAGCATATGCAAAAAAACAACCAATGAATGTTTGAGTAAGTGGAACAACAAATCAATGTCTCTCAAATCAATAAATAAAATATTAAAAGGCTTAAGATTCTGTCTTCAGACATCTGACACTCTTTCTTTCTCCATTTGGGCTGCCATACCAGAATACCATAGACTAGGTGGCTTATAAACAGATACTTGTTTCTCAGTCTGAAGGCTGGAAGTCTAAGATCAAGGCACCAGGAGCTTCAGTGTCTGGAGAGATCTACTCCCTGATTCATAATAGCATCTTCTCCATATCCACACATGGTGGAAGGGCAAAGGAGCTCTCTGGCTCTTTTGATAAGTGCACTAATCTCATTCATAAGAGCTCCACCCTCATGATGTAATTATCTCCTAATTGAGGCCCGGTGCATGAAATTCATGCATGGGGGGAGGTGTCCTCCTCAGTCTGGCCTGTACACTCTCCAATCTCAGGGGATGTCTAACTGCCAGTTTAGGCTGGGTGCTGCAATGATCTGGCCTAAACTGGCAGTCAAACAACCCTCTCCCAATCCAGGACCACTGGCTCCTAACCACTCACCTGCCTATCTGCCTGATTGCCTCTAATTGCCTCTGCATGTCAGCCTGATTGCCCCCTAACTGCTCTCCTGCCAACCTGATCACCCCCTAACTGCTCCCCTGATGGCCTGATCACCCCCTACCTTCCCTCCCCTGCCAGCCTGATTATCCCTAACCGCCTCTGCCTTGGCCCCCACCACAGTGGTTTTGTCCCAAAGGATGTCAGGAAGATGTCCAGTCTAATTAGCATATTACTCTTTTATTAGTATAGATAGGTCCCACCTCCTAATACCATTACTTTGTGGGTTAGGTGTCAACACATGAATGGGAGGGTGGGGGAAACACAAACATTCTGTCCACAACACACACAAACTCATACCCTCCAGTGACCCATAGTTACAACTGAATGTACATGGGCAGGATGATTCTGTGTCAGGCATGGAAATGGACCATGGAAATCTGATTGTGTACAAACCAATGAGTATTCAAATCCTCAGTGTCTGCATAGCATTATTCTCCTTTTCAATATTTAGTAAATGAAGCAGGAGCCTGGCTAATTCCCTTATACTAAGAAAGCAGTGTTTCCTAAAGTGTGGTACGCGTACCCCCAGGGGTACGGGAAGAGTTTGGTGGGGGTACACGTTGCACTGGAGTTTGGTGGGGATATGCACTGCACCGTGCTTAGCTGCGCCTAATTCTACGTTCTCATGAGTCAAGTCAAGACAATCTTGTGAGGTGTGAGATGGTCTGGTGTGCAAATAAATGTTATTTATAATATAACTTTTATTTATATTTTATTATAAATAATTTTATTTTTCGTTTATTATTATTTTGTGTATGAACCAAAAAAAGAAAAAATAAATATATTTTGATTGTTATTAAAATACATTCATTTTTTTTTGACGAGGAGTACTCAGCATTACGAAAATTATAGAAGGGGTACACATTATGTCAAAAGTTTGGGAAACACTGCTAAGAGAGTAACAACTAAGGGGCAGTAGGGCTGGTGTCCTGATCTTTTTCTTCAACACCCATCCTATTTCCTCCTTCCCCACCCCATTGCTCCAATCATTCCCTGTCTCCCGATGAAGGTAGGGCAGATGCACAAATCCCCTTTCCAAACCACAGGAACCTAAGAGCCCCAAGGAGTAGAAAAATCTACTAAGTCAGAGAACCCCAGCGCCCTGCAGCAGCTGGCTTTGATGACAGTCCCAAGAGCAGTATTTCTATTTTATAATACTTATCACACAGTCATTAATTTCAGAACAATGTCTCTGAAGTCCTTAGCCAGGGATGGGACAACTGTCCAGTGGCTTTCCAGGCCCAGTTAAGCTTAACAGCAAGGCAAGGGCTGTGGTATTGGGGGATATAAGGGGAGTGCTGCTCTCACATAGGGCTGTGAAAGACTGCACCCAGAAAACCTTGGAGACACTTCAGCATGGCCTTGGCCTACTCGTCATCACCTTTAGTGCCTGGACTTGCAAGTGTGGCTGCCCCGTTCCAGCTGTTCTATGCTATCTAGAGTGGGAACATCGTGTCCTGCAGCACATCCCCCTAGTGCTGAGGCTGGAATGCAGCGTCCAAGGTGTCTGAGGTCCTGGCAGCACACGGCTCTCTGCAGAGCTGGCCTCAGCCTGTGAACAGCTGCCCGTGCAGATGGTCAAGCTCAGGCAAATGTACGTGTGAACTCGAGATAAAGGCTCGGAAATGAGAGTGCTGGAGATTAAATGGAGGGGTGTAAAGAGCATGAGCAGTCATACACCCCAGTAATACCAAGTAAGGGAAGTGTGGGAAAGCAATCCATGGGTTTATGTCATGTGGACAGTCTATACTAAGAATCCTACTCTGCCTGGCACCTGCAGGATGTAGAGTAACTGCCTGCCCTGTGGATGATAAGTCAGGTCAAATCTTCCTTTGGCGCTCAATGGGAGACTCTAAAGATAATTTCTCATAGTATATTTACCAAGGCATAAGGAGGAATCACCAGCTGTACTTAGCCACCATCACATAGGTGATCTGGGCACCCGTCTCTGTGATTTCAGGGGGCTTGGGAGGCCTCTATCCCTGCGGGGGCTGGGGTGCTGCGGAATAATCTGCATCCTTTAAATAGTTAGCATGGGAAACTACCTTGGATTTGCAGCTCCTGCATAAAGTGAAGTTGTTATCAGTCCCTACTGCCTTAGAGTGAATGATGTCATGAGAATTAGCACAGATGATGTCTGTGCAGGGAGGGGAGCTTGGGAAAGAAACTTCCTGAGGCCTAGGAGAGGGTATTTCCCAGGCTGTGCTCATCAACAGAGTTCACCCTTTTGAGATTCCAAAATGCTCAGGTTGTTAAAACAAGTATGAAGGGACATGAACCCACGAGCTTTACTTATTATTTAATAAGCCAGATTAATAGATATTTTATACTTTCAATTTCAGATAATACTTCCAATGAACATTGCAAGGGTCTGTGCAATACAAAGTGTTGTGCCGTCAGAACAGAGAGAAAACCTCAGTCTCACTGACTTCAGAACTCATACCATCTAATACCATCTTCCTAATGACAAGGGTCCCTTGTAGGACCCATCAATAATGATTCCTATTGCCTGGTGCCACCTTCTGGAACGTGCGTCCTTACAATGGGAGGTAAAGCTGGCTGCAGGCACTGAATGATTAGAAAAGGACTCTTGGATTGACTCAGAGTCACTACAATAAAATCAAACCCAAATAAACATAAAAGGTACAAATCAACCAACATCCCTCTGCCACAGGGCATCTCCCAGGTCCCTGCCAGTTGTTAGAGAACAGCCTGTGAAATAAGTCACCAAATTATCAACTTTATGTGAGTTGATCAATCAGGTCACTCAATGTTATGTCCTAGAGGCTGGTAGGAAAGGGGTAGTTCATTTGAGGTAATCCATCTGTTCCTGAAAGGGTTAGTGTAAATCAAAATTTTCCACATAAAAAGAAACTTGTTAATTAAAAGAACCCTGTTTTAAAATCCCATTTTAATGTGAAAAATTAGCTCCTAATTTCTCTTTTTGCATAGGTTTGAATTTGTATGCACCAAATTTTCTTTCTTTTTTTCCAATATGTTTTTATTGATTTCAGAAAGGAAGGGAGAGGGGAGAGATAGAAACATCAATGATGAGAGAGAATCATTCATTGATCGGCTGCCTCCTGCATACCCAACACTGGGGATTGAGCCCACAGTCCAGGCATGTGCCCTGATCAGAAATCAATCCTTAACCTCCTGGATCATAAGTCGATGGTCAACCACTGAGACACACTGGTCTGACTGCTTAAGTCTATGACCCACTGCTTGTTACACAAAGACTGAACAATGTGAGACCCATGTTCTACACTCTGCCCGCTCACTGTCTTCTCATGAAATCTTGTAAGAGATAAAAGGGCATTTTGGGTGGGTCATGAAGTGCAATTTTACTTGGCAGGTGATTATATTATTAGTCACGGTTCTCCAGAACCCACAAATTATTATAAGGAATTATTATAAGAGAATTATTATAAGGAACTGGCACGCATGATTATGGAGGCTGACAAGTCCCAAGATCTGCAAGGAGAGTCGGCAAGTTGAAGACTCAGGAGTAAGTTCCAGTCCGAAGGCCAACAGATTCCCGACCCAATAAAAGCCCAAGTTGAATCAAAAGGCAAGGAAAAGGCCATTAGGAAAGATGAATTCTGTCTTATCTGGGGGTGGGGAGTAAGTCTTTTGTTCTATTCAGCCTTCAAGTGATGGGGTGAGGCCCATGCACTTTTGGGAGGGCAATCTGCTTTACTCAGTCTACTAATTTACATATTAATGTCATCCAAACACCCTCACAGAAGCACCCAGAATAATGTTTGGCCAAATGTCTTGGCACCCAATGTTCCAGTCAAACTGACACAAAAAAATTACCTATTACAATGATGATGACCTTTTTCTGCAAGTAAGAATACAGGAGCAGAATTCCAGACACACTTGAAGCTGAGGATCCCAGAGTCAACCAGGTCAACACCGAGAGACTATAGGGTTGCAGCCCAGGCCTCTCCTGGCTTCCCCACAGTCTACTACCTTTCTCTGCTTATTTCCTCCACAGCGCGCAGAAGCGGGAGCAGAGGGGCTATAAGACCAGCCCAGGAGCCTCAAAAAGCCCTCAGTCTTCCAGGAGCCACCGCGGCCCAGGCATTCTCAGGCCTCATCAGTCTTTCAGGTCTGGGGGCAACTAGAGGCTGCCATGATCCTGATCCCCAGCGTTCTGACCTTCTTCAGCTCTCACTCACTGCAATCATCTACTTTAGCCACATTTTCTAAAAATACACTTCAGTTCTCTGTTACACTTACTAATACATTCTATTTCAGGCCTGTTTGCATTCTTACTTAGAAATCCCCGTATAGGCAGCAGTGAAAGCATGCAGAATGTTAGAGCATTTCCTTCAGGAAGGGTCCTGCCTGCTCTGCTGTGCTCAGCGTATCTTTCCATGCTGGGTGGCAACTGTGTATAAACCCTTTCCACACTGGGTGGTAATTGGTGATAGAAGAGAAAAGGGCTGGGGTTGGAGAAGAAAAAAGTGAACCAGGAAACAGGTTTACTTGGCACACAATGGAACTCCACGCTTCCTTCTATTAGAACCTGCCTTCCTCGGGCACATGCCCCGCCTAGGCCCCCGGAGTCACTGTCACCACAGAGGCAGCTGCACAACGGCCTCCATTGAAGCCACATGACACATGTCAGAAACCTGGAGAACATCTAAAGAAAGCCACAGCCCTGGCTTAGCTCCAAGAGCCATCCCTTAGGAGCTGTTTTCCAGGGCTGAGGGCGGGAAGTCATTATTTCCACTGCACCGGGTCCCCTCCTATGAGCTCATTCTCCCCAGAGCTAAGGTCCCTGCTGGCTTTCGGCGGCTGCCTTGGAAGAGCTCCCTGACTTTCCTGGCATTTCCAAGAACGTTGGCTCTCCTCTGCAATTACGTGGAGGATAATGACAGCTCTCCTTCTCCGATCTTTGCCTTCCTGTAGGGATTGCGGTAGAAGTATTATCTGATCCATTTTCAAAGGCCTCCATCCGTGCTTCCTTCTTCCTGTTTTATCCCATGATCACCTTGATTGGCCTTCCTTTCTCCCAACACATATTGAATACATGTCCCTCTATCTGAAGGAGAAATGGAGGGAAACGGTGACCGGCGGTGTTGGCTGCAGAGAAGGTCCTCAAGGAGGGGAGAGAAGAAGGGACCACAGTGCTGGGGCTGGAACAGGGAGGAGGGGGTACCAGAGCTCAGAGCCCAGCTGGTGCAATATTTACGTCTTTCTGATTGCCAAGCTCATGGGTGACAGAATGCCAACTCCACCCACCCTGCCTTTTTTAGGGCTCAGGACCGTGGTGGCTAGAGTGCCATCCTAAACTTGGTTCCCCAAGTAGGAAATAGCTTATTTTTTACAAAGCCATTAGACTAAAGGACAGTCCCTCAACAAAGATAGACTGGAGCCTCCCGAAGTCTGGACTTCAGGGGCTTGGCCAATAACACGCACTCAGAAGCTGGCTGGGCAGAGGTGGTTAACAGCAGAAAGGAGGAAGTTAACCCAGCCAGACCTTTTCATGAAAGATCATGAGAAGGAAAAGAAACAGGAAGCTAAGAGTATTCCTCTAATTGTATTATCGATTTGTGCACACTTAGCTAGCACTGTGATCTGGACAGGGAAGTGATTATTAACAGCTCTGAAATAGGACCTCCTAATACCTGAAAAAGTCCTGAGCCCTCCTCCCCAATAGCAGATCTTATTTATCTAAAGGCTTTTCGCAACCCTTAGTAACAGAAAACATTAGCATAAGCAAGAAGCCCTCCAGCACCATCACAGCATCCCACTGGTGAGTTCAGATAACCAAAATGAGCCTTATCTCCTTGCAGTATTTCTTCAGGTGCTGTCACTGAATTCAACTACATGCACCTAACAAAAGACCGCACACCACGGGCTGTTTATCATGCATACCCAGTATGCTGCTTCATAGAAGCAAGTAAGTTGGTATGTAATAAATACACACATATGAAAAACAACGAAGGTTTCCCAGGCTGCATCCCTTCCCCTTTTCTCTAGTTCCCTAAATAGCTCCTCTTGAACACTGTAGCTGCCAAGACAGAAGAAGTCATTGCTTGAGAAGAAGAAAAAAAAAAGTCTATGATTCAAACTGTTGTTCCTTAAGCATAAGAATAGTGAAAGTGCCTGGTGAGATTTCTTTAGGAGGAATAAGTTAGTTCTCCATTGAGTTACCAAGTAAAATAGAGTGGAATGCAGGCGGCTGACCTGGAGGCCCCCACAAGAGTCTGGATGTAACTTACACAAGGGCCTCTTCCCTGACGCCCCTCTCCTCCTCCCACCAGGCTGCTGTGTGAATGCTGTGAGGGGCGGGGGCAGAGAGCACGGAGGGGGAGCTGGAGCAGGCTACCGCCCTTCACTCCCCTCTTCAGAGAGATGCTAAGGATTAAAGAGGTAATTGTTGCTTCTGGAGCTCTTCAGCTATAAGACGCTCTATAAATACCAATAACCACCCCCTCACGGGAAACCACATTTCATTACAGTGGAGGTAAATGCTGCAGCAGCCTGTAAGAAAGGCGTGATCACCAAGGGAACTTCTGCCATCCTGAGCAGACACAGAGTAACCACAGAGCAGAGTGATCCACACAGCGTCCAGCTAAAATTGGAGGCATCTAATACACCTATCATCTCCCATGTGTCCACCCAGTATGCACTTATTAGGCTCCAGCTGTCTGCCTGCGGGGCAGTAAAGAATAGTGGTTATGTACACAGGCTCTGGAGTGAGGCTGCCCGGTGGCAATTCTGGCTCTGCCCACTCACTAGCTGTCTGACCTTGAGAAGTCACCTCACGTTAGAACACCTCTGTGTCTTCCCTTGTAACATGGGAGTGATAATAAAACTCACCTCACAGGGTCACTGTGAGGATTCAACAGGTTCATCTGTGTTCAGAGGTGAGACCACTGTCCAACACACAGATGAGTACCAGACATCTGCTGATTCTAAGTTGCTGTGTATGGCTCCATAGTATTTTATCTATTCCTTGAGTAGTTTATATTTGGTTATTTTAGCATTAACATCAAAATGAAGGAGGAAAGATTTACCAATTAGATGCAACTGAACATTTACCCAGGTGCATTAAAACAGAGAAATAGAAGATGAAACGGCTGAATTTGGAACCCCAACAATGAAGTTGTTTAAGAGTTATTCTTTTCAGCTGCCAGGCAGTGGCATATAAAGGGAGTAGAGAGTGGGTATTTATCACAGACATTGCTTAGAATTTCTGGCACATCACAATAACAAAGCAGACTGAGTTTTAGTCAATGTTATTGTTTTACTAGCAGGTTCTATATAGGCAATGCACCTGCTCCAAACCCTTGCCTTTGCCTCGGTGTGCTGGTGCATCCAAGTATCTTTTTAAAAGAGAAAAAGCTGCTCACCTGAATCTTCTACTAGGAAGCCCTTTGTCTACCCGGGGCAGTGAGCCGGCTTCCCATAAGGCAAAGAGTGTGTCTGCTGCCAGCCAGGCCCAGGCGGGAATCCTTGGCCTGAGGTTTAGCTGAGTGGCTCAGAGTGATGGTTCCCAAAGTGGGGTCCCTACACCAGTAGCAGCAGCACCACCACCTGGGATTTGTTAGAAGTACAGGTTCTCCAGCCCATCCATGACTTACTGAATCAAACTCCAGAAGAGTTTTCTGTTTTTTAACAGAACTTCCAGGATATTCTGATGCCCACTCAAGTATGCAAACCACCAGCTTCAAGAAAGTTACTTAACTTTTTCCGAGTCATAGTTTCCTCATTCAGCAAGGCGGTTAATGTCACTCACCTCATAATACTACAGAGTAAGGATTAATTGTAACAGTATAGTCAAGTATTTGGTACAATGGCCCCAAACATGGTGGGCACTCAGTACACTGTACCTATCGTACCAATGTCAGGGTAACGGATTCACAAAACAGCAGCAACTCAGAAACAGCTAGAGTAAGCTTGGGATCCATGAAGCCTTATTTTTAGGAAAGCCATTTAAAGGAGGTCCAAGGAGAGAAGCGAAGGGAAACCAACAGATAATACCATACACTGCCCAAGGTCCCCCAGGATCACTAGCCTATGCTACCTTATGGTTCATGGAAATTCCCACAAACTCTGGCTCCTCAAGCATCTTAGGGGTTGGGAATCCCAGAAAATAAAAGCAGTCCGCATTTTATTGTTAAAATAAGGGTAATATGAGGATTTTCTTAAATATATTTTATTGATATTTTACAGAGAGAGATAGAGAGCTAGAAACGTCGATGAGAAACATCGACCAGCTGCCTCTTGCACATCCCCTACCGGGGATGTGCCCGCAACCAATGTACGTGCCCTTTACCGGAATCGAACCTGGGATCTTTCAGTCCGCAGACCGACACTCTACCACTGAGCCAAACCGGTTTCAGCGGTAATATGAGTTTTGACGAGATGCCACCAGAGAGACAACGGTACTCAATATATATAATGGAAGTCTTCCGAGAATGTTCTGATTTGCTAAATGATGTTTTTAGTAAGGAACAGTGATTAGAAGCATCATGTCCACACTGGCAGTGCCTGGAATTCTAGAGTAAGGAGTGAGCACACTGGAAGAATCCCATTTGGATTACACACCACAGTTACCTGAAACAATTCTGGCAGAGGTCACGTGGGCCTCCCCACAGCCAAATGCAGGGGACCCTTGGAGCTTCTTCCTCTGTTGGAGAGGGAAAATATCTGAGGCAAGCTTAGAGCCTGTTTTTATAGTCTTCTTTGAATCCTTATATATCATGCAATTGGGAGTGAGGAGGAAGCATGCTTTCTTTAATTTACAAAAGCAAGCCTATATGTACAACATAGAAAGTCAAAGTTTTCAAAAGCGTTAGAGAAAATCATTAGGAAATCTGGAAGGCAAGTGCAGCCCTCAAAGCTAACTGTGTTTACACAATAATGGACCTTCTAAAATAATCTGAAAATAAATTATCTGGTTGCTTACTAATATATGAACATTTGGAATCATTGAGACACATTGTTTAATCTAAGAAAAATCTAAAACAATCAAGCAGAAAATTCACCATCCTTTTTTTTCTGACATCCATCCATTTATTTAAATATCAGACTATACCCTAAAGAAATGTTCAAGACTTTAAAATAACCTTGTAAACCAAAAAATGTGAGGCAGAAAAAAAAAGGCTGCCAGGAAAAACCAGCTTCTGTAAGAACCAATTATAAACAGAGGATTAAAATAATGATTTAACAAGTGAATCTTCAAATCCCTTGAGTCATTTCAACTAAATTGTTCTCTGAGTAAAATATAATATTACTAAGAGCCCAGTGCAGGAATTCATGCACCTTGAAAGGAACTGTGGGCCAGGAGGCTGTGGTGGGCACAGGGGTGGGTCTCAGCTCATCCTCCATGCCCCCACATGGCCCCTCCCACTGAAGCCCCCAGTCCCCTGTCTGCCAGCAGCCCCGCTCCTGCTGCCACGCTGCTCCCATGCACTGACAGTGATTGGGGCCTCTGGTGTCAGCGGCAGCTGCTGCCCCAATCACCCCTCAGGAGCAGGGGAAGGTGGAGAAGCCCTGAGGGGCAATCAGGGCCAGCAGCCACCACTTGCACCCACTGATGGTGCTGAGCAATCGGGGCCAGTGCTGGGCACTGGCAGCCGGTGCCGGGGCAGCAGGTGTGAGTGGGCCTGGTACCCGCAGCAGGTGCAAGTGCCCGGTGGGATTGCGGCACATTGGAGCAAAGAATTTTCAGTAACCACCAGAGGCTCACCCCAATGACAGTGACTGGCACCTTTGCTTTGGCCTGGTACCCCCGCTCACCTGCTCCACCATCCCCCCGTGGTGGTCAATGCCCACCATGTTCTGAGTGTGCCCCCTGATAGTCAGTGCACATCATAGCGACCAGTTGTTCTATTGTTCCATCGTTTGGTCTATTTGCATGTTAGGGTTTCATATACAGAGAGAGATTTTTCTTCAGAAGCTGGAAATTTAAAAGCCAGATTCTTTTTTTTTAATATATATTTTTTTATTTTTTTACAGAGAGGAAGGGAGAAGGATAGAAACATCGATCAGCTGCCTCCTGCACACCCCCAACTGGGGATGTGCCCGCAACCAAGGTACACGCCCTTGACTGGAATGGAATCTGGGACCCTTCACTCTGCAGGTGGACACTCTATCCACTGAGCCAAACTGGTTAGGGCTAAAAGCCAGATTCTTAAACCCTTATTAAATAATATTATACTATAAATGATTTTACCAAAGCATTTTATTATATTAACTTTTCCTAGGAAAAAGTTATCAGCATTCCCACACTGGAGGTCTTTGTTATGTAGTTATTTGTTTAAGGACTAGCAATTACTGGGCAAGGCGTGTCTTTTCTAAATCTATGGCAGAAGATAGCAAACAAAATAAGAGATATCTCGCAAATGCTGCCTGCACAGCCCACAGGGAAGGCCTGGCTGGGAGGAGACAGTTAACTCCTTCAGTTACTACTACATTTCTAAATCTACATGTGGAAAGGGGAGAGTCGGGGAATGTCTATCTTTTCACCTTGAATGCTGGCTTTAATCCAGGATTGCACAGATGCTGGATGGTTCTTCCCTCTCTAAATAGAAATAAGACCATGTTACCACTTCAAAGGAACCCCCCTAGGCTTGATGAGGCAGTGACTTCAAGAATCTCAGAAATAGCCCGGCCAGTGTGGCTCAGTTGGCTGAGTGTCACCCCATGAGCAAGAGGCTGATGGTTGGATTCCTGATCAGGGCACATACTTGGCTTGCAGGCTTGATGCTTCTCTCTGTCTCTTTCTTTCTTTCTTTCTTTCTTTCTCTCTCTTTCTCTCTCTCTCTCTCTCTCTCTCTCTCTCTCCCTCCCTCCCTCCCTCCCTCCCTCCCTCCCTCCCTTCCTTCCTCCCTCCCTCCCTCCCCTGTTTCTTCCCCTCTCTCTAATAACACTAAACACATTAAAACAATAAAAACATGTGTTTAAAAAATTCCAGGAACAGAAGCAGCTCCTTATTCACAGGACACCACTCCCCTCCTCTCTCAACCCATTTCCTCTGGATCGGGAGAGCTGCAGGGTTTAATGCCCTAGGAATCTCGCCCAATGGAAGGGTTGACTCCATTTCCATGAGTTTTAATGACCCACCTTTCTGGGACTGATGCTGTGTGGGCTGCTGAGGGCAGATGAGATCTGAAACCAGGAAGAGGCTTCCAAATAATGAATAAAAAGAGACACCCCAGCACTCCTCCCCCCCCCCCCAATAACTAATTATTTGCTCGCCTGAATCTAATAAGAAAAACAACCACATGAAAGGAAGTATAACAGAGAGCAGTTAATTCTTCTTAAACCTTCTGGAAATTCTGGTTCAGAAGGGGAAGGGTGTGGTCTGGGATTTGGGTGTAGATCAGATTTAAGGCTCATGCAATTCTGAGCAACTTACCACACATGTTCTGACTGCATGGGCTGGGGGCTGGAGGGGAGGGGGTGGGAGGGAAGAGGATGCTGGAGGGGGTGTCTCAGGCAGGAAGGGCATCCAACAGGGGGCCAACTCAGAAAATGCAGGAGAGTGCTCTTCCTCGAACGTCAGGCTGTACTTCAGCCCTTACTGTTCTCAGCTCCATGCCTCATGGGGAAACCTCCCCTCCCTTACCCCATTCCTTAAGTGATCCCACACTCAGCCCTACTCTGCAGCTGAAACCAGCCTCATCCCAACAGAATGTTCTGGATCCAGCTTTGCCACGGGAGACCACAACCTGGCTTTTATTACCCCCATAGTTCACCATTTTGAAATCACTTTTTAAATATTTAAATAAAATCGGCAGATGAACAAATGACATGGACGGACTGTGTCAATGTCAACATCCTGGTTGTGATATTTTGTGATAGTTTTCTAAAATGTTACTTCTGCTGGAGGAGTACACGAGTGGGACTCCTCCATTGTTTGTGGGAGTGGGGCTCCTGGGGCATGGCTGAAATAAGAATTTTCAGAAGTCCCTACAGGAAGATGAGAGTTAGTAAAAGATTTCATTGGGGTGCAGTTCCAGTCCTCAGGTTACAATGTCCCATTTCCCCCAAGTCAGTCCTGAAAGGGGCAGTGGGAGTTCAGCAGAGCCACAAGCAGGGCCAGTTCCATGTTGCAGCTGGTGCAGGGTAGAATTTAGTCCAACAATCCACTAATCCCCTGTGGGGGTACCACAGGACCCTGTGCCACGTGGGCTCAGGGCACCACAGGCTCCTGCCACAGGAGTCCCAAGAGGGCCCAGCGTGAGTGTGTGTGTGTGTGTGTGTGTGTGTGTGTGAGAGAGAGAGAGAGAGAGAGAGAGAGAGAGAGAGAGAGAGGAAAAGAGAGAGGGGGGGGAAGCAAGAGAGGGAAGTTTTAAATATTCAGGTTTTGCACGTTTGCAGTGGCCATGTCTATTCTGGCCACTGACTTGTTTCCAGGTGTGACTGGCAAGCAAGCACCCTCCCCTGCCACTCAGCTCTTACTGGGCAGGCGTCTATCTGGTCTTCCTTTCCTGTTAAACAACAACCAAATTATTACAATGGCATCATTACCATTAGGGTCAAAGGGGACACAGGATCTCTCTATATTATTTCTTACAACTTTATGTAAATCGACAATTGTCTCAGTAAAAATTTCAATTAAAAAAGTAAGCCAAAGAACAGACTTTGTAATTCCTGTGACTAAAGACCAATCAAGAGGTCATCCTTCTTACAGGGGAGCCTGGCTCCTGTAGATGCTGCTGGAGTTCATTTACTCGGCGAATGTGTGCCATTCCTCAGGCACTGCTGCCCGCACACAGCGCCCCAGCGGGCGTTCTCAGAGAATGAGCAGTGGAAGATGAGAGAAAAGTTGAGAGACTTCCTGTAACTGAATTTCATTTTTTTTAACAGAGTTGTGTAGATACACATTAAATACTTGAACTATTTAGGTTGGGAGATTGCTCAAGTAGCAATTCTTCAGTTAACAGAGGTCCAACCATCAAGAAAACATGAGGGAGGATCACCAACCACTAACTCTCACTGTTGTCATAGGCAGTTAGACATGAGCAGAGCAAGGACAATGGGTCAGACAGAGAAACACACCAGGGCGGAAAGCCCCAGGTGCCTAGCAATGGGCAAAACTGGAAAAACAAGGACCTCACCCCCAGGGTTACCTTTCCTCCCTCAGCATATTGCTTGTCATGTGGTTTGGAACCCCTGACCTTTTCCTCCCTAAAGATAACAGCTAGGCCTCAGTTGTATGTATTTCAGCTCCAGGACCAGCAAAGCAGCAAAAACAGACAAGTGCTGCCGTGGCTGCATCAGGACCAGCTGCTTTGACTAATGACCAATCAGTGGAGACCACGACCCGGAAGACCACACTTGAAAAGCTGATGAATATTCTATTGAGACCCTCCCCTGAGCCTTCCCTAAGATTCCTACCAAGAGAGATATACCCTCAACACAAAGGACCCAGTGGGCGATCTCACCCAGGGGAGCATGCCCACACCTTTCCCTTTCCCCTTCTTCCTTGTAAGGGTCACGTGAGACTTACAACCAGGGGAGCAGTGGGCAGTGCCAGCTCATCCTGGGCTACCCCTGGCCCTGTCTCCAAGGCCCCCTTTTCTCTGAGTTCCTAATGAGCCAAAGCAGCCCAGGCTAGGCTCCCCTGTTGCTTCTTCCATGCCCTTCCTTGTTTCACTGTCCTGAGTGTGATTTTGCTGTGGCCAATACTTTCCTGCTTGCCTTGCTGCACTTTGTCTCTTGACTGAAATCTTTCCTGTAAGAAGACAAGAACCGAGGTCTCGTTACCTTGCTGGTAACGCTCTTATTACTTGCTTAAATGCTGCTGCATCCTCCCATTTCTTCTGCTCTCCACCTACTTGTGAGCAAGTTGCTCAAGTGGCCAAGAAACAGAACACACTTGGTTTGCTTCAAACTGAGTTATCAAAACCTGTGTACCTCTTAGCCTGACAGTTCCAGAGATCTTAACCCAAAGGGCTCCTGGCTACAGCCATCCTCATGAAGCATGTTGCTCTGTTTGGCAGCCATTGTTTTGTAGCCCCGATGAAGCTCTCAAACAGTGTACATGTGCCCTTGACAACAAAGTCCCAGGCACAGGTTCTTCTCAAGGGACAGAGGTTCCAGGACTGACAGTCTTGCTTGGCACATTTAGTGACTGTACTCATCAAAGTGTTTTTAATCCATTATCTCATTTGTTCCTTATAACATTTTCCAGTACCTTTTTAAAAAATGTATTTTTATTGATTTCATAGAGGAGGGGGAGGGGGATAGAGAGAGAGAGAGAAAGAGAGAGATCAATAATGAGAGTCATTGTTCTGCTGCCTCCTGCATGCCCCCTACTGGACAGTGAGACTGTAATCTGAGCAAGTGCCCTGACCAGGAATCCAATCTAATTCATAGGTTGATGCTTAATCACTGAGCCGCACTTAGCCAGGCACTTCCCAGGACTTTTATATGAAGAAACTCAATCTAACTCTCTCAAATATTTGTCAGTTCTTAGTGATTAATGATTTAAGATTAGTTTAGCCTTTTTCTGGCTTCCTTCTGTCTTTCAGGACATCTCACTACGTTTCCACCAGTGGGCAGGCAATAGTTTAAGAGAGAAAGAATGGGTCTTCAGTCAAAGAGGTGACGTTGCAGCCCAGTACCAGGACTCAATGGGTGACCTTCCATTTAACCACCCTGAACCTCTGCCTCTTCATCTGTAACATAAGAGCAACACATCCTCATTGAATGGCCCAAGGGATGATTAAATATAACAACCTATATAGAACTGGTGGTGGTTGTTCAAAATGTTACCTCTGTTGTTAAAAAGTGAGGTGATGGTTATTATTGTTATTATTATTATTATTATTGTACCAACAGAAACAAGAACTAAAACCAAAGTGAGATTTTGGAATTATCAAGAATTTTTAATTATCTTCAAGAACCCCTGAATTCATGGATGATTGCGGATTATCTATAATTAGTGGCTGCTAAAGGAATGCCCAGATGAGCAAGAGGATTTATTTTTTATTTTCATTCATCTGAGTTGGTGAAGATATGTTGCCCTGTTGTTTTTCAAATGCAAATCTAACATTAGAAGCTCTGCATGTCACTAAAATCCACAGAGGCCTAGTACTTTAAAGATGTACCTTTGTCTGATCTCCACATCATTACGGTACCATGGAAATGCGCAATTCAGGGACGATTACTCTCTGCCTGACACCCAGAATGGCAGGTGCTATTTAATCTAACCTTCTGACTAAAAGAATTGCCTGTGAACCATATATAAGAGGCCAAATTTCAAATTATATGATATATCACAAAATACATTTGGGGTGAGCATATACTGACCATTTCTGCCATGTCTGACATTAGCCACTAACTTAACTTGCCAAATTAGTCTGTGTGCTGGGGGTATAGGTGAAGTCATAAGATTATAGTGGCACATCTGCCTGAAAGATGGATGAATACAGAGTATTATGCTGAGTGAAATAAGACTAACAAAGACAAATGCCACATGATTTCACTCATGTGTAAAATCAAAAAACAAAGTCACGGACACATATATACAGAGAAACGCTGATGATTGCCAAAGGGAAACAGGATGGGGGAATAGGTGAAAAGAAAAGCAAATAAAAAAAAATCTGAAAAGTACAAAACATAGCTCACAACAATTAAAGAGACAAAATAAATGGAGGAGGAGGACCTACATTCATGTCAACATAAATTCAATCAGAAAGAAAAGAAAAGCTCCCTGACTCAAATCCTCCCCTGAGCCTATTTCATCTGTCCTCTGGTCCCTCTCCTGTTTGATGACCCACACAGAAATGCTGTACAGTGACTCCACTGCAACACACAAACATCAACTCTTTCTACTTCTGTTGTCCTTACTATTGTATTTAACACCCATTCTGTCTGACTGCCTTAAGACTCACAATATGGTCAAATGGTTATCAGCAGTTTATAAAACTCTTACCAGGCCAGGAATATAAATTGTCCATTTAGTAAGATATGCTCATAAAATAATTCACAGGCTTTACATGGCTTTCTGGCATGCTTAGTTTTAATATTTTATTTTTTAATTACAGTTGACATACAATATTATATTAGTTTCAGATATACAACCCAATGATTAGACCATTCATATATTGTAATTTACTAAGTGATCACACCAATAACTCTAGTACCCATATGATGTCTTAGTCATTACAATGCTATTGACTATATTGTACTTTACATTCTCATGACAGTTCTATAACTGCCAATGTGTACTTCTTAATCCCATCACCTTTTTTACCCATTCTTTACCACCCATCTCATATGGCAGCCATCAAAATGTTCTCTGTATCTATGAGTCTGTTTCTCTTCTGCTTGTTAATTTTCTTTTTAGATTTTTCACATATAAGTGAAAACACATGGCATTTGTCTTTCTCTGACTTATTTCATTCAGCACAATACCCTCTAGGTCTATCGATGTTGTTGCCATGGCAAGATTTCATTATTATTTTATGGCTGAGTCATATTCTATTGTGTATATGCACCACTTCTTCTTTATCCATTCATCTATTAATGGACACTTAGTTTGCTTCCATATCTTAGATATTATAAATAATGCTGCAATGAACATACATATGAATGTATGCTTACTTTATTTTTTAATATTTTTATTGATTTTTTTTACAGAGAGGAAAGAAGAGGGATAGAAAGTTAGAAACATCAATGAGAGAGAATCATCATCAGCTACCTCCTGCACACCCCCTATTAGGAATGTGCCCACAACCAAGGTACATGCCCTTGACCGGAATCAAACCTGGGACCCTTGAGTCTGCAGGCTGAAGCTCTATCCACTGAGCCAAACCAGTTAGGACTGAATGTATGCTTACTTTAAAAATCATTTCTCCTTAAACTGCTACCACAAACAGCAAAAAGAATTGGAGAACCAGCCTGCCTTCTCTGCATTTTTCCAACATTCTTCCTCACCTGTTCATCTCTGTTGCTCTTATTTCCTATCTGGAATTTAAATTCAGGAAGAAAATTCAGCTTAGTGAACACCAGGCACATAATTTCACAGTTCCCAGATTCCTTGCACTATATCCTTGAGCATAGATTGCAAGATTGCCTCAGTTAATGCTGGGGAAATGGGACAGTCATGCCATCACAGACTAGCTCTGGTCACTCCCCGCACCAAGCCCAGCGATGTGGTCACACACCCCTGTAAAACCACAACAGGTGGCAGAGTGGAGGAGCTCATGCTGTCACTGCTTCCCCTTTCCTCCATCTACTGGGAAGCAAACACCTCAGCCTTCTGAGCTCACCTGGAACAGCCAGTCCTCAAAGATGGCCCAAGACTCGTGGAATAGAGAACAGGGCAATACAATGGCAAGGGTTTCTCATCACCTTTCTGTGCACTTCCCAGGAATATAGTAAATTCTTTCAACCCTGGACATCTTCTCACTATTATATATAGTGGGGCTTATCATGATTTAAAAATAAGGATCTGCATTATTCTGCATTTTTAAACCTTCAGAACAAATCTGATTTCTGTGCTTGTTTAACTAAAACACAAACCTGGGGCTGTGTGTGAATATGCTGGCTCCAGAAAGATCTATCTCTTGGATTTTGGTTGCCAGGAAAATTCCAGACTCCCAAATCTGAGTGCTAGTGTGGGGTTCTCATTCCTTCTTATCTGAGTAAGATTTAAGATGTTGTAGGCTTAAAAATGCAAGAAACATTTTTCCTATCACATTTTTCTACAGCTATGATCTTTTTTCTCAAGTTTTACCAAAATGTAATAAACACCACACACACACACACACACACACACACACACACACACACAGAGAGAGAGAGAGAGAGAGAGAGAGAGAGAGAGAGAGAGAGAGAGAAATCTCTTTAAAAACTCATTAAATCATAGAAATTTTAAAAATAACCATATTTTACTTTCAACTGACTCAGAAACTATGAAAGAGAAATCTGCCCAGTAAAGGAGCAGATTAAGAAAGAAAAATAAACATAGGAGAAATATTTTTCAAATGTCTACATTATCTACTGTACAAATAACTGGTATTTTTCAGACAATGATTGTCATAAAGACATGGAATATTAGGGCTATGTGGTATACATGTATATATGTGTGTTTTTTCAATTTTCTGTATCTGTTATTTCATCTTAAAGGGGCAATTTGCACTTAACCACTTCTTAAATGGAAAAAAATAGACACCACAGTAATTCTTGTCCACTTATTAACTATTATTATAGTCATAAATCATAGAGATAACATTATCCCTAATATAGCCCACTTTTGAAAAAAAAACAAACTATGATAGCCAAATCAACTTTTTATTCAACTAAATTTTAGTCTCCTGCCAATTCAGTAGAAGTTTCCTGCCATAATATGTTTTTATCTTTATTTGAAACTTAGCTAAAGTAATAATATTATAGTAAAATGAAACCCTGACTGATAGAGCAAAAAGCTAAAAGTGAGAGCTTACTCCTTATAATCCCATGCGCAACTGTATTGTTCACAAGTACCACTAATACACAGGGGAAAAATCAGTAATTAACCTCCCGTTCAGCATGGACCTCAGCATGGGCTCTTCTCACCACCTGTCCTTGACCCCAGTGGTGTGAGCCTTCTCTCCCTCGCTCATCACCTGTTTGTTGTCAGTTTACCCCTTCAAGAATGCCAGCAACTCTGAGAAAGCTTGGACCTTTGGCTCTCACTGAAGGCACGTCAGAGGGGCCTAAGGGCTCAATAAGCATTTGTTAATTAAATGACTGAATGTATGGATTAGCTTCTGGGGAAAGAAATAGCGTAGGTGGCCTGACCCTTTCGTGACACGTTCAACCAGTTGTACTTTCCACCACCTAGTTCAAGGTCAAAAGCATGCCCACACAGATTTACTTTTCATGGTTGGTTGTTTTCTGCATGATTCAAATAGTCAACACAATATACATGCAGAGGAATCACTCCATCCCCTCTGCCTCTATGGACAATGCATTTTTATCAGCTTCTTATTTACCCAAGTGTTTCTTTATGCAAATATAAACAAATTCACCCACATGTTTTCATATCCCCACCTTCCTTATGCAAAGGGTAGCATACTCTATTCTCCACCTTGCTTCTTTCACTTGGCAATGTACTTGGACATCATTCCTTGTCAGAACACACATCCTCATCATTCTCTACTAGTGACGTCACAGCATTCCACGGGGCACACTATTCTTCAACTACTCCCTTATGACAGATGAACAGTTTCGATGTTCTGGTGTTACACGCAAAGCTTCAGTGATAACCTTGTACAAATGTCACTGCATTATATGTGCCAGTACATATGTAGGAAAGATGCCCCAGAATAGGACTGCTGCACCTGTCATGTTGGTTCACTCTGCCAGATTCTCTTCTATAACGTCGTTAAAAATTATTGTTGGGTGCTCTAAAGAGGTGGTCATAGCTTAAATGTATGTGTCTGGTGTAGATCATCAGTATTTTCCATTATTGCCAAGAAGAGTATTAACCTAATTCTTCACTTTTATAGAACACAGACTTTTAAAATATATATATATTCTTATTGATTTTAGTGAGGAAGGGAGAGGAAAAGAGAGATAGAAACATCAATGATGAGAGAGAATCACTGATTGGCTGCCTCCTGCATGCCTTACACTGGGGTTGAGCCTGCAACCCAGGCATATGCCCCAACCAGGAATCAAACCATGACCTACGGGTTCATAGGTAGACACCAGCTGGACTAAAACACAGACTTTTAAAATTTAAGTCAGCACAACATACCCAGTGCTGATCTGAGTTCAACTTCCCTAATTTACTTCCATCTGTCAATGCTCAAGGCTAACAGAGTTCCCCTCTAGTGGCCCTGGGAACATCCTGACAGCCTAGTCAATATGGGTGGAATTACATTATTATAAGAGTTTGCAGGAATTCTAAATCAGTAGCAAATATTTTCATCCTAATATCCAAAATGTCCTGGAAAAAAATATATAAATAAACTAGAGGCTGGATGCGCAAAATTCGTGCCTGGGTAGGGTACCTTTTGGCTGACGATCAGGGCCAATCTGTGGGGTGACCGGTGGGGTGATGCCCCTCCTCCCCCACTGCCACCCGCCTTGGACACCTGGCACCACCTGCTCACTGGCCCCACCCCCCTGCCACCATCACCAGTCACCGCCCTCTATGGGGCGACCAGTGGGGTGATCAGAGGGCCCCCCCTGCCCCTCACTGGAACTCGCTGTGGCTGGCCTGGGGACTTCAGGCTGGGGGCAGCTCCTGCATTGAGCCTCTGCTCCCGGGTGGTCAGTGTGCATCATAACAACGGGTTGTTCCACTGGTCATTCCACAGGTTGTTCAGCTATTCGGTCTATGTGCATATTAGGCTTTTATTATATAGTATATTTTAAAACCTCATTCATTCCAATTCAGGGGACACCACACACACACAAAAAAAAATGTTTTATATTCTCAAATTTTTTCATAATTCATGACTTTTTTTCATAGTGAGAATCTGAAATTACAAAATGATTTCTATTTGCAGAATTAATAAAAGGTTCTTTTCCCACCCCTTCTGGAGGATGTAAGAATCTTGGCTTTCAGAAAATTGACCCTCTGGCTCATTATAGTTGAGCAGCACAAAAGCAATGATCTGCCTTTGTACCAGCACAGATTTGCTAAATCTAAGTCAAGTTAAACCAAATCCATTCCTTTGTTTGATACATTTTTTAAAATTTTTTATTGATTAAGGTATCACATATTTGTCCTCAATCCCCCATTCCATATAACACCTTCAGTTTACTTTAAAAAGACATTTGACATGAATAATATGATATTTTCCATGTGGTAGTGGATTCTAACGTCAATTCTAGGAACAGTTACTTACCCTAATCAATGACATACTCCCTCCACCAAAAACATGCACAAGCATGTTGCTAGCTACTTTATTCATAATAGCCACAAACTGTCCATCGCATATAGAATGGGTGTCTAAATTTCGTGTAATGAAACACTACAAAGCAATGTGAACAAATGAACAACTTCTACATGCCACAATATGAGAGAATATCACAAAATGTAAGTATGATTCCATCTAATGGAATTCAAACCAGAAAAACTAATCTATGGTTATTAGTGAGGCCAGGATAGTAATTACCTTAGGCAGGGGGTGTTTTGACTAGGAAAGAACAGCAGGGAACCTTCTAGGGCACTGGAAATATTGTACATCTTGATCTAGGCCAGGGGTGAGGAACGTCTGGCCAAATCATTTGGTCTGGCCATACTAAGGCATTAGGGAATGAGTTAATTAAATGTTTGACCAAATATAGCAGGCTACTTTTTAAGCTGATAATTTTGTATGCCCCTCGAATTATGTTATAAATATCCAAATGGCCCTTGGAAGAAAAAGAGATTGAGATGGTCATTCTATGAATTTAAAAAAATGTTGAGACTTGTGAACCTATTTAAGTTATATCTGTGTCCTGAACTCGTCAGCTAGCAGCCTAACCAAGAAGTCCTAATGCCAGAAATAGGCACTAGAAGTACTTTTATCTATACTTGAGTAATACCAAATCCTCTGCTGACTAGCAGGATGATTGTCAGAAATTAGGAATTTGTTAATTAGCCTTATAAGTGTTAAGAATGGAGTGAAACATTTTAGATACTCCTATCCTTGAAGAGATGGGGTCTAAGACCCATCCAGCAAGGCCCATAGCCTGAATCTTAGACTGGGTCCTGAAAAATAGCCACCTCTCAGTTTGCAGGAGTTCTGGCTGCCTGACATTTATCACAAGAGTAACGAAATTCTGCTTTTGGAAATTTGCCTCAAGGGAAGCATTCATCCTAAGTGGTGGTCAGAGCACGGAGGAGGCACAGAGCTGAGGCTTCAGGTGACAGAAGAGTAGTACATATGGCCTGGATTTTGCCTGATTGCTGATACACATTTGTTTAAAAACTATCGGATGCTGAATTTGGTCTGAAACTTGACTTTATTATAACCTGGGAGTGAAGCTGTGGGAGAATAGCTAACTCTAATCACCTACAACCTTTTGATGGCTACCATTACTGACCAAAAAAAAAAACAAAAACAACAACAACAAAACTAGGGTCGTGTATGATGACGCCTCTGGCTCTAGTTTCTAGACTGTTATAGCATAGAAATAAGCAGACATACAGATCATAAGCTGACAAATTCTCTTATGATATCCTTCAGACTGAAATGAAAAATGGGGGTAGAGGTGAGAAAAGTTGGATAGATAGATGAATGACCCAAAGAAATAAGCCAATTTGGGGAGGGAGGGGGGTGTAAAGGAGAGCAAGTCTTATTGTCTTGTAGAGGTAGAGAGGGTATAATCATAACATTTGTAGGCAGCCCAGAATTAAACCAGATGAAAGACTCGGATTTTGAGATCTTGACAGGCTGGTTTAATGAATGGGATCTAATAAGATTAAATGTACAATTAGGTATACAAAAATTAACAACTCAGGACAAAAGAGTCAAGGATCAGTGATAAAATGTACTAGTATTACAGAGGTTGCATTTAAAACTCTGGAGGATTTAGATAAGTTCAGTTTCGATGTGAGTCACCATATTGATGTGACATGTGTTGTGGTCACTAAAAATATAATGTATATATTATACTTCAATTAAAAGTTTACTTTTAAAAGATGTAATGCAGATATGTGTGTGACCATCTGCATATTGGCATTATTCACAGCAGCCAAAAGTGGAAGCCACCAAAAAAAGTGGCTATGCATCAGATCCCAGGACTTATTCATCGTATCATTGGAAGTTTGTATCCTTTGACCAACATCTCTCCAATTTCCCCAGCCCTGGGAATCACCATTCTACTCTCTGTTTCTACAAGTTTGAGGTTTTTATAGTCCATATATAAGTGATATCATGCAGTATTTGTCTTTATCTTATTTATCTTACTTAGCATAATGCCTTCAAGGTCCACCCATGTTAGTACAAATGGAAGGATTTCCTTCTTTCTGGTGGTTGAATAAAATTCCATTGTATATAAAGACCACATCTTCTTTATCCACTTACCTATTGATGGATACTTAGGTTGTTTCTATATCTTGGTTATTGTGAATAATGCTTTAATAAGATATATTTAAATTACTTTAAAATATTTGAGCATTTTTTATAAGTTGATCAAGGAAAATAAATGGAAGGAAAGAAGGAGGGAGAGAGAGAAGGAAGGAAGGAGGGAGGAAGGGAAAGAATACATGCAGGCCTGACCAAGGAATATGCAGTTGGTTAGTGATGAGAAGACCATTGGGGCCCTGTCTACTCTGCTTTGGAGGGACTCTACATGCTCCAAATGATGGTGACAAACTGGGATTTGATGAAAAGAATAAGTTGCCGAAACCCGTTTGGCTCAGTGGATAGAGCGTCGGCCTGCGGACTCAAAGGTCCTAGGTTCGATTCCGGTCAAGGGCATGTACCTTGGTTGCGGGCACATCCCCAGTGGGGGGTGTGCAAGAGGCAGCTGATTGATGATTCTCTTTCATCAATGTTTCTAACTCTCTATCCCTCTCTCTTCCTCTCTGTAAAAAATCATTAAAATATATTTTTTTAAAAGAATAAATTCCTAGATTGGTCTTCTTCTCATATCCAAATGATCAAGTAATTCATTCAACAATGGCCCTGAGTGGACATCTGTTCCAAGTTCCTAAGACCTCATCAAGTGTACTAAAAAAGGAGAAACATACAAGAAATGCTTACCATGTACCAGGGATTATTCTAGTGTTTTACAAGAATGATCTCAATTAATCACCAACACATCCAATGAAATTATTGACACCATCATACAGATGAAGTAACCAGGGCACTGAGAGTTTAAGAAGCTTGAAGAATTCAGAACCCTATGGGACAGTATCAGTATTTTGGATGATTCCACCATTCGTTCTCCTACGGCCACACTCCATTTTCAGATAGTCACACTTAATGGTTTTCATTGGGAGAAATGTTTCAGGGGTAATTGCTTTTCATTGCTCTCTTTTAAAAAGATACAGAAACACTCCAATAAAATAATGGGCAACAGACCTAAATAGATACTTTTCAAAAGAGGACATATAGAAGGCTGAAAGACATATGAAAACATTCTCAAAGTCACTGATCATCTGAGAGATACAAATCAAAGAGACAATGAGATACCACCTCACACATGTCAGAATGGATATCATCAACAAATCAACAAATGACAAGTGCTGGCAAGAATGTAGAGAAAAACCCTCAATCACTGCTGGTGGGAATGCAGACTGGTGCAGCCACTGTGGAGAACAGCATAGAATTTCCTCAAAAAACTAAATATGGAATCCCATTTGACCCACTGATCCCACTTCTAGGAATATATCCCAAGAAACTCTAAACACCAGTCAGAAAGGAGATATGCACCCCTATGTTCATAGCAGCACAATTTACAATAGGTAAAATTTGGAAATAGCCTAAGTGCCCATCAGCAGAGAAGTGGATTAAAAAACTGTGGTACATCTACACAATGGAATACTACACTGTGGTAAAAAGGAAGGAAAGCCAACCCTTTGTAACAGCATGGATGGACCTGGAAAGCATTATGCTAAGTGAAATAAGCCAGTCAGAGAAAGATAAATATCACATGATCTCACTTATTTGTGGAATATAATGAAAAACATAAACTGATGAGCAAAAACAGATCTAGAGACAGAGAAGCATTGATCAGACCGTCAAACCTCAGAGACAAGGCAGGAGAGGGTGGAGGGAAGGTAGAGATATCAACCAAAGGACTTGGATGCATGCATATAAGCCTAGTCAATGGACACAGACATTACGGGGGTGAGGGCACGAGTTGGGTGGGGGGGAGCAATGGGAGAATAAGGATACATACTGATATGTAATACCTTAATCAATAAAGGAAAATAAATAAGAAAAAATTGTACTTTGAAAAAAAATGCAAAAAATAATAATACAAAAGGTAAGGTGAAAAGATTAAGTACCAATTTCCAGTTACAAAATAAGCACTGGGATGTAAAAATACAGCACAGGAAATATAGTCAATAATATTGTAATAACCATGTATGGTGTCCGATGGGTAGTAACTTAGAGTAATTACTTCGTAAGGTATATAAATATCTAATCACTATGTTGTACACTTGAAACTAATATTGTATATCAACTGTAATAGAAAAACAATTTTTTAAAAGGTTAAAAGAGAAAAATAACATCTGCCCCATAGGTCAAAACAAAATGTCTGATGTTAGAAAACAATCTTTCACTTTGTTTTACTCATGAAAAATTCAAATCATTCAAATGCTGCTTAACTCTCTCCTCCAAACAGACCTGGTGATAAGTTCAACAGCTCTGCAAGTTCTGCCCATTCAGCCTCTTGTCCTGATGTGAAGTCACAGAATTCTCAAAGGAAGTCAAAGCCACACCAACAGCAAGTGCAGCATGGAGGGAAGGGGCAACTAAAAACCAGATCAACAATTGGAACAACCAGGTCTAACTCCAAAGGGTTTGGTGATTACTGGCATTAAGGGTATTGCAAAAGGGCCTAGGTTACAAAAAGAGAGAGGTTTTATATAATGGCTATTTCTTCTTGAAAAATCTGAGCTTTCTCAAATGTTAACTGGCTGAATGGTGAAGGTAATAACTAAAGCAAACAGGCCATATTTTCCATTCTACCTGCAATAGAAGTCAACAGTGCTATCTATAAGGAACAAAAATCTCTCACACACAACATTCTTTATTAGTTGGGAAATTCTCATTCCTCCTAAAAATTTATTTTGTTAAAGTTAGTAATTGACCTTCACCAAATGACAACATGTCTAAACCCGCTATTATGACTATATCATCCATTCACCTCTGAACTAACTTTCAAAACATTGTTAATTTCATCCCAGAAAACAAGTTAGGCATAGAAGATAAGGAAGACATTAAAAGTTACACTAACAGAAATAAATTAGTGATATAATTTTCTGCAGTTGTCAAGGCATGATTTATAATATTTATATGAAAAAGAATGAAAGCTTTTTTCCCTTTTATTACTGCAGATAGTGCAAATGCAATGTTTTTAATGGCTAAAGGCAAGTCAGGAGAAGACCAGGGTACAGACTCCTGTCTAAAAATGTGTGTTAGCATTACTAGATGATGATACTTTGAATGCCCAAAGGAAAGTCTATCTGCTCTGCAGTCCAATCATGTCTTCCCTTGTCTGACCCTGTTTTGGTGCTAGACATCTCATAGTCAGTGATGGCAACGCTAACATGGAAGCTAGCCAAGTAACATGAACCTAATGCCCGCCCTTCCTGCCAAAAGAACCAAAGCAAAAATGGTGGAACCAAAGCTAAGTCTAAACTCTGTGTAGCATTTCAGCAGGTTCCAAGGTGGTTTTATTCAGAACTCTAACACTAACTCAATTAGCATGTTCTCCTCAATGTCTCAGAGACCAGAGGAATGGAGGCTTGACTATATGAGCACAACCCATGGTCCAAGCCTCTGGGAAGGCAATTACAACATTGCTTATAACTACTAATGCCCATGCTTGTTTGTCCCCTCCCCTACCATTGCAGGGTCCTTGAAATGCAAGCAACATCATTTATCCATCTGTATATTTGACCAAAGTGTCTGACATGCAATGGGCATTCATCATCTCTGTTCCATGAGATGATGTCATAAACAGTCCCTGAGAACACTCTGCTCATAAATATCCTTCCTACTCAAGCCAAAGTTTCACTATTAAAGGTTAATTTCTTTGGATCTATTTTCCAGAACCCTTAACAAAATAGATCTCTCCGAGAGGGGAGTCACTGTCTTCTCAACTACTGTGAGCTAAAATATAAGAAGTTTTTTGTTTTGTTTTTTTAAAAGGTTCAAAATCTAAGGGAAATATTAGGAAGGAAAGAAATAGTGGGGGAGGAGAAGTGGAAAGAGTAGAGTACATGAGAAGAAAAAATAAGAAGGGTAGGAGGCAAATAAATACCAGCCTTCTTCCAAGTCCTGCCTGGACTCTGCCATCTCTGCCTCCTCTCCCGGATTTTAGACCTTTTTAGGAGTATTCCCTTCTCACATGCTTTGCCTTACAAATGAAATGGAGGAGGCAGGCTTTCACTTTCCCCAAAGTGCTCAACAATGATTGAAAGTTCCTTTTTTACTGTTTCCTTGTTAGAAAACAAAACAAAAAAGAGAAAAACACTCCACATGCAACCTTCCACCTTCGAAAAGAGCCATGTCGTTAGACTTTAGACTTAAGCAAACTTGACTAAAGGTAAATATTCAAGGTTGAGGATGAAACTAAAAACGTTAAGTGTGAATGGAAGGGCTTTGGAAAGCTATCTGACATAAAATGTTAGTAGAAGGGCATTCCATTTTTGCATGTTTAAGAGAAATCAGAGTTTTAAGAAAAGTAAATTACCAGTAAAGACTACTTTAATAACTCTTTGAGCCTGTGGTTTTATTGAGTTTTGGTGCATTCTAATTCATTAAAAAGATCTGAAGAAGTATTACTGCTGCATTTTTATGCCATCAAAAAGATTGTCTTTTGTAACTTTAAAAATAAATTGCAAACTTCCATTCACCTTTTGTGCAAGAAAATTCATTTTTTCAATTTCCAATCTATTCTATCTTCTGTATATTTTACTCAAACTGACTATTATCAAGTGCTTCTTGGTTTATTTGAGGGGATTTAGTTCTTATCTTTGAATAGCAGAGAGAAAAGTTAAGTTTAGACTGAGAGAGGAAAAAAATTGCTTAGCTTTAGTCACAGAAAATTAAACCAAAAAAATGTATCCAAAAGGACTAAACTATAACAAGAGTGGCAGAAGAATAAAAATAAGCAGAACTGTTTCATAATTACTACATAATTAAAAAGTGGCTTTCATAAGGAGGGATGAACCCCAGACCAGCGGAACCTGGTCTCTCGCTTTAAAGTGAAGATTCTGCTTGATAGGAAGACAAGTCACACCACCAAACGCTTTCTCATTTTGTTGAGAGAAATGAAAACTTCCTCAGCCTGTCTGGCAAAGACACAGCAGAAGAAGCCAAGTAAGTCTTCACCCCCCTAAGGACTCTGGGACCCTCCATTTCAAGCACCCTCAGGAGTGCAGGTGTGCAGCCTGTTCACGCAACAGATGTTCACCATAAGGATGCTAACGGAAGGGGCGGGATGAAGAGTAAGAGATAAACCCACAGTTGTCATCGCAACCAAGCCCTCAAATGCAGGCAAACAAAATGCACAATATTTCAACTTTATCAATTTACTCTCCACAACTCACTAAATGGCTATTAAGCTTCCTGTAAATCTAAAAGAATGGACATACACAGAATCATTTTTGAAAACATGTGGCTCTCCTTGACTAGCCTCCAGTCAATAAATGCCCCCCTCCCCTCTGGATGAGTGCTTTCAATAAATATTAAACCACAACAAACAAACCTGGTCTCTGAGGCATGTGCAGTCTTTCTTGCCCACAGAAAGCACCTGTCATAATAACTGCAAAAATTAGTTGTGGAGAAGGGAAAATAATTGTAGCCTGTGGGACATGGAACAATAGTCCCCAGACAGCCAGGCATTGGGACTTGGAACAACAGCTCAGGGTAGACACAGACAAGAGTGGCTGACATCTGTTCTACGAAGATGGCAGTCTCTTACACATGAGGGGGCATGGCTCCATTGTAATAACTGGCAGAGAGATATGGGAAAGAATCCTGCACCAGAAAGCTGAGATCTCAGCAAAATACCATGGAAAACCAAAATCCAATGGTAGTATTGTGTCTTTCTAAAAAAATGAAAGTAACATGGTGTGGTCAAGGCTGTGGTCACATTCAGTGTCCAAAGGCAAATTTACTTTTTAACTAAAGTAAAAACTTCTAACTATGTGGTATAATGGGGCAAGGCATGAAGAAAAGAGGGGGCTTCCTCTGTGCCACTGAGAACAAGTCACCGCATCACTAGCACAATGCCTCAAACTTCAGAAGCTGTGGTGAGAATTTTCTATCTCAAAGTTAATAATCCCTAGCACAGCACCAAGAATGTAGAGCCCATCTAAGAGGTCAGCAGTAGTAAGAAAATTTTATTACACTGTTTAATGCCCAAACCAGTGAATCAAAATAAATAACTGGCCCCAGCAAACAGATGACCACTCATTAAAGACATGCCCATGGACTTCATCTGATGGAATAATGTGTACTTAGAAACCAGGTTTTCTTAGAAGCTAAACCTGGCATTTAAGAAAGAAATGGAATTAATGTCCCGGGGAGCTATGCTTTTCCATCCTTGCAATTCAGAGAAGACAATATTTATGTACATAATTCCACCAGCACAGAGGACAAACAAGGTCATTTACCAAATGTGAAGGAAAGTTCAGAGGTGGTCAAAAGACCCTGAGAGCTGTTTAAAATTAAGATTCTTTTCGAAGGCAGATCTGTGACCACTGGTCCAGGATGAAGAGGAGGAAGACAGATGCTTATGGTGAAGAGTCAATGACTTCTGCCCCAGAATCCCTCTATGATAAGCTTGGCACAGAGCAGGAGCGGGGTGTGCAGGAAAGCTATAGCAGGCCTGACGCTTATCCTTCAGAAGGCCTGCTGGCAAGGTTGGCCCTTGGCTAGCACCTGAAAAACTGGATTTTGGGAGGTTCCCACCACCTAAAAAAAAAGTGGCTCAGTATTATGTAATCAGAGTAGTTTCTGCCTAAATAGAGCAAAAATCAAGATAACAGAAAATTCACTTTCTCCCCCTGACTTCTGTGCTGGGACGTCAGTCTCCTCCTGCCCTCAAACTGGAATTATACCACTAGCTGCAGAGCTGCTAACTGCAGATCATGGGATGACTCAGCATCCAAAATGACATGAACCAATTTCTTACAATAAATTCTGATCTGTCTCTCTGTCTACCTATCTACCTTTCCATCCATTCAACTGCTATTGGTTCTGTTTCTTTGAAGAACTCTGACTATAGTTTTGAGAATATCACAAGAAATTCTTATTCTTGTCCATTGTGGATGGAAATTTGATCAGTTAGGTCCTTAAATCTTTGGAATCTTCAAGTAATCGCCTGTTGGATGTTATTATCTCTAAAGCAACTAGTTAATTCTGGGCCTGTAATGAGGGCTCACAACTCATAACAAGAACAACCTGGGATACATAAGTCAAGACCCCAGTCTACATCACAGTTCCACTTGATCCAGCCCTGCCCTTGGCCCTTCACCATTACAATAATGGACATCTACTGTGTGCCCTTGATCTGGACTCAGTGCCAGACCCTTCACAGACATTATCATAAAATCTCAAATCTTAAAGGACTCTCCCATTTTGCAGATGAGATTCAGAAAGGTAGAACAATTTGCTAGAAGTCACATTCAGATTCCATACACTCTAGACCAGTGGTTCTCAACCTTTCTAATGTCACGACCTTTTAATACAGTTCCTCATGTTAGGGTGACCTCCACCATAAAATTTTTTTCATTGCTACTTCATAACTGTGATTTTGCTACTGTTATGGATCGTAATGTAAATATCTGTGTTTTCCGATGGTCTTAGGTGACCCTGCTTAACAGTTCTCAACCTGTAGCGACCCACAGGTTGAAAATCCCTGTTATAGAGCCTAAGACCATTGGAAAACACAGATATTTACATTACGATTCACTAACAGTAGCAAAATTACAGGCATTAGAAAGGTTGAGAACCACTACTCTAGACCATCACACAGCCAACTACAATTTAAGAATTCAATATTACCCTAGGCCTTTGGAAATACTTAGGGAATCACGAGAAGAATGGTCCCAGCCCAGGTAAGATCTCAAAAACTTAAGGAAAAGTCACTGGAATTCATGGCACTGGCTGCCCCTATAGTGGACAGCCATAAGTGTCTCAGATGTTCTGCTCGAGCTGAGGGGAGAAACTGCACCATGCATAGAAAGGCTCCCACAATGGGTAAAAATTTCTGCTTTCCTTATGGAAATATTTTAATCCTCACCTAAGAATATGCTTATTGATTTTAGAGAGAGGGGAAGGGAGTTTGAGAGAGAGAGAGAGAGAGAGAGAGAGAGAGAGAGAGGGACATGTGAGAGTGAAACTCAATCCATTGCCTCACATACATGCCCTGACCTAGAATTGAACCCACAACCTAGGTATGTGCTCTAACCAGAAATTGAACCCACAACCTTTCAGTATACTGGATGACACTCCACCCAAGTGAGCCACACCATCCAGGATCCTTCCAGAATTTTGGTTTATGCCAGGCAGAGGGTGCCTACATGATCAGCCCCAGCAAAAACCCTGGCTGCTGTGTCTAATGAGATTTTCCAGTAGACACCATTTCACACATGTTGTCACAATTTGCTGCTGTGGGAACTAAGTGATTCCACAAGGAAGCCAATGGTGGAAGCTTGTGCCTGGTCTCCCTTGGACTTTACCCCATGCAACTTCCCCTCTGCTGACTTTGCTCTGTATCTTCTCACTGCAAGAAATCTGAGCCATAAGTATGACTACATGCTGAATCCTGTGAGTCTTCCTAGCAGATCATCAAACCTGGGGGTGGTGTGGGGGATCTTTCATATGGAGGGAGGCTTCATAAGTATTTGTGGCTGACCAACTAAGCTATGATAGCATAGATCCTCACGAGCCAACCCTTCCCTTTATAAACAAGGAACAGCACATTTCTCATCCCACTAGACTAAGAAGGACCACTCACACTTCAGAAGAGGCATTTGTGGAGCCCACTAAGCTTGGTCAGGAGGAAGCATGGGAGCCTGAAGTCCTTGCCTAATGGACAGGTAGTCCTTCCCCATTTACGCTGAAATTCTAAACACAACCATTCACAATTTGAGGCTTGACCAACTGGTAGCATCCTGAAGACACAGAGCTGAGAGACATCAAGGAGCAGAGCTGAAAACACATGGGTATTCTCAAAGTCCATCACTCTGTGTATTAGTCAGGCCTCTTCCGAGATGCAGAACCAACAGGAACCACATAGAGACATATATAAGAGAAGCATTATCATGGGAATTGACTCACATGCTATAGAGGCCAAGAAGTCTCACAATGTGCTGTTTGCAAGCTGGGGAATTAGGAAAGCCCGCAGTGTGATTCAGTCTGAGTGCAAAGGCCTGAGAGCTTAGGATGCTGATGGTATAAATCCAAGAATCTGGAGGCCCAAGAACCAGGATCTCTGATGTCTGAGGGCAGGAGAAAATGGATATCCCAGCTCAAGAAGAGAGAGTGAATGCTCCCTCCTCATGCTTTTTGTTCTATTCAGGCCGTTAGCAGGTGGATGAGGCCCCGCACACTAGGAGGGCAATCTGCTTCACTCAATCTACTGAGTCAAATTTCATCTCTGTCAGAAACCCCCTCACAGACTCACTCAGATGTAATGTTTTGTTCTGTTTTTTAATCCCCACCTGAAGATATGTTTTTATTGATTTTTTAGGAAGGGGGGTAGATAGAGAGAGAAACATTGATGTGAGAGAGAAACTTTGTTTTGTTGCCTCTGAAATGTACCCTGTCTGGGGATTAAATCTGCTACCAAGGTATATGCCCTGACGGGAATCAAACCTGTCACCTTTTAATGTCCAGGACAATGCTCCATCCAACTCACCCACCCAGTCAGGGCCAGAAATATTGAATCACCAGAGATCTGGGCATCCTGTAGCCCAGCCACAATGACATAAAATTAAACACAATCCATGGCCTTGTGTTTTCTTCTTTTCTGGGATATTTGTCTTCTCTTCACTCAGTGAATATTCACCAAGTGCCAGCTTTCTGAATGACTGCATGTGAGATGTGAGATTTGGGGGGGAGATACTCACACTATGGCCCTAGTACCTTTCACATCAAGTGAATCCTAAAAGAGCATTCCATATGCTGGAACTACCCGGTTCTGTTTTCCTTGGCCCTATTTCACCTTCTTTTGTTGACTAAATCACTGAGCAAAATGGCAGGAAAGGACCATAAGAAAGCCTAGACTATTTTGTTTAAAAAGCAAATATTAAACAACCAAACCCTTTGATCTGAAAAAGGAAAAAAATACCAAGCACCTCAAGCAGGAAATGAGGGCAGAAGGAAAAATATCCATCACTGTAATTAAATCCTGTGGTCTGCACAAGGGTGCTGGATAGTAAGGAGAATGACCTGCAAACCTCCAGAAAAGTGTGAGGCACAAAAGTAGCTGAGCTGACAAAAACTGTTCAATGGGAGCATGGGATCTCTGTGCCCCCCTCTCTCTAAAAGAAAAGCAGCCCTGAAAAGAATTCTAAGGCTGCCTGAAATGAAATCTGAACTAGTGCCTGGTGTGTGGTTCCCCTGAACATTAATATAGCCCTCATTCCACTTGCCCCCAGGCCCAGAATGTATCTGGGCACCATCCTGGTTCTTTTCAGTTACCTAGGAAGACAGGTATTGTGACATCACTAGAGTACATTTGTACTTTAATTCTGTGGATCTCATACAAGAATCTCCCCAAGAGTCTTCCCTTGCTGTGCAGAAGTTCCAGTCACTAATATATCTCCATCTTGGGAGCAGCTGGCTGAGATCTGGGTTTCAAGGGGTGCCAAGCATAGCCCCAACAACAGCAGCACACAGGAGACAAGGAAGCGAAGAGGCCAGTCAATGGGGAGCCATCAGGGAGTGAGGAACCCTGACATCTCCAGCAGCAGAAGAGTATTGAAAGCCTGAAACCATTCATTCATTCATTCATTCATTCATTCATTTCTATTTTGGAGGAAAGATAAAAGGCTTCAAACCTGGCCACAGCCCCCAGTTGGACCTGCCAGAGAGGCACAAACACAGACAGCAGATGAATGAGCCCCAAAATCATAAAACAAAAGAAGGATAATGGAAGAGAACTTCAGAGTCACAGCATCAGGGACTGAGAAAATTCTCTGGGGCAGTCTCCCTACCACCATTGGCAAGTTCCAGTCCATCTCTGGGGGCCAAACTCCCCGGCTCGCTTGCTATCACCATCAACAAAGACAAAAATTGCTCCCAGTCTCCAGGAGAGGCATTCCCACTGTTCCCAAAAGCCTAAAGAATCTAGAAACCATTATTCCCTCAAATTTACCCCCAAATTCTCCTTCCCGATGACTAATTTCAGACCCTAAGTGTCGTCACAGCCAGCTCAGCTCAAGAAGATGCAGCCAAGACGCCTGGGTTGCCCTTTCCCAGGTGTGACATGACTCCCCAAACCCTGATGTGTGACTGAAAGTCACAGTTGAGGTCAGAAAGGAAAAAAAAAAAAACAGGAACAGAATGAGGTTTCAGAGAACAGCTTCAAATCCTTAATGGAAATGAGGAGGCTGTAAACTAAAATGTAATATAGAAAAAATGGGTAACAGCCATCACTTCTAGCTTTCTTAGGCAATCCTTTCACAGAAGCAGAAAAGAAGAAACATCAGGCATGGTCACATGGGCAAGATGAGAGGTCCATAAGCGTGGACATACCCCACAACCCCGCCCCTGGGGGCAGAACACACTCATTCCACCCTCCTCATGAGACAGGCTGGCGCTCTGAAGCCACACTGGTTTTCTCGAGGATTAGTGTATCTTCTTTTTCATTTGTTGATTTGAGAGAGAAAGAAGATAAGAAAGGAGAGATTGATTTGTTGTTCTACTTTCATTGTTTGATTCTTGTATGTGCCCTGACCAGGAATCGAATTTGCAACTTTGGTGTATCAGGACAATGCGCTAACCTACTGAGCTACCTGGTCAGGTCCAAGATTTAGTAAATCCTTTAAGAAAAGTATTCCTTGGGGAAATGGGGATAATTTATCATGTATGTGAATATGTGTATGTGAATATGTGTATGTGATTAACCGAGTCCCTTAGGGTCTCACACGCACTCCACCCGGTTCCCATTTCTATCTCCTGTCACTTCAGTTACTGAGTGGTCACAATCCCAGATTCTTCCAGACACGGCCATGTGTCCTGGCTCCCGGTAGCCACTGACCTGCTTTACCTTCAGGAAGACTCGAGCCAAGAGCTGGGCTCGGCTTCCACTGTGTCCTCAGTAACCAGGGAAAGACGGCTCCAGGCTCCAGGCAGCATACACAGAGGTGAGATGTGTATTTTATTAACCTTCCCACAGAACTGCCTATAACATTTTTGGTTTATTGTTTTAATTTGTTTTCCTTTCCCTGCTACAATAACAAGGCAATAAAAACAAGGTGGAGGAAGCATAAATTTTGAAAGAAATAAGAAAATGAGATAAATCTCCTGATTTGCTTTTAAAATCCAACCAAAGCATTTAAAAATATTAGTCACATTTAGGCAGAAAAGCTCCAAAACTGAAAAGCTCCAAGAGAGAAGCAGTAGAGCAATGCAACGCTCTACACATGGGTTCCGGCTCCAGCTCTGCCCTAATGAAGCATGTGGGCCTCAGTTTCTTCATTCCCCAAATCAACAACATACTGCCTCATTTTCAGATGACAGCATGTGGCCACAAGAGGAGAAGTGGAAAGTCGTGTGATTAATTCAAAAGCCTTGGGGTAAAGGCGAACTTGATTTAGTGTAAGCTCTAAATGTTCACAAGCACAATGATCCCTTTCACTTTCATCAGAAGCAAAATTCAGGCACGGTGCTGCCACGCTGTAGCACTGACATGGACCCACCTATGAACATGGGCACATGCCCCAGACACTCTGCTCCCGTGGCTTCCCTCGGGCCCACATTTGTCACAGAGCTGTGCTGAGCAATCCCTCTTTACATGGCAAGAACAAAGGTCAACAGCAGCTTAATCCATCCAAATGCTCACAGATGCCCAAAGAGCGGGATCTGAAGAGATAAGCGTTTTCGATGATTATCCTGGATGTTGACTTCTGTCCAGAACAGCAAAGAGGGCAAGGGGGTGTGAGTTTTTTTATCATGCTGTGTGACAATTAATATGAGGCAAGGAAGTCAGAAGGCTGAGAAAAAATGAGAGAAGGAAACAAGCAGGATAGAATGTGGGAGATATAAACAAAAGGAGTGGGTGACTCGTGGCCACCCAAGTAACCCCCACACTGGGTGGTGGTGTTCTAAGAGTTCCTTCCCCTGGTCCATGTGGCCCACTGGATACTAAACCAGTAAGTGACATGAAATGAAGGCACACAGACAGGCGTGCACAGTCCAGGACGCACCAGGAGTAAAACTTCCACCGCAGGCGCAGCTTCCTCTGCTCTTGTCTTCTGGATGCATCTGGTCTCCGCCACACCCTCCTCAGAACTACACTTGCTGCCGACTGTGTGCCAGCCCCTGTGCTAAGTGTCAGGCACAGTGAGATGGACACGTAGGGTCACAAGTGACATGGGAGACATGACGTGGTAGGAAAGGATCATTCTGACATTAAGTCATCAGGAAAGGATGCTCTGAGGTGACATTGAAACTGAAATCTGAGAAGTATGAGAAAAAGCCAGTTAGGCAAAGGTAGAAAGAAGGACAGGGGGAGGCAGAGGAAGAGTCAGAAAAGGGGAAAGAGTAGATACAAGGCCCTGAGATGGGACAGGGCTTGGGTGCTGGAAGAGACAAAGGGAAGCCAGTGTGTCTGAAGGTGGTGAGGAGGGGGGACTTTCAGGATGAGAGTGAGTGTGGAGAAGTGAACAGGGGCCACACCACATTAGGCCTCTGGGCCAAGGTAAGAAAATTGGTTTATAATCTGCATGTGGTGGGAAGGCGATTGAAGCTTTGGAACAGGATGTGCCTTGATCTGACTGCTGTTCCCAGGACTGTATTGGCTCCATGGATTCACAAATTGACAGCCTAGGTGAGCTGGCTCAAAGAGCCGGTAAGGATGCGGAGCAGGTCAGACACAATCCAGAACTTTTCATTCAATAAACAGTAAGTTTGGTAAAGCTAGAAAACCATGTCTGGCCCTACGGCATTTCCAGGAGTGAAATGCATGACACCAAATGAAGGGAAACATAATCTCTGCCTCCCAGATGGCCAGGGGAAAAAGCATCTGGGGACTGGTTACTCCCTGCTCTCCCACCTACCTGCCACCCTCCTGGGTCTAATCTCTGTCCCTGAGCCAACCCCTGCTGGTGGCATCCCCAGGCTCCCTGGCCCTCTGGCTTCAGGCCGGCCAATATGGGTGCCATCAAAAGAACCTAGTGCAGGAGGAGAAAGACCTGTTCCCTTCATGCTTCAGTCCAGGGTTCCAGCCATGGTGTATCCCATAACCACCATTCACTCTGGCACCCATTCTCCAGGGATCGTAGGCTCCTCCTGCTATCCCTTTGCCTAGGAGGGGTGCTGGTCTTTGGGCTTCCTAATAGCTATTGCTGATTCCCTTCACCCTTCCTATACTTCAGCCATGAGCCCCTCCATTAAAGTCTATTCATTAGAACCGTCTGAGGTGAGTTCGCCTTCCCGCTGGCACACCATCTGACACGCTACAGGTGCCATGAAACACTCCATTGTCTTAAAGACCCTCCACAGCAAAAGCACAGCAGCCAACAGGCAGGAGGACGTGCCTCCCTGGTGTCAAGAGGGCTGACTCTTCATTCAGTCCAACTACTCGCAAAGCCCAAAGCAGTCTCATTAAAGAGGAATCATTGCAGTGCTCAAAATAATACCTTATCATGAGCAGTGTGCTAAAGAGGAAATTGTAAAATAATGCCAGGATCCGCTAAAGTTAAAGAGGCGAGGTGACACACACCTGGCATGGCCCATTCTCCAGCACAATCAGGGAGCCTGAATTATTTAATAACAGGATGAGAATTTTCAGTCTCTATCCCCAGTTCTATTCTCAGAATCCACCAATACATTCAAAAATGTTCCTCGTTCAGGATTTTAAAGTCTTCCTGAAATCATATATGACTGACACATTCTCCTATTTGGGAATAACCCTACTTTTACTTTGCTCATTTATTCACTTAACAAATATGGGTCGATCTTGGTTGACATTGGCAGGCACTGGGCAAACTGTAGAGCACAGTGACCAGGACACAGTCTTGTGCCCTCCAGGAGAGGAGGACCTAGATTTGAGTAGAGAGATAAACACGTACAGTTAAACCCAAGGCAACCAGAGGTGCTCAGAGCTTGGTACAGATGCCGGGGAGAACCAGGAGAGGCATCTTGTCCAGTGCAGTGCAGCTAGAGCACAGTGAAGGCTCCCTGGGTAAAATGAAATTTACGCAGAGGCCAAGGGGACATGCAGGAGCCAGGCCGAGAGAGGAGACAGTGAGTCAAATGCGAGGCAGAGGGACCCACAGGTGGAAAGGGACCCACGTGGATGTGCAGGGAAGACATGATGCAGCCCTGGGAAAAGCAGAATGTGACAGGGATAGTGGAGGAGAAGGAGTCAGGATGTGGGTGGCAACTGGTGAAAGCCTAATAAATGAGGAAATCATACAGTTTATCATCCAAACCTGGACATGTTCAGAGTGGCATTTTGCACTGCTAAAGAGACATAAACCCGGACTGTCCCAGATATGCCAGGTAGATGGTCCCTCCACTGGTCCAATACGTGAGTTAGTTTACACATTAAGGCCAAAGAGAAGTCCCTTCCAGGGTTTGAGCGGAAGAGTGCCACGCTCAGATCTGTGCTTCAGGACAATCACTTTGGCCCCTTTGTGGACAAGAAAGCTGAAGAGAGGCCAAAAGTAAAGATCGGGGGAGTGCAGAAGATGTCATTAGGGAAATGGGGAAGAGAAGGCGTGGGCTCACTGCAGTGGGCTGGAGGCAGGGTCCCCGTTCATCGATAAATTTAAGAGATTGGATTTAAAATGTCAGATGTAGGAGATTGATTAGGAATGGGGTTTAGAGGTTGAGGAAGGAGCCCAAATCTTAACTGGATGTCTGGATGGGCAAGTAAAAGAGGCTGTGAGGCCACTGGGAGATGAGAACTCAGATTGGGGTGGGGATGGTGAGGAGAGGTCACTTGCTGGGCCTCATTATTTAGAGGCATCTGGGGAGCTGCTGAATATAGGAGCTTGGGAGGGAGGTGTGGGATGGAAATGAAAACTTGGAACTTACCAGCACATACTAGATAAAGGAACGAGTGGCTGTGACCTTGAGGACAGAAGTCTCCAGGGAGGGATGAGGTGTAGAGGTTGCAGGGAATGGAGAAGAGAAGGGGAAAGAGGCAAATCAGGCAAGACCTTTGGCCTTGGTGGGTGTACTCTGACAGGGGCAGAGGGACAAAGCAGATCAAGACTTTGGACAGGAAGGTGCAGGATGCATCTGAGTAGACTCATATGGCATAGCCCAGGCATAAACAAATGGCCTCCTTAAATTCAAATACACACTATCCTTTATTTCAGTTCCACAGAACCAAACCCTAAAATAACCAAATTAGGCAGGATAAAACAGTCATGGCTGTCTGAACAAACCTAAAGGGAAATGCTTCTTACATCCAAATCAGAGACCTCCCAGCTGTCATTCCATGCTGGCTTCGGTCTAAGTAGATAGAGAAAGACTAAATTTCTGCCACTGACACTTCCAGGCAGAGGTGCCTGTGCTGGGCATTTTCCTGCATTTTACTCAGTAGCCAGAGGAATCAGAACTGACTTGTCACTGGGTAGGACTGAAGGGGCCTCGCTTGTTGATACAGTGAGTGGTCACTCTGTTAACACCAGATGACATCCAGGAACAGCGCAAGGGGAAAGCTCTCAAGGGCCCAGAAGTGCAGGGAAGGAGGACAGATATCCCCCCTTTCCTTCATTACTCTGCACCTAAATCACCCTGCATTTCTAGATATAGACACAGGCTCCATGGACATAAGCAACCCCCTCAAAGAAATAATACTATAAACATTTTTATAAAAATCACTACCCACATATTTCCCAAAGAGAGCTCAGACTGGTAAAATATAAGCCAGCATGCTATACTCTATTTCTACTTATCTGTAAGGTTTTTTGTTTGGGGAGTTGAAAGCTCCCAGTTTCTCTCCCATGCTGGCTGGTACACAATGGCATGCTACGGTTTGAATGGCGGCCACTATTCTCACCTGGGAACTGTGTCCCCTCATCACATCTGGAATGATGTGGCAATGCTTGTGGATGCGGGGCCACTCCAGGCAGAGCTGGTGGGTTATTTTTTTAAAAACTTTATCTTTACTGTTGAAAGTATTACAGATGGCCCCCTTTTATTCCCAATGACCCCTCCACCACGCACCCATCCCTCCCAGGCCTTCACCACACTATTGTCTGTGTCTATGGGCTATGCTACCGTATTTGCCGGCGTATAAGACGATTTTTTGGGCCCTGAAAAATACGTATTTGCCGGCATATAATACGACTGGGCGTATAAGAAGACCCCCTAACATTTCCACTAAAAATACAGAGTTTGTTATATACTCGCCGTATAAGACTACCCCCCACTTGGAGGCATATTTTTCAGGGCCAAAAAATCGTCTTATACGCCGGCAAATACGGTATATAAAAGCCTAAGTGACAACTGGTCAACAAATCACTGTGACACACACTGGCAACCAGGGGGCAGACAATCAACACAGGTGGTCAGTGCGCTCCCACAGCTAACTTCCCTGCCAGTCAGCCTCTCCCCCAACCCCACCCCCACCCCCCACCACTCCCCCACCCCACCATAGCCCATATTGGGGGGACCAGCCGGCCAACATCCCACAGTCTCTTCCCCCGGTTGGCTAACCTTCCATGGTCCCTCCCCACAGCCAGCAGCAGCCCCCTCCATAGGCCTTGATCACCAAGAGACCCCACTGGTTCACGAATTTGTGCACTGGGCTACTAGTATGCATGTAAGTTTCCTGGCTAATCTCTCCCACCCAACCTGGTGGATTATTTTTTAGCATTGTGTAATTACCTCATTACCAGCACATGCTGAAAATCAAGAAAAACCAGAGAAAGAAAAGACTCCATTCTCTCTTCCTGGTATATGCAACTAAAACATCCTGACTAAAGATTCATCAACAGGTTTATTTGCCTCTTGGTATCTATTGGTTGGTATGTGAACCAAGGAGAAAAGTTTATATGGTGTAACTATTAAGTATCCATGAAAAATCATTCCTGAATGCTGGCCATCAAAAAGAGCCCAGTCAAATCAGCCTAGCAGAACAATGGACAGAGAAGCAGAGGAATCCAACTGAAACCAGAGGAAGTGCTTTGGTTGTACTGATTACACTGGGTTAAGGTGCTGGCGAGGAACACCGGATTTTAAGCTCCCTGAGAACCTGATGAAAAGTACAGTGGATACTGAGCTGCCCACAAGCTTTGACCTTCTGAGTCAGTAATATAAGCTTAGTGCTTTCTTAACTGGATTTTACTTCTTGCCCTGAGCTAATGGAGCAAAGCCCAGACTGATTACAACTTGAAAGTTCCTCCTTCACTTGGATGTGAAAGTGGGAAAGAGACCAGGTGCAAGCACCTGGAGCCTGCTAGTATACCTGCCTATCGTAGAATTCCTGACTCAGGAAGACAGGAAGCCTGGCTGGGGTTCACCAGAAACCAGGGTGTCCTTAGGGCCTCCTGCCTCCTAAGAGATTCTGTATAAAGTCTTCAGGACCCTGAGTGGATAGTTCAAACCAGTAAGAGAGACTTCTCTAGGCAAGAGGGAAAGCAATACTTTTGTGTTTTTTTGGTTTTTTTGTGTGTGTTTTTCAGATGAAGGCGAGAGGCACATTCACTGACACTGCAGTGGCATTTAAGGAGTCTGTCGGCACCATCCTCCTCCTCGTCCAACAGCCAGAGCCACAGGACTGCTTGGTTGTCCCATATACCCATGGGAGCCCAGAGGAAAGATGACAGCCCCCCCGGGGGAAGGAAAGAAGGTGCATCTAACACTTTGTTTCAAAGGAAGAAAGTGGAATCACTCAAAGGAGGGTCAGTGGCTGTAACAGTCCTGCTGTTATGCAGCTGGTTTTCTCCTAAAATCTTCACTGTCCCTAGATTACATGACAGCTCTTCACAAGAGAGAGGCTTCTAGAGATCACCAAACTCCAAGCAGTCTGGGATGCTATATTTTTCTAGACAACTCAAGAAAGGAATCTACTTGACTCAAATTCCCACCAAAAAGTCCCAAAGGGTTAATTATATAAGTAAGCCTCAGTTCCCTCAAACTCATACTAGTCCAGAAAAATCCATTGTCAATAAAGCCTTGTTGGAGCTATGAAAACAAATATTATAATTTATGATACAAGTAAAAGAATTATTCATGTGAAGTGGGCTATCAACGTGAAATATGTAAAATATATCATGTCTCCACTACCTCTATCACAAAAGTGTCATATTTTTAAAAGTTGCATAGATGTGATTTTTTTCACTAAAGCTGGGGAGAAAAGAATTATGTCCAATTCTTCGTTGCTTACTAAAAAAAATGTTTAAAACTCAATTTCGTTATTGACATTGCTATGAAACAGGATGTCAGGCCTAAAATGAAATCCTAAGAAGCTGAAAAAGCAGTCTTTTCAATATTAATATTTTCTGCAACCTAGACATAATAGGAACTCTTTTTTGCTTTTAGGTGTATGTTTGTGTTTTGTCCCTTTTGATCTAAGGCTGAATCACTTACTGGCTTCATTCGGAACCCACTGAAGTCTAGTGGGGAGCCAGCTCCTTGCACACAGAGCTTTATGCCTCAGGAGAACTAAGGGCCTGATTCATTTCTAACGTGTGCCCTGCATGTTGTTAATGAAAGCTGTGGAAAAGTCAGGAAACAGGACTTGGCTCTGGTTATGTGGTGAATTTTCCCATTTTTCATAGCAGTTTGGAAAACCTTCCTGCCCAGCGTCAGTGGGTGTTGGGATAACCCCGTTCTATTCTTGGAAACTCCAGGAAGTGGCCTCAGGCTAGCAGCCTCACCTCACTGAGCTTAGTTTTCTCAATTTTGTCTCTGACTTATATTTTTTTAAAAAATAAGGTAAGCCCTTAAAACAATGTATTTCATTTAACTTAATTCTCAGACTCTCACCACACCCATGTTCATTGCCGCATTATTCACAATAACCAAGGCATGGAAACAACCTAAGTCTGTCAACATAGGAACGGACAAAGTAAATTCGGTCTACATGTGTGTGCATATACATCTTTTTTTAAAAAATGAGTGGGAGATATCGGGGAGAGATGGATATCGATGAGATCATGTCTACAAGTTTTAAAGAAAATAAATGGGAAAATCATTAATGGTTATGAAATCTTCTGTCCCTGGGGTTTTTAAAAGCAAGATGGATTTCCACTCAGTAGATGATTTCTCAGGGACCTTTCTAAAATTTAGGTTAAAAACAGACAGAAAAGTTCATTCACTCAGGAAAGTCAAGCAAAGAAAGAAAGAAAAAGAAGAAAAAAAACCACCAGCCAGCTATTCTAAAGTCTCCGAGTGCCGCCTTCCCGCACCCAGCCTCCACTGAAGCCCTCCATCTGCGGTAAAGCTGTGCGCACTTCTCAGTGGGACAGACCGTCATCACTCTCCATCTCCCACCAGGTGGGCACAGCGCAGTAGCTGGCATCTTCACTCAGCTGAACATCAAGTGTTTTCTTGTAATACCTTGATTAGTTTTTTAAAGGCTTCATTTTAGACTTACAAGTTAACAAAAAATTATCACTACTCACTAGCAAAGATGTGATAAGCTGGGCATGCTGATGCATTACTAGTGAACGTGCAAATTAATAAAAAAAATATTTCTGAGCACCACTATGATCTTAAAAACAATATATTTCATTTAACGTAATTCCCCTTCCCAGACTCTACCATGACACCCATGTTCATTGTAGCATTATTTACAACAGCCAAGACTTGGAGACAACCTAAGTGTCCGTTTACATCTGAAGGAATAAAGAAACTGTGGTATTTCACATGTATACATATACATACACACAATTTAGTACTATTCAGCCATGAAAAATAAGGAAGTCCTGCCATCGGTGACAGCGCAGGTGGACCTGGAGGGCATTATGCTAAATGAAATAAGTCAGATAGGAAAAGACAAATGCATGATGTCACTCATATGTAGACTCTAAAGAGAGGCAAACTCAGAAGCAGAGTAGACAAGTAGCTGTCAGGGACTGGAGGTTGGGGGAATGAAGAGAATTCAGTCAAAGGATACAAACTTTCAGCTATGAGACGAATAAGTTCGGAAGATTTAATGTAAATCACAGTAACTACAGTTGACAACACTATATTGTATAACTGAAATTTGCTAAGAGAGTAAAACCTAAATGTTCTCACACAAAAAAAAGATAAATATGTGAAGTGATGAAGTGATGGATACATAACTAGATGGGAGGAATCCTTCCATAATATAGTATATGTATATCAAACCACCACACTGCATGTATAAACACTTTATCTTACAACTTCATTTTTTAATTATTCATCATAAAGCTGAAAACCAGGAGAATAAATAAAGACAGCCTGGCTGGTGTGCTCAATGGATAGAGCACCTGTCTGCTTACTGATGCATCTCAGGTTCAATTCCTGGTCAAAGGCACATACTTGTGCTACAGGTTAGATCCCAGGCTCCAGTCAAGGTGCGTGTGGAAGGCAACCAATTGATGTGTCTCTCTCACATTGATGTTTATCTCTCTATCTATCCCTCTTCTTTCTTTTTTCCCTCCCCTCTCTCTAAAAAGATCAATGGAAAAAATATCCTTGGGTAAGGATTAACAAAACAAAAAAAGAGAAAGCAATCATTATTGTGAAGACAGATTTATGCACAAGGATGTTCCTTACATATGTTATTTACTAGGGGCCCAGCTCATGAATTCATGGACATTGAAAGGAACTGTGGGCTGCAAGGCTGCGCTGGGCACAGGGGCGGGTCTCAGCCCATCCTCTGAACCCCCACCTGGCCCTCCTGCCATGGCCCCCAATCCCGGTCTGCCAGCAGCCCCGCTCCTGCCGCCTCTCCCACATGTTGACAGCACTGGCCCTGCTTGCACCCAGTGACAGTGCAGAGCAATTGGGGCTGGTGTCAGTAGTGGATGCAAGTGGGACCAGCAACAACAGCAGATGCAAGTGCCCGCCAGGACCGTAGCATGTGGTAGCAAAGAATTTTCAGTAGCCACCAGAAGCTTGATAGCAACCGGTATCCCACCTTGGTCTGGTGCCCCCGCTCACCTGCTCCACCATCCTTTCGCAGCCAATGCCCCCAATGTTCTGCACTCTGACACCTGCTGCTGATGCCTGCCATGTTCTGCGTGTGCCCCTGGTTGTCAGCACACATGATAGCAACCGGTTGTTTGTTTTTCGGCTGTTCCACCATTTGCTCTATTTGCATATTAGGGTTTTATATATACACTAGAGGTCCGTTGCACAATATTCGTGCAAGAATAAGCCCCTAGCTTCACTCCCAGCCACCCGAGAGCCAGCAAGTCCCCACTTTCCACCCCAGCTGCCCGGGAGCAGGCACGTCCCCACTCCTAGGCCACCCAGCAAGTCCCCGCTCCCAGGCTGCCCGGGAGCCGGCCTGTACCCACTTCCCAGCCGCCTGGGAGCCGGCACATCCCCTCCTGCTCCTGGGCTGTCCAGAGCTGAGAAGTCCCAGCTCCCACCAGGAGCTGGCAAGTCCCACTTCCTAGGCCACCTGGGAGCTGGCACATTCCCACTCCTGAGCCTCTCGGAGCCAGCAAGTCCTCGCTTCTGTCTGGGCACCACTCCAGTAGCTCCCTCCACCAACCCCCTTCCCCTCATAGCAGGCTTTTCGGCCTGCATATGCAAATTAACCTCCATATTGTTGGGTTAATTTGCATACTCACTCTGATTGGCTGTGGGCATAGCGAAGGTATGGTCGATTAGCATTTTTCTCTTTTATTAGTGTAGATAGATAATATTTTTAAATGGAAACAAGCCCATGTTGAACAACAGAAGAGTGAATAAATTACATATATATCCAGTCAATGATCTATTCAGATGCCATTAAAAAGAATATTTGTAAACAGCTATATGATTCATGGTAAAATGACTCTAAGTCTAATGTTGAAAAAAGACTCAGCTGTAAAGTTACATAATAAGTGTGATACCAACTTAGATAAATGCAATTTCACCAATCAGAACAATAACAATGATGTTGAGTCATCATCTCTAGTGATAAAGTGGGTCCATCTGCATCTCTCATCTGTCAACAGCTGGCCAACCATCATCCTCCCTGTGGCATTCCAATATTATAATCAGAGGTGTCTTCTGATGATACATCATCTGCCTCATCTGACCTACTGGACTGGCAACTCCCTTCTGGCAAGGAGTGGTCTAAACATTACTTTGGTTACCAAGCAATTTATTCTACTCTGACACCCTGGGGAAGGTTATTCATTCTTGCTCATCTGGCTATCTGTCAGTGAACATGGAGTGCCCACTTGGCAGGAAGTGGTTTTCTTTGAAAGAAAATATACCCGGTGTCCATTTGATTCCAACGTTAGAGTGGGGCCACTATATCAGAGATCTCTGAGCCCTGGTCTCTCACATACCAGGAGAGGCCAGCTGTGGGCCTGCCGAGGCCGCTTTACTAAAACACCACGGCTTAACCTGGGTCTCTTCCCACCTTCCCGCACCCACAGCCCAGGCAAATGCCTCCTGCCTGTGCTCCCTCACCCCGGGCCAGTTCCCGTAGAACGACTCAACAAGCCTGGCTGAACACCGCCCTAAACCATGTGCTGCTACCTCCTGCTTTACAAGGGGTCTTGCCTCTGTTTTCTTTCTCTGGAAACTGTTTTCTCTGGCACAGTGGCACCCCCAAATTCCTGGCTCTCTTCAAAGACATGGCATTGAAACTCTGTCCAAACATCCCCCACATAAACATCCATGAAGTTATTGTGCTATTTCTAACCCCCTTCTCTCTCTCTCTTTTCCCTTCCCTCTCTCTCACTCAAAAGTGAAAGCACACTCACACACATAGAGAATGGAAGAAAGTCAGAAAATCACAGTCTACCCCCCTGTGTTTAGGCAATAATAATAGCTACTATTTTTCAATTCCAGGCACTGGGCTAAATTATTTCCATGACTGATGAGACAGGTTCTGTTACCATCCCCATTTCACAGAATAAGAAACAGAAGCTTCACAAGTTTAAGTAATGGGTATGGTTTATGGTCTGCTTTACATTATTTTTTAACTTTATTGGATTAAGACAACAGAATGTGGCTTTTACAATCCGTTAAGGTTTTCTCTGTGGTCAAATATGTGACTGACTTTTTGTAAATATTCTATGGGTACCAAAAAATGTTTTGTTATTGTTTTTTGTTTGAGAAATACTAGATTCTATACACAGATACTACATCAGTTTATTGGATTGCATTATTTAATTCCTATGTCATCCCATATTTGTTATATACTAGATTTGTCCAGTTCTGAAATAAAATATTAGTCTCCCATTATTAAAAAGAAAGAAAGAGCCGAAACTGGTTTGGCTCAGTGGTGGAGTGTCGGTCTGCGGACTGAAGGGTCCTGGGTTCGATTCCGGTCAAGGGCATGTACATTGGTTGCGGGCACATCCCCGGTAGTGGGTGTGCAAGAGGCAGCTGGTTGATCTTTCTCTCTCATCGACGTTTCTGGCTCTCTATCTCTCTCCCTTCCTCTCTGTAAAATATCAATTAAAAATATTTTTTAAAGAAATAAAGAAAGAAAGAAGGAAGGAAGGAAGGAAGGAAGGAAGGAAGGAAGGAAGGAAGGAAGGAAGGAAGGAAGAAAGAAAGAAAGAAAGAAAGAAAGAAAGAAAGAAAGAAAGAAAGAAAGAAAGAAAGAAAGAAAAAAAGAAAGAAAGAAAGATAGACAGACAGACTATACATGCAACTTAAAAAAACAAAGTTTAAGCCATGAAGTTGCAGGACTAAACTGGGACTCTGACCCAGCAGCCTGACCCCCAGAGCCCCAACAATATTACACCAACCAAATGTCCTCAGGCCTCAGCAGCTCTCTGGCGGGGTTTTAGGGAGTCCAGCACCAGGCCACTAGGACACACCCATGCTGACAGTCCTTTCTGGCAGAGCCGCAGGAAAGCAGGGCGTGCTGGAGGGGTGCTGGCACCAGGCGGGCTGAACAAATAAGGGAAGAAGAGAGGGGAGGACCCAGGGCAGCAGAATCCACAGGCAAACAGAACTTCCCTCCTCCTGGAAAAACCGGAATACAGAGTGTGGCAAGTGGTTGCTGGTGTCTCCACAGCCAAGAGCTAGTCAGGCCCTCCCCTCTGGTGCCCAGTGAAAGCCCCGCCTTACAGCAGCTCACACTCTACAGAGGAAGCCGTTGCACCTACAGTGTCTCCCCCGAACACGCAGAATGTGGGGTTACTGAGCACACACTTTGTGTACTGGATGAGGATTATCGTGCCTCCTCGGGCACTTTAGAATAAAGGCTTCCAGCCAAAAGTGGAAACTGGACTTGGTAGTGTTGAGTCATCCCACCACCTCCCCTCCTCTCTATGCTACACTCTTTTTCCTTCTCTGAATTTTATGTGAAACCAGCAATCAAGAAAAATAAGAAAGTCTTACACACACCAACAAAATGCTGATTTGTCTGTTCTATTAATAACATGAAATCTCAGCAAATGCAAATGGAATTACATGCACAACTCCATAAAAAGTTAAATCCAAACTAAACATTTCCATTTTAAGTGACATTTGCAGAGACCTCTCCATTAATATACTTAACACTGATTTTTTTTAAAGAGACTAGCCTATATTTTCTAAGGAAAAAAACTATGTACACATGAAACAACCAACATCTGTTACAAACAAAGAAGTGATTTCTCAGTACTACGTTTAGAATGATGAAGCATGATGTGGAGAAGTGAGTCCCTGAAAAATGATCATGGACATATAACACTTGAAAGCAATATTTTTTTCAAAATATAAACACAGAATAAATGTATCACCAACATACACTCCAAGATATGAAAAGAAATGGCTACGTGACTTAGTAAGTAACTGTATTTATTCTTCAATGTCACCTGCCCTTTTTTAAAGAAGAAATGTGTTTTTATTGATTTTAGAGGTAAAGGAAGGGAAAGAGAGAGAGAGAGAGATAGAAACATCCCTGGGAGAGAAGCACCAACATTGATTGGCTGCTTCCTGCACAGCCCCTACTGGAGATTAAGACTGCAACTGGGGCATGTGCCCGGACTGGGAATTAAATTGGTGCATGGGTTAATGCTTAACCACTTAGCCACACCGGCCAGGAAGTAACTATTTTTTAAAAGAAAACCACACAGATTTTAAGTGATATGTATAGAAAACCTTGGGGAAGTTAATAAGCTAAGCAAGGTGGCCATGGCTGTGATGATGGGGCACAGAGGAAATCTGTTAAGCACGGGAAGGTAAGGAGGAACAAAGAGGGAAACACAAGATTTACAAAGGGAAATCAATGGATGTTAGCTAGATTTATTTTGTCAGTAGAAATTCAAAGTGAATGTTATTAAATGAAACCTTTTGAGCACAGAACAGAAATAAACTCTCTATAACTTACTTCCTGAATTTGAACTGAATTTGACCACCAGGAAAAAATCTGAAAACTCTCAACTAAGACCAGGTCTACACAGGCAAAACCAAGTGGAGAATGAAGGTCATCAATCGCCCAACAACTTGAGGCAAAGAGCTGGGACACTGCAGCTAAGAAGAGGCTGTTTCAAAGAGACTATCCAAATTCAAATTAATGAGGTATAGTTGCAACACTTTCTTCAACACTTTGCCTAACATAGTATGAGAAAATGTTGAAAGCTTATCAGACCACTTCCAGAAAGAGGCCTACAAGCAGACACTGGTGTTAGCGTGTATTTGAATAGCCAAATATGAGAAAGCTCTAAAAAGTTAGAAAAATGCAAAGTGTTTGTACAAAACTTAGTATCGCCCATCAAACATATGATAATGAGGCTGACTACTCTCCCAGCTCTTTCTGAAACCACAGAGGAAAAAGAGGAAACACGTCATAACCAATGTACATTCCTCGACACAGACCACTGTCTTCCTTGCATGGTGAGCTTGCTGCTAAACAGAAAAATTACCATCAGAAAAATAAAACAGCCAGGCTTAGCCAAACAGATAAATACATGTGCCTTCTTTCACCTCTTCCATTACCCCTACCACCCATTTGAAAAGAAAAAATTTAAAAATTAAAGAACTAAACCGCATATTGAATAGATAATACTTGTCAGACTTCTGAGTTTCAGAGACCTGAAGAATTCTCCCAGAAGTCAAGAAGTGGAGCAGTGTTGCCAGTTCTTAACTTTTCAACAAAGGTCGGTACATCCAAACTACTGATGTTGCTGCCATCATTTCATGAAAGACAGGGTTTTATCACCAGGCATTAGGAAAGACAGAATCTCCAGGGGAAAGGGGTATTCCTCTCCTTTTTCCACTTGGATCTCTGAAAAGCCCAGTACATCAGCTTTCTCATTTTCCTGCACACCAATGGAAACTTTGTCATGAACCAGCACCAAGAAAAAGCGACCCGGAAGGTACAGAGCAGCGCTTCCCACAGTGGGGGCCTCAGGCCAGCAGCAAATCCTCAGGCTCTGAACAGCTCCAGGGCTACAGCCTAGAGCCTGCTTAAAGAAGCCCTCCAGGGCCAAGAGATTCTGGTGCAGGCTAAAGTGTGAAGGCCACTGGGGTAAAGCATGTGGATTTTAGAACAGAAAGAAGCCCAGAGAGCCTGATTCATTTCTGGCAGACCCAAGTTCCTCATCTGAAAACTGAAAATAGGGTAGTTTTTCCAAACAAACCATGGCACTATTTTACTATGAAATATATGGTCTGATGATAGAACAGAACTATCCCTTATCTAGGACCTCAAGATCCATAAACACCAGGCCATGACCAACTTACTACTCCTTCAACACACAGTTCTATGTCCTTCTGCATGGGACTCACTCACCACTGCCACCATCACTGTCTCCACCACCACCACCACCACCACCACCACCACCACCACCACCACCACCACATTCATCACCTATCACATCATGTAAAACACTAGACCACATATATTGAGACAACTGTCAAATTCGTGATTTCGTTTTTTATTTCTATCAACCCAACAACCCTGTGAAGTAGATGCAGTAACAAATACTCTCACCCCATTTGGCAGGTGTGAAATCTGAGGCTTAGCGAGAACAGGTTAGCTACCTTTGAGCAGGTAATATGTGTTCTTAACAGGAGGTTTTCGTTTTTAAAGTAGCGAGCCTCTATTCTGTCCCTCAGAATGCAAAGCAACAAGATTCCTTCCCACGGAGCACTTTCCCAAGCTGGTTGACAGTCTGTTGAAAAGACATAAGCACACACAGAAGCCCACGGGACTCTCAGCACTTCCCCAGACGGCCCCCGGAGTGGCCTCAGCTGAGCCCACACAGGCAAGCTATGATGTCCACACAGCCTCCCACAAGTAACATGCTCTGTCGCCTGCGGGCCTGCCCTTAGGGTCCTTGAGGACCAAGTTTTCTTCGGATTTCCATGGGTTCCCCGCACCTCAGCACGGCCAGCCTTCACCTTGGCCAACCCTTGAATAAGTCTCCCCACCTACCAAGGCATTCTTCCTGGAACCCCAAGACAGCTTGCCCTCCCCGCCCCTCCAGAGGAGGCCCAGGGCTGGACTTCTGCCGGCAGATGTGCTCAGGGAAAGGGGCTAGCACTGCCTCTGCAGACTCCCAGGCCCGCCCTGTGACACAGCCCCAGGCAGGCAAGGCCCATTGGGGGATCAAGCCAAAGGGACAATAGAAAGATGTTTGTGAACTCTTCCCAGGGACAGAAAGAACCCAGGAGCCCAAACACAGATGAGTAAGTGCTTCATCTAAAGGAAAGACTCCCCCCAAAAAATAGACCAAAATTTCAGCCCTGAACACCCCACTTTACCCCTCCTGTTTCTGCTATACTCAGCCCAGGCATCTGCTGTAACTTACAGTTGGTTTCATTTTCAATACACACCAGTTCCACTTTTCTTTCTTCCGTGGCTATGAAGAGCTGCAGTGAGCATGCTGGAGCTGGTGGGGGAAGGGAGGATACCGATGCCTGCTTCCCCCACCCCGAGCATCAATGCCACAAGCTTACCCTCAGAGAACTCCCTGGAAATATCAGGTGAGGCTCAAGAAAGAAAAGCCCCTTCTGCTGTAAATGAAATGGGTGGGAAATGAGTACATCTGGATTATTAGGACACATTTGACCTTCAGTTTCCTATTCTGTTTCTCTCTCCAAATAAGATACCAATCCGGGAGGAGATTCTCAAACCTCAAACATGACTGATCAAAAGACATCAGTGAATGTTCTAGGTTTTGTTTTGGAATCATGATTTTGGTTCCTGGCTTTGTAGCTATTATCAACAATGGGCCTAAGAAGCCAGGCATAAAGCCATATATGCCTAATATGGGTTGACCTTTGGTCAACAGCTCAACCAGCCGCTATGACATGCACTGACCACCAGGGGGCAGATACTCCAACTGGTAGGTTAACTTGCTGCTGGGGTCTGGGCTGATCGGGACTGGGCAAGATAGGCTGGACACACCCTGGAGCCCTCCCGTGGTCCATCCCTGGCCAAATTGCAAGAGGGCCCAGGCCAGGCAGTGGGACCCCACTGGTGCAGGAATCTGTGCACTGGGCCTCTAGTATCACTATAAATTAAAATGCACATACCATATATTTCTACTCCAAATCCCTCAGTATATAAAGGAATGGAAAATAAAGGTGAGTGTGACAGGACCTCCTGAAAGCACTGGGAGACATCTCTGCGGCCACGGCACCTCGCCTCACACCATGCAGCACCTGTGGCAGCCTCAGCTGCAGAACCCGCACGGCTATCAGCTGGCTGCTTCTACACATGATGCAAGATGGAAATTCCAACACAGATTCACATCATGGAAGTGCAGCCCAATATCTGAAGGTAAAGTTAAAATTCCATTTTAATTGAAGTCAGAAAGTTCTGAGCTCAGGTTCTTGGCATTCTCCCCATATGGGCCTGCCCCCCAAATAAGAAACTGCCAAGGCTTAGATATGCCCACAGGATAAGCAAACAAGTCACTGAGAACTAGCCCAAGGTCAACTCGTCCCAGAGATGGTTGCTCACTCAGCACCCAGACTGGCAAAAATAAATGCTTCATGAGTCAATGTTGAGTGCAGTGGTATCAGGGGAGCCCAGACAGGCAGCTAAAATTTAGTAAATGAATGAGCACACTGGATTTCCAAGAACATATTTCAACATGAGATAGGATCTATGAGGACGGGAAGGACATAGATTCACCATGAGCATTCTAGAAATGCCACAGACACAGTGTCCACAATAGCCAATCATTACATTCTGACGTCTTTGGCAATTAGAACAAACCCAAGAAAAGCAAAAGTACCCAGTGAATCTGCAGAGAAGAGTTAGAAATAATCAAGGACAGAGGAGAGGCTATCAAAAAAAAAAAAGCCCAATGTTAAAAAAAAAAAAAAAAGAAAAGGGTTGGAAGCCAGGCTGTCTCTAAGGTCCAGAATTGCTTTGCCTCCAGCCACCTATCAAACGTGTGTCATTTTGGCTAAGAGAGAACTAGCACCTGCTGTTAAGTACATTATGTATCTTCTCCATTGCCTTATCATACTGCATGTGCTGGATGTGTCTGCTCTGATTTGTGGAACCACCAACAAAAAGGTATATCATTTCCTTTCCCCGGGGAGCAGCCCTCCAGAGAAGTATTACTTTTTATCTGTGTGTCTTCAGCCCTGTGAAGCACATTTATTACAAGAAAGCAGATACCGGTCTGTTTTGAGCAAACAGTAAGAGTAAATCGGGACAATATAGTATTAAGCTTCAAAGAAGCTGGCTTTTCCCTTAGACACCTTTGTAGCACGAGGTTAAGGTATGCTGCTCCCCATCCTTGGTGTTTGGGGAGAAGTGGTAGTCCCTAACTAGAGATGGCACTGGTTCCCCGGGGTCTCTGGAAGCAAATGGGGCCTTAATAAGGCTCAGTGGGCAATACTGCTGCATAGCAGTGACATCAGGGGCACTGAGTGTCCAGAAATACCTGGGGAGCGCTCAGCAAGGAAAAACCCATCTTGGTCACAGCGCCAATAGGTTCCCACTGAGAAACACAAGGTGCTATTTCTTCCAACTAGTTAGTCCACAATACCAGAGTCATTATCTTTATCACACACTCGATTATACTTTCGACAAGTAAGCACTGAGCGTCTCTTCTGTGCCAGGTACTCTTGTCAGCACTGGTACAAACACGGCAGACACTATCGCTTGCCCTTTCGCTACAGATCTTCAAACATTCGTAGAGAAACGCTATCAAAATGCTTTGAAATTCATAAACAACTTTAAAGGGCTTGCCAAGTATTGCTAAACAGGAATCTTGTTGGTCCTGGTAAAAATCACTTGTAATAAACACTTACCTACATGTGCAAACATTAAAGCTAAGTAGTTAAACAATATGGCCACGTTCCTGTTGACACCATACGTTTGCTGAACAAACTCAACTCCTTTTTCATAGATACTGGCTCCAACTGTGGCTTACCTCTGTTGGTGGTCATCTCTTGGTGGGTGAGAATTCCTAATGTATGGGGGCCTTGGTGGGTGAGAATTTATTGGGGGTTCTGTCATGTGGTACTTATAGGGCATGACAATTACAGGTGTTAATTTTGACCTGAAAGACTGCGATTACTTTTTTTTAAGATAGCTGCTGAGGACTGTGGGCAGGTGAGTCAATACACAGACATACATAGCAAACAGTGGAGGTGTTGCCAGTTCACTGCCTGTCTTCCTGCCAAACATAAAAATGGTATGTATAGCTCTAGCATTGTGTTTTCTACAAAGAACATCAGTGATGGGCCCCAAAGTTTTCTTGGCACCATGTCAACACTGGATACAATGTATTACCTTAAAAAGTCCCTATGACTATGGGCAGGGGACTTGTAAACTCTTGAGGTCTGCAAAATGAGCTGGCTGAACTGGCATCAGCTGTGGCTGTCCCCCAAGGGGAGCACCAGGCCCATATTCAGTATTTCAAAGGCCCAACAGAATCCACACATTTACCCACAATATGACAGCACGGGCTGAAGCACATTTGCGTTGAACCAGAACTATGTCAACTCAGTGTGCAGTGGCCGTGGTGAGAGCACATGGAGGGAAAGCCCTTGTTGGCACCTGGGTCTGTCCTTTATTAATAAAATTATAAAGCAAATTAATTGGGGCTTCTAAAGTACAGTTTCTTTGTAGTTAAAATTTGATCTTTAGGATCCCTTCTTCCCTCCAATTCTGAGATTTTAAGTTTCACAGGAAGTTGTTCATACCAAGAGGAGCCCATTCTTAGTGTAGCCCTACTACACAATTAACAATAATGAATAGCTTTCTCTCTTAGCTTCCCTACACTTATTTCTATCTTTTCAACTAATTCAGAGCATATTTACTTTATAAGGGGTGCCATATTTCCAAAAATAATTAGATGCAACTATACATTATCTGAAGATATTAAGGAAAGGACTGGATTTGCTCAATTAACAGTTTATTCTTCAAGTTCTTGCTCTTCAGTTAACTAGAGCTTTTTTCTTTGATCCTTTTCTTTCAAAAGACAGCATAAAGGTTTCAATTGGCCCCAGTGCCATCAGCTGAGTGACATCCCCGGGGCTCCCTAGCCTCAGTGCTCTCACCAGTGAGGCCAGGGCCAGGATGTCAGCACCACGAGGCTGTGATAGAGAAGCAGTTCAGATGACAAAGGGTGAAAAAAAACGTTAAAGGTTCAATGCATTATTTAATGTAGTTTATTATAATTTAGATTATTTATAACATACTACAGTTTTAAACTATATGTATATCTATAAATTGAATATTTTTTAAATGCACCAACAGAAAAGTTTCTAAAGGGATTCTATAATGCATTCTTTCCCATGGGAAAAAAAAAAAAGATATTTCTCTTAGAAAACCAATCCTGAATCCCAGCTTTACATTTGGATGTGATTTTAAAGTCATTACATAAGATCTGTGCATGTAATTATTTTGAGAAACTGTAGTGTGTGTGTGTGTGTGTGTGTGTGTGTGTGTGTGTGTTCGCTATGCCAGGAACTAGGCTAAGAAACACCATCAATTATCTCATTGAATCCTCACAAATAGTGAGTTTTGTTATCACAATGATAGAGGAAAGATGTTTAGACACAGAGCAGAAACTCACCAGTGAAGGGATGGCCTATATCCACCTCAAACCAGAACCAGTGTCCCTAGCCACTGAGCAGTTCCCAGGGCAGGCATGAACACAGGATGGCCAGCAGGTGACAACTTGGCATAGGTCACTTTTGAAACCAGTTCACAGCCTTTCCTTGCATCTGATGCTCATGTTGGTCTTATACCATATCATTCGAGATTTTACTTTCCTCCCAGTTACTTTCACACATGTTCTCCATGTTCTTTTTTCTGTCAACCAACACACCAACATAAAATACTCAAGCAGATAATACAGGCAGAAACAAGCACACAAGCCCTCACTTCTTATATATAAACCTGGATCTGTATTGGTGCCATAATGATGAAGCTATTCTCCTGTGAACCGGATATCTCCGCTCTGAGGTCACACGGGTCCATGCAATTTGTGCATACAGAACTCATTACCCTTCTCCCACACACCTGCCATGTGCATATTCTCAGTATAGTGCGTCACCTTTTACCCAGTGTCCAAGCCCTTCTCTCTTCATCACTCCCAAATCCAAAAATGATCCCAAGACTTAACTACCTCAACATATCTTCTGTCTGTTCATTTCTCCATGGCCCCTGCCTGTTGGCCATGCTTCTCCTCCCCTAATCCCTCTTTCCATGATCCAAGGATAACTTAATTCGTCTCCCTGACACCTGTCTTGAACTTCCCAACTATAGCTTCAAAGTAGTATTTCAATTGTATAAAAAGGCTAATCAAGTTTCCCCTTTAATCCCCCCACCTTCAGAATAAATTCCCAGCTACTACCCATGTTTCCCCGAAAATAAGACCTACTTCATGGAAACCTAATACATCCCCTGAAAATAAGACCTAGCGCATCTTTGGGAGCAAAAATTAATATAAGACACTGTCTTATTTTCGTGGAAACAGGGTAAATGTGGCATAAAAAGTCCTTGAAACCACAGCCCCTCACTTAGTCCCTTTCCAGCTTCCTCTATCACCACTCCCCTGTTCTTGCCTAAACCCCAAAACAGACCTCACGCTCTTTCATCCTTGGGTCTTAGGACAAGAACAGAGCCCTCTCCCCCTGACCTGGGCAACTTCCTACCCCTTCCTCAGGCCGCAGGCCCTGCACTACCCCTCTGTGAATCCTCCCCGGTGCTCCCTGTGAGCACGCCCTTCTGAGGCTCCGCTCAGGGACTCCCCGCCAGCCTCTCCACTCTGAGACAGGGGCCCTTCTCCCCAGCGGAAAGCAGGCCCTTCCCCCAGGGCTGGGGCAGGCTGTCCTTGTACCGTCACCACCCAGCATGGACCCCGACGCAAAGCAGGGGCTCCGTAATGTCTACTGATTAAACATGAGTAAAAACAGCATACCTGGGAAGGAAGAAGACTACTGACTTTATAATGTATGGACGGGAGAACCAGACTTGGGATCTGATTTGAGCTCATAAAACATTCTATAAAGGGTGAGGTGAAGGGAGGCAATGCATTCTCAGACCAGGTTTGTACCAGAAGAGGAGGACTAAGGAAGAAGCACTTCTTTCCTGATGCCTATGTCATACTCTGAGCAGAGGTTGTGAGTGTCCGCTCACTAAAATGCAAACCCCTCACTCACTCAAGTGGGAACTCCAGAAGGATCAAGTCACTTTTCACAATACACTCTGTGCCTTAGAATATGAATTTCCCAACCTTACAATTACATTGTATGCGCTATTTACTAGAGGTTAGTGGTTCTGGGACTAGTAACTATTTTAAAAAATACAGTTGCACCCTAGACAGTTTGGCTCAGTGGATACTGCCAGCCCTGAGACTGAAGGGTCCCGGGTTTGATTCTGATCAAGGGCATGGACCTCCTCCCTCAGTTGCAGGTTCAATCCCCACTCCTGTTTGGGGCACTGCAGGAGACAAGCAATTGATGTGTCTCTCTCACATCCACATGGTTGTTTTTCTCTCTGTCTCGCCCCCCTCCTTTCACTCTCTCTAAAAAAATCAATGGGAAATCATTTAATCCTCAGGTGAGGATTAAAATCACACACACACAAATAAATAAAATTTAAAAGTTGACATTTGAACAACAGGGGGGTTAAGAGTGTTGAACCCCCCATGAATTTGAAAATCTACTTGCAACTTTTGACTCCCCAAAAATGTACAGTTGATTAACACATATTTTGTGTTATATGTATTATACACTGTGTTCTTACAATAAAGTAAGCTAGAGTAAACAATTTTATCAAGAAAACTAGAAGCCCAGTGCATGACATTCATGCCCTGGGGGAAGGGGGATCACTCAGCCCAGCTTGTGCCCTCTTGCAGTCCCAGACCCCTCTAGGGATGTCCAACTGCTGCCTTAGGCACACTTAAGCTGGAAGTCAGACATCCCCAGAGGGGTCCTTGGTGCTGCTGCAGAAGTGGGAGAGGCTCCCACCACCGCCACTATGCTTGCCAGTTGTCAGCCCAGCTTCTGGCAGAGTGGCACTCTCCCTGTGGGAGCTCACTGACCACCAGGGGGCAGCTCCTGCATTGAGCATCTGCCCCCTGGTGGTCAGTGCGCATCATAGCAATGGGTAATATGCTGTTTGGTCAATTTGCATTTTAGCCTTTTATATAGGATTATAAAGAGAAAATGCATTTATAGTATTTATTGAAAACGTCTGTGCATAAGCACACCCATGCAGTTCAAACCTGTGTTGTTCAGGGTCACATGTAGTTTAAGCCACGTGAAAACAGAGAACAAATGATGGTTCTGAATGTAAATTGGGAGGTTGGTGCAATTTCCAAACTCCCGGCTTCGTTTCTGTGGTGACAGAAACTGTAGCAAATGATAAAAGAGAAACTTGGATGTTGTTCTCCTTACTCAGCCCTCTCTCTGACTCTCAGAATTTTAGTTTGCAGCAAGAAGCTCGCAGTTAAGTTTAAATAGCAAAGGCACTTCCCATCATTAGAACATTACTCCTTCAGATGCATTCTATGGACTCAATAAATTCCCTGAACAGGGTAGCTCAGTTGGACTCGCTCTTGTTACTGAGCCTCAAAGACATAGAAATGTGTGTGGTTGGACAGCCCCTACCCACCCCCATGCAGTTGTAATAGACCACCCAGGGGGCAAGCTCTCTCCACCCAAGAACTATCTGCTGAAAGGGAAAAGCTAATGGTAGCAGCTAACTATGGATGCAGGCTAACCAACTGGGCATATTAGTGAGAAAAAATTCAAAGAAATGTGGGACCACTATAACATAACTCTTAGTCCTATCTATGTTAGTTATATATAGTTTCTTTGAGCTTCCATCTATTAAAATACAAAAATAGTATGAACCTTCTGTATGAAAGGTCATGGGCTCAATTCCCAGTCATAGCACATACCCAGGTTGCAGGTTTGATCCCTGCTCAGGGCATGTATGGGAGGCAACAGACTGATGTTTCTCTCCCTCCCCCTTGCTCTCTCTAAAATCAGTTAAACATATCCTTGGGTAAGAAATGAATATATAAATAAAATGTTTAAACTCTTGCTGTTTTGCAGATGTTACTTATGAGGTACTTTCAATATTAGAAGAAGTGATGATGAAATCCACTGTTAAATTAAGAATCATGTTGCCACACTGGGAAGTCACATTAATCAAGTTCAAGTCACACTCGTGACAGAAAAGAGGTATAAAGAGTAGTAACTGGAGGCCAGTCCCTCCCAAAAACCCTCTGCTTCTGGGCCCTTTGCTGTTGACATCTAACTAACAACACTGAGTTTACCTGAGAGTGAAGCTGCACACAAAACACATTTGTGTAACTAATAAAAATTAAAAAGTGCATATCGGTTCTCTGTGATATTTAGATTCCACTAGTTATATTTAAAAGAATGGTGTAGCAGCTTTATTTAAATGTCAATATTTACAATAAGCTGTGAATCACATACTTTGCAACACTTAAATTATGATAAGAAATTTGAGCTATCGACTCAAAGTGTGTGAGGAGCAGAGGGCTTAATGAAATTATTTTAGGGATCAGATAGTCAAAGGCAGAGTGCAGGCCCCTCAAAGGGAAACCCACGCTCCGTTCCAGCATAGTCAGGGTCTTATTTCACAAGAGAAGCTAGAAACCTGGAATTTCTATGTACAATTTACCTTTCTCTGATATGTTGGTTCAGAATTTTTTTAAACAGCATGTAAGCCAAAGAAAATACACGGACAAGCCAACATTTTTTTCTGCCTTGGCTCTGAGCAATACTTACCATCCTCTGTCAACCTTTCCATACGTTGTAAGGGGAACCCTCACAGAACACCTCCTGTGTGCCATGCATTACCCTGGGCCCTGGAGACACAGGGATGATGGAGACACAACACCTGCCCTCAATCAGGACAGCCCAGGGGGTCCCTGACCAGTAGACAACCTTTTACAATATTATCTGTTCAATTCAGTGATAGAGTTAAATCCTGGGTGCAGTGGCCACAGGGCGGATCAGGGATAGATGTGGCATGGGTGGATCAGGAATAGATGGTTTTATTTGTGAAAGCTTGGGGCTGAAGAGAAGGCAGGACCAGAAGCATCCTGAATAACTAAGACACGCTGTGACTTCAGTGTTGGTGGCTCAGCGTGGCCACCCTGGGAAGGCTCCTTGGGAGTTGGCCTACATGGCAGATAGGAGCAAAGATCACGGCAGGGTGTCCAGAAGCAAAGAACTCCCCCGGGGACACAAAACCAGTCCCGCTCCCCATTTTCAGTTCTTCTGTTAAAAAAAACAGGCGCATGATGAAAATAAGCCATTAAGACAAGACCCAAAAATAATCTTAACTGGGCCTAAAAAGTTCCTATAAAAATTCTTCTTTTAATCACTTCTGGGAGGCAGCTGAAAGGTACGTACAGCAAAACTCAGCTTGGAGGCAATCATCTTAATCTGTTTCTTTGAAAGATTAATTAAAACTGAGATTACCGACGGCAGCAGATGAGGGGGACCAAGATGGGGCATGGCTGAGAGGAAACAGAAATTGTCTGAAGATCATAAAAACACAGCTGTGGGCCAAATGCGGAGTTGATATGTACAACCTGCTTCTTCCTAGGCAGAAGAATCCAATCCTGGGGTGGCACGAGTTAAAAACCTAACCCTCAGGGACAGCCTCAGCAGGCAGTGGGCCGTGCATCGGGCACCTGTGTGCCCTGAGCTCCTGGGCCCGCCAGCACGGCTGCAGGAGGGGAAGGGTGGGCTTGGCCCGGAGGAACTAACAAAGGCAGCAAGGAACACAACTGTTGCTCTGAACTCCAGCAGACTTTAAGAGTTTAAGACAATGCCAAGGATCTGCTCAGCTCAGGCAGAAGAACAGATAATAAGAACCGAGAAATAGAGAGAAAGCCCTGGCTGCGTGGCCCCTTCCCCACAGGAGGCCTCTGAGGAAGGGTTTTGTCTGATGGAGGGCCGCTGGTTTCCCACAGACAGCAAAAAGGAGGTTAAGCAGGAGACCCTTAAGGAAACTGTGGTTGGAGACCCAGAATTTGAATACATTCTCATTGGGCATATGCTCTTAGTTGAAAAATCCTCCATAGCACTCACCAGAAAAATATTAATTTTCCAAACGGTTCCCAAAGTTCTTAATCCCACACCAGGAAAGGAGGAAGATGATGCAAAGTAAAGAAGAAAGGACAGCAGCAGTGTGAGGAGGAGGAGGAGGAGGAGGGGAAAGGAGGAAGAGGGAGAGGAGGGGGAGGAGGAGGAGGAGGAGGAGAAAGAGGAGAAGGGGAGGAGGAAGAGGAGGCCCCTCTCGCAGGACACACAGACCCGCCCGGGGCTCCAGCATTGGCCTCCATCTTTCCCTCCCCAACAAAAGTCCACTCTGGAATCCAGTTGAAGCAGCCCTGGACATAAGCTACCAAACACTAAAAAAACAACAACAGGTATTCTTCAGTAAGTTTTCCCCCAACATAATAGAACATTCCTCACTGCACTGGCTGTCAGGAGCCCTGGCTCCAGTCCTATGCTGATGGCTCTTGTACCACCTGCTCTACGGGCATCTCTCTCCCAGGTACACACTGAGGAGGCGGGTCTAAATTTAGTTGGCAGGCAATCTCATTGGTCCTTCTCACTCCAATATTCCCTCATTCTCCTGGTCCAGCAATTTCAATCCAATTTCAAATAAACCTCCATGACGAATCTCAATCTAGATGTTTCTACTGTGTGTGTTATGTATCCAGTGGACACTAAGGTCATTTTATTTTAAGAAGGGAAGAGAATCAGAATTGGGGGGAATACCCTAAAATTTGAATTTCAAGTGTATTATTAACACCAAAGTGAGGCTTAGGCTTAATGGTTGTACAAATCCTAGAGCAGACCTTCATTTTCCCATCTGTAAAGAGGGGGAAATAATAATAGTCTGCCTCCTAAAATTATCACAAAGAGCAAACGAGTGAGTACTTACAAAGCACTTGGAGTAAAATCTGATCCAAAGCACTCTATGTCTTAGTGAAAGTGTATGTGTTTCGTTTACCATCAATTAATTACACCCTCCTCCAATCGGAGGGCGCCATGCTGCAAGGGGGAGCTCCCCGGGGGCAATGACATTGCCCACCCTGCTTCTCCCAGCTCCTGGGTGAACCGCCCTAGGCCCCAACGAGGCCTCACCTGTCCTGAAGGCCTCACACCTGCCCCTCTCCTGGGCTCCCCTTGCCACACTAGTTCAGGCTCCTTTCACTGAGGCCACTGTGCCAGCCTTCCAGCTCTCTCTGCAGACCATGCCCACTCCACTCCCCTCCCCTGCCCCAGAGATTGAGGTCAGTTTCTAATGTTCCATATTATATTCTAATAGCTTTATCACCTGGATATTTTAATAGCTCATATCAACAGCTAAAATTATAAGCATTTTAACCTAGAACTCAAACTCATCATGATCTAAGCACTTACCTCCCTTTCTAACCTTGCTGGTTCTCCGGGTGTCCTCCAGGCCCAGCTAACTGACCCACTTCCCACCGGTTATGTCAACCCTGCCATCTCCCACGGGGGCGCTTCTGGCCCAGCATGTTCATCCTGTCTGTGTTCCCACTTCCACAGATGGACATTCCCCCTCCCCGATGATTCCAAGTTTGGCTCATATGCTAACCCTCCCACCATGGCTCCCACAGGTAGAATTAATGTCTCCATTTCTGAACTATTGTAGCATTTATCTCCACTCAGGGGAGACAGAGAAGAGTCTTGTCAGAGCCTGATTTGAATCCCAACTCTACCACTCACTCACTAGCTGAATGCCCAGGTGAGAAAATTAAAATCTCTGACCCTATCTATCTCACTGCGTTTATGAGGATAAGTGGGGATAATATATGAAAAATGCTTGGTTTCGTTTTTCTTCACCTTCCCCCTCTTGTATAATTTATTACTTCTCAAATGTTAATATAGTTATTTAAGCTTATAAGTTTCCTTCCTACTAATACTGCAATTTTTTTTAATGTAGGATTTCTGTCTCTCCCTCTCTCTCTAAGGACCTAGCACAAGGTCTTACATTTAATAAAAGCTCAAAGAAAATTTATTACATGAATAGATAAATGAAATATTTTATACTATCTTTATATTCTTTTTAATCATTCCCCTTTTAACCTATATTATTGCTAATGAAAGTAACTCGCCCATAAATCTAGTATAGATATCCAGATGAAAGAGAAAATTCTATTTTGAGTCCTGAATTATTTGATTCTACCCATTCAAATTTGTTTATTTTCTATTCATTCCTTCATGCATCCTACTACCAGGAATCACTGTGATTGCCACTACATGGCCTATAGAAAGGCAGGTTCCTATTCCCCAAATCACCCGCTGGTACTGCAAGAACATTTTGACAGGCCTCACAAATTTAACCAACTGGGTGTTTTGTTTGCCTTTTTAAAAAACACTTGAAAAATCATCATCCTGAAAAGGAATATTTTATTCATGCCAGTTTAGCTAGTGACAGGAAAATGTTCAGTACTCAAAATGGAATGAAAAAGAAAAAAAAAATGGTCAGCATGAATTTCCAAAGGCATCTGGAAAATTGGCAAAAGAATTAAGAATGTGCAAAGCAACCAGTGATGCCAGCTGGGGTAAAATTTCCTTCACGTGCAAACCCTGAAGAGAAGATAAGCTCCTGAGATGGACTTCGTGGTGTTTTCTTTATGCAGATGCCGAACCTGAGACTGCTTCCGGGATTCCCAGAGACAATCCTCTGGAAAGTTCATTTACATAGAGATTCCAATTTAACCAGGGGAAAGTATAACTACAACTTGTCCCCAAGGCCTCAAACAGGCTTTAAATTAAAGTAGTTGATTTTGTCTTGAGAATAACAAGAATCCCGCAGAAGACTGACTTGAAACAGAAGTTAAATCTGTCTCCTATATCCCTTATGGTCAAAAGACTGAGCTGTCACCTCTCAGAGTTAAAGTCACCTTGCACCTTGGGGTGGTGCATAGCACAGCCAGCCCTAAAATGACCGGCAAGAAGAGTAGCCTTCTGGCTGGGCTCCCGCGGATCTAATCCAAGTGGGCGCCCTGACTTCACCCCCTCCTTTGACCTCAATCCAGATGGGTGGCATCAGAGACATCAGAAGACCTCAGGTGGCAGTCCACACCACAGACTTTGTGACCACTCTGTTGTCAGCCTCTCCCCAAAGAAGGACAGAGACACCAGGATCAAGGAAGATGGTTTCCTCCTAAATAAACCTTCAAACTCGTAGCCATTCACACTCACTGTTAATAACTGGACGATAGCCAGCCAGGAACGGCATGTTACTAAAGCTGGCCCTCCAGCTCAGAGAGGCTCAGCAGAATTATCTTTCTGTGAAGAGAGGAGGACGGATGGTCTGGTTATTGTGCCAATGTGCTGGGAGGCACAATAATGGGGTCACGTTCCCACTTGGGCCTGGATGAAGCCACTCGGCTGCTCCAGGCCAGCATGTGCGTGAATGGCACTGTGGGAGGCCGAGGCTGGCTCTCCCGGTCAGCATCTCTCTGTGAGGCCTGGCCACACACCTCCAAGAAGAGCAGGGTCAGAACACTTCCAGAGACCTTGATATCCCAAAGAGTGTGTCCCAAGGGCCTTGGGCAGAGCACCATGCTAGGTTTAAGCTCACACCCAAGGCTTGAACAGCATGACATACACACGCAGGTGACAGCCAACAACCCCACCCAGACCCCTCAGGTCACCTCACCCCATACACTGTGTGACACAGTTCTTCACAACAGAGCTGATGCAGAAAATAATCAGCCCCTTCTCTAACCAAGTGACCTTGCCTCCTCTTCCAATCCCATGGTCAGGAAGCACCTTCCATGAAGTATGGTGGTGTCTCCCGCCGCTTCCTGGGATGTAAGTCATGCAGACTTAATGAAAATTCTCCTCACAATTGAAATTGCAAGCCTTGCCTTGATCTAAGAGCCGATTTATATTTATTTTTATATTTATATTTATGTTATTGATTTTTAGAGAGAGAGGAAGGGGAAAGGAGAGAGAAAAATATCAGTGTGAGAGAAAACATTGATTGGCTGCCTCCTGCACACCCCCTAGCAGGGATTGAGCCCACCACCCAGGCATTAGCCCCAACTGGAATCGAACCAGCAACTCTTTAGTGCACAGGGCAACACCCAATCAGCTGAGCCACACCAGCCAGGGCTCCTCCAACACGGTGAGTTTCTGAGCAGAACATTAATGTGACTCGGGAGCATGGTCACACACTCAGCTCATGTCACAGCTCATGCCTTCTCATGGTAACTTTTCATGGCAAACGTCCCCATTGGTAGAGTTTTTCTGAAACACTGTTGGAACCTATAGCCCCAAGCGATCACAAAGCTTCTTGTGAGCCCTCAGAAGCCTTGAAAGCGCATGTTTTTCACCATTTATTAATTTAAGAGGCACACTGGATGAGATGCGTTTAAACCTCCGCAATGAGCACACTGGTAACTCTTCCTGTGCCTCTGAGCAGCACGCAACAGGGACACAAACACTGAGACATGACAAAAACATTTCCTGGAAAAAGAAGGCACACCAGATTATTTCAGGGTTTTCTTCTCCCCTGCTGTTAACCAGCTTTACTTGACATCATTTATTTTCCGGCAGAGAATCTAGATGCTGGAGACTGGAAGAAAAGCTGAACGTGAGCAAACTTGTAAGGGTCCAGGATGACTCAGGTAAAACTGTACAAGGGCTTCGAAGTCTCCTCCTCCCAGAAAAAAGGGGAAAACAACCCAGTGCCCCCAAACAGTCTCCCAAAATATCAGAGAAGGAGCCACTGGCACAGACATCACTGCAGAGTGGAAATCTCCTGGGAACGCTGCTCCAGGAACTGCCGCCGAACCGCCGCCAGCGGGACACAGAGCACCAGCCACATGGGAGCTGCTCGGTGGCAGGTGCCTCCATACAGGAGGGAAAGCTCAGGAAAGAAATCGCTGTGCACAAAGGAGAAAGGCAGGGGTGAAAGAAAGATGTGTTGTTGTTTTTTTTCCTTTAAATGAATAAAATATTTTAGAACGTATATTCCAATAGACAGAGATAGCATTTATTGAGCAATTATTATGATGTGATAAGAAACATACATATAACATTTAGTAAGAGCTTACAATGTCTACATATTTATTTCAAGCTCGCAATGGAAGTTAGCTATTTATATAGTGTGTGTATGTGTTATTATTCTGAGAATACTAGTAATTGGAAAATGAAATATGTGAAGGTAAGATCATTTCTAGCTCCTTATTTTATTGAAGCCAGTATGTTATATGTAAATTGCACATAAAATTTCTTTTTCTGATAATGAACCCATAATTAGCCTAGAAAATCTAAGAAATACAGCAAGGCAAGAAGGAGAAAATTAAAGTTATCTGTCATTTTAGTACTCAGAGATGACTACTAGCATTCTAACTGATGTACATACTTCCAGCCCTCACTCTATGCCTATAATTACAAATGTTCTTCCACAAAATTTAGATGTTATTTGGTAACTTATTTTCACATTAAATAGTATATTATTAAGTGTTCCCATAACCTTAAATAATATCCTTCATTGTGGGTTAAAGTCAGCAGTGTCACATTCTATTGCTGTGCCATAGTTTATTTTATCAATTTTGTATAATTTTTTCTTTATTGATTAAGGTATTACATATGTGTCCTTATCTTCTCTTTGCACCCCCTACCCTCCCCCTACTCATGTCCTCACCCCTCTGGTGTCTGTGTCCATTGGTTAGGCAAATATGCATTCATACAAGTCCTTACCCCCACTTTCCCCTACCTTCCCTCTGAGGTTTGACCAATTTTGTATTATTAAACTAGAGGCCTGTTGCACAATATTCATGCAAGAATAGGCCTTCCTTCTCCTGGGTTCACTCCCAGCCTCCCTGGAGCCAGCACGTCCCTGCTCCCTGGCCTCCCAGAGCCAGCAAGCCCTCACTTCTGTCTGGAGCACCACTCCAATAGCTCCCTCTGCCACCATTCTTCCCCTCATAGCAGGCTTCACACCACTCCACGCCTGCTTATGCAAATTAACTTCCATCTTGGTGGGGTTAATTTGCATACTCATTCTGATTGGATGTGGGAGTAGCGGAGTGATGGTTAATTTTCATCTTTCTCTTTTATTAGGTAAGATGAGTTATTTCCAACTGTCAATTGCTATAGAAAATCTTAGTGCATAGATAAATTTTTTTATAAAATCTTTATTGAGATACAATTCATGAATTTAAAATGTACAATTTAATGGTTTTAGTATATTCATAGAATTGTACAATCATCATCACAATCAATTTTAGAGTATTTTCATCACCCCAGAAAATACCCCATACCCTTTAGAGGTCATTCTGTGGGGTATTTCCCCTCAAATCCTCTCACCATTAGTCCTCAGAAACCACTAATCTGTTTTCTGTCTCTATAAAATCATCTCTTATAGACCTCTAACATAAACAGAATCAGACACTATGTAGTTTTGTGTGACTGGCTTCTTTCATTTAGACTACTGTTTTCAAGGTTCCACTATATTGCAGCATACATCAGGACTGTGTTCCTTTTTATGGTCAAATACTATACTATTGTATGGATATACTACATTTTGTTTAACCATTCACCAGTTAACAAACATTTTAAGTTGATTCAATAAGCATGAAGTAATGTCTCACTGTGGCTTTGACTCACATTACTCTGAAGGATAATGATGTGGAGGAGCTTCTTATGTGCTTACATTTGTATAGCTCCTTTGGAGAAATGTCTATTCGGATCCCTTGCCCATTTTTAATTGGGTTACCTTTTAATTATTATTGAGTTGTAAGCATTTTAATTTGACACGAGTCCCTTATCAGATTTGCAGAAAAATTTTCCCATGCTGTAAGATGTCTTTTTACTGTCTTGCTGGCATCCTTTGAAGCAAAAAAAAATTTAGCTATACAATTAATATTGTATATTGATATTTATCCTACAGCCTTGATGAACTCATATATTAGTTCTGATAGATTTGTAGTGGCTTCCTTAGGATTTTCTCTCTACAAAATCAAGTAATCTGCAAATGGAGACAGTTTTCCTTTTTTTCTTTACAATCTGGATGCCTTTTATTTCTTTTTCTTCCCTGGTTGTCTTGGCTAAAGCCTCCAGTACCATGTTGAATAGAAGTGACAGGAGTAGACATTTTCGTCTCATTCCTGATCTCAAGGGAAAGTATTCATTTTTTCACCATGAAGTACGATGTTAGCTCTGGGAATAGAACTCTTAAATTTGTTGTGGGATGGTTTGAAAGGTTATATCAGAGTTATACCGACTCATAACAAATTCTAAATATGTCTAGTTCCCAATGTACAACTCCCACAATATTTATTTCTCAAACAGAATGCCAGCATTCTTTGTACTTATAATAGGTAGAAAAGGACAGTGACAGGTTAAAGAAAATCTCAAGTAATTCTGAAGTTTAAGAAGACCTGAAATGGACAGAGTTAAGGAAATCAAATGCCTGTGTCTGGTAAAATAAACACCTGCTCATAGAAAGCCTGAACAGTGGGCATTAAGTTAAAGTCAATTTGACATTTCCCTGAGTTCAGTGAATTCAGGCTCTCAATTCACTGGTGAAAGGAAGACTTTATTCTGAGCATGTTCTGAAATGCTGTGTTGATTTTCCTGCTTGACTACTTCCTGAGCTTTCATTCCACTGCTCACCCAAATTAACTCTAAGGCTCTTTACAATACCATTTTTTTAAATTGGGAAGATCTAATTGTATTTAATTCATAAACCCAAGAACAAAGAAGGACTTGGCAGTTACCTAATTTAGTCATACCACATATTTCAGATCAAAGCCTACACCCTGAAACCTGGTTTACACAGTTTGACCCCTAAACAAATGAGAGCAATGTGTTGGTTAGCTGGGATACAGCTAAAGAGAAATTGGAAAAACCACCTGAACTTTAAAAAAAATCTGTCTTTCCATTTCTAGCTGTGCAACCTGGGGCAAATTACTTATACTCTCTATGCCAGCTGTTTAAAATAAATAAATAAATAAATAAATAAATAAATAAATAAATAAATAAATGTATTTTAAAAAAAACTATATTGCAAGGATGTTGTGAAGATTGCATGACATATGATTCATAAAATGTCTGGAACATAGTAGGTGCCATTATTACTACTAATAGTATTATTTCCTAAGTAAACTGTTAGGGAAATAGATGAATCTGGTCCATTCTAATTTTCTGGGTTTCAAACTTTTGTGGCTGAAACTCTTTCTAAACAATCTTACTATTTTTTGTCTCTGTACTATGGCAGACTGACAGTTACAGCTTTCATTTCATTTCCAAGTACTGCATGTGCAGGATTCTCTGGAAGTTCACAAAAGGGGTGTCAGGTTCACCCACCTGTAGCTTACAATCAGGTATAAATGAGTGTGACACATACCACGAGGATCTTACATGCATTATAATTACGCAATATTATACACATCAAAGATGCAGGAGATTGAGCAGACTGTACAATGAGCGACTTGATACACAGTCTAAAACATGGTTTTTATTAATAAATTTCAAACACGATCATATACCGTTGTTGTTTACCTGCTTTCCTTAAAAGGGTAACATAGGGGAAAAGCCAATGAACTTCTTATTCTAACCTCATATCTCCATGTCCCCTGAAGGCCATGTCTACACCCTGAACACCAATTAGCAATGGCACTGCCAACCTCCCTCTTTTCTCCCGTTTGAGCATGCTCCTGACACAGGCTAATTGGCACATCCGAAACTGTCTGATTAACAAACTAATGAAGACTGGCCACCTCTGCCCAGGTGACTCAGGCTGTCTCTGTGCTGTGAGCACATCACAGCCTTCAGAAAATGCTGACTGTGATTCCAATCCATTCTCAGAGATTTGCTCTGTCTACTTAGGAAAGCTTGAGAATGAATCTCAATACAATATATTTTCCTAACTATAAAAACTACGAGGACCTGACAAAAAACTTCCTGTCTCAAAATGGTTGGCACCACGTGGAAAACTGGAGCGGGGAGCGGGGGAAGAGTACAAAATCAGAAATGAAGGAGCAGGCTCTGTACATACACTTCGAAGCACTTACTACAAAAACTAAACAGATCCTCAACTTTCACTCATTCCATAGTCACGGCCTGGTCACTCCCATGGTTCACATGCTGGACTTAGCTGAAGCATAGACTTTCCAGAGGACAACACAAAATATAATTAAACCAATATCAAATGTCTGTTACATGCAACTAGCGCGCACGCACACACACACACGCACACGCGCGCACACACACACACACACACACACGCATGCGCTACCTCAAAATTAGCAATGTCACTCACAGAAAACGGCTCATCAACAACTAAAAATCATCAAGCAATGACCGAAAGCAGTCCCCTCCAGCAGGAGAGCCAGGCTCTGGTACCGCGGGGCTGAGGCCACAGGGTAATTAATAAGGCAGCGCACCAATCAGCTCTGCTCACCCAGGTCACTGCAGCACTGACTTTGATTGAGCACTTATTCAGAGGCAGACGCTGTGCTAAGAACTTTACTCACGTTGGTTTCTTTAATTCCCACAACAGCCTGAGATAAGGCTCCAGACCACTTCACTCCTCGGCTACCCTGAGGTTTTGATGAAGAATCGGGAACATAACCAGAAGAAGGACGATAAAGACATTTCCACTCCTTTCGGTGGAGGGTATGTGCATTTCTATCCCCTGCAAAAGGTTAGCATCTGGAAGCCCAGTGCACTAACGGAAAGCGCCCTGCACACAAAAGCTCTGGGAGAGTGCATGGAATCTGCCACCTCCGGCTGTGCAGCCTCTGTTTTCTCAACCTGATCAAAGAACAAGATGTTCACAAGGCCCTCCTTCATAATCAACATTCGGAAGCCTGCAAGTCTAGCATGTCCCTACGTCTGCTCCAGACCACGTGAGGCCTGCATGACACAGACCCTGTGCTGGGCCTGGTTACCAGAGGAACATGATGACACATTTCACAATAAAATTCTATGTTTTCTAGTTCTTCCTCCTTCCCATTTAAGATTTCTCTTGGAGGGATTCAGGTTTCCATCGTGTTCACCCAGGCCAAGCTGTGAGCACGCCAGGAAGGGGGTCGCTTTAGTTCTGCAGCTTTATAAGGTGCCTGGTCCATTGTTAGTGCTCAATGTATGTACAAAACTGACCTTCTTTTGGTTGTTTTGAAGGTACAGCTGGTTCTTTTCACTCCCATCTCCTTTTTATTCCTTTAAGTCTAAGGGAAAAAGGAAGGCTTTCAACTAAATCAAAATGGAAGAAATTTGTAAAATACATTAGCTGCTTCACACAGTACTTACTTTTGTTTTCATCAGAACCTCAAACCATTCATTTTAACCCAAAAGAGATGGATAAATGACCACCTCGCCATTATATCATTACTGAATATGTGAGCCTTAAATTAGCCAGCAAGTGCTCTTTTAAAATATGTTGATTTGAGGGCACCTGATAAAAACCAATTACCCATTTTGTAAGGGCAGCAATCACATGAAAGGCAGACTGCCATCATAAAAGAAAGGAATTGGGGGCCTACTTTCTCTTGTCAAACTGAAGAGTTATTACATAAAATGGGCTACAAGTGTGACTGGAACCTTGCAACATTCCCAACCTTTGTCTCATTCTTGAAATCATGTGTTTGCTTAATTGGAAGCTGAATCAGTATCACAAATATGAGCTCTGCTGGAGACAGGCATCAGGAAAAGGGGTTCCACTGGTTTCAAAACCAGAGCTGCCTCCTCTTCACTCCCTTCCCTTCCCTTCCCTTCCCGTCCCCACCTACCATTATCCAGGCCAAACACTCACCTATTTCTTCTCTTACACCCTTCTCCCATCATTCCTTGAAACAGAGCCCTAAGACACTGTGGGTAAATGGCCCAGGAACTGTGACATCAGAGAAGAAAACATGTGCAAATGCCTTCATTATTCCAGCTCTGCCAAACCTGTAGACAACAGCATCAAAGCGCTCCTTCTATTTACTCATTGAAGAGAGAAGTGGCCATAACTTTCATTTTTGTATCCATAAGGCCTATGACATAGACTGTGTGTGTGTGTGTGTGTGTGTGTGTGTGTGTTCTTCCCTCTTTCCAATCTGACACAGCAAATATTATTCCTGGCTACACTTTGATTTATCAGTCACCAGGATACTTGACCTGCCTACACATTCTTATGCAAGGACAGCAACTAAATAATACCCCATTTTTAAAAGTTCTCCTAAACTAAAGGATTGACACTGATTCATCAACTTTATGGCACATTTTTAAAGGATATCTAGCTGGGCATTGGAAGTATCACATCTGGCCATGAATCAGAGTGGCAAAAACTAGCCCAGCATGAAGTGATTTCAACTAGCATTTATTGGAGAACTTCATATACATACCACACATTATGCAAAACAATAATAATAATAAGCTTACCTCACTAAAACCCCACAGCAATCCTAAACCATGTGTACCATTATTATGTCCATTTTATGAATCACACATAGAGGCCCAGCATTATGCAGACATGACTGGTGAGTAAGACATCTAGAGCTCAGGCCTGGGGACCTTGTACCCCCATCCGCAGACCACCCATGCTTGTAAGATCCATTGTAATACTGAGAAAACCTGCAGGCTACAGCATTCTAGAAACACCTCAAATTTTGCAAAATAGTGCCTCAGAGCCCTTGCCATTGTTGCTCATTGACCCATGGTCATGGGTTCAATTCTCGGTCAAGGGCACGTACCTGGGCTACGGATTGACTCCCAGCTCTCAGTCAGGGTGGGTGTGGGAAGCAACCAGTTGTTTCACTTTCTCACTCCCTCCCTCCCACCCTTTGTGAAAAGCAATGGAAAAAAATATCCTCAGGTGAATAATAACAAAACAAAACAAAACAAAAATCAATCGACTAAAATATGCTTCAGAGGTTTTTTAATAGACTCAAAAGCATATGCCCATACCTGAGTAGCATTTACCACCCAGGATATCACAATATAAGACTTTTCCAAGTATGCAATAAACCTTAATAAGCAACAAACCTCAGGGTGGGAGAGACAACAAGATGGCGGCAGAGGTAAAAGCCTAACTGCAGCCGCACTCAACAATTTCAAAAAATACAATTAAAATATAGAGTGGACACTATCCAGAACTACAGGAAAGTTGACTGACTGGGAATTCTACAACTAGAAGGAAAGAGAAAACCAGAAGGAAAACCAGAGGAGCTGTAAAAGCCTAAGGTACAGAGACGCGGTGCTCGCGCGGGGAGAGGACGGAGCCAGAGAGGAGGGGCGGCTGAGTGCCTGGCTGGCGTTCCCTAGCGGGAAGGAGATAAAAGCTCCGGACCGTGCTGAACCCCAACTGCGACTGCACTGAACCCCAGTTCTGGGCGAGACCCTGGGGTCCCAGGCTCATACAGAGGGAAACCGGGCTGTAAGGCGGAAGCGGAGCTGCGGCGAAAGGCAGAGCCCCGGAGTCGCGCACATTGTGCGCAGAGGAGGGACTGTTCGCTGAGCTGCTGATTTGCCCCAGCAGGAAGGACTCAAAAGCTCAGGAATGTGCTGAGCCCCAGTTCTGACTGCACTGAACCCCAGTCCTGGGCAAAACTCTCGGGCTCCAGCCTCATACAGAGGGAATCTGGGCTGTAAGACAGAAGCTCAGGGGAGCAGCGAAAAGCAGAGCCCCTGAGTCGCACACATTACGCGCACAGAGGACAGACTGTTGTTTGAGCCGTGAGATTGCCCTAGCAGGAAGGAGACATAAGCTCCGGACTGTTCTTAACCCCACTTCCAACTGCTCTGAACCCCAGTTGTGGGCTTGTTGGGGGAGAGACTACGCTGTCTGGTAGCGGCGAAGCTCTAAGGTGCCTTTCTCTCAGAGGTGCTTGCAGCGAGTACCAAAGACACTGAGGAGCACTGAGACTCAGGAACCTCAGAGGACGGGGCTAACCGGAAGCCAAGGCTGTAGGCTCCACCCTGAAACTGCCCCATCCAAGCTGAACTCAGAGAGGCTTTTGCAGGTTTCCAAGTCTAGTGGAATAAGGTTGTCTCCTGGCATAGACACAGCTGATCCTCCCAACCTACCAACTCAGGGAAGCAGCGAAAATGCCGAAACAAGGAAACAGATCACAAACGAAAGAAATGGAGGACAAAAAGCGACTGGATATAGAGTTCAAAGCCACGCTTATAAGGATGTTCAACAATCTCTTAGAAAAGGCGGATAAAATAAATGAGACCTATGAGGATATGAAAAGGGATCAACTAGAAATAAAGAATACATTCTCTGAAATAAAAAATATTATACAGAGTCCTAAAAACAGATTGGAAGATTGCAAGAATCAAGTCCAATATTTGGAACACAAAGAGCCAGAGGACACTCCTCCACAGAAGCAAGAAGACAAGAGAATCCAGAAAGTTGAAGATGGTGTAAGAAATCTCTGGGACAACTTCAAGCGAACCAACATCAGAATTATGGGCATCCCAGAAGATGACAGAGAGCAAGATACCGAAAATATATTGAAAGAAATAGTGACAGAAAACTTCCCCCACCTGGGGAAAGAAATAGACTTACACGTCCAGGAAGCACACAGAACCCCAAACAAAAGGAATCCAAAGAGGACCACACCAAGACACATCATAATTAAAATTCCAAGAGCTAAAGACAAAGAGAGAATATTAAAAGCAGCAAGACAAAAGCAGGTAGTTACCTATAAAGGAGCACCCATACGACTGTCAGCTGATTTCTCAACAGAAACCATGCAGGCCAGACGGGAATGGCAAGAAATATTCAAGGTGATGAATAACAAGAACCTACAACCAAAAATACTCTACCCAGCAAAGCTATCACTCAGAATCGAAGGCCAGATAAAGAGCTTCACAAATAAATTTAAGCTAAAGGAATTCATCACTGCCAAGCCAGAATTATATGAATTGCTGAAAGGGGTTCTTTAGGAAGAGGAAGAAAATAAAGATAAAAATATGAACAAACATGTAACTATCAACAAGTGAGTCTAAAAACCAAGGGAAGCAAAAATCATGATGAACAATATTAACTGGTGAATATAATAGAATCAGAGGTATGGAAAGGGAGTGGACTGATGATTCTCGGGGAAATGGGGAGTGGAGCGGGGCGGGAAGAGACTGAACATAAACTGCACCTATGGATGAGGACAATGGGGGATGGGGAAAGGACAGAGAATTGAATGGAAACTTGGTGTAGGGTAGCAATTGGGGGGGGGGGGGAAATCAGGAACATTTGTAATAATATGAACAATAAAGATTTAGTTTAAAAAAAAAAAAAAAAAAAAAAAAAACCTCAGGGTGTCCCTAAAATGCATGCACACTTGTTTTACATTATTAATTCCGATGGATAAATCTGAAAAGAAACATCAATTGAGCTATCGGCTGTTAAAGTGTGTATATATATTTTTTGGGACATCCTATATTTTAACTGCTTACCCTAAGAAAAAGTTAATCAATTACTAGTAACACACACACACACACACACACACACACACACACACACATATATATATATATATATATATATATATATATATATTATTGATATTTTACAGAGAGGAAGGGAGAGAGATAGAGAACCAGAAACGTCGATGAGAGAGAAACATCGGCCAGCTGCCTCTTGCACACCCCCTATCGGGGATGTGTCCGCAACCAATGTACATGCCCTTGACCGGAATCGAACCCGGGACCTTTCAGTCCGCAGACCGACGCTCTACCACTGAGCCAAACCGGTTTCGGCAATAACACGTCTTTAATATTAGACTGAAAGGAGAAGGAGAAAAGTTTTATAAGTAAACGTGTCAGACACCTATGTAACTTGCAGAACCCAGTGAAGTGACAGTGGAGGGTAGAGTGAGGGGGACTCTTATTCAAAAAATATTGGAAGTGTAAGACAGAGGGAGAAGCAAATTACATGCCGCCAGGGGACACTTGAGCACAGGCTCTGTACGCGTTCAAAGGCTGCGAGCCCAGGAAGCTGGCCCCAGGCAGGATCGGTCTCCGGGACCCCAAGGTCACTCTGGACTCCGGAGGAAAGCAGCTTAGCAAACCAGCTGTGAGTGGCCTGGAGCTCAGCGGCAGGTGCCGGAGCTTTCTGCAGAATTAACCACATGCAAAATCGAAATCTCACACTGGAATGTTAAACAGCTTGGCTCCTGATACTTCTGAATGTGAGCTCAATTCAAGATACAGTTTTCACTGCTTCTTATGCCACGAAGTTGCCTGTGACAGCAGGAAAAGGTCATCTTGCATAGATATCATTAGAGAAGCATATTTCAAAACATATCCTAAAGAGAAACAATGAGTAATGTCACATATCATGCTGACATATCTTTCTTAACAGAGCAGGTGTTCAAAATTTTTAATATTCCTGTTGGCTATCTCCTGGTGTTTTCTAATTAATGAAAATATGAATAAACCATTTGAGGTACATAATATATAATGAGGTCTTTATCGCACACTTAATAATGATTTTTTAAATTACAAGCTCTGAGAAAAAAGTAAATCTGATCTGATAAACTTTTTAAAAGCGCCTACCATACTGTTAACAAGAAAAGAATTATTTTCGTGTGAGCAGAGGCGACAACAAAGAGCTTGAGTAGAGAGGGCCGAGGTGGTCCAGGCTACCTGTCCCCTGGCCGCTCAGCTCCCACAAGCAACCAGCTCAGCACCAGCTGGTGCAGGAGGGACGGGGACAGAACTCATTCTCCTGTACACGTTTCACCATTTGAAAAAATAGACCAGACTTTGTCTGAATTTCTGGGTATCTTCCAGATTTTTCCATGACCTTTTGCTAATGGATACCTAAGCTATAAATGATGTGTATTATTTTAAGTTCCAGAGAACACTTCATTCTGTTTGCCAGAACCCTGGGGTGAGCACTCCAGTTTTTTGTTGTTTTTTGTTTGTTTTGAAAATAGTTTGATTCGAAATCTCAGGGTTCTCTTGAGGTTTTAAAAATGATTTTATTCATTTTGCCAGTGGAGAAATAGCAACTCAATAACAAAATATATCCTTGACCTGCATAATAGTTATTAAGCCCATTTCTCTCTCAGCTCAGAGGTTTCTGATGAACTGAGCCGACTCACAGGCTGCACGCCCCAGCATCCTCCCTCATACAACTTCCAGCCCCAGGTGCGAGGGCCAGGCCTCTGAGTTCCTCAAGAGAAGGGTGGCCAGGGTGAAGTTCGGAGACTCAATAACGACAGTCAGAACACACCAGCACACACGTCCCGCTGCTGGCACCTCCGCACCTGGCCAGGAGCGCAGATTACCAGGACAGGACACCGCCTGAGAAGCCTGTTCCACCAGACAGCACAGCTGTGAACTGCACATCGCCTTCCAGTAGCTCCTTCAGGCTAGGTTCAAATCACTGTCCTTGCCTTACGTGACCTGGGGCTAGTCAGGACTCCACAACTGTCAAGCAGTACCTTCCTCACAGAGTCACAGATGGATTAAATGACCTGCCAAGCCCTGGTCAGTTCCTCAGTGGTTAGAGCGTCAGACCACAGACCAAAGGGCTGCTGGTTTGATTCCCAGTCAAGGGGCACATACCTTGGTTGCAGGTTCGATGCCCAGGTGAGGAATAAAAAATAAAAAATAAATGACCTGCCAACCAGCCAAGTCTCTAGTGGTGAGCAGATATTCAAATATTGGTAGCCGTTACTCTTTTTTTTTTTTCCAAACCACGTCCACACCTTCCCGCTAACGCCAGCCTTGGCGACCTCCTCGGAAATTCCAGTACATCCAGAAAGCAGGTGCTGGCAAAGGGGAAACTGCACATTTTTTCCCTCAGAAGTTTAGACAAGGAAAACTCTTATCTCAGAGTCAATGAATCTGAGACACGGAGACAAAAGAATCTGTTAAATTCTAAGGGAGAGAACATCAAGAAATGCTGCAGGACATGCCAAGGAATTTCTAAATCCCTCTTCCAGTTCTGCAGATGCCACATCTCCTGAAGAGAAAGAGTGCAGCCGGTAACTACTGCCGAGGACCTGCTTGGGCTTTAGATATATTAGCCGGCAGGAAAAAAAAAAAAAAAAAAAAAAGGGAGGAAATCACTAAAAGCCTGACGTGCGAGAGAAAAACTGAAAAAAGTCAACCGGACACTGCTTCGGTGGTTAACCTCAAGACTGCAACAGCAATCTTGTTTGAGCATGAAAATCTCAAGAAGGAAAATAACAGAGGAGAGCAGGCTTCCCAGGAGGCGGCAGGCCCCGGGCCTCTGTGGCTGCCCTCCCACAGGAGCACGTGAGGACCAGTATCCTTCTCTCCGCGGGGCCACCCTGCAGCGGAAGGACGTTATCTGGAGCCCGACAACGAGTTTGCTTCCTCTGAGCACAGTCCCGAGGCAGCTGAGAGAAAAGCCCACAGATGAAACATTCACCCCAGCTAATCCACAGAGTGAGCCAGCCACACAGGGGAAAGTGGTGACAGTTTAGAGAGACGGAATCCAGACTAAGAAAATGTGGGCGGGACATTCTGAAGTGCTTATCAGTAATGAAAACATTTAGAAAAGCAAGCTTCCTAAGAGGCCTTGGAGAAAATGTCATTACTCAAGGCTTTTCCAACGGAACCAGACAAACTCTCCACCTGTTATTCCTCAGGTGTTTCGGGAGACACTGGGGGAAACCACCTCTGCGAGAATGTCCCCCGCTCTCAAGGGGCTTCCAGCCATTGGTAAAGAGTCACAAAGGGAGAAACCTGGGACAGGTGCCCACAGCAACACAAGTCTAGGATGGAAGAACAGAGGCAGGGAAGCCTACGTAGGCTGCCTACATCTGGGGAGACCTGGGAAGAGACCAGACTCCACGGGGCCCTGGAGAACTGTGGGGAGGGTGGTGGCAACAGGAGGTCCTACCGACAGGACACAAAGGTTGGAATGAGGCCAGCATCTCTGTAGGACTCGGGAGTCTCCATCTCTCATCTGCCACGGAAGCCCCGCTGGTGCAGCACCAGCCATGCCTCAGTCTAACAGCCACCGGTTAATGACCACGGGCCAGCCATTGGGAAGCGGTTTGCTAGAGACACTACAGGGCAGAGGAACCTCAGCCACCAGCTCATGTGATTCATCTCTGTTACCTCTGTTAAAAATTGTTTTCCTTTCCTGAAAACCACCGAAACACTTAGCACTTGTCTATATCACGTTGTGGACATATGGATACATAGCCAATTTTCTCTAAGTGTTCAGAGGGCAAATTTTTTAACATAATTTATTCCCCTTTCAGAAAAAATTTGGGATTTTGATTTTTTTAATATGTTTTTATTGATTTGAGAGAGAGAAATGGAGGGGGGAGGGAGAAGAAATATCAATGATGAGAGAGAATCATCAGTGAGCTGCCTCCTGCACACCCCACATTGGGGATCAAGCCCACAACCCAGGATGTGATGTGCCCTGACAGGGAATAGAACCTGGTTCATGGTTCTCAACCACTGAACCATAACAGTTTGGTGGAAGGAAGCTCTTTTTCATTTAGGATTTCTAGAACTTTCTTAGGCAATAGCCCAGCTCACCATCCCTAAACCCCAATTCTGACGGGGACCCCTCTTCTTGGCATCCATATCATATACCCCCCACCCAGGGCATCAGTATCACACTGAATTGTAATTACATATTTGTCTCTCTCCCTAGAAAGTTCCCTAAAGACAAGAACCAATTTTGTTTGAGGGGGACAGAGGGATTTGTTTGTTTGTGCAAATCAACACTTCCTTAGTGCCTACAGTGGAGAAGACTCTCAATCTGTTGAATTTCTTTTAATGAAAAATGCTATGGATTTTGTTTCATAATTCTCAAAAGTCTTATCTGAAGGTTGCCTGAGGGGAATAAAGGAAGGCACATCTCCAGATGGCTTAGGCCAGACAAACCCATTCAAATTTCTAGCATCAGTAGTAGTTCAAGTTTCTCTCATGCCTATGGGGCAGACAGGGCTTATCAAGAGGGGCCCGGTTCACTGGGTGTTCAATAAACCCAGGCGCTTCCACAGTGTTAGGATTGCCTGGATACTACCCCACCCCCAGCCATGCTGGGAGCCCACACAGCAACCACCAGACTCCAGCTTCCTGGAGAGCTTCTGAAGTCACCCAGCTTGCAGGACCTTCAGCATGAACCAAGCCTTCTGGAGGTCCCTGCATCTCAGGGCCTATTCCTACAATCCCAGGATAAGGTTATATCCAGGAAGTAGGTATCCAATAATTTCTACAAGAGAGAACAGCCCACCAGAATAGCCTGAAACTAGAAAGAAGACTCAGGCCGAAACTGGTTTGGCTCAGTGGATAGAGCGTTGGCCTGCGGACTGAAAGATCTCGGGTTCGATTCTGGTCAAGGGCCATGTACCTTGGTTGCGGGCACATCCCCAGTAGGGGGTGTGCAAGAGGCAGCTGATCGATGATTCTCTCTCATCGATGTTTCTAACTCTCTGTCCCTCTCTCTTCACTTCTGTAAAAAAATCAATAAAATATATTTAAAAGGGAAAAAAAGAAAAGAAAGAAGACTCAGAGGCTGCCACACCCATGCCCCACATTAGGCCCAAGCCAGCCAAGGCCAGGCCTTCCACAGGTAGCAGGCCTAGCCCCTCCCTCTCCTGAACCATCTGAGCAACAGAGTAGCTGCAAAAATGATGCTGCCAATGAGAAGACAAGTCACATTCTTCTCACCTGGGGCTTCCACCTGGACTGACTCAATCACAATGAGCATGGTCATCAGAGCCACTGAGATAGAATGTACCAGACCTTCAGAATATTTCTCAGGGTAAGATTTCAAAAGCTGTTTGTTGAAAAAATGCACAAATAAATGAATGCTATGTCCCTGGGTGACTTTCCTGCCTCCAATCTCCTCTTTGGCATAATCATAACTACTACCATTCCTTAATTCTAATCCAACCCCTATGGTTTTCAAATTTTCTTTCCCATATCTTTCTCTAAGCTCATTCTAATAAAATATAAACTCCTCAACATTGTCCTATAAATGGCTAACTGCTTAATTTCTTATACTTGAGAAAATACCATTAGCCAAAGGAATGGTTCTCTAATGGTATTCCCCAAGGCATCCAGTAAAGAGATTTTTCAATGAAGTTGAAATCACACAATGAGACCTAATACCTATTCACTTAAAACACCAAGTCAGTGTCCCTTTAATTAGCACCTATAATATGTATCGTGATTTATATCACTTATTGTTTCTGCAACAAAACCTCACAACAAGCTGGAAAGGTAATTACTGCTGTCCCCACTTTAATGTGGAAAAACAGAAACTCAAAAAGATTACATAATTTGCTCAAGGTCTCTCGACTCAGAATGGCACAGTTAGGATTTGAACTTGATTATTGTAATCAAAGCCAGTGCTCCATCTTTTGTTCCACGTATCCATTCATTTACTCAGCAAACTCAATAAACATGTGGGTGTCACATATGAGCTAGGTGCTGCCTGTGCGTGAGGCCTACTCCGCTGGTGCACGGGAAAGCCTGCCCACGGCCTTAGCCCAGGGTTCTCCTGACTCGGGTCTGAGAACCTTCAGGGATCAACGAAGCCTGTACTCTGCTCTCAGGTCTCAGGTTCCTTCCCACCAACTTAAGGATAATTGGTCTGGGAGTTATACCATGCAGAGGGACGCAAGGCACCCACTATGCATGGCTCCAAATTCCACGAGGGGCCAAATGCATCCTTGAGAGCTCATTTTACAGCCTCCACAAGTGAATTACAGAGGATACGAGAACAGAGAGACAATGACTGCAGCAGGAAGCCTCTCACAGGCCTGGTTTCTTCTCTGGTAATCACCGTTACATCGGCGGTGATGGAACGATGCCTGACGTTCATGGCTACCCTCATCAGGGAAAACACAAGAAGAGGCCCAACTAAAGCACCAGAGTTCTGGATGTGGCCACGAGTAACTGTGGGCCTCAGGCAGGCCACTTCAGCTCCAAGCACCTCATTTTCTTGGCCCACAAGATGAGGGAGACGGCCTAGCAGACCTCCATTTATGTTAGAAAGACTTCACCCTCTAACCCCAAGAATGAGTTGAATGTGAACACAATGTTCTTAAGAGATGTTAACTTGAAGATTGCAGAGTGAGCAATTTGGCAGAGGGCAGGACTTGTGCCTGTAAGTCTTGTAGTCTGTTCAGGTTGCCATAAAAGAATACCATAGATTGGGTGGCTATTTATTTATGTATTTTTTTGTGAGTTTATTTGAGCCAAACTGTGAATAGCCAGGAAGTAAAATCTCAATGCACTGAGATAAGTTCCAGAGAATGGCAGTTTTGCACCTTATTTTATACATTAAAATCAAAAGAGAAGGTGCAAGAGGGTTGGTTACCTGAAGTCCACTGGTGATAGATTTGGGAGGTGGGAGAAAACAAAGCAGGGAAACCTGTGGGAATGAATGACAAGTAAAATGAAAGTCACTTATTTCTTTTACTGAGGTGGGTACAGGATAATTAACAGTCAACAATTAATATGAGAACAATAACAAAGAAAGAACTTGTGGTCTCTCCCCTGCTGCATTGCTTGTGTCGTGAGGGGTCTGGAAAAGGAGGAGTTACCATGACATTCCAAAGGTATGTTATCGTAGGTTCAAAAGACTATAGACAGGCCTAGTTAGGGTAAAGATTGACTTTTATCAGGAAAGATTCTAGCCTAAGACATGACTATCTGCCACAAACTGCTTTTTTTAAAAGTTTTAATTTCAGACGATTCTTTGTGGTTTTTGTAGGTCTCTGAATTTGCAAGACTGCTGCACAGGCCTTCCCTGAGCTTGCCAGGTTAGTTAGTATGTGGCCCCTTTTCCGTCTACACATCCCTTTTGGTAATAAATCAGTCCAAAGGATGCATTGATGACCAACCTTTTGGTTGGATAAGGAGATCCCAATGTGCTGGGAAGGCTCTTTCTTAAGAAGTCTCAGTGTTGGTGTTTGTCTTACTAAACAATTGTCCATTAGGGCTGGGGCAAGACCGTAACCTTGGATAGAAATCAAAGCCGAATTTTTTCTCCAAAGTGAAAGGCAGGTAAATGGGAGGAAGTCAGGTCTTATGGGCCTTTATTAGAAAAAACACTCTGGATCATTTCTAACCTGTAAGCTATTATGATCCAGGTTTTGCTGCCTGTCTCACTATTTAATATTTTGCATCTAGTATAACATTCACTTATAGTTTAAGTGCATAGTATATACTTTTTCAGTTTTTATAATCTGACCATGAGATGGATTTCTATTTACTATGGATAATTTACTTCCCATTGGAAACATTTAGATGCAGTTATTAATCTGATTATCACTAGTTGTACAATGGAAGCTGTAAGCTTACAACGTGTGTGTGTGTGTGTGTGTGTGTGTGTGTGTATTTAATTGGGGCCAAGGCTGTAAGAACATAATGCTGTAAATTACAATTACCATTTAAAATTCCAGAGGCCAAGGGGATGAGGACAGTATAAATTTTATAAGTAAATTTTCAGCCATGATTTTATAGCCATTGCAGCTTCTATTGGACTTAATTTAGTTAGTAGTCTTTGTTGGGTTGGGATAAGCACACTTTCATAATTAGGTTTTAAGGTTTATAAATAAAATTCCATTCTTAATATTTCTCTTTTAATCTTACTTTTTGCAATAACATTTTTCTACATTTCAAAAGAGAAATCATAAAAAGAATATTATTGATAATTCAAAAAGTTATCTTATACACCTTCAGTAGTTATTAACAGTTAGGATATATACATAGGATTTGAGAAAAGCCTAAAGAACAAGTATAATTATTATTTGTTCTAATATTAGCAGCAACATTAATTTGTAGGTATATAGGCTTTGTTAGTGTCTCAGGATGGCTGTCTCTTTCTGATATTTGTGCTTTTCATCCTTGAAAAGGATGTAGATGAAGGCAAATGTCAGTGACAGGGACAGATGTTCATTCACAGTTAGGCACCTGATAAGATAAGGTCCCTTCCAATACCAAATTCACCTTATTCGGCAGGGAGCCAGCAGTTTCAACGGGCCCTTTGCTGGATCCTAGCACCAGGTCCTCATGTATAGGGTGGTCCTGGGTAAGCTTCTTTGGAATCCTGCCACACTATACCAAGTAAGTGTCAATGTAAGAAATATTCAAACCTATAGAGAATTTTGATGAATTTATTTAGCCAAATTGTCAACATTTACCAGGAAGCAAAATCTCAAAGGATTGAGATAATGCTCCCGACTGGGTGGCTGGAGGCTGGAAAGTCCAAGATCAAGCAGCTGGCAGACTGGTGTCTGGTGAGAGCTCATGTCTTGCTTCATAGACAGCCATCTTCTCACTGTGTCCTCAGAGTGGAAAGGGTGAGGGAGTTCTGTGGGGTCTCTTTTATAAGGGCACTAATCTCATTCATGAGGGCTCCACCCTCATCACTTAATTACCTCCTAAAGACCCCCACCTCCTAATATCATTGGGGCTTAGGTTTCAACATGTGAATTCTTGAGAAACAAACTTTCAGACCACAGAAAACAGAATTATTTCATGCCACAAAGTGACAGAAGCTAACTGTGGCCTGCTCCAAGAGTCAGCCACACCTGGATATGTTTTACCTCTTTCTTCCCAGGCATGTAATTAGCCCACTAGAGGTCAGTTGAGCAGGGTCTCTGTTGGCACCAGGTTCTGTCCCACTGCCAATTGTGCACATTTAGAGGTAGCAATCAGGGTGGAGTCAGTCAGCATGACAATTACCCTAACAACACCATCACCACCACCAAACTAATGAAAATACTTACATGATGAAGAAAATCAGCCAACAACCCACAGCACTCAACAAAGACCACCAGCCCTATATCCAGAGCCAACACTCAACCCATGTATATTGTTCCCATCAGACCAGATGGTAAAACATTGAAATGCCTTCATATCGCTTAGTAAATACCTACAACTGCACCATTATCTCATAGGTCCCCACAGCTGACCTCTGGGCCTATCCTAAGATCTCCCCACCCCCTAGAGCTGTGGTTGGCAAACTGTGGCTCGAGAGCCTCATGTGGTTCCTTGGCCCCTTGAGTGTGGCTCTTCCACAAAATAACATGGCCTATTTTGAAGAAGTGACATTAGAAGAAGTTTAAAAATTTTGGCTCTCAAAAGAAATTTCAATCATTGTACTGTGGATATTTGGCTCTGTTGCCTAATCAGTTTGCCGATGGCTGCCCTAGAGCAAGCATGTCAAACTCAACAGCTAACACGGGCCAGATAAATGAGGCATGCAGCCCCTGAGCCATGAGTTTGACATGCTTGCTCTAGAGCAGTGGTTCTCAATCTTTCTAATGCCGTGACCCTTTAATATAGTTCCTCATGTTGTGGTGATCCCCAACCATAAAATTATTTTCATTGCTACTTCATAACTGTAATTTTGCTACTGTTATAAATTGTAATATAAATATCTGTGTTTTCCAATGGTCTTAGGCGACCCTGCTAGTGGTTCTCAATCTGTGGGTTGCAACTGTAGAACCTAAGACCACCAAAAACCACAACGAAAATAATTTTATGGTTGGGGGTCACCACAACATGAGGAACTATAATTGTGTATTAAAGGGTTGAGGCATTAGAAAGGTTGAGAACCACTGTCCTAGAGGGACTGTTACTAGCATGTGTCTAGCCAATTAGTCAATATTTACCCTCTTCCTTGAACTCTTCCAGATTTTTCAAATTCTCTACTAGGATGACATGTTGCTTTCATAATGTTTTTATGTTTTTCTTAAGGTACCAATCACTTAAACACCAAGAATAAAAACAACATACACCTGAATAGAGCCAGAAAAAACATATTGTGCAACGCTGGATTTGTGTTGATGCTTTCAAAATTGACTGTGGCCCAACTTCTATGGAAATCATGCCCCAAAGATGATGGCCAGATTTCAAAGGGTGCATGATACTAACCTTTATGAGAAAGAAGTATTTTTAAAGCTATAATCTTTATAACACAATAATACCTTCTATTTGTATAATGCCTACTACACATACTTATCTCATTTGGGACTTAAAAGAGTCTGTGATGTAAGCAGGTATAATTCAGGTGTAATTATCCCCATTTCACAAACAAGGTAATTAGGACATAGAGAAGATAAGGCCAGGATTCCACAGTTCCTAAATGACAGAGCGGGGACTAAACTTAGATCTCCTGGCTCTACTTCCTTCAGAGGTGTGTTCGTCACTTCATACCCACTCACAAGAGCCTAATCCAAGAATTTTGCAGAAGATTGATTAACCATGGATAGCTTGAAATTGTTCTAGGTGGGAGTATTTATTTACACCATGGAATTCAGCAATTATTACAAATCAGAGCTGATTTACCAGCACAACTTATTCTAGTGCTCTCCTTACGGTACCATGACAAGTCCACAGAAGGAGGAGTTATTTTTTAATCCTGTTAGTAATCTCTATTCCCTTCTATTCTGCTTACCAGCTGGTGGCATGACATGGGAGAAAGAGAACTGACTTCCATACCCATCTGCCACTTAGCAACTTTTCCACCCAAGACATTTAACTTCACTGAACCTCCATTTTCTGATCTCTAAAATGAGGACAATTGCTGCCCACTCATCGGGCTGCTCTAAGACTCCGAAGGAAGCATGCACATACTGTAAAAACATTTTGCAAGCTGCAAAACACCACATGGCTGTGGAAAACAGTATGGCAGTTCTTCAAAAATTAAGCCTAGAATTACCATATGATCCAGAAATTTCACTTCTGGGTATAACCAAAAACAATGAAGACAGAGATCCAATGAGATTTGCATGCCCACATACACAGAGGCATTATTCACAAGAGCCAAAAGGTAGAAGCAACTCTAAGTGTCCATGGACAGATGAATGAATAAACACATGTGCTATCCATAAGATGGAGTATTATTCTGCCTTAAAAAGGAAGGTAATTCTGACATGTAGTACTATGTGGATAAACATTGAGGACACTATTCTCAGTAAAATATGCCAGACACAAAAAGATAAATAGTGCATGATTCCATTTAAATGAGGTACACAGAGCAGTCAAATTCATGGACACAGCAAGCACAATGGTGGTTGCCAGGGAGTGGGGGAGGGGAAATGGGGAGTTAGTGTTTAATGGGGTCAGTTTCCTTTTGGGAAGATAAAAAGGTTCTGGAGGTGGATGGTGGTGATGGTTGCACAATAATGTGAATGGTACTTAATGCCACTGATCTATACATTTAAAAATGGTTATGATGTTGAATCTTGTGTATTTTTACCATAATTTAACACACACACACAAATATGAGGTCTTGATATTATATCGCAGTGTCAAAGGAGCTGACATAGCACCACAAAAAGCCAACAATTATTTTTCATCATTACTAGGACCACAAACTCCATTTTTACTGCCAGGATAACACAGGTAGGAAAAACCAAAGCAGTATCATTCTTGTACATTACTGCCAGAAAGAGACTGTCACCAACACTTATACAAGGTCTTCTCCAAAAGTTCATTTAAAGTATAGTGTTGTCAGGGGGGCATCTTCTTAGAGAAGTGAACATTTTCATGGCAGTCAGGACCCTACACAGGCCCAGAGCAGCCTTGAGCCCCTGCCCTGGCTGAATTACAGTGTTAACAGCCTTGGCCTGTGTCTGAGAGCAGTCTGTGCTGGAACTGTCTGAGGCCGTCCAGGGTCCAGGCCAGCTAGCCCCAGTTTTGTGATGGCTGAGGTCAGTGAGCCTGGGGGCCCTCTCCTCACTCGGCCTTCAGTTTCCCAATCTGCAGCCCATCTGAGCCTCCTCAGTTCCTCCAAAATTCCAAGGCCAGAATTACCCATTTTCCCTCCCGTCTCTCCTTCAAACACTAATTCTTCCCAGTTAAGTGTGGGAGACAATGTACTTTCTTTAAAATCCCTTACATCATAAATGCCTATCCCTCAGCCTATGTAAAGGTATTTATATCTTCTAATGCTTTAAGGCAAATGTCAAGCAGTCATTTTTATCATGGTTAAAGAAGTGTCAGCCCATGCGAGGCAGAGGAAAGAGTAGGTTTACAGTTGATTGTAGGAAAAAAATACAAGAATCCTATATAAAAGAGCTCTAATATGCTAAGTGTCCGGTTGTACTGTCGGCTGTTCAACCAATCAAAGGGTAATATGCTAATGATAGGCTAAGGCCACTCAGCCACTCGCTATGATGTGCACTGACCACTGGGGGGCAGGGAGAGGGCTCCAGGGCATGTCTGGTAGGTTAGTTTGCTGCTGGGGTCCAGTCAATCAGGATTGAGCAAGAAGGGCCAGACATGCCCTGGAGCCTTCCCCTTGCCCTCCATCCCTCCCGGGCTGGCCAACCTCCCACATCTCTCCCCAGCTACCTGGCCTGCATCCTCTCGCAATCCGGGACCCCTTGTGGGATGTTGGAGAGCCAGTTTTGGCCTAATCCTGCAGGCCGAGGAACCCCACTGGTGCATGAATTCATGCACCAGGTCTCTAGACCCATCTAATAAAGACAGAATATACAAATTGACCATCACTCTGTACCAAAGATGGCAGCACCCACAGCCAATAAGGAGGGAATATGCAAATTGACACTACAAAGATGGCGGTGGCCAGGCCTGGACCCTTGTGCAGAGTGGATGGGGAGGGGCAGGACACCTGCTATGAGGGAAGAAGCGGGGGGCGGGGGTAGAGGGAGCTGCAGGACAGCAGGGCCGGAGCGAAGGCAGAAGGCAGATGATGACGCTGGCTGGAGAAAAGGTGGAAGGTGATGGCCAGAGCAAAGATCTGGGTCCCAGGTGCCAGAGGGAAGCTGAGGCCAGCAGCCAGGGGAAGAAAGGCCTATTCTTGCACAAATTTTGGTGCATCAGGCCTCTAGTTAATAAATAATAATACAAGAATGAATTCTGTTTCATGTACTCACACCTGTAAACCTACTTTTGCCCCTCCCTGTGGATGGCAGAGGACCCTGGCCCCACCTGGGGTGTCTGCCGCCTCCACCACTCTGCCAGACCTGCTGCTGTGCACAGCTTCTCTCCCCTCCACCCACACAATTTCTAAAGCTACAAAGATCTGGGGGCTTTGTTTTGTTTGGGGGGAGCTTTTTCCCCTACAACACTGTGGGCCATAATGGGAGGAGACACAGTTGTGTAGGAGGTAGGCAGGACTGGGACTGTCTGAGGTTTGACTGAATATGTAACCTTTATGTATCCGTTTACAGCACCAAATCCAGTTTGGTATAAAAGCAATTTCAGTGACAGGTGCTGTGGTTACGAAAGACAGAGAGAGGTCTTCTCAGCAAGTAGTAGCATCAATTACTTTCAGCTTGGGAGCCTCCTCTTGCCCGGCTCACCCTCTTGTAGAGGTCCCAATAAATTGTGACCCAAAGACCAGGTTTGGCCATTAAAAGGCTAAAATAGGTCAAGATGAGGGATATCTCCCAACTCAGTTATCAGCTCCCCAAGATCATATCTACACCATGGGACCTGGGACATTAATATTTTGATATTTTCTCTCACACCTCATCCACAGTACCCTGTATGGATGTGTTTGTATGTATATTTGTGTATTTTGTTTTTTAAATATATTTTTATTTATTTCAGAGAAGAAGGGAGAGGGAGAGAGAGATAGAAACATCAATGATGATTGAGAATCACTGATTGGCTGCCTCCTGCAGGTCCCCCACTGGGGTCAAGCCTACAACCCAGGCATGTGCCCTGACTGGGATTGAACCACAATCTCCTAGGTGGATGTTCAACCATTGAACCACACCAGTTAGGCTTTAAACAACTGCTACATATGTTCATGTAGTATATGCATATATTTGCTGCCATTTTTAAATATGCTAATATTAAAACATATTCAGTACATCTAGATTTTAAAACTCCACATGTAAAGATACTATAAAGCCAAAACCAGTTTGGCTCAGTGGACAGAGCATTGGCCTGCTGACTGAATGGTCCCAGGTTTGATTCCAATCAAGGGCATGTACCTTGGTTGTGGGCACATTCCCAGTAGGGGTGTGCAAGAGGCAGCTGATCGATGATTCTCTCTCATCGATGTTTCTAACTCTCTATCCTTCTCTCTTCCTCTCTATAAAAAATTAATAACATATATTTTTAAAAGATACTATAAAAAGTTACTTAAGTCATTTTAATAAATCAAAACATTATTTTTATTTATAAACAAAGAAGCAGTGAATTGCTTAAGAAAAAAAGCATGTTTAAGCTGAAGAAGGGCCACAGCTGCACCAAGACCTCTGTGCCACTTGAGAAGACAGAAAGTACAGTTAGAAAAGACTCTTGCACAGCTGATGTAGATGGGTACAGATTAACACACACACACACACACACACACACACACACACACACACACTGGCTCAGGGTGCAGGAGCAATGCAGAGGCAAAGCTGATGAGATAACTGGAGAAAAGAACGAGCCTGTGATATATGGCAAACTAGGTCACTCCACCACATGAGCTGGCCCAGAGGACGTTTCAGACTGAGTCCCTTGGTTAATGCTAGCACTCTATGCACTAATCACCCTCCTATGGGGAGCAAATGCTGAGTGGCTCAATGGACCATCCAAATCTGAGCAAATGGCCTCTAAGGAGCAGTGTTCCAGCACCACAGAGACCAATGAGAGAGAACTAGCATTTACTGAGGACATATTCAGGGGCCATGTACTGCACTAAATAGTTTCCACCACTCTCGTTTCATCTTCACTACTATCCTTATATTAAGTGCTAGTCTTATCCTGTATTACAGATGAGGACATGAGGCTGAGAATAGCAAAATAATTTGCCCAAAACCTTGAAGCTAGGAGGGAGTGGACCCAGAATTTGCATTCATGTCCTGGTGACCTCAGAGTCTACATTCTCAGCTGCTCGGTACTGTGCTGTAGAGAATAACCAGAAATTGTCCTTCCCTGGCTGACCGACAACTTGTGATGGTTTCTCACCACAATTTGGGAGGAGGTTAAATATGTACCATTCTGTAAAATCTCAACAACAGCTTCCAAAATCAATTTCCAACAGATACTAATATGCTTTTCCCACTGTACTGGCCTTAAATGTCCGAAGATAGTCAATATCAACCATAGCTGCTGAAGATAGCTAATTTGATGACAGTTGCTGTTTACTCGATCCCAATTATGTCCCAGGCAACTCATGCATTTCACTGGACCCTTACCAGCATCCCACAGGGCAGCAGCTTCCATCTCCAGTCTATCTGGGGAAGATTAAGGAGCCTCTTCAGACACTACAGCTATGAGTGGTTGTGTTGGAACCACCTTTCTGTTATTTCTAATCATTGCCTCTTGATGCCTCCCCAACCTAGATGCAGCCTATATGCTGTCTTAAAGATTTATCCTCAAGATTGGCTTATCCAAAACACAGAATTCCTCTGTTTCTGAGTCCTGCTGAAATAGTAGGAAAAACAGCAAAAAACACACAGCTAATTGTTGGAGATGTGGAACAAACTTGGTCTGCCATGGAATGAACTTGGCCTGTGGTATCCATTTGGAGATTACTCTCGGTCTCCCTGGAGCCTGAATAATTCATACACTACATAATAAACATTTTTTAATCAAGAAGGATCTAATAAAAAAATGAGTTCAGGTGATCTCCTGCACCACAGAAAATAAAGGGGATATAACCACATGAGCTGGCAAAGAGGATCCTGACAACATCTCCCCCAGAGTCCACATTGTCCTAAGATAGTCACATATGCACTGAATTGGTTGTCTTGAGTCAAAAGAGAAACTTGGGTCACCTGACTAGGACACCAGGCTTCATACTGGCCACCATCAGTCCACAGTGGGCTTTGGGCTCCCTGATGATTCCTGTGAAATCAGGTAAGGATGGAGGCTTCAGGTCCTGGGGTCTGCCACTCTGGGTGCAAGCTGACCATGATAAGTCCCCACTGGACCACTGCCTAAGCCCTCCCAGAGGAGAGAGACTGGAGGGGATTTAAGGAGATTTATCTCGGGGAAAGGAAAGATAAAGAGGATTATGGAGACCCAGCCAGAGAAAAACCTAACAAATTAACCCATAAAGTCCTCCCCTGAGAGGACACTAATGTCTGCCAAGCCTGATTATTGCCCGTAGAGTTGCCACATTTGAGCCAGAAATATCTACTTGAGACAGTCCTCATTAGCCCTCCATGGGACAAGTTCTATCCAAAAAACGCAATTTCCAAAATCCCACTCTACTACTACTCAATAAGGACACTAGAGTTTGTTATCTCTTTTCAATCAAAGAAATTGTTGGCTTTTCTTCTCCAAAAACAGTATAATACACCATATCAAAGAAAAGAGTAGCTAGAGTTCTCATGTTTATTATTTTTCACAGAATTTGGAGGATTCCAATTCATCAATCAAGTGAAAGGGTACAGGTTCTAGGCCTACCATCAAGGTGGTCTAGATTGATCATTCCAAAGGCAAAACCCAGAATTTTCACAGAAAGTTAAGCAGTTTTTCCAGCTGTGACTTTATCCCTCTGACAGAAAAGGAGATACTTCAAAAGCCCTTTCCAGACACAAGCTCTTGGAAGGAAGGAAGTTTACCTTAAAATGCAACAGGCCCCCACAAAGGGAGTCCAGAAGTCCAAAGGGTGTGAGCTTACCCTCTAAAACAGCGGTCGCCAACTGGTGGTCCGTGATGTCTGAAAGGTTGGTGACCGCTGCTCTAAACTGTACTCAAGAGCTTCCCAAATTACAGACGGCTGCTCAGAAAACCCTTGGGAAAACTGACCCAAACCACCAACAGCACCATTCTTTCAACCAAAAATCCTTGGAGAATTCCATACCTCATATCCAATCCACCAGCAATTCCTATTGGCTCTCCTTTCCAAATAGATCCTTAATCCAATCATTTCTCATCACCTCCATCGGGACTCCTAGTTCTAGCTCACTACCATCTCTCCCCTGCATCACTGCAATGGCCTCCCAACTAGTCTCCCCACTTCCGCCCTTAAAGACCACAGCCATGATGGACACACTAAGTCACAGCAAGTTACTCCTCTGCTCAGAACCCTCCAATGTTCCCCCACGTTTTTAGAGCTAACCCAGTCCTTCCCATGAACTGTAAGGTTTACTGAGCTCCCCCACACTTCCCTTCCCCTGCCATGCATGTCTCACTTCAGCTCTCGCTCTCCTCCCCCTGGTCACTCAAGGCTCCTTGAACGCCAGGCCTCAAAACCACCAGGCCCTCAGCCTTGCTGTTCCCTCCAACTGGCATATTCTACTTTCAGCTCTCCCGTGGCTCCGGCAGATCTTTATTTAAATGCCAGCTCCTCAGTGAGGCCATCCCTAGCTACCCTGCCTCAAGCTGCAATCCCTCCCACTCCAAAAAAACCTTTCCTGATTTATTTCCCCCTAACGTGTATACTATATAACACAATCTGCGCTTCACTTATTCACAGTTTTTATTTTCCGACTTCCTCACCAATAAGCTCTAGGAGAACAGGCATTTTTATCTGTTTATTCAGTGCCAAACACCCCCACCCAGAGCCTAGAATATAGCAGGTGTTCAATAGAGATTTCTAAATGTATGCGAAGCTGAATTGATATTCTCAAAAGAAAGAAGGGGGGGTAACACAAGCTTCTAATAAATACTGCAGCTGGGATAACCTTGGGTAGAAATCTAGGCACTTCCCATCTTTATTTTCCTCTTGGTGATAGGCTTTCAATACTTCTCCCAGACTCTGAAATTCAGAATCATCCCAGAATGCATAATATCTAAAAATCCAGGCAGTCAAATACATAAACCACCTCAAGTAGCTTTGCAGTCTCCCTCTCTCCCCACTACATAGACCATAGGAAAGAACAGCTGAATCTCTTTTCCATCTGGGCCTTCAGATAAATCAATCATCTGTCCTCCACAGGTGTAATGAATGAGCAGTTTCAGAATAAAGAATGTAAATATTATACTAGTGGGAAAAGACAGTACTTGCCCACAGAAACTTCTATTTGTACCCTTCCTAAAGCAGCACCCAGCGGGCTCTCCTTTAATGAAAAGGGGAACACACGATGCTACTAACAGTAAGTTGGAAAAGACTTCCTATACTAGCCATCTCACTTTGCTTCTAGCTTGGACATAAGACTGCCCCTCTAAACAGGAATCAGCTGTACCTGCTCATGCATGGAAAACTCCTGAAGAACAATAGTTCCTTGTACAGACGAGCCTTAAAATCTCAGTTTCATCAGGGCACTTGAGAACCATCTCGCATTCCCTGCCTTTCTGATTTTAGAGATGAGGAGGCCGGGCAAATGACCAATCAGCCCACAGGCCACACACCCCATGTGGCTGAGCCAGACCAGGAACCAAGGCTCACATCCTCCACCCACGGTGCCTGCTCCAGCCCCCTAGAAATAGCAGTTATTTCCATGGAACGTGTTCAGCCTCTAAGAAAAGCATGTATCGATGCCCTGCAGAGATGAAGATTGCTTTCCGGGACATGCCAGTTCCTGCACTCCAGGGCAAAAGGGGCCTTTTGGGAGAATCCTTCTGTGTCCTGCCAAGTGCTAAGGCCTTCTCTGTTCAGATGCTGTTCATGATGTGGAAATTACAGAATGACTTCCATGAGTCTGGGGTGTTTCCCGGACACCGCGCCAAAGCTTTCTTCCCATCTGTATGATTCCCCAAACACCATGTTTTCATTTTCTTGTTTCAGAAGTTGTTAAGAGATATCCACAGCAGAGGTGATCTGAGAGCCTGAGCAAATACACCAGCAGAAATGTTCACCACTCCCAATTTGCTATTACACAGCATTTCCCTGCTCTCGCAGTGTGCCAAGGATCTGAAAACCTGTCACTGATTAATAACTAGTAATTAAGTCTTTACCACCCTATCAGGAGGTAAGGTTAGGTTCCAGGGCTCCCTCTGAAAGTCGGCCATCCTGCAGCCTACAGGTGAGTTAGAGGTTCGTCCTGAGGCCTGACTCAGAGGTGTGTCTGCTAACCCAGGCCCAAACCTCAAAGGCGGTCCTCTCCCCTCTGTTGCCCGTTGCTTCCTCAGCATTGTTTCCCACCCTCTGGGGCAAGCCTTCACTCCCACTTGGCCTCACCCTCCAGCAAGGGCCCTCGGACCACGCAGACTAACTAGCTAGACCCTTAAGCTTCAACAGTAAGTGTTCCATTCTGCAAGGAAAGGTGCCTGGGTTAGGCAGCCAACTATCAAATGACAAAGTCTGGCAGAGCTCACGTCAGGCCTTTACAATGCTTTGTTTGAAAAGCATCTTAACACTGCAAGCTGACAGCCTGGCTCCTGGCAGGGCTTCTCTGCCTTAGGATCTTAAAGGCATATGGTGAAGGTGTGACAAACAAAATGACTTGAGCCTGCCGAGTACCTTGGAAGTGAACGCCAGTCGTAACCGTTGATGCCTTTGATTTATGCTAGATTTCATTACTCAGCATCCACACTGAGGGACTGGAAATTACCTCTCTATTTAGACCCACGGTGACACAGGCATCCTGAACTTCAAACCACTTCTAGAAAGTCTGAGGAGACAATGTCGATAACCCCAAAACTTTGAAATGTTACAGATGTAGATAGCAGGTTGCCCCACAATCATGTTTTCTTTACATTAATACTAAGCTTAGCTTTCCAAATACTAAAATTAAGTCACATTGTTATTAAACGTTTGCCATTACATAACCCACAAAGTGGCTCAACCCCGTATGGGTAATCATGAGTGGTTCTGCCTAGATTCAAATATCAGCTCATGTTTTGCAGGTCACTTACTCTCTCTTGCCTCAGTTTTCCTATCTGCCAATTGGGGATAATAGTAAATGCCTACCTCATAAGGTTATTATGAGAGTACAATGACATAATACACGTAAGCACTTAGTGTGATGCCTGCTACATAGATTTCATTTAATAAAGTCACATACAATTACTATTATCGTTATGTCAGTGAGTAAAGACGTTTTGATCATTTTATTGTGTTTTGTCCTTCTAGAACTCCTGCCAGCACTATAGGACCTCGGTGGGAAGCTCCTTGTCAAAGGCCTTTATTTAAGCTGAAGGCAAAGCTTTGGGACCCCAAAAGAGACCCATACCCAGCTTCACAGGGAACGTGGCCAGAGTCCAAGAGCTTTGTTGGCAAGAGCTCTCAGTCTCTCCTGCACCAGAAGACAAATCCCTTTCTTCCCAGAGGCGAAGCACCGCAGTCATCCCCAAGCAGCTCCTGCAACTCAATGAAGCCACAGCTCACTGAGCCGGCAGCAGCCCGCCACTGCAGAGGTGCGGCTGTGGGCTCTCCTGGGGAGCAGGAGTGACTTAGGGGACACTGCATCACGTGACCTGAAAGCTGCAGGCCCAGGGACCGTGACAGGGGCTCAGGCGGCAACACACCATACAAAGGGACGCGTTTTCATATGAAGGGACTCCACTCTCTCCAGCCCCCTGGTCCACAGTCACATGTGGGGACCCATGTAGGGACCACAAATCAGGGCTGCTTCTAGTCTCTTGGCAGCCTGAGCATCTCAGGTTCACAACCCCCCATATGCCCAAACAAACCTCCATGGCAATTTTCAAACATTCTCTCCAAAATCACCCTGTAACTGGCCGTGCTGAGAGGCAGCCTCAAACCCCTCACTATTAAACAGACTGCGTCTTTTCTGTTTCCACTGCAACAAAGATAGAAGGTGCACTGTAGACCCACAGGTGCCCTCCCTGCAGCAAAGCACGGAAGCTGGGAGACCCTGTTCTCCACCTCAGCAAGCGTGCTTTCCCAGGAATCAGAAGCATGGCGGGGAAGGCCGTGTTCAGAATGAAATCTAACTTCATTTGGGGGGACCCACTACAGATATTGGGGGGCAGAGTTAGGGGAAATGACCAAACAATAGCAATGGACCCTGGGTGTGGAGCAAAGACAATCCCGGTTTCAAAATATGGTTCTGGGAAAGCGAATAAAAACCAAGACAAAGAGGAAAAGGACAGAAAGAAAGAGCGCACTGTTTATCCTACGCAACGCCTCCTTTTTCTCTTCCCCGCCTCCATGAACCCCTGCAAAAAGCCCAGTTCGTGTGGCACCTGTGTGCGAACATACACTGACAGATATTGATCAGCCACAGATATTGATCACATGAGGGGAGAAAACAACTTGAACTTCAGATTCATCCAGCAGTGCCTGCCTCTCTGTCACCATCAGCCTCCCCACCCATTCTCTGGCGCTTAAAACAAAACAAACAAAAACCAACTCCTGGGCAGAAAGGGAACAGTAGCTCAACAGAGTGGCACACGCTTGCTGCATTCCTGCCATGGACTTGTGATTCTTTCTTTCTTGAGACGCAGCCAGCCACGGGCTCGGAGGAAGCACAGCCTGGAGAGCGCCGCCCGCACGGCGACACTCCCAGACCTTCGCTCGCGGACGGCGCCCGGCGTGTGTGGCGGAGCCTCTGGGAAATGGACACACGCTCGGGGCGGCGCGCGTGTCCACACATGACCCCGCACACGGCGAAATCCTTCCCTCCACCACCGCGTGGCCGCCCAAAGTCCTGCCTACACCTAGTGGGTGCAGGTGTTCCTTCTATAAGAATACATGACATGATGGAAGGACAAGAAATGGGAGCGACCGAAGCTCGATTTTCTCGTGACCGCGTCTCTCATTCACACGGTGCGCCCTGCACACGGTGAATAAGCGCGCACGGCCGGCAAGCAGAAGATCCACCATCTCAGCCCACAGTCACGCGTGAAGAGAAGGCGGCGGAGCGGGCGGCGATGTCGGGGGAAGTGCACCGCTGCCCGCCGGCGGGGCTCCCCTCCGAAGCCCAGAGCTCCCGGCGCGTGGCCGTGCCCACCCCCACCCTGCCCCCCGGGGACGCAGACCCACGCGTTGGGCGCGCGCGGGGAGCTCGCAGAGCCGAGAACCCACGATGGGGCCGTGGCGACCAGCGTTCCTGCGGCGGCGGCGGCGGCGGCGCGGGTGACAGCTAAGCCGCCTCAGCGCCCGCGGCCGCGGCCCCTCCGCCCTCTTCCCCCCGGGCCCCCACTTACGTTCCGAGGGTCTCCTTGAACTCGAAAATTTTCTTGATGTCCTCCGCTTGCTTCTTCCAGGAGGAGCTGCCCTCGCAGTTCTCCCGGGCCATGGCAGACGAGGGCGGCGGGCCGGGCGCGTGGGGCCGGGCGGGCGCGCTGGGGACGGGGCGCGGGGCGCGGGGCGCGGGGCGCGGGCCGGGGTGCCCGGAGGTGGGCGCCGGCGGGCGGGGATGCTCGGCGCGGGAGCCGAGGAGCCTGGCTGCGGCGGCGGCGGCGGCGGCGGAGCTTCCTCCTCGGCAGTTTCCTCTTTCACTCTCGCCGCCGCGGTCCCTCCCTGGCTCCTCTGGCTGCCGGTCTCAGGCACAGACTTCCTGCTGCCGCCGCTCGCCCGGCTCCTTGGCCGCGGGGTGCCAGCCTCACTTTCTGCTACTTTCTTGCCGCCCTTCTCCGCCTCCCCGCCGCCCTCCGGCTCCCTCCTCCTCCTCCTCCTCCTCCTGCCGCTGCTGCTGCTGCCGCCGCCGCTGCGGACTCCCCGCCTCCCCGCGCGCCCGGCCGCCTCCCCGCCCCCTCCTCCCCGCCTCCCGCGCGGCCGCCTTCGGGGATGTCCTGCGCCCCGCGCGCGGAGCACCGCCGCCGGCGCCCGGCCCGCTCCCGGGGCCACCTGCGGGGCTGGGTGGGCACCGAGCAGGTGCGGCGCGCAGGGCGCGGGGGCCCGGCCCCGGGGACACTTTATTCTGCAAAGTCGAGTCGCCGCGGGGACGCGAGGGCTTTCCTCCCCCGCGGCGGACGGGGGCGCCTCTGCGTCGCGCCGGGCTGCCTGCCGCGGAGCGAGGCGGGGCGGCGACCCGAGGCCGCGGGGATCCTGGGCGCCCTCTCCCTCCGCGTCCCCGGCCCCGGCACCGGCCGGGGCGGTCGGGAGTCCCCGCGACCCCGGGATGCGCGGGCCTTGAGGGCGGGGGCCGGTTGTTATGGCGACCGAGGCGTTGGCCCGGGTGCGAGCAGAGGTGGGCGTGGGCCGGGCTCCGCGGCGGCGCCCCCCGAGCCTGTCAGTGAGTCCCTCCCGCCCGGCGGCCGGAGCTCGTTCGCATTGCAGCAAAAGCGGGGCCGGCGCCCTGGGGTGGCCGGGGCGGGGGAGGGGACCGCGTGGCGGCGAGACAGCCCGCGAGCCTCCGGACCCGGACGCTCCGGACGTGCCCGGCGCTGCCTGGTGTTCCCTGGGGAAGCCAGACGCCCGGGGTTATTTGGCTGCCGGGCGCGGGTGGATTCGGTGGCGGCCCGGCATGGGCTTCGAGCGCCTCCCTCCCGGGCTGCCCCAGCCGGGCCAGAGCGGCCAGGCCGGCCCTCGCTCCTCCGTGGCCCCCCCCCCCCCCCCCCCTGATCGCTCCCTCTCTCCTCTGGCCGCTATTCGGTCTCGAAAACTCGGAGAGCAGTGGAAAGTGAACACCTGCCCCACTCCCTCCATCGCCCCACCCTGCTCAGTACCTGGAAACATCCCTTCTTTGGGACTCGGGAAACCAACCCAGACTTCCCTCTGACCTACTTGGAGGAGGTGCACTTTGCCCACCTCCTTCCCATGTCCACCTGTCAGAGGGCACGCACGTGCGGACCCCCAGGCCCCAACCTGCAGGGGTTGCCTCTTGTCCCAGAAAATTACAGTTTTCCCTGTATCAAGACTACCACTCCCTTAGGGGCCCCCTGGGCCGGGTTGGGTAAACAGCCCTGACTCTTGATTGGAGTCACCTGTCCCATTTTCCCAGCACTGTTCCAATTTCACTGTAAAAGGGGGAAATTCTGCTCTCTTAAAGGAAACTTCATCCAGCACCTTCCGCCTGGTTCTGACAAGCTGAATGCAGGCTAGCTGCTCTCCTGGAAGCAGACCCCAAAGAGGTGAGAAGTCAGCCTGGCCGCCCCTCCGTGCTGGATTGTCTTTCCCAGGCAGTTGGCCTAAAGGCTCTCCAGGCTGAGGGAAGCAAATAGGAAATGCTTGGCTCTTAGGAACACAGACTGAATTGACAAACCCAGCTTCCAAGACGCATTACTGAGAACCTCTCTCAAAGTTGGGATATGCTAACAGCACCTCCCTCAAACATATTTGGAGAATTATAGTTTTTCATTTGGGTTAAAAGTTAGATGTGAAGACTAGGAACCTGGCATGACTGAGATCCCAGTTGTACCCTCCTATGCCCCACCATAAACATCTTCAATTTTTTTTCTCCTTCCCTTCTTCTCCTCCTTATTCAGTTCTTTCCTCTCTATTCCTGCCCCCCCCCTGCTCTTTGCCTAAGGATCAGTGATTTGGGGGACTTGTAAATCAGTATTGTTGTTTTTATTTTTTTTTAATAAGGAATTTTTTTAATATATTTTATTGATATTTTACAGAGAGGAAGGGAAAGAGATAGAGAGCTAGAAACGTCGATGAGAGAGAAACATCGACCAGCTGCCTCTTGCACACCCCCTACTGGGGATGTGCCCGCAACCAAGGTACATGCCCTTGACCAGAATCGAACCCGGGACCTTTCAGTCTGCAGACCGATGCTCTACCGCTGAGCCAAACCGGCTTCGGCAGTATTGTTGTTTTTAAACATGATGAAAAGCTTATCCAAAATACTATTTATCTTTGAAAACTTAAGAACTCTTTGGTCCAAAATCATATTGGTCAAAAACATTTTATCAGGTGACTATATATATAATACATGAAAAACTTGTTTAAATCTGAACAAGAATTATTGCATGCAAAAAAAAAAAGTAACCTTTCCTTTATCAAAAGTCTCCCATTGAATAGATTACTTGACAACACTTGGGTGTTAGAGGCCTCATCTCACAAATGCTGCAAAAATTTTGGCATCTTAAATTGTATACTTAGTTCTTAGAAATAGTTGAGAGTTACTTGCACATATTTCCTATAACTGATAATTAACAGAAGCCATGGACAGGGTACACTACAATAACACCTAGGAAAGGCCCCTCTGAATGAGGAGCCACGCTGTAAAAAGCAGCCTGTCAAGGAAGCAAAATTCTTTCAGGTCTCTTTGCAAAGAAGTAAAGACTGAAGGAACCTTCAGTCATGAATTTGGGTCATAAAGAACCTGAGCATAATCCACTGAAAATTCCAGTTAGCCTGTACAATGTCTAAGGCCCACTCATTAATATGAGTCTTCCTCATGGAAGAACTCATCTAGTTCACATTAATAAATTCAAGGTGGAACCAGAACAAAATCTTTACATTCCCCCAATTTAAAAAAAAAAAAAAGTGAATAGGAAAAAACAAATGGTAATGAAGGATCAACACAAGAAATAAATTTACTAGGGAATAGGTTAAATTTATATTCAAATATATAATGCACCAAAAAATAACATATAAAATAAAAACTTAAAACAAAGATGCATTTTCTCAGGAAATATAGGGCAAGACAATGGAAGAAATTAAAACATGACCTGGAGGAGCTCAGGAAACAAGCATAAGGTCTGAAGTGGAAATGGCACAAGGGAAATTGCTAAAAACCTGGAAAATGTCTAAGGACCATTACTTAAAAAATACAGAGGACAGCTGAAACCGGTTTGGCTCAGTGGATAGAGCATTGGCCTGCAGACTGAAAGATCCCAGGTTCGATTCCAGTCAACGGCATGTACCTTGGTTGCGGACACATCCCCAGTGAGGAGTGTGCAAGAAACAGCTGATCGATATTTCTGACTATCCCTCTCTCCTTCCTCTTTGTAAGAAATCAATAAAATATGTACATTTTTAAAAATACAGAGGACAAAAATCAAGAAGACGCTCAGCCCTTCCTTATATCAAGTTCTGCATCCTCAGATTCAACCAACCTTGCCTCAAAAATATTTTTTTAAGTGACCTTGTTGCTGACATGCATAAGTTAGTTAAGTCTATGATGATTGCATCTGTACTGAAATGTATAGAGTTTTATTTTTGTTTCTTGTCATTTTTTCCTAAATTATTCCCTAAACAATATAACAACTATTTACATAGCACTTACATTGTATTAGATATTATAAGTAATCTAGAGATGACAAACTAAATGGTAGGATGTACCAGGGTTATAGGCAAATACTGTACCATCTATATACACTGAGAGGCCAGATTATGATCTGTGAATGCATAATAATCTGGCCACTAAGTGTATATCCTATATAATAAAAGGCTAATATGCAAAGTGTCCTCTCAACCAGGAGTTCGACCAGCAGGCAGGCCAGACAAGGCCCATGTCCCCTCTCCCTGGCCAGGCTGGCTGGACCCCACCCATGCACGAATTCATGCACCAGACACACACACACACACACACACACACACACACACACACTGAGTGACCAGATTATTATGCATTCAGAGATCATAATAATCTGGCCACTCAGTATATGTTTAAAAAGCCAGTGCCTGGACCACCAAAATGACCAGAAGGTCACTATGACACCCACTGCAACCAGCCAACTGGCCTGATCAGAGGGTGGGGCCAGTGGCCAACCTCCATCCTCCCCACGCCCCCAGCCTCTCCCACCTTGATGGGGGGCAGGGCGGCCAGCCAACACCACCACCCACACCTTTGCCCCACCCCCAATGGGCCCCCCCACACCAATAGGAGGTGGGGCCACCCAGCCAACCTCCTGCAGCCCCTCCCTCTGGCTGGCCCAACCCCTGTGGGCCCCCATCACCCATTGGCCCACAACCCCTCCCCCCAGCTGGCCCTTCTCCCGATAAGCCCCCACCAGCCCATTTGGGGTTGGGGCCAGCCGGCCCACTGCCCACAGCCCCTCCCCCCAGTTGGCCCAGCCCTGATCAGCCCAGTCAGCCAACCTCGCACCATCTCCTCCTCCTGATAGGTCCGGCCCCGATCTGCCCTGACTGGGGCCAGGCTGCTGGACCCCACCCATGCACAAATTCGTGCACTGGGCCTCTAGTTTTATATAAGGGACTTGGGCATCTGCAGATTTTGGTATTCATGGGGGGGTCCTAGAACCAATCCTCCATAAATACCAAGGGACCACTATAGAGGGAAAATAAAATGGAAACAAATATCTGCTATAAACATATATAAAACATAAAAGAAATTCAATATATTCAGAAATGTTATCCCTTCTTAAGAGACTGAAGTAATGGGACAAAAAAATATTGAAAGACGTTATTCAAGAAATAACATCTTTCCAGAAGTGAAGAAAGATTTTAATCTACAGATTGAAGAGGCACATAAGTACCAGAAAATAGGGGTGATCATTATCAAGAAATGCCCTAGTAAAACTACTCATCTTCTAAGAAATAATCCTTTTGTTTTCTCAGAAAGAAAAAAAATCATGTCACATGTATTGAGTCAAAAAATAGATCAGCCTGTTACAGACTTCTATAACCACAGTCAATGAGAGAAGATATGTTTATACCACCCTAAGGAAGTCAACTTGTCATGTAAAAATTTTATAAAACTTATTAGGCCTTGTTCTAAGTGCTTTTTTTAAATTAATCCTCACATCAATTCTATGAAGTAGATAATATCATTTCCATTTTAAAGAAAAGGAGACCAAGATTGGGAAAGATTAAGTCACACACCCTGATCACACAGCATGAGTTAATAAAACCAAGCAGTCTGGCTCCAGAGCCCAGCTCTTAACTAGTGCACTATAATCCTCTGGCAGAGTGTTACGCAGAGTCATCAGATAAACCCTTGAGAAGCTATTACTAGGAGGAGAAGGAGTGGATTTTGAGCAGGCAAACATAATAGATGTCCATCACAATGTTAAAATAATCTTCTTTTTAGTTATTTTACTTTATTGAATTTATTGGGATAACACTAGTTAATGTGATTGTATAGGTTGTCTATGATACATGATCTATATATTGATTGCACTGTGTGCCCACCACCCAAAGTCAATAAAGAAAAAGAGGAGAATTGAGTTTTTAAAAACCAAAACAGGAGAATCAAATGACTGCTAAATCCACAAATGTACTTTTTTGGAAGTGAGAGTTAGGCTTTTTTAGTTAGGTTTTTTTTTTTTTTTTTCAAACCTCAAGAGAACATCTCCCATCGGATATTTTCCTAGTGGACATTAGCCTTTACCTTTCTATCTTAGACCTGAAACACATGTAGGGCCTTTCTTCACATTCTCAGACCCAGATTTTGCTTCTTCTATATCTGACATTGAAACACAATTTTGTCAGTTCATGTTAGAATTAAGAGTATTCTTCAATCAAAGAGCTGTTGGCAATATACACAAGTGCATTCATAGAAGTAAGGACACTAAAACCAGTAAATATGCTGCCTCTTATATGGGGAAGTAGGCCTAAATAAAAATGTGACCACCCCTGTTTTTTTTTTTTACCCAGAACAGGATCTATAACAGATATTGAAAAAGAATCTCACCAACAAATACTTTAACTTACTGATACATTCCCAAACAACTGAGAGAACTATATTTGATTATGTACATAAACACATGCACAAAAATTGAAGGCATTGAGTCAATAAATATGCTGTTTCATGTAAATAGAGTCGGGCGTAAGCAACCAACCACAATGACCTCAAAAAATTGCCCATGAAGAGTGATTGTCTCCAAATCCCCTTATTTAAAAAAAAAATTTAATTATAACATTTACTTAAACAGTGTTGAAGCAAGAAGAGAAATCAATTTTAAGAAATGTTTTCCAATATTTGGTAAATTACTAGTTCTGGTATATGTGGGAACATTGGAACAATGAGTTCTAACACTTGTGGGCTGACCTTCATTATTATATCCCTCACCCATTCACATGCCTGAGTTTCTCTGTTTGAAATGGAGAGGGGAAAAAATGAGTGAAGTACAGTACCTGCTCTAAAGACGTTCAGAGTCTAAGAGATGAAGACAGACATGTAAACGGATATCGAGAATAAAGTGTGATGAAGGCTAGCGTGGAGTTTTGTGCGGAGGATGATGGGGAAGCACAGATTAGAGGGGGTCCAACTTCCTGGAGGTGTCAGAAGAGGCTTCACAGAAAAGAGGACTTTTGAACTACATCTGGAAGGATCTGTAAGAATTTGCCAAGCAGAGAAGGGAGAGTACAAATTTCAAGCAGAAGGAAATGCGGAGAGTGGCTACAGCATTTGGACAGGTTCAAGACTCAGACTGACTTTTGGCAAATTTACATTCAGGTCCCAGCTTGGAGGGCAAAGCCCTCCCAGCACAATTATAGCCAAAAGGCTATTGGTTGTAAGCTTGACCTTATAGTCAGACTCTGTAGTCCTAGGAAGCTATAGTCCTAGTCAGACTCTGAAGTCAGACTCTGTAGTCCTAGGAAGCTGTAGTCCTAGGATGTGCAGCAAGTGCTGCCTAAACAAGGCTTGACAGAGTTCAGAGAATGGCAATAGAAAAGAAGCAGATTTGAAATTCACATGAACATTGTAAACGTCTTGACCTTGTTTTGCTTTGTGTGATCCGACTATAAAATAAAGACTCAGCTTACAGGCTGTGTCACTGTTTCCTCATCCAGGCACAGTAATCCACCTGGCCCCAACTGTATTCTCTTGTCTGTTCTCTTTAATCCTTCACCGCCTCTCCTCAGGTTCAACACTGGCCGTGCTGGATGTGGATCAAGGAAAAGCACGGGTGGAGGGACAACAATGAAAGAAAGGTATATCCATCAGAATAGTAAGATGAGGGATCCCCAATCTCAGTGGTTTGCTTCTCACGCCCACCTGCTGGCAGAGCAACCACCATCTTGAACATTGCTGGTCACTTTGGGGAAGGAAATCCAGCAAGTCTTGCACCAGCAGTTAATTGCTCTGCCCTAGAAAGGGCATACATTACTTCCACTCACAAGTTATTGTTCAGAGCTAGTGACAGCCTCACCCAAGCACAGGTGTGCCTGGAAGTGCAATCTTGTGTGCCCCGAAAGGGGGAAAGCCAAATCTATTTGGCAAAGAGCACTGATGAACACCACAGCAGTACCACAGGAGGAGACATGTTCAGAAGTGGTGTTGTGGGGGTGGGGGAAACAGGGGGGAGCAGTTAGGGTGCAGTAAGCAGAAAGAGGAAGACAGATGGCCTGGAGGAAACTTGAAGGATCTGTTTTTGTAAGCCCTTGACTGTCCTTCCTTTAAGCCCAAGAATAAAAATGTTAAGTGCTTCAACAAGTGTGACATGCAGGGTTAAATCATAGCCACACTTCCCTCCCACCCTGGAATTTCCAAAATGGCTCTGTCACCTACAGAAATTCTATGGGCTCCTGGTTGCCTCTCTAATCCTGGTGGGGCACAGACTTGCCACAACAGAACACACTGTACACCTTGAAGGAATCTGGACAAGGAGCTCCAGTATCACTTCCAACATTCCTACTTTTGAAGTTGGCAATAGACGTCAACTTCTACTCATTAAAGAATCTTTAAGTCTGGGGTGAATTCCGAAGGATGTGCCAAAAACAAACTAATTACCCAGCGTTCTGAAATGCTCTCTACTACTCAGACATCTCTGCAGGCGTCAGTCTCAGAGACAGTCATGGGCAGTTCCCCGAGTGCTAACTCCGGTCCAGTGGGCTGAGGCCCCAGGATCACGTTATTGGTGAGCAGGTGGGCACACCATGCAAACTCTGCACACAGCCTGGCTCAGGAAAGAAGCCATCCAGTAATTGGGTTTGTCAGTGGGTCTGGTGTGAGCTGTTTCCATGTCCAGGCTTTTGCCGCAGGGCTACAGCGACAGTGGGTGTGACAGAGGGGATTTTTAAAATACAACTTGGGCGAAAGGCATTTCTCTGTGTTCCAATATTGGTGCTGGATCCAGAGCAAGGTGCTGTTCAAAAAAAAAAAAAAGTGGGGGTTGAGGGGGAATCTAGGTCTCGTCTGCTGTCTCACACACTCCCTGACTTCAGGCATTTTCCAGTGCTTTCTCTACAAATGAGGACAACATATGGGGATAGATGAGATAACGTGTGCAAAGCACTATGGACTTAGAAGAAAAGCAGTCAATAAATATGGGGTATTAATAGTATGCCTCTTTTTTTAATAGCTGTTACATCTGGCTTTTTGGGGTGTTTTGCTTAGATTATAAGATGAAGGATTTAAAAAGAAAAAATACTCTACCCCAAACACACCCACCCACAAGACTTCCTCCAAATTGATGCATTTTATATTAATCTTGGACTGTTACAGATTCTTGTTTCCGGCAGGGGTTTTCCTAGCTGAAGGAAAACCTATCCGTGAGCCAGATCCTGCTCATGCCTGACTCCTCCTTCATGCTGTGAGCATGAACTCTTCCCAACCAACACTAAAAATCTGTCACCAGAAACGTACAGTTTTATATTTAAATAAAATATATTTACATATGCATACGAGTGGAGACCAATATTTTTACAAAAGCAAATGGCTTGCTGCTTAATTTGTTTTTAAGGATATGCTCCTTCAAGTTGACAAAGTGCCCCTGGAAGCTACCGTGATCCTTCTGTTTCTCCAAGTGTTTCTCAAACCAGAGGAAACCTCTGGGCAAAGGATCCACTCACGTTACCCCGCAAAAAAATCAGTCCCGTGCTGCTCAGCGTTCCTGGTCAACTGCTCTTTCCAGGGTTCACAGATGGTGGCATCTGTGGAATCTGTACCCCAGATGGACAGAATTTTGTGGGATTTGGGGGCATTGACTATATCATGACAAAATGTAGGTGCTCCACCTAGTGCAGGGGTAGGCAAACTTTTTGACTCGAGGGCCACAATGGGTTCTTAAACTGGACCGAGGGCCGGAACAAAAGCAACCTGACCATGCTGGCACTCTCATCTTGGGCTGCTGGTGAAGGAGCGGAGGGGAGAGCAAGAGAACCCTCTGCTCTTTCGGCTCCTCGGGCCGGATAGAACAGCCGAACGGGCAGGATTCGGCCCGCGGGCCGTAGTTTGCCCACGGCTGACCTAGTGCAACTGCGGGCCTTAGCCTGACAGGTTAGGAAAGATGTCTGACTACCAGCCTCAAGAAGAGCCTTTCTCCAAATTAAATTCACATAGGACAGCAAAGGACGGAGTGAGGGACACCCCAGACCCCACTGCATGACTCTGGAGCTCCTCTGCCTCCCCAGTCATTCTCCTCCCTAGAGAGGCCCAGCTTCCAAATCTCAGACAGCTCCGTGTTCCCCTCAAGGTTAACAACACTGTTTCCCACTGAACCAGCCAGAAACCACACTGGGAGTAGGTTTATTTTTACCCCAGGCTTGTCATTTATCACTATTGGAACACTAAGAGACAGCTTTTGGCTGAATACCTCATGGAATAGTCAGCATCTCCACGTAGAATTTGGCCCTCCATCTGTGCATTTATCTTCTTGGAGTGGTCCTCTCCCCCTGCCTGCCACTGTTCTTCATGGGCGGGGATATGTGTATTCAAAGCGAGAGGCTGCCTGTCTTGGGCAGGTGCCTAAGAGCTCCTGTGATGGCATCATAATGCAGCCCTTGTGATGTCATAGCTTCTTTTACAGAAACAAATCATTCAGATGATGTGGTATATTTAACCAGTGTGGTAGAAGGGGGTACAAATTTAAATATCTCATGCAAATTTCTTCAGCGCACAGACTTAACAGCAAAAACTTGCTACACTAAAGGCTCTTCTATCTGGATTTAGGTATATTTCAATTCTGAAGGCTATATTTTCCCTGGTCTGCAAGATGGAACTTGTGTTACCTGCTGATTGGATGCCTTCTAGAACCACAAAACCCATTTGATGCATTTGTTACTCCTCTTTATTTCCCATATTATAGTCAAACTATTCATTCAAGTCCTTTCTTCATGAAACTGGGCATATATCTCCTTTCTCCTCTTTCCTTTTAGTCAGGCAAATCGAGAATGACTTTAGATATTGGGCTCAACCCCAATCTCATCCCTTTTCTGTTTCCAGATTTAATTTCAAGCTCCTTCCTCCTCCCAGTTGATTTTCCCAAGCACCAGCTACTACTTCCACTCTTCTCAAACCTGACAGACACTTCTTTCTAGGTGACTTTTGATGGATGAGGACACTGAGACATCAGAACTTGCCAAGGGCACAAGTCTACACAGAGGAGAATGGAGCCCACAGTGCAGCTCAAGCCAAAAGTAAAACCTACCTGACTATACTACCTCCGAGTCAATGATAACAGAAAGGAGGGCTTTGGGTGAAGGCCAAGGGTAACCATCCATGACTTTTACACATCAAATTACAATCTCATCTAAAAACTCTGAGAGCAAAATATGTTTCTCACATAAAAACGTCCTATCTATCAAAAGAGTAATGTGCAAATTTACCATACCTCCTCTACACCAGCAAGCCACGCCCACCAGCCAATCAGGAGCGCATATGCAAATTAACCCAACCTAGATAGCTTCAGCCACCAAGCAAGCAGGAGGCTTGGGTTTCCCCAGTAATGGAGGAAGCCAAGCTTTCTGCACACCCTGGCCAGCCTAAGCCTCCACTTAAGGCTACAAAGTTTCAATTATAGAAGATAAATAAATCCCAGATACCAGGGCCTCTGCTTGGGTCACTGGGGGGTGTGGTCAGCCTGCAAACCACCACAGGCCCCTTACCCAGGTCTCTCCACCCTGATCTGAGGGATCAAGGAAACTCCCACCCTGATCTGGAACACCCTTCAGGGCAAACCAGCTGGCCCCCTCCCATGCACCAGGCCTCTATCCTATCTAATAAAAGAGTAATATGCAAATTGACTGTCACTCCAACACAAGATGGCTGCACCCATGTGGTCAAAGATGACTGACCCCATGTGGACACAAGATGGCCACTACAAGATAGCCAGCAAAGGAGGGCAGTTGGGAGGGACCAGGTCTGCAAGGGAGGGCAGTTGGGGGCAATCAAAACTGTAGGGGAGGGCAGTTAGGAGCAACCAGACAAGCAAGCTGAGTGGTTAGGGGCAATCAGGCAGGCAGGTAGGTGAACAATTAGGAGCAGCCAGCAGTCCCAGATTGCAGGACCTATGGGATCAGGCCTAAAATGGCCATTAGACATCCCCAAAGGGGTCCTGGAATGGAGAGGGTACAGGCTAGGCTGAGGGGACCCCCCCCCAACAACCTGTGCACAAATTTTGTGCACTGGCCCTCTAGCTTATAAATAAGTACTAAAGCCAAATTCAGAAACAAAATACCCTGGAAAAAGTCAAGGCCTCTTTAGATCACTCTATGGTTCTGAGAATGGCGCTGGGGCCAGGGTCCTGCCTGGGGGTCCTGTTATGCTGTAGTGTGGGGAAGCAGTGACAGCTATTCGGGGGATCAGTAAGGATGGTGAGTCTATTATGCTCAGCTGTCTGCCTTCTGCTGAGGAATTGGGGTTTCCCCAACTATCACCCTGTGCCCTGACCCCTCACAGCCTTATCAAGGGCATGTTTGCCTCTGGCATTCCCTTAGGGAGTTTAAATCACCAGCAATGAAAACCCAAAACTCTGGGTGTGTGGCTCTTATTTTTCATTGAGGCAGCCTTCCCAATGCCCAGTTATAAGTCAGAAATCCAACACTGTCCCTGAGGTTGCTCCAAGATGCCCCTGCATGACCAGGCACAGAGCTTCAATTTATTCTTCATTACAATACCAGCATATTTCATAGTAAGCAATCACTGTGTAAAAATTCCATCCTACATCCTCCTATAGATCCCTGGCAGAAGGTCAGTGGGGTGTTTCCCTCTGGTGCTTGCCTGACTCAGATCTCTCTCCTCTCCCTATGGCTGCCTGGAGGAGGCTGAGGTTCCAGGTTTTCTGGTTTCAAAATAAATTGGCAGAAATCTGAAGCGATGCCAATACCGCCCTCCTGCCCGCAGGCAGCTGGGTCCCAGTGGGAGGTCTCTTAGCAACCAGGCTCAAATCAAATATTTGGGCATCTGGACACATTCCGATTGGAATGAGCTCATGAACAAAAACTTCTGTTTCCCTCAACCCCACTACTGAGGGTTTTGATGAGATGCTGAGCCCCTTGGTTGCCTCCCATGCTGGATGAGTCTGTGACTCACACGGACCATTAAATGAGAGGCAGCCCAGACTGGCAGGCCAATGACCTGACTTCTATTCCTGGTTTGACATGTACCATTGGACAAGACACTGGCACTTTCTTATGACTGTGCCCACAGAGAGCCCAAAGTTTTCATCTGGCCCCTCTGCAGCAGCCTTTTCAACAGAAAGCAGTGTCCCCGGCCCGTAGAGGGCAGGAGCTCGGGTTCAGTGCAGAAGTGAGCCTGGAGGAAGGAGGGTTTCGGGGTGCTCTCCTCCTCCACCTGCTATCTCCTCCTCCCTCTACCTTCCCCGTGAATGACAAAAGGCAAATGGGAAGGAGAAGGGGCAAATGGCTGCTAGCCCTTTGCAGAGTTTCCTATCTTTTACTTTCCAACCCCGATTCCCAGGTTTATGCCATCCCAGCACACTCAGGAAAGACTAAATACATTGAATTTGGCTCCGGGTGCTAAATCAAAATTGTATCATCAAGAACCAATGAGCTTTATCTCAGCTTTTATACCCGTAAAATGGGGCTTTCGGACCCTGGTCTCTGCATGTCCTAAGAGATGAACTAGTCAGGGCTCCCCTCTCTCAGCCAGCGTCACCACCCCTCCTATCACTGGATGTCCATCATATCATCCCATTGACCACTCCAGTGGCTTATTTCTGTTCTCACAGATGTCTAACCTCTTCATTGAGCCCCAAAGGTAGATGTCATCTCTCAGGGCTCCTGTGCCTTCAAGTCACCTGGCCCACAGCCCTGGGGTCAAGCAGTGCTGGGTCCTAAAGAAACACATTGAATTGAATAAGGACCCAAACCCCCTGGCCCTGGGGAAGCTCGAACAGGGCATCTTGGAGAGCTCCTGGCCATAGGAAAGAGAAGTGAGCGGGCAGTGAGCAGGGAAAGAGCTTGGCTCCGGGGCCAGCAGCATTGGTCTGCCTCGGCCACTCTCTAACTGCTGGGAAAGTTGCATAACCTGTCTCGGTCTCCATTTCCATCTGGAAAATGGAAATACGATAGTATTTATTTTACTAGATTGCTCTAAGAAAATTATCTAGTAACTGTAAAGCATCTAACCCAAAGGCAGTCAATAACTGGTAGATCTTATTGTTGGAGTGACTTTTTCACCCGATCATTTGTACATTAAATAAAACATATTTGGGTTACTCAGTCATTCTGATTACAAAATTACTTTCGTTATCTCTTTCAAAAGCTGCAGAGGAGTATGGAATGAGGTCATCAAGCACTTCACCTTCTATGGCTTCAGATAAATTATATTATCATTTTTTTAAATCACCCTTGGCTTTAAAAAGTGTCTGTGGCCACAATAGCTGATAGAGCATTTATTAAAATAATGTTTGTCCAAGGAATTGCACAAGTTAATGGTTAGGCTGTAACACTGACTCTGCGTTCCATACTGCACGACCCCCTTCCCTGATCTGCTTTGGAAGAAGCCTGGGCTTCCCTCTGGGAGACTCGGGATCCGTTTTTGTTGATTTTGTTCATAATACAGAAAATGCCAGGCTTCAAGCACTCAAAGACCTGCTCCTTTTGAAATAAGCCTGAACAGAGGCTCGACAATAGACACATTTTATCCTTTTCACTGTCATCAGCAAACAGAGCAGCCCGCATTATCTGTAGCCCTAAACTAGAACCAGCCCACAGGTTCAGCAAGTCTGGACCATGTTTTCACAAAGCAACGAAATATGATACTCTCACTTACGGGGCAAAGACTCTAGTCAAAACAATACCACGTGAAGAACTAAAACACAGTAACAAAGACTGATCTAAAAACCAGGTTTATAAAATAATAAAAGGGAATCAGATCTTCTAAATAGTAGAAGCTGTTGCAAAGGATTGAGCTTAACTCCCAAGAGTACATTTTTCTAATATATTTTTCTTTTAAAAACATGAACTTGGATTAAGTCCTTGGTTATCTTTCCAAAGCAACTGTTTCTATTGAGTATTTATGGAGGATCTACTATGCACCAGGCATTGTTAGGGAAACAATAGTGAAAAAATAAATTTGCCATACTCTTGGAACTTACATTCTAATCTGGGACAGAGATAATAAACGAACATGTTATTATACCACTTTACCAAAAAAATGCACATTTAAATTTCACAGCCACACTGTCAAGTGGCTAGGGCGTAATGAACACATCTGGTAGGTGAGGGAACAGACTTGGCCAACATCAGGTAACCAGTAAGTGACAGACCAGGATCTGAACCTAGATCATCTGGTACTTTCACTTCTGGCAATCGCAGACTAAGTAATTCAGATCAACGCTCCTACCAAAGGCAGCTTAAAAAGCTGGATAAAATATTTGTTTAATTTTCTTAAAATCATCAAAGCAATAAAAAGGTAGTGAACTAATACCTTCCAAATCTAAGAGAAGACAAACCCGAGAATGGTTATCCAGCCCACAAAGCTTTTTTCCAAAGGCCTTTGTCTATCTGGAAAGAAAACAACTTTGAAAATAAGATCTTGTTTTAATACCCTCACAAGGCCAAAGCCCAAAGCCTGCCCAAGTTGGGGATTCAAATAAACCACTCTCCACGGGGTGGGGGTGAAGGGGGGGTGGGATATGTGTCCCTCAGGCTTACCGGCAGGTTGACTTCATCACTGAGTCCTAGGAATCTTAAGCTTTACACTTAGATTAAGGTGGGAAGCGCCCTCAGCACCTGGCAGACACACGTGAAAAGCCTCTCTAGAAGGACATTCTACCATTATTCATGAATGCATAACACAAACATTACAGATACATAACAATGTGTCATTAGATAATCTCATCACGGTGCGAACATCATAGCGTACACTTACACAAGCCTGGGTGCTATGGCCCACTACACACGTAGGCTGCATGGTACAACTTATTGCTCCGAGGCTACAAACCTATACAACATGCTACTGTACAAAATGACAAGAGATCAAAGCAAGCACAAGAGAAAAAGGTGCAATCAAGAGACGCAGTAAACAGGAGCGGTCTGAGGCTGCTGCCAGCATAACACAAACATACTGTTTCACAGCAAATGTCTTCATATATAAGTAGAAAGAGTACACTCTAAAATGATTTTTAAAAAAGTATCGTATAGTAAATACATAAACTAGTAACATGGTTGTTTATACTAGAGGCCTGATGCGCAAGGGGCTCAGCCCTTGTAGCCCCGGCTTCATCCGGAAGGTCCTCAGGAGGGTCCTTCTGCTGTTCAGTCTAATTAGCATATTAGCTCTTTATTAGATAGGAGGATAATTACCAAGCATTACGTACTCTACGTGATTGCATATGCTATACTTTTATATGACTGGCAGTAGGATTGTTTACACCAACGTCACCCAAACACATGAGTAATGCATGGCACTATGACATCACAATGACTACTACATAACTAGGCAACAGAAATCTTTCAGCTGCATTATAATTACAAGCCACCAATGTTGGATGTATGGTCCCTTGTTGACTGAAACATTGTTACATGACTCTGTGTGTATGTGTGTGTTTGTATTTCAAGGACTAATGCTCACTAAGAGAATTGAAGCACCCAAGAAAACAGGACATTATAAGCAAGAATAGTAGAAACAGCCAAGAGTGGAAACAGGCCCACAAAAACCTTAGAAATGGGAATTCTTAGATATAGACTACAAAACAACTCTACTTACAATATTCAGAAACATAAATGCTGCACTTGTAAATTTTGACAGGGAACTGGAAACTATAGAAAATAGCATTAAAAAAAATTTTTTTTAAGGTCCAAAATAGAAATTCTCAAACTGGGAAATGTAATCATTGAAGTTAAAGAACCCAGTGACTGGGTTCACAGCAGATTATCACAGCTGACGTGCTGCAGTGAGAATCAGTGAGCTGGAGGATACGTCAGAAAAAAACTATGCATAATTCAGCTTGAAAAGTGGGAAAATATTGAAAAGATGATGCAGTTAAAATGTCTAAAATACATTTAATTCGGCATCCAGAGTGGAAAGAGATATTCGAACAAAGGCAATATTTGAAGAGAGAATAGCCAAGAATTTTCTAGAACTGATGACTGACATCAACTCAGTTTCAAGAGTCCAACATATCTCAAGCAACATAATTCTTTTTTTTAAACCCACGCTTAAGTACAACGTAGAGAAATTGTAAGGAAGGAAACCAAAGTGAAACCGCAACCCTGGAGCGTCTGTGGCGAACTGTGGCGTTCTCCCGCTTTCTCAGAGCCTGCTTTCCACTCACCCCTCTCTCCTCCGGTGAGCGGTGGCCTACACCAAGTTTTAAGTGGCTCTCTTTTTACATAAGCAGAAATGCCACTTGTTTCCAAAACATTTCTAAATGCTACTATAAGTTAGAATGATGAAATATGCCATTTCAACCAGAGAGCCGAGAAGAATGAATTTTTAACTCATAAAAGCAAACAAATCAGCAAGGTCCAGCAGATGACAAGATGAGGACAATACAAGTTATGGCAGGAAGTCATACATTAATTTGTGAGTGAGTGAATTCTCACATAGTGAGGCAATTCTGCCAAGCACTTAGCAAGAATATTGACTACCACAGAGGTGTCAGACAGACTCTCTAACTTATTAATTAGGAAAAAGAAAAACTTCATCTTATTTATGTAACCTTCTCCCAAATTATACATTATTTGCTGCAGGTTCTTACAATATGAAGATTATTTGAACCTAGGATGAAAATGGACTTACATGAAATTACAGTGTATTGAGTCCTTTCAAGAAGCACAGCCCTGTGCTTGGACCTAAGCACCAGCCCTACTGAGCAGGAAAAGATGGCCGTGACCCTGAAATAGTCACAGTGCTATGGCACATCCCCCATTCTACACCAAAACAGCCTCCCTGGGGTCTCTGGCTCTTGCCCCCAGCTTCTAGAAGCCCTACGATCCTGTGCAGGAAAGGGCAAGACATACTTGGAAGGTCACTAGACCGGAAGTCTGGATCAAAGGGCTCAGGTTCAGCCCTGAGATAACCACACCCAAAGCCTCAGAGGCAAGAAGATAAAGAGGTTAGAACAGAACAAACCTTGGGGAGAGGCAGGGGTCAGTAGGGATGGGCGTGTTCTGCTAAACCTCGGGGTAGTGATGAGGGGTGTTTCTCTCTTTCTGGCAGGTCCAATCCCAGAAGGAACCCAGACACAAGAGCAGGGTTCCCCGATGTCCCCAGATGTGCTGCAATGCCCCCTGCACCTCTGTGTTCCCCTCCCCTCCTTCAGTCTCTGCCTCTGTCAGAACCTGAGAAGCAGCGTTTAGACAACAGGTCCCCTTTGGCTATGGCCCCATGCTTGACACTTTTAGTCACCACAACTGAGAAGCTGCAAGCCAAGCTGCAGCCCCAAAGCCACTCTGTGGCAAAGCAGATCCCATAACAAGCTAATTAGTGATGAAAATGCAGCTTCTTCAAGCAGTTTTATCACCAATCTGAGCTGACAGCACAGGGACACGCACAGGGCTGTCACAGGCCACCCTCGTTCTTCTCTCTCTCTCTCTCTCTCTTTCTCTCTCTCTCTCTCTCTTTCTCTCTCTCTCTCTCTCCCCACCTCCGCAACCCCCGTCCCCAAGGCTTTACTACTGCATTCTGCCTCAAACCCCAGCCCCACCTAATGTCCTCTGTTACCCCAGGAGCGTGTTATTAGCACACTCGCGCTCTGCACATGAAATGGTACCCAGGAGAAATCCCCTTCATCTCGGGGACCCTTTATAGTCTCTCAGGGGTGTTCATGTTGTGGAAAGCCACAATTATGAAACGATGGATTGCATGGCACCAGGGGAATTTGGGGGTTACAGATAAGAGACTTGCTGTCCCGTTAAGCAGTTATATAAAGCTCTCCAGTCATCATTGGTTGCAGCCCTACAAGGGAGCACAAAGTAGCCACCTTCCAGACCAACCTGTGCCCAGAAGAATAGCTACCTTCATTGTCCTCAAATGTTCAAGGGTAACTTTGCTGCTCCATCACTGTCTGTGGGCCACATGCTTCGGTTGGCTTTGCCGGTTCTGAGGATGAATTTACACCAATTCTTTCATCTACCGCCTTGGTTAGCTCCCTGCCCTGTAACAGTGGCAAACGCTGAGAAAATGTCTGGCTGTTGGCTGCAGCCATGGAAAAGAGCACAGCTCCCTGGTTTAGACCTGGCTAAACCTGTTCTTAATGTGCAGAGGACAAGGAGGGTAGATGTACCTGCCATACAGGTATCCTTAGCATGTGGCAACTCTATGATTCCTACGGGCTCAAATAACCAGAAATTACAGCCTGGCAGCCCATGGGCTCACTTGAGCTGATAGATAAGACTTGTTTGGCCGCAGATTGTTTTTGTTTTAAGTTGCCAACATTTAAAATGTAGGTGATTTCATACAAACACCTGGATTCTTTGCTGCTCTTGCAAAACCAGAAGCTCTGGCAACACTTCTGACGAGCTGTCCTCACTTGAATAGTCCTACTTTGAGGCAGGGCACTCCAACCACCAGAGTTCTACCGATGCCGACCCAGGTTTTTGGAGGACCTGGTGCTTATATAACTGGGGGGTGACCACTCTAAAAAATAAATCAAGTTAGCATCTTGGCAATTTTAACTATAAAATTGCTAGGGTTCCTCTAAGGACCTGAGTAAGTGATGGGTCTCAAAGACTCTATGTCATGAGCTTCCACAGTCAATCCATCTCAGGCCTCACCCCTGGCCTCTGGCTTCGCTCCCAGCCTAGTGCCTGCGTGTGCTGCCTGCCTGCCCGCCCCAAGAATCCTCTGGCTGTGACCCTTTGTCTATATTTTGTGGCCCACAGTTCCTGCCACCATTCCAACCCTGATTTCTGGCATGAACACAGCTAGCACTGGCTCTGGGAGGTAGGCCCCACCCTCCCTAAAACTCTAGTAACTAAACTGAAGGATGACTTCATTTATTTTAAAGGGTAGTAAAAAGAAGTCTTTATGCTTGATAATCCCCTCTCCTTTTCGAGGTTAAAAGGAGAGGAGTCGCCAAAACCGGTTAGGCTCAGTGGATAGAGCATCGGCCTGTGGACTGAAAGGTCCCAGGTTCGATTCCGGTCAAGGGCATGTACATTGGTTGTGGGCACATCCCCAGTAGGGGGTGTGCAAGAGGCAGCTGGTCGATGTTTCTCTCTCATTGATGTTTCTCTCTGTCCCTCCATCTTCCTCTCTGTGAAAAATCAATAAAATATTTTTTTTTAAAAAAAAAAAAAAGGAGAGGAGTCCAAGCGCCTACCTAGAGTTCATATAGAAAGTGATTTCTTCCCATCCTGGATATCTAGAAACAGCACAGAAAGTGAGGAGAACACCAAGTCACTTTCCTTCCCATCTGGGATGCTCATTGGCTCACCCATTGTCCACTGGTCTGTAAATGAGCTTATTGGTGGGGAGGGGGATGGAAGGGAGACATACCAAAACATGTTTTCCAAACAGCAGTAAACGGTATTGCCACAATGAGATTAGGAATGAGATAACCAGCAATACTTATTTATTGAGCACTACTGGGTGTTAGACTACCTCCTGCGTACCCAGTACTGTACCAGATGGCACACGGTGGCTGCTCTGCGGGTACTTGTGGTCTAGTTTCAGAAACAGGCAGCCACACAAGACAGGTGGATGAAGGGAAATGTCAAAAAGGCTTGCAGGAATCCGGGGGCTGGGTTGGGAGGATATTTCTGCAGCAGAGGTGACCACAGGAGCCGGGATGGGCAGGGGGCAGCACCGAGGAAATTCCCGATGGGCAGAAGGGTCTGGGGAACAGGAGGTCTGAGTCTGGAGGGCCAGAGGATGAGCTGGGAGCAAAAAGAAATAAAAAGGAAAGTAGGTAGGGAATCCATTAGGAAGGGACTTGAATTCTACTTAAAGGTCTTTGGATTGTCTGACTCAGTGATAGACAATAAATATAACAAAAGTTCATGTGGATAGTGCTCTTCAGCCTACTGAAATAAACATTGTGATTTAGTTCCATTTCATTCTTACTTGTACTCTGCGTCACATGAGACAGGTTTATTCTAGAAGATCTGGAAGATAGCAAAATCTAAAAGCTGCATTTCATCAACCAGTGATAGCCACTATTAACATTTTGGCATGTTTTCTTCCTGTTTTATTTTATTTTTTAATCTTTATTGTTGCAAGTATTACATATATCTCCCTTTTCCCCCATTGATGCCTCCCACCCCCCTCCCTTTCCTGTTTATTTCTAAACATAATGTGTGTGTTTTTTTTCAAAAATGGCACAAGTGTATCTATTTTTACTGTCAATGTATATTCTTTGAAAACATGATGTCCCTCTTCCCCTTGTAGTACCTGGGCCTGGAATGGGGCCTCCGCCGTTCCCTCTACCTCCAGACCACGAGCCAGCTTCGGGCGTTCCTGAAAAGGTATAGTAAGCAAGATTCCAGCGCTCTGCACACAGGGATGCACTTCCTGAGGGAGTGAGTGTAGAGGGAAGGGGGAAGGGGAGTGTGGGGCCGGGGGAAGTAAATCACCACCTGCTATTCATAAAACTAAATCAGAAGAAAATATCAAGGGAAAGAAAAGAGATATTAAGAGGTCAGGAAAACATAGAACAGAAACCATCACGTGAGGAAAGTGATCTAGAAACTGACAGCAAAGGTGTGCTTGGACCAGACACCACATCCCTCAGGAAATGGGAGATGAAAATGTAGAGATAACTGAGGAGGTGACGGATCAGACTGCCACTTACACCCTAAATGACAGTGAACTACAGAAAGCCACTGACTTGTCCACAGATGCCAAAGAGCCGAATCCTCACTTGGCCATTCTGTATGCCAAGAGAGCCAGAGTCTTCACCAAATTACAGAAGCCAAATGCTGTCATCAAAGACTGAGGCAGAGCAATTGAAATGATCCTGATTCAGCTCAGCCTGACGAGTGCTGAGGGAAAGCGCACAGACTCCTGGGCCATTTAGAGCAGCCTTGCCCTTGCATGTGAATTGGAATGTGATGAAGACGCTGGTGCAATGCTGAAGGAAGTTCAACCAAGAACGCAGAAAATTGCAGAACATCCAGAAAGTCTGAGCAAAAATGTGAAGAGTGGGTGATCAAAGAAAGACTTGAAGCATTCAGAAGGCTCCGGAAGAACACGAGAGAGTCCAGAGGGGAGAAGAAGCCTGGAGACAACCAGGAGCTCAATGTGTTTTTTCCCCGGTGGCTTTCCTGGGGCGTGCCTGACCGGGAGGAGGCATGCCTGAATGGCAGGGATACCTGAGTTCCATGAAATTCTTAGTGATCCCGAGGTTCTAGCAGCCATGCAGGATCCAGAAGTCATGGTGGACTTCCAGGATGTGGCCCAGAACCCTGCAAAAATGCCAAATTATCCGAGGAACCCAAAAGTTATGAATCTCATCAGTAAATTGTCAACCAAATCTGGAGGTGAAGCATAGTGCCTCTCTGACAAATAAAGCCCTCACTGAAGGAAAAGCAACTTAGACCACCCACCCAATGGATGAAATTCATTCAGATGATATTTTCCTACTAAGAATTACAAACGTTAAACACTTTTAAACCATAAAAAATATTTTAAAACAAATAAAAGTAAAAGGGTATGTTAATCCCTACTTTTTCTTTACTAAAAAAAAAAAGAAAAGAAAAGAAAACACAATTTCACTAGCTGTGTAATATTCCATTTTTTTGGCAAATGTTAATGATTACTGTTTGTTGAACATTTAACTTGCCTTCAATTTTTTTAGTATTATAAATAATGCTGCAGTGAACATCCCAGTCTTTATAGATTGGTCTACACCTTTACAATTCCTTCGTGATATGAAATTATTAGAGCAAAGGGTGTGAGTATTTTTAAAACTATTGATATATATATTGACAATTTTTTTAAAGGATTTTGTCAATTTACCCATTTATCAGGAGTACAAGAAAGGGCTTGTTTTCCTGCATCAGATGTACCTTAGAGTTAATTATTATTTTTTAATCTATACTCATTTGATAAATAAAAAATGAACTCACAGAATCACATCTAAATAATCATTTTTGTCACGTGTGTTTGAAATACTTTACATGTATTTTATAATGTATTTTCCCATGAATTATCTTTTGCTCATTTTTATTGTTACAAAGTGCTTGTCATTTTACATTTTAAAATATCTTAATATATTTGATTGCTGCTTGTTATGTTTTAATTTTGCTTGATATTTTGATCAAAAAATGTTTTAAATTTTATCAGTAATTCAATCTACTGATATTTCCCTTTTTAAATTCTTCCACTGATCTAAAAAAAAATTACAGTATCCTTTTCTATTCTGAGATCCCTTATATTTTCTTTTGGATTTTTTTTACGCTTTCATTTTTACATTTCTCTGGTAAGCCACCCAGAATTAATTTTGATATGCCTTTACCTTCAAAGGTGAAAATAACTATAACCTGAGACTTCTCCCAGATAGTCCATTTTCCCACCATCATTCATTAAATAAATTCATCACATTAGCAATGTCATATACTCTTGTCTGTGTTCTGGAATCAGCTTCCTGGCTAGCTTCTCTGTGTTTTATTATTTAGGCCTTACTTGCTGTAAAATTGCAAAATACATATGAGAACTTTTCATAGTTTCAAAGATATTGTGTGCATGTGCTTTCATAAATAATTCTATTTGAAAATAAAGACAATTCATCTCTCTTGTTTCTTTTTTCCTAGTTATTAAGCATGTAAAAGACAGCGTGTCATGTAAAAGACAAACATTCTGAGAAACATGTCTGGATAAACCTGAGAAAGGATCCTGTAGTTCTGTGCCTCTTATTTGGTGGAAATAAAATTAAAGATAAAAAGTGTGGTCTGGTTATTACAGTGGAACAGTCATTGCATTGGAAAAAATGAAAACAATAGGGCAGTGAAATCTTAAAATAAACTTGCTTTGATTTAGTTTTTAAATTGGAAATGTGTGTTAACCTCAAGGAAACGTGCATCCCAAAGCCGAGCATTGGAGGTAGAAAGTTTGGATATTAGGAGCTTTACTTTCTTAAACCAAAACCTTTGGGGATAAGCAGTGAATGTAGAAGTGGAGCGGAATGCACTTCTTAAGAAATGATGCATGAATCGCTGGCTATATGCTGAACGTTGTCCACTAGGGTTCAAAGTCCTCTCTGAAGTGGCACAGCAGTGGTGCTGCCTACACCTTCACAGCACCTTCAGTGTGGGATCAACTATCAAGGATCTGGTTCTTCATCTGGTACCATTATAATAACCTAGTTATTATTTAACTGGAAACCACAAATGAAAGCTGTAATATAGACACATGCCCAGTAAGGTCTAGGTGACATGCGAGAGGAGCTTACCTGTCAGTCACACCTGAAAACAAGACAGTGGCCAGAATAGGCGTGACCACTGCAACAAAGGGAATTCTCTCTCTCTCTCTCTCTCTCTCTCTCTCTCTCTCTCTCTCTCTCTGCCTGACTCCTGGCTTTCAGGGCTTTGCATGCTCTGCATTTGCCCACATAACCCATAGCCATGTGGACTCCACACAATAAAGGAATGGACTTTAACTAGCCTGATGCTACCTTGGACCCAACCCCACCATGGAAACTCTGGACACTGGCCCTGCTTTTGGCTCTGCTAAGGCCCCCGCTGCATATTTTCCAGGACTGGTTTAAAGATAATGGGACTTTGCAAACCAAAGGCTGTAACTTTGTGAAAATAAAACATTTTACCACATCCCATCCCACTATGGGGCCTCTGGAAATTCTTATTCTAGCATTACCCTGAGAACCCCACTCCCATTAGTGATGGAGAATTGCAATCCATCCAATCCTGCAACACCACGTCCATGTATAACATACTGAAACCACCCTGCCTTGTAGCCTTTGCTATCATTACACGTTACATTACAGCCGAGTCCAACCAGCCTACTGGATCACAACATGGTGCCTATGAGGCCCTGCTCATTCATTTTCCTACAATCCTTGCACCCCCTTAACTAGCCTTAGGAAATGAGTGCCCTGGTTCACAGGCAAACTCTGAGCAAGCTGAGTCAGTGCAACCCCTCGCCATCACTAGGAAGCAATCAAGGTGTCCCTCCTTTTAGATGAGGTAAGTCAGTCTGCCTCAGCTGCTCAGTTTTGAGTTCTTGCAGAACAAGGTCTGTGCTTTATTTATTACAGTACTATCAATGGGTGGCATCAGACCCTCAGTATTTTCATGTTTCTTGAATGAATGAATGAATGAATGAATGAATTGCACATTCATAAGATAGTCAGTTACCAGGGGATTGAACTAAACAGTAGTTAGCGTCAGTTATGATCTTAGCTATGTGAACATTTCTGCATGGCCTAACTATGTATGTGATTACTTTCATCTAGCTATGTATTTTGAAAAGCCCCAAAAGAATGTCAAAAAACTATGTGTGGTGAGCAGTATCACATCCCTGTCTTCTTGGAGCTAGAAGGCAGCCTCAGAGGTTTTCTGTAGGTGAGTAAGTAGGATGAGGGGAGGGAGAGGCCTGTGCATGGGAGCAGGTACACACATGTCGCCATTGAGAACAAACCCTGGTCCAGGAAGACAGACCCATGAAGCATCCGATTTTCTTTGGGTTGTGTTTTCAAGGAAAGAGATGTTACTGAGGAACGTATAAAAATGAGGAAATTGATTATATCTAACCTCCTTTCCAGCCCTGAAATTGTATGAATTCAGGACAGTTTGTCCCAAAACTGCCATTATTTTTAAAAATATTTTAAAATGGCAGTCCTGAGTGAGGAACCAGCCCTCTTTATGGCGATTAGTTGGTTTTCCTTCATTCACAGCGATTTCCTCACTGCTTTATATATGTGGTAAGTACATATATGACCGCACTGCATTGACCATCACAAAAGTATTGCAGGTGCAGAAATGAAACATTTCAGAGGCCAGTCGAACCATTAATTGCATCAGAAGGAAGGCTGTTCACACTGATTCCATCTTAATCTCAGAGTTGTTTAGAAAAGGATGGCAGCCTGGGCTAACAGAAGGCTGCCTAGAAAGGGAGTGACATTCCCTACTAGAGGGAACCCGTGGGCCACTCCAATAACCGGGGAATGAGACAGGTAGCCAATGTTTACTATCGTCTGGAAAGAAATGCAGCTAAGGCATCAAACTCACCACAACCAGTCTACCTTTAACAGCCCCGGTCCGTGTTTATGTTGTTCATTTGTCAGGTCGTTAAAGACATGGTTATACTCAGCACACCCAGGAAAGCCTCGGCTCAGTCACCGTGAATTCCAAATAAGGAGTGTCTGAGCTCAATGAAACTGCATTACCGATTGAAATTCATCTTTTCATGATTTGCCGTAAAAACTTGGGCACAGAGCCAGCCCTGGTTACCCACTCCTACAGCCTTCGTTTTGCTGGTTCTGAGGCTAATTTTTAACCTCAATCTGAGTTCTTTCCCTTGATTCTGGGTTCCTAGGCTGGATTTTTGTCCTTCCCCCCATATCATACCCTGAGCTGCTGTAAACTCACAAATGCACATTAATTTCAATATTAGCCTAAGTAAATCCCATAAATAATGGATTCCAGAAGCAAATCGGAATTTTTTTTAAGCCTCCTAATTGTCTGGATTAGCACAAAGGCACCTGCAGAGAACACACGGCAACTGCAGGCAGGAGAGACTGGTGGTTAGGAAATCAGGCTTTGGCACTAGGTAGAGCTGGCTTTACCCTCAGCTCTACCTGTGGTTTAACTCTCTGTGCTCTAGTGTCCTCATCTGTGAAATAGGTGATAATGTATATAAATACCTGGGCCCACTGCCCAGGACACAGACAGACTCATGAAATAAGGGCTATTCCAATCATCAGCAGTAAAGAATTCCTTGTAAGCAGGCATTAAGTGCTTCCCTTACATTAAGAAGGGACAGAAAAAATAAAATTGCTTTTCTATTTCCCACCTGCTAACATGTGAACAGAGCTTGAAAATGCTTTTATGCTGGGACAAGGAATAGTTAAAATATTAGATAACCCAAACCTCCATTCTGTGAAACAGGCCTCCCGCTTGGGAGTCAGCACTTGAAACAGCTCAGCTCTCTCTAGAGAGTGATGTGTAGGAAGCCACTGGAAATTAGGCCAGTCAGGTGGACTGAACAAAAGCATAAAGCCATTGCTGGAAGCCTGCCAGACCCACTGACTTAGAAGAATGACACCCAGGACATGTGGAAGATGATCATTTCAGCCACAGTTCTGTGAGGGTGAGAGTGACTTCACTACCTTACAACCCAGCGCAGCCCCAAGAGAGAACCAGGAGCCTCACTTCTCACCTCATTACCAGGAGCCCACCCAGACTTGACAAAGGAAGATCTACCCAAAAGCTCCAGGATAGATTGGTTTTGGGATTCAAAACACATTTTCCTCAAAAAAAAGTTTTCACAGCTGATTGAAAATTGAATTTTGCATGCTATGGGGACCCAGATAACCTGATGAAAAGTAAACACAAACCCATACATAGCTAAGTGGTTGGAAGTAGGAGACCTCCTTGATTGAAATGTCAAATATATCTTCCCCACAACTCCCTTTTTATAAAGGACCTGGAAATTGCCAAGTTGTTGAGGCTCAATGGTTGAGCACTGATTTATGAACCAAGAGGTCACCAGTTAGATTCATGATCAGGCATATGCCTGGGTTGCAGGCTTGATCCCCGGTGAGGCATGCAGGAGGCAGCCAATGGCTACTTCTCTCTCATCAATGCTTTTATCTCTCCCTCTCCCTTCTTCTCTTCCCAAAATCAATAAAATGAAAAATAAAAAAGACCTGGAAATATAGGAAGGACCATGTAATAAGAGAAATACAGAAAGACGGAGTTCGAAAGCCTTGAAGTTTGTCTAAATCATTAACTTACATATAAACTGAGATGTAACAAGGGAGATCCCCAAATATAAAACCCTAAAGAGATTAAATTAGATGAGGAGAGACATAATTACTGTGTAAACAGATTTTTGTAGTTTGAGATGATTGAAGGTCAATATCTAAATAAATCAACAATCCATAGGAAAATAAAATCACAGAAATGGTATTTATAATGTCTAGTTTCAACCAAATAATGAAAAGACATAGAATAAAAAAAAAAGTTGTCACAAATAGTTGTTAGGTGTCTTTTTGTGTGGGTTTTTTGTTGTTGTTTTTATGATCAGATACACCAAAGACTCCATAGTTAATGGTGTCACCAAAGGGTAGCCATGAATTTGAACCCTGAGGCCAGTAGCTTGGTTTTTTTGGTTTTTTATTTCTTTATTGATTAAGGTATCACATATTTGTCCTCATTCCCCCATTCCCATCCTAAACCCCTCCCCATGCATACCCCCACCCTTCTGTTGTCCATGACCACCGGTTAGGTTTATATGCATACATACAAGTCCTTTGGTTAATTTCTCCCCCTTTGCCCTCCCCTACCTTTCCTCTGAGGTTTGACAGTCTAAGTGAGATCATGTGATACAAGAATTACACTTAAAAGAACCAAAAATGAGACAAGCAATAATAGTTATGCTGAGAGGCAAATGAATCAGTCTGTAGTAAGTTCCTTTCTGGGCCAACAGTTCTTTTGAGTCCCAATTTCAAAGTCAACAGTTCCTTATGTGTACATGTCAGCCATGATATTTCAATTCTGGATGGTGGACAAATGGTGGTAATGCAGGTCGACCCTCTCTGGTTTGATCCTGAGCAACCTGTAGCGATGAACAGCTGCTCACTGCTAGTATGGCAAGGCATCATCAGTGTCTTCCATCTCTGGACTGTTTCTCTTCTGTCTTCATGGCTGGAGCAGTTCTGTCAATTCCTCTCTGTTGCAGGAATCCACATGGTCTTGGCGTTGTTTTCTGAAAATATACAAACAAATTCTTGACCAAAAGTTAATAAAGGAATCTTTTCTATAAATTTGACTTGGGATCCTTTTTCATTTTTTGCCCAAATGATTTTCCTTTGACTTGTTTTGACACCATGTATGGTTTTTTATAGGTGTCTTTCTGTTAGCATTACAAATGAAAGCTCATTTTCTTCAACAGAGGTGGGGCACAGACTCTTACCGCCCCCGCAACTTGGCAGGGGCCTGAACCTTCACCCCTTCTGAGGAATATCTCCTGCCCCCATGGCTGATTCGCTTCCCATGCACAGCTCAAATTGGGACCCAGGTAATAGACAGAGAGTTGGCTGACAGGAGCTACCCTGTCACTGCAATAAGACTTGTTTGAGTTGTCTTGTACCCATGATGTGGGGAAGTGGGTTTTTGATATCCAAATCCAGCCTAGTCTACCCAAGAAGGCAAATAATCCTTTCCATTAATACACACAGGGTAAAATAAGATTGGTAAAATAGTGTCAAGTTTGACAGTAGAATAGTAGTCAATTTCTCAGAGATAATTAAGTTGGCTAATTAAAATAAGCAAATATTCTAGAAAAATTGATTGTACTATACAAAAAGCTGTTTCTAAAGTGTTAACAAAATTCTTACTGGCATCTCATCTCATGTAAAATTGCATAACATGTAATGAACCTAAAGCAGTCATATTTTAGTGCAAATAATTAAAATGTAAAAGCTATCAAGACTACATTATGAAATTTCCAAAAGCCTCCTAATATTTAAATTTTAAAAAGGGGGTGATAGTGAAAAAATATCATGTAAGGAAAAATATCCTGAGAGTAAATTACATCTAGAAAATTTGTACTTTAGAAAATTAACTTTCTATATATTTTTTATTTAATTAATTTTTATTTAATTAACTTTTATATATTTAAACCCACTTCCTCACACCATGGGTACAAGACAACTCAAACAAGTCTTATTGCAGTGACAGGGTAGCTGCTGTCAGTCAAGTCTCTGTTTGTTACCTAGGTCCTGATTTGAGCTGGGCATGGGAAGCAAAGCAGCCATGGGGACAGGAGATCTCCCTCAGAATGGTGAGGGTTCAGGCTCCTGCAAAGTTGGGGGTGGGGGTGAAGGTCTGTGCTCCACCTCAGTTGACCCCCAAGTTCTCTCGTGATGGCCCCTCTGTGATTGTGCCTGTCTTAAGTTGTTCCTTCCCTGAGGAATCTTACCTGTCTCTGGCTAGCCCGCCATCTTCCTGGGCTAAACAGGATTATGTGAGGTTCAGTTCTGTTTCCTTGGTAGCCTATGCCCCAGTGGCCTCCACGAGTGGCTTTCTTTCTTAGTTTCAGTAGCTGGACAGCAAAATAAAGATTCCCAGGCCTCAGTTTTCTCAAATGTAAGGTGGAAATAATAACACTTCTATCTCATTGCATAGTCAAAAGAATTGAGTTAATTCATATAAAGCATTTAGAGAGTGCCTGGCACATAGGTGCTCAGTAAACATTAGTTGTCATTACTTTTATCATAAAGGCTATGAGGTCTCAGAGCAGGCTCCCCAGGAGGACTGTAGCAAGGAATTTTGGCCTCCAAGGAGACAGAGTAATTAAACAGAAACCCTGTGGCAAAGAGGAAAGACTTGGGGGAACTAGCCGCCCAGTGCAGCTGTTCACTGAGCACTTCCTACAATGCTAAAAGCTTATTCATCTCTTACTCTTCCCAACAAAGCTCTAAGGGAAGTATTATTGTGATCACTATCACCTCTAGTTTGTTCATGAGGAAACTGGGACCAAGAAAGACAAAGGAACTAACTCATTTAAAACCATTGGTCACATTCCCTTTTTCTACTAATACGTCTCTTCAATTGCCTTCTGTCAGGTCTGTGCCCAGAAAATATGAGTTGCCTTAGTAAGAATAATATTTCTCAGTAACTTTAATGTCAAGAAAAACACCAACAGACTTCATATCACAGAAGAAAAAGATTGAAAAGATGAGCCCCAATTACAATTCTTCCCTCACTCTCCAAGAAACAATTATTTTCTAGAGCATTTAGGCAATGCCTCCTGGGGAGGGGGCCTATTTGGCTCCTTTCTCACTGCAACATTTTATGCACACTTCCACTCTATCTCGTTCATTCCTAGGTCCAGTTCGAGTACCAAAAGAAGTGGAAATTATGCCAAGAGCACAGGTCAGGTAGCCACTGTGGTGTCAGATGGGAAATGGGCACTGATATTTCTACTGTTTGTGAAAATTGAGTCTGCTTCTACTTATGAAGACATTCAAAAAGTAATAAAGTTTCATTGCATAGGAGCCTTCTGGGGAATAGTCATCAAGTACTGCTATTCTGAGGAACAAGAATGAACCGGGTAAATGCTTAACCACTTGGAGGAGAGAGAAAGGGGTACCTAAGAGTGTTCACCATGATGCTTGAGCAATCAGGGCTGGCAAGTTTAGCCAAAGAAAAGTTGAATGGAGTTGGAGTGGACAAATGGGCAAGACCACCTGAGTGTGAAGGGAAAGCCCCATCGCCTGTAGGGAAAGTACAGGACCATCCTCAGCTGATAAGAAAAGCGAGAAGACAAAGACAATGGAGCAGCAGTGCCATTGAGGACTAAAATGCATAAATAGCTGATTAGAATCCAAAAAGTGAAGAAAGTAAAAATCCTAGGTTTCTGGTGTCCTAAGTTAGCACATCTGGTTTACCTAAGTTAGGAAATATGTATTGAACATCTACCAATGTCTTAGTCCTTGGAGTATTTGTGAAAGTTTATTGGCTGCAAACTTGTGATCCACTGAAATAGCATCACTCTGGGACAGAGAGAGAGTCTTCTTCACTGGTCAGAATAGCTCACCTATAGTTAAAATCAAGTTCTGCTAAGAGACAGAGGGGTCCTCTGTAGTCAAAGTTTCTCGAAAGTCAAATAGTTTGCTGTGGAGGTCGAAGTCTCAAAACTATGATTCTGAGGGAGTTCAAATGCTGACACATGGATATATTATTTTGTTCCTCATGGATATATCACTCTTCTTGTGGTTTAATTTGCCTTCTAAGAGTTTCCAGTTTTGTGCATTGCCATGGTCGCACTGAAAACATCTTTAAATCCTTGAGGGTCAAATTAAAGTCAAGTCAAGAAACATTTTCCTATTTAATGTTTTCCTATTTAATGAACATTTCTCAGGGAAGTGCCCTGGCACTCAGTCAGAATACCCCTCATAAAGTGGAGAATTTTTTCAAGGCAAATTCCCATATATTGAACAATAAAATTGCTACCTCTTGCAGGGTGTTTTTGTTTTATTATTTTTGTTATTTTTACATTTACATAAATCTTTCTAACATTTGGCTTTTTTAATATTACATTTGTCTTCTTTTTCCCCAAATAATACCCCCAACAGCCATTCCCAGCCCAAACAAGCCCCTATCACCTTAGTGCCTGTGTCCATTGGACATGCTAATATGCATGCATACAAGTCCTTTGGTTGCTCTATACCTCCCCACCATCACCACCATTTGTCTCTAGATCGTTCTATTCTTGTTCATCAAATTATGTTGATCATTATATCCACACATGAGTGAGATCATGTGATATTTATCTTTCTCTGGCTGGCTTATTTCGCTAAGCATAATACTCTCAAGTTCCATCCATGCTGTTGCAAATGGTAAGAACCCCCCCCCCCCTTTTTTTTTAACCTCAGCGTAGTTTTCCAATGTGTAGATGTACCACAGTTTTCTAATCCACTCATCTGCTGATGGGCATTTAGGCTGTTTCCAAATTTTACCTATTATAAATTGTGCTGCTATGAACACAGAGGTGCATGAATCCTTTCTGATTGGTGTTTCTGGTTTCTTGGGATATAGTCCTAAAAGTGGGATCACTGGGTCAAATGGGAGTTCCATTTTTAACTCTTTGAGGAAACTCCATACTGTTTTTCATGGTGGCTGCACCAGTCTGCATTCCCACCAACAGTGCACGAGGGTTCCTTTTCCTCTACATCCTCACCAGTACTTGTCGTTTGTTGATGATAGCCATTCTGACAGCTGTGAGATGGTTCCTCTTAGTTGTTTTGATTTGTATTTCTTGAATGATTAGTGATTTTGAGCAAGCTTTCATATGTCTCTGGGCTTTCTGTGTGTCCTCTTTCAAAAAGTGTCTATTTAGATCCTTTGCCCATTTTTTGATTGGATCGTTTATCTTCCTTTCGTTAAGTTATATGAGTTCTCTGTAAATTTTGGAGTTTAAACCCTTATCAGAAATATCATTGGTAAGTATGTTCTCCCATGCAGTAAGCTTTCTTGTTGTTTTGCTGATGGTTTCCTTCGCTGTGCAGAAGCTTTTTATTTTGATGTAGTCCCATTTGTTTATTTTCTCCTTAGTCTCCACTGCCCTAGGAGCTATGTGTGTAAAGGTATTGCTATGACATATGTCTGTATTTTGCTGCCTATGGAGTCTTGTAGGATTTTTATGGTTTCCCATCTTACATTTAAGTCCTTTAGCCATTTTGAGTTTGTTTTGTGTATGGTATAAGTTGATTATCTAGTTTCATTTTTTTTGCATGTATTTGACCAAATTTCCCAGCACCATTTATTGAAGAGACTGTCTTGATTCCATTGTATGCTCTTGCCTCCTTTGTCAAATATTAATTGAGTATAATGGCTTGGGTCAATTTCTGGGTTCTCTGTTCTGTTCCATTAGTCTATATGTCTGTTCTTGTATCAGCACCAGGCAGTTTTAAGAACTGTAACTTGGTAATATAGCTTGATATCTTGTATTGTGATTCCCCCCAACTTTGTTCTTTCTCAGGATTACTATGGCTATTCAGGGCCCTTTTTTATTCCAGATGAACTTTTGAAGTTTGTTCTAAATCCTTGAAATATGCCATTGGTATTTTAATGGGTATTGCATTGAATCTGTAGATTGCTTTAGGTAGTATTAATATTTTAATGATGTTGATTTTTCCAATCCATAAACATGGTATGTTCTTCCATTTTTTCATGTCTTCCTTTATCGCTTTTTTCAATGTCCTGTAGTTTTCTGAGTACAGGTCTTTTACATCTTTAGTTAAGTTTATTCCTACGTATCTTAATTTTGGGGGTACAATGGTAAATGGGATTTTTTCACCTCTCTTTCTGTGAGTTCATTATCCTATCTAATAAAAGAGTGATATGCAAATTGACCATCACTCCAACACACAAGATGGCTGCCCTATGTGGACACAAGATGGCCACCACAAGATGACTGGCAGGAGAGGGCAGTTGTGGGTGATCAAGCAGCAGGGGAGTGCAATTGGGAGGAACCAGGCCTGCAAGGGAGGGCAGTTGGGGGCGATCAAGCCTGCAGGGGAGGGTAGTTTGGGGCAAGCATGCCAGCAGGGGAGCAGTTGGGGGGGGGGACCAGGCCTGCAGGGGAGGGCAGTTGGAAAGACCAGGCAGGGAGACAAGGCCTGCAAGGGGGCAACCAGGCCTGCAGGAGAGGGCAGTTGGGGGCAACCAGGTCTGCAGAAGAGGAAAGTTGGGGAGACTAGGCCTTCAGGGGAGGGCCATTGGGGCAACCAGGCTAACAGGGGAGGACAGTTGGGAGCAACCAGGACTGTAGGAGCGAGCAGTTGGGGGCAACCAGGTTGACAGAGGAGAGCAGTTAGGGTCTACCAGGATGGCAAGGGAGGGCAGGAACAAAAGCAACCTGACCATGCTAGCACTCCCATCTTGGGCTGCTGGTGAAGGAGTGGAGGGGAGAGCAAGAGAACCCTCTACTCTTTCAGCTCTACAGGCTGGATAGAACAGCCAAATGGGCCAGATCCGGCCCACGGCTGGTATTTTAATGGGTATTAATACAACAGACATATAGACCGTAGTTTGCCCACGGCTGGGTTAGGGGGTAATCAGGCTGGCAGGCAGAAGCGGTCAGGGACAATCAGGCAGTAAAAAGAGCAGGTCATATATGTACCCCATTCATTTAAAATCATTTCTTTTGGTAAAATATTCTATATTAATAGTAATATAATTAGTGGAGAAAAACCTTTTATTATAGAAAATCTGTATTTAAATATTTGACATCTGAAGATTACTCTTCCAAATCACATCACAGCATTATCAGTTGGCATTGGGGGGGGGGGTAATCTTTGCCCTCAAGGATCTGAATTTTGTACATGGAACCCAGACTATTTGTCCCTGCAGCCTGGTGCTTTCCCCGCAGACAGAGTAGAACCACCTTTGGGAGGTTCTGGTTGACACACATTTCAGCTCCATCCCCAGAATGGCCTGGAAGCCTTGCTTCTTGCCAAGGACCCCATATAACTAGGCATGTTCACAGGTGAGTTCACTACATCCACAACCCTGGCCTTCCGCCTTTGGACAGTGGAGAACTGGCAGCATGCACTGTGTGACTTGGCATCTGGGACCAAAATGAGCCACTTCCTATGTGCTGGCCCTTACTCTGGGAAGATGGCTAGGGGCTTCAGAATTACAGAAATTATCCTCCAGTCCTTAGGACCCCAGCCATATTACAACCGAGTTGTATTTAGTAAGCCACACAGCCTCATAAGATCCTTGAGAACAGCTGAGCATAATGGACTAGTAAGGTCAAGCATGTAAACAGAATTCAAGTGGAGTTTCAGCTGTGGGTCCCTTCCATCAGTGCAATTCTTCTTAGTTTTTTTGTTTTTTGGTGTGTTTTTTTTTTGTTTGTTTGTTTTTTATCAATACAACTATGAAGCATTTGTGACCACCAAACCACCACCTGCTCTAGGTTGTTGAGAGCATAGAGTTCAAATCCTACCTCCATCACTGCTTCTGCACTTTAGACAAATTATTAACAAAGTACTGCTCCTTTCTGAACCTCACAGTTGATGCCAGGACCCATCTCCACTGGTTGTTGTCAGGACCACATGAGATGATTTAGGTAGAAGGGCTTATAAGACCTCAAACATAATATACACTGTTATTATAATATAATTATTATTAGCTATGGCTCAAATCTCACTAGACACCCTGTGTTTTCAGTTTTGTATGAACAGAAGGACTTGTTCTCCTGCTCACCAGTGAAACCCAGAAATATTATATAAAGCTGCTCTTGTTTCCAGTCAATGGTCCCAGCATCACATTGATGGCACTCTCACAGGTTTTGGTTTTGGTTTTGGTTTTTGGCAGAACTTCTAAGTCCAAAGTGCAATTCAGCATAAACAAAAGCCTGGCTCTGAACCAATGTACTAATCAATGAATTAACTCTTCCCCTTTCCAGTAACCTTGGGCTTACACCAGTGACTTAGCATTGGAGGAATCAAGAACTCGAGCTACGTGAGATGCCTTGAGGACTAACGAGAAAAGCAAGCAGCCCTCATCTCCTGAAAAAGGAAGGGGCCAAAATGACAGTGCCCTCACTGCTATCTGGCCACCTTAGTTTTGTCCAGGCTTCCAGCAGGTTCTGCAGATCAAAATAATGAAAACAAAAGGAGGACAGACAGAGAAAAGACAAATGAGAGCGAGCTAGCTCTTGCTATGAGTTATATGCTGGATCTATTATAATACTCTTACGCACTTTCCAGATATTCATGCTCCCTTTTCCCTTCCTTCCTCCCTTACCTTTCTCAGGCTTTTTCAAATTGTGATATAAAAAATAAAGCACATAAAATGTATCATCTTCATCATTTTAAGTGTACAGTTCAGTGGGGTTTTAAATAGTCACATTGTTGTTCAGAAGATCTTACAAAACTGAAACTCTGTACCCATTAAACCACTCCCCACTTTCCTCCCTTTTACAGACTTTTAAATCTCTATTATTTCCTTCCAGCTATTGTGTTCTTCACAGTGTCTCCCATTCACCAGTAGACAATTCCAGCCTCTTTTAGATAATATATTTTGGCCTCACCGTAACTGCCTTATAATTCTAGAATCATCTCTGTTTGGCTTAAACACACACACAAGTGTAAACAACAACAACAACAAAAGACAGAGGGAAAAGAAAAATACAAGTGTTTCTTTCAGGGGGAAGCTTTCTCCTTCAGGGCAGCGGGCGTCTGTGTTGGCAGGTAAAGCTGAGCCACCAGAGAAGACAGAGCCTTTGTTGGCAACCCGTGGAGCCAAGTCTTGAGCACGGCCCTCTGATGGCTGATATCTAATAGGCATGATTCAAAAAGGAACGGTCCTAGGGTCAAATTGTTTGCAAAACCTTGGATGACTCCAAGTTGGAAAGGGCTCTAGTGCGTGATGGCTCAGAGCTTTGCCCATGGCAGTGAGGTGAGCAGCGTTTCAGAGCACCTCAGATTCCGGTGTCACCTTGCTGGGGGTCTACAGAGGCGCTCACCACCGCCGGAGAGTGAGGAGCCCACAGGCCTCGGGGGCTGGGGCGATTGGCGGCTCCATTCTTCTAGTGCAAGGTAGGATCGCCCTTTTTCTCCTGGAGCAGTCACCTATCCAGGAAGATTGACAGAAAGAGCCACAGAGACCAGTCCCTCTGGGAACAGGGAATGTAAAAGTGAGACTTGTCCATTTGTAGACGTTTGCCCTATCTGTTCCCTTTTCAGAGAAAGAGTGGCCAAAACAAAGTACTAGGTATAAAGTAGGTGCCTATAAATGCTGTTTGTCTTAGTTTGGGATGCCATAGCAAAATGCCACTACCAGGAGGCTTGAACAGACATTTCTCTCTCCCAGCTCTGGAGGCTGGAAGTCCAAAGTCAAGGTGTGCGCCACTTAGGTTCCTGCTGGAGTTCTTTTCCCCTCTGGCCGGGGCCACCTTCTCGCTGTGTCCTCAGATGACCTCTCTTCTCTTCTTATAAGGCCACTTACTGCGTCATGAGGGCCCCACTCTCATGGTCTAGTCCAGTGGTCGGCAAACTCATTAGTCAACAGAGCCAAATATCAACAGTACAACGATTGAAATTTCTTTTGAGAGCCAAATTTTTTAAACTTAAACTTCTTCTAACGCCACTTCTTCAAATAGACTCCCCCAGATCATGGTATTTTGTGGAAGAGCCACACTCTAGGGCCAAAGACCCTCATGTGGCTCGCGAGCAGCAGTTTGCCGACCATGGGTCTAGTCCAACCCTCCTTCTAACCCTTCTTCTAACCCCATCTAGCCCGCCTTTGGGTCCTAAGCTAATTGCCTCCCAAAGATCCCACTTCCAAATACCATCATATTGGCGATTAAGGCTTCAATCTGTGAATTTGGGGGAAATATGGACATTACGTCTGTAGCACTGATGGTAGCTTTATGAAGATTTAGTTAGTGTTTGCTAATGAAAAAAAAGGGAACTTAATGTTAAAAGACAGAAGTGGTATGGGAAAACTTTATGAAGTCCTTTTACTTTTTCCATGGCTTTGGATGTACCAAGAGATTAACTATATCCCTTGGCAGTATAATGATATCTAACAGGTCTCTCTATGTTTTGTACTTCCAAGAAGGATTTAAGGCACCTTAAAATAAAAGCTGAGACATTAGAAACTATGGAGAAAAAGGCAGTCATAATTATGTCAGAAACCAGGGCTAGGCAAGTATTGTTATTGAACACTAAATTACTTTTACTCTGGCCTGGCTGTTAGCTCAGGTGGTTGGAGCATCGTCCTGGTTATGGGTTTAATTCCTGGACAGGGCACAAATAAGAATCAATCAATGAATGCATAAATAAATGGAACAACAAATTAATGCTTCTCTCTCCCCCTCTTATTCTCTCTCTCCTTTCCTTTCTCTCTCTAAAAATCAATAAATTAAAAAACATTAAGTTTACTCTGAGCATCTTAGAACTGAACAAAAAATGTGATAGTCCCTATTTAGATAATAAAGTTTTTTCCATGAAAATTGAATTTGAATAGAAATTATTATTAAATTTAAACAATAGTGAAAATATGCATTTACTTTGTGTGGCTCTTTCATATATTGGTCTTTGATTAAAGCCAGGGGCATAGAACATTGATTTGTGGCCAAGGAATGTGGACCTTACCAGTCTGAACATATTCACTCACGTCTGATCACCAACCTTAATATAAGAGTGAGAGTCAGAGGAGGCAAGACAGGGCTTCCCCAAGCGTTCCCCCACTCACCCTGAGAATCTGTGTCACATTCAGCTGAACTGCTGATAAAATGTAGATTCTTGAACCAACCCAGACCTACTAAATCATAATATTGGTAGGAAGGGCTGGAAAGTGTACCTACACTTTTGAAATTCCCACAGTGACTTGGATGTCTACTAAACCCAAGACACTGTGAGCAAGAAAAGAATAGGTGTGTGTGGCCTCATACACATTTTCTTCCTATTGTCTGCATTGATAGATAGTTCCCTATTGATAGAGTTCCCTATTCTTTCGTTACCTGATGCCAGCTATCAGAACTGACCAACGGCTGTGAAAATTAAAGGGTCGGAAATATACACTTTCTCAAAAAAAGGCCACAGTTCCCAGAGGCAGGATCCAAATTGTTCTCAACAAAGAGCTATGTGCCTGCCTGAAACCTCTCATGAGCATTGCGTTATAGCCCAGTGTCATGCACCATCAAGTACAGAAGAGATAACTTTGCCTTAAATTACAAGGAGTTAGTTATCAACAGCCAGGATAACAAAATGAATTCATGTGCTGCCTAATGTGTGTGTGCAATATTGAGAAGCAATTCCTCAGGTGTGCCCATCACAATAAACAATTAAGACAGGTATAGTCTCTGAACACCAATTTAAAATAAAAATTCCAGCCCAGCCAGCATGGCTCAGTGATTGAGCGTTGACCTATGAACCAGGAGGTCACAGTTTGATTTCTGCTCAGGGCACATGCCTGGGTTGCGAGCTCCATCCCCAGTGTGGGGTGTGCAGGAGGCAGCTGATCAATAATTCTCTCTCATCATTGATGTTTCTCTCTCTCTCTCTCTCTCTCTCTCTCTCTCTCTCTCTCTCTCTTTCTTCTTCTTCTTCTTCTTCTTCTTTTTCTTCTTCCTCTTCTTCTTCTTCTTCTTCTTCTTCTTCTTCTTCTTCTTCTTCTTTCTTCTTCTTCTCTGAAATCAATAAAAATATTTTTAAAAGCTTCTATTGTAAAAGCAACCACTATCTTGACCAAAGAGCTGATTGTTAACTCATCAGGAATATAGTGAGCCAGTTATTATACAGTTGGTAGTTAGGAATCTGTCATGTGGAAATAATTACACCATGGAAATTAGCAAATGCACAAATCAGCACTTACTTTTCCTCTTGGAAAGCTGATTTACTAGCTTACCATCGGTGCAGACTAAAGAATTGATCTAAAACACAGAGAGCAGTCACCCATGAGAAGAAGACTCACTCGCCCTGCATTAATTTGGGTAAGGTCTGTGTGAAAGGTTGTGACTTCCTAGGTAATCAAGTGCATTTTAATATTTCCACAGGCTCCACGTAGTTGACTTGTAAGAGCTGCTACAAAAGCAAGCAAAATGAAAGGAGACTGGGCTGTGAATAAAATGTAGTCAATGGCTTCGTTATGCCCAGGGCCTGTCCTATAGAGAAGCTTGTCTTCGGGGCAAAAGAGCAAAAATCACACACTGATTTGCCCGCAGCTCTGTGGTGTTTACACTAATGTCTTCAGGGCTAAGGCTCATCCACAGCTTTCTCTCTTGGGCTCCTCTGTTCAGCTGGACCTAGTTGTTATTGCTATAAAAACACTTGTTTATATCAAGTCAGTAAAATTTATCAGATTAAAGACAGGAATAGTGCCTATGATTGACACTAATCTTAGGAATGGACACTTACAGAGTGCAAATTTCCTGTAATACATACAGGAAAAATATGAAAAGAATGCATACTCTGACCCAGTAAGTCTGCTCAGAAGGATTTATCCTAAGGAGATCATCAGACTAGAATCCCAAGACATGTATAAAGCATGTTCATGGAAACCTTATTTATAGAATTGTTTTAAATCCTAAATATAAATTAATAGAAAATGGTACCTCCAGACAAAGGAATGATTATGAGCCATTAAAAAGGATATAAGAGATTAATGATGTGAAAATATGATTAAAATATATCAATTAATGAAAACCTTGATAACAATGTTTATTGTGACACCACTCTTACAATTTTGTCTATTTCTATATATACACTCATGGGAAAAGGAAGACTAGGATGCATTTGGAAAAATGTTAAGAGTGGTTATGTCTGGATGGTGTAATTTCAAGTTGAATGCTTTCTTTTTATCTACATTTCTAATATTCATGAATTTATCATATTTCTTTGCATGGAAAAAGTAATATAGTTTTTTAAGAAAAATTTCATCAACACAAAAGGTAATGAGGGGCAGGACTAGTCATTTATGACTGAATGTGGTTGTTAGTTTTGTCTGGTTGAACAAAGAAGATTTACAGGTGTGTGTGGATATGCACACACAAAAGTTGTCAGAGAAAGAGTAACAATTGCTGAGGTACCCAGATTTTTAACATTGTGCTGGATTTGGCTTCTATTTGTGTCTTATCCATCTACCTCTATATTAGTAAAAATTTATCCAACTTCATTAATGCCTAAGAGAGGCAATGCTATCAGTAGAACCTTTTGATATTTTATAGCCATCACATATTTGGGGGGGGGGGGTGGATATCTAGCACCACTTCTCATAAACTGAAAATTCACCACAAACTATCAGCAAAATACAGAGACCAACAAGGGGCAGCAGCTGTGGCCCAAACAAACTGACCAGAAATGGCCAAGTGAGAAAACAGGCCCCTTGGAAACTTGTGCTCTCTTTAGCTCCCTTCTCTTGGTGTATCTTCCTCCTCTCCCTTTCAGATGTTTTAATTCATCCATCCTTCATGTTCATTAATATATTTCTTAAGTAGAAAAAGCTTTACAATTAAAAGAGCAAAAATAATAAATATGCCCCCTCCCACATCCACTTTCATTCTCCTGGCCTCTGAGCTTCAGCCGGTTGGCTTTAACTTAGAACTACACTTATAACGAGAAGAAACAGTGGCCATTGGGGCAGGTGTGCTCAATCTATCTGGTAGGCAGATAATATGTTCCTTGGAACACACTTGGAACCCCTGACCCAGTTAATACCAACAGTACAACGATTGAAATTTTTTTTGAGAGCAAAATTTTTAAAACTAAACTTCTTCTAGCGCCACTTCTTCAAAATAGATTCGCTCAGGCCATGGTATTTTGTGGAAGAGCCACACTGAAGGGGCCAAAGAGCCACATGTGACTCGAGAGCCACAGTTTGCCAACCACAGAGTTGACCTATACCTAAAAATAAGAACTGTCTAGTCTATCCAACAATGAAGCATCACTTTCATTTTCCCTGTGACCAGACATATGCCAGCTCCTATGGAGAACCCAGAGGAAGTAGACTCTAAGCTTTCTCCATCCGTGGAACAAACCAGTTATATAGAAAGCCAATCTGTAAATGTGCAAGACAGTATTTATGTAGCCATTAACTAGGGAGTAGAGCCTACAAATGTCGGAGTTAGGGAAACAGAGTCTAGTGTGGACTGACATAGCCCTCCATGGGGTCACAGAAGATGGACAGTTTAGTTTAGGGAAGAGAAAGGCACTTTAGGAAGACAAACAGGCCACAGTGATCAAGAGGGTGGTGTGAGTGGAGATGGGAGATTGCCTGGAGGAGGCTGTGCTTGGTGTTGGTAGGAATTCAGAAATGAGGTTAGAAAAGTGGGATTGAGCCAATTAAGGAAGGATGTTAAAACCTTAGGAAAAAGCTCAGGCCTGAGGCTGTAGCAAAAAGCAGTCTTCACATGGCAGGTAGACAGGAGTGAGGTCTTGAGCAAGCGAATGGTTCAATGAAAGCAATGTTCTACCAGGTAGCAAAACTTTCTCAATACGATTTTAAGTACAGTACTCCCTAGGAAACCAGTAAACATACGAGAGTATGTTCTTCCTCTTCTGGACAAGACTACATTCCTTGTTTTAACTAACCTATTGTGGTTTAAAACCATCTAAAACAAAGACTCTTTCTTACCCTGTTAATCAGCTTTCCTCCTCCCTACCTCCTTCCTCTTTTAATCTACATGTATTTGAATTTGCTCCATAGATGTTGGCTCCACAGTCTCTTGAGCCAGAGAAATACCTCCATTTCCTCCTGATTAGAAATGAAACTGTTTGTCCAGATGTACTCCTAGGATAGCACATACGGTGTGCTTCACATCGGGTCAGCCAAACCTTCTGGACTGTTCCTAAGACTACTTACCCAGCCCCACCTTGGGACTAGGTGGCCAGGATCAGAGGCAGTGGGCTCCATGAGGGTCCAGGGCAGTGGTTCTCAACCAATCAGAAAAGATACATGCACCCCTATGTTCATAGCAGCATAATCTACAATAGCTAGGATTTGGAAACAGCCTAGGTGCCTGTCAGCAGATGATTGGATCAAAAAACTATAGTACATCTACACAATGGAATACTATGCTGCCATAAAAAAAGAAGGGATTCTTATCATTTTCAGTGACCTGGATGGAATTAGAGAACATTATGCTGAGTGAAATAAGCCAGTCAATGAAAGAGAAACACCACATGACCTCACTCATTTATAGATAATAAGGAACATTATAAACTGATGAACAAAAAGATAGATACAGAGATGTAAAGAAACAAACATACTGTCAAATTACAGCAGGGAGGGTAGGGAGATATGGGGGAGATAAGAGATCAACTGAAGGACTTGTATGCATGCATATAAGCATAACCAATGGACGAAAAACTCTGGGGAGGGAGGGCATCTATGGGAGTGGGGGTGGAGGGTGGGGATTGGTAAGGTAAGTGTTTCCCTAGAACAGTGGATCTCAACCTTTCTAATGCCGAGACCCTTTAATACAGTTCCTCATGTTGTGGTGACCCCAACCATAAAATTATTTTTGTTGCTACTTCATAACTATAATTTTGCTACTGTTAATAAATTGTAATGTAAATATCTGTGTTTTGCGATGGTCTTAGGTGATCTACAGGTTGATAACCAATGCTGTAGAGCCTAAGACCATCGGAAAACACATATTTACATTGCAATTCATTAACAGTAGCAAAATTACAGTTATGAAGTAGCAACGAAAATAATTTTATGGCTGGGGGTCACCATCACACGAGGAAGTGTATTAAAGGGTCACAGCATTAAAAAGGTTGAGAACCACTGGTCTAGGGAAACACATCTGAACTCCTACTGGGCACATCCAACACCAAACCTCCATCCACATAGAACCAGTGTGATTGCAAGGCCACCCTCTTGAGGTGCTTCTGCCCTCAAAGGACCAAAGAAGCTGCTTGGTTTAAAATGACCTGGAGAAAAGCTTACTCTGACGCCTAGGGCCATGTGGTCCTTGCCTCACCATCTATTTCTCAAAACAACCTAAATACCACCCAATGAAATGCCACCCAATCTTTTTGAGTACCACTTTCCAAATACCAAAATAGACTCTAGTTTTTATTTTTAAAAATAAAAGTAAAAAAAAAAAAATGCCTGTATGTGATTGCACTGTTGTATTCCCGCCCCCACCCCAAGCAAGCGAGTGATATCCCTACCCTATGCGGCCATTCTCCCCTAACCAGAGGTTCTCAATCTTGAGTGTTCACTGAATCACTTAGGCATGCAGTGCTGAGCCCTACTCCCTGCAATTTCAACTCAGTAGTTCCAAAGTGGAACCAAAACTTCCCACTGATGATGAATTTCTGGTGATCAATTTTCTCTGCTGCATGACGTTCTCCATCGATGCTTACCTGTCCATCGATGTTTACCTGCCTTCACAGATGTTCTTTCTAGTTCAAAGGTACCTTGCTCCTGAAGAAGAAATATGAGGACAAAAAAAATGACTACGAAGATGAAGGCCTTGTGGGTGGGTTAGTTGCAGTTGGCTGCCTGCATAAGCCAAGGAAATCACCCAGGAAAACAGCTCAGAGGTAAAGAAGATACTTAGTCAGCAGAACTTTCTGAGGCAAAAGCACTAAAAATTTGTTCCCCAGTACCTGTGCTTGAGTCCTAGCTCCAAACACCTTACAATCATAAAATCTCCAAATCAGATAGCTAGAGACATCTAATGTAATTTTCTCTCTTTAAATATGAGGAAATTAATAGTAATCATAATAACAATAATAATAATAAATATGAGAAATTTTTTGAGGCTCAGAAAAATTAACTAACTTGTCCAAGATCTCAGAGCTAACAAATAGTAGAAATGGGATTAGAACCCAGACTTTACAACTTTTGAAAATCACTTTGACTTGTTCAATGTGGAAATGAAAGCAAAGAAAGGGTTCTTCTGCCAGTAATTTACAATGAACTTCCTGCCGATAAGTTATAACTCAGAGAAAATAAAAGTTACCATGCAAGAAAAGAGGGTACCCATTGTCAAAAGAAATAAAAACAGCTAATAAAAGCAGGCCCACAGATTACCTATTTGTTGGGGCTAGCAAACAAATATGGTAAAGATTGTCAAGGGGAAGGTAGGTACAAAGAGGAAAGAAATTATGAATTTAAGAGTAATATAGAAACTCTTCTCCAAAAAAGAACCAAATGAAAATCCCATAGCAGAAAACTATGTCTGAAATGAAAATTTATAACATAGAATTAATAGGAGATAGTTCACTGAGAAGAAAGAACCAATGGAACTAGAGAGATGAAAAGCATAGGAGTACATGTTCATGACCTTGATGTACATAACAATTTCTTAGACAGAACACAAAAAGTATTAGCTATGAAAAAAAGATTGATGGATTGAAAATAATCAAATTTAAAACAATTCTGTTCAAAATATACCATTAAGAAAATTGAAAAGGCAAACCACAGGCTGGGAGAAATACGCAATACATTTATCTAACAGAGGTACTTATATAAGTCAAAAATAAAAAGGCAACCCAATTTTTAAATGGATAAAGACTTTCACAAAACACAACATACAAATTATCAATAATCACGTAGAAAGGTGCTCAAAATCATTACGCATTAGGGAAATGCAAATTAAAACCAGAGCAATGTGCCACTTGACACCCATTACCAAATTAACAAGACTGACAATATTAAATGTTGGCAAGGAGGTGAAGCAACTGTAATTTTCTTACAGTGTTAGTGGGAGTTATTCCAACCACTTGGATGACAGGAGTTTTGAAATAAGGTTAAACATACACCTCCCATATGACCCACCGATTCTACTCCTAGGAATTTACCCAACAGAAATGAAAACATATGTCATTGGGGAGTTGAGAAGCAAAGATGTTTTGTAGGTGTAACTGGGATGGAATCCAAACTGGAGTGGGTGGAGGTGTGTGAGGAAGGTAAAGAAGTGGAGAAAGCATAGTAGCTAGAGGGTGTGTGGGATATGGATTTTTTGCTTGCTGTGACACAGCCTTGAGTATGTTAGGCATATATATGTCACACCAAAAATCAAAATAAATTCCAAACAGTATTGTTTAACCAAATTAAAAAAACAACTATAGAAAAATAAAATATTTGTGAAATACCTGGAAAAGAGCATGGAGGATATAATTTTGTCTAGAAGCAGTATATTAAGTTAAAATTTAGAAAGACTATTCCTAACTATATGAACTCTTGAAAACATGTCAAAAATAAAATAAATTAAATACAAACAGTCCATGAAAAAAAATGCACTAAATCTAACAAAGGGTTAATATCTTTATTAGTATGAGAAAAGACCTTTTTGTTGTTGTTAATCTTCATCAGAGGATATTTTCCCATTGATTTTCAGGGAGAGTGGAAGAGCAAGGGGAAGACAGAGAGAAACATCGATGTGAGAAAAACACATCCATTGGTTGGCTCCTGCATGAGCCCTGACCAGGGTCAGAGCCGGGGAGGAGCCTGCAATCAAGTGTCCTTGAGCAGAATCAAACCTGGGACCCTTTGGTCCGCAGGCCAAGCTCTATTCACTGAGCCAAACCGGCTAGGGTAAGAAAAGACCTTTTAATTGATTTTTTAAAATTTCTCTATGAATAAATGGAAAAAGGACATAAACCTAACATTCAAAAAACTAGATCCAGTCAACATATAAATAAAATAATATTCAAATTGTTCTAATAAAAGAAGTTAAAATACTAAATTTTAATTTTGCTACTAAATTAGCAAAAAAAATTTTTTTAAACTAGCATACCTAATGCTGACAAAGATGTAGTTTATAAATAGATGTATAAAGAATCAATATATAATTACATATCACTATAAATTGGCAGAATTTTTTTCAAAGTCATTTTGGCACAAGATATCAATTGTCATCAAATTGTTCTGACTGTTGCTTAGAGTCAACAGCATTTCATTGCAGATGGCCTATGGATAAAAATGCCCTTTGTAAAATTAGTTATTATAACAAAAGGGGGAAATGGAGCAATTTAAATATTCAGACATAAAAGAAATGGTTAGGCATTCTGGTTGAAAGCTTAGGGCCCCTGCCTGTCCAGCATGGCTCAGTGGTTGAGCACCAACCTATGCACCAGCAGATCAGGGTTCGATTCTTAGGGCACATGCCCAGGTCATGGGCTCGATCCCCAGTAGGGCGCGTGCCAGGGGTAGAGGGGGCAGCTGATCAATGATTCTCTCTCATCATTGGTGTTTCTATCTCTTTCTCTTTTCCTTTCTCTCTGAAATCAGTAAAAATACTTTTTACAAAGCTTAGGCCCTGGAATCAGACCTGGGTAAACACCAGCTCTGCCCTTCAATGACTGTGTTACCAAGTGCTCTCCAAAATGTCTCATCTGAAAATTTAAAACGAGGAAGTAAATAATATCACCTGCCATCCTCAGGCTGTGGAAAATAAATGAGATAAACATGGAAAGCACATGGCAGTCACCTGAGTATGTAATAAACATAGTACATGTTCCATATTATCATTCCTTGTGCTTGACAAAATACCATTTAGCCAGGAGAAATATTTAGAGAATATTTTAGAGAAACATTTACCAAAATGCATATGATATATTAAGTAGTAAAAATATTTGCACTGCAATATAATAAACCATCTGCTTCTAGTAAAGTATATGCAACTGCAGGGAGCCTGGAGGTATTAAACGTGCTTGATAATGTTGTTTTATGATGATAAGATTATGGAGAAATTTTCCTTTGCATCGTTCTTGTAATATTATTTGCATATATAAAAACAAATTCACAGCCCAGACAGCATGACTCTGTGGTTGAGTGTAGACCTATGAACCAGGAGATCACAGTTCAATTCCCGGTTGGAGCACATGCCCAGGTTGTGGGCTTGATCCCAGTGTGGGACTTGCAGGAGGCAGCCAATCAATTATTTTTTCTCATCATTTCTCTCTCTCTCTCTCTCTCTCTCTCTCTCTCTCTCTCTCTCTCTCTTTTTCTCTCTCTGAAATCAATAAAGATATATTTAATTAATTAGTTAATTAATTCACAAAGCAGGAAACATTCTCTCTCAGCCCAAAAGTTCCAATTTTATATTCAGAAGCTGAGAGAGGTGAAGGCAGTAGTCCTGGGAAGCCAGATTTCTCCCTTGCTTGCTGTCCTTGACCATCAACTGGGCCAGAAGGCCAGGCGCCTCTTGGTGATGACTAACGGCTCCATCTTTTCAAGCTTTCTCACTGAATTCATGGGCATGTTGACTGTGTCTCCACTCTCCCCACCTTTACAGATTCTGTCCCTAACCACATCGCACAAGCAAGTTCACAAAAGAGCCACATTAAGAAGGGTCACACTCCGGTATGCCTTCCTCAAAGCTGTATTTCCCAAGCCAGGTGTTGCCTGAAAGCCTCTTTCCTATTCAAAAGCCCTTCAGGCTGTGCCTAATCCAGACGATTAAGCAGGGCTTTGCTGTTTAACTGCTTCGTGCCCTCTGTGGTTGGTTATGTCAACACAACACCAAGTATGTGGTAGTACAGATAAGTGACTTTAAGCAATAGAGGGCTTGGGACCAAAATTGAGTCCCCAGTTCAAGCACTTGTTTGAGGAAGAACATGGTTTATTCCTTTTTCAATATAAGTAGCTGGTGGTAGTTGTGACTAAAACCTGCTTAGAATAAACTTGAATCACAGCAAATGAAAACAGTTTCACACCATTCATCTTGGAGCTTGAGGCGTCATGCAGTCCGCAGATGTTTTATTTAGCACATACTGAGCATCCACTGTGTGCCAGGCATTACATTAGTACTGCAAATAAATTCTCAGGGTTGAAAAAGGAGTTAAAGAACATGTACTCTAACCATTCCATGGGCTGTTGGATCTGACGTACAGTATCTCCATCAAGAGGAACTCTCGTGAGGTTCCCAAGGCAGTCCGTCCACTTCAGGCCAGCTCTGACCATTAGGAGCTTGGCTTAATTCATAATTCCCATCCATCAGTCATGCTGAGGGGACTATAATCAGCTCTCATCTCTTGCTACGAACATGAAGTACTCCTCTCCCTTGCACTGGTGTAAATATCCCTACTTGTCTCTTACCCTGTGACTCAGCAAAAGTTGCAGATACTTTTAGATGTAGAAGTTGACAATTCACCAAACAGGTTCTCTGTCAGAAATTCGGAGCTCCTGGGCTAAACTGTGGCTAGGTGCTGAATTTCAGGCCACTAGCTGATGTTCATTCTATGCAATTAGGAGCCCAACAGAAGCAACTTAATCTTTTAGGTTCTCAAATGATGAGTCACAAATTCCATAAAAGGCCCAACTCTCAGCCCCTAACACTGAAGATTAGTGACTTTTCATCCTGAGTATAAATGTTTGAACCTCTGGAGGCAGACGCGCTCTCAGAGGGAGTTCTGACCAAAAGTGTCTACCCCACCCTGGTTATGAGGAAATGCTTTGCCTAAGAAACAGAAATAAGCAGGGGTGGGGAGGCCTGATGGATGAAAGAAATGGCCTGAAAGAAAACTCATTCAATTTTTAAAATTTTAAATAATTGTGCTAGATGAACCTGAAGCAAATTTTTGTGGAAAACGGCTTTGATTTTAAGAGTTCTCTACCCACTCAAGTCACTATTCTAAAGGGAAACAAAGACATTGCTGGATATACATGCAAAAACTCAGAAGGTTTACCACTCATGTACCCACCATGGAAAGATTATTGGAGAAACTACTTTGGCCAAACATAAGACAAATTAAGAAAGGGAAGGAGATGGGATAAAAGAAAGATGGGTTGCTACATATGGCCTGGAAGACATGCCACTATGCTGGGCCATCTGCAGTGCCCTCTGTCAGGCAGCAAAAAGTTCTAGAACCAGAAAACTGAATTTCTGTTTTGATGGGTCCATTCACACTTGAGAAGGCCTTTATTAAAAAAAGTCATAGCTCTCGCCCTAACTCGTTTGGCTCAGTGGCTAGAGCGTCGGCCTGCAGACTCAAGGGTCCCAGGTTCCATTCCGGTCAAGGGCATGTACCTTGGTTGCGGACACATCCCCAGTAAGGGGTGTGCAAGAGGCAGCTGGTCGATGTTTCTCTCTCATCGATGTTTCTGGCTCTCTATCCCTCTTCTTTCCTCTCTGCAAAAATCAATTATATATATTTTAAGTCATAGCTCTCTAAAAATATGGATCTCCCTTGAGCCTGGTCTCTGATCCATCACGTCTTCTCCCACAATGGCTCATTCACTACCACCCTCACCGACAGTGTTCCACTAGCCATATCCAGCCCCTGGCCTCGAAGCTTTCCCCAGGATCCCACCTCTGATCATCTTGCAGAGGATTTTCTCCTGCAGAACAAACAGAACCTCTGAAATCAAAGTCCTGAGTCTGTGGTGACTTCTCTTCTGGCCCAAAAGTCAGGACATAACTGACCATCAAATTGGTATATACTGTCTGAACAAAATGGACACAGTGTTTAAAACCAGACAGTTCTTGAGAGTTCAGGATATATGGCTTCTATTTTTGTCCTGGGGAAGAGGAAAAAAGCAGGTGTGTATAGCTGACGGCCTTCCTAGTGGGCACTCGGATAATAATGCTTTCACACGAACTGTTTCTTGTTCTGCTTCTCTTTGCAGAGTCATCCCAGCAACTCTGCCTCGCCCGACATGGGGAAGACACTGGGGATTTTAACAGGCCCAGACCTGGGCACTGCTCTAAATCCATGGTCTTTCAGGAAGTGTTTAAGGATTATGAAAGCCTGTTGCAAGGGTGGCAGTGGGAGGTAGAGAAGGAGACGGTGTCTGGTAACTCAGCCTCTGCTCTTCTGTCCCTACACTCAGGCCCCCACTGAGAACCCCACTCAGCAACAAGTTCTTCAGCTGGAAGGCAGCTGGGCAGCTTGTGGTTATGACTCCAGCAGGGTGGGGGCTGGGCATCTACCCTTCACCTTAAGCCACTTATAGACGTATTTCTTCCTACCCCTTGGAATATTCTACCTCCAAAAGGTTCTGAAAAAATATGATTTTCCAACTCATTACATTTTTATGATTTTTCAGTTGTTTCTTACAGATTGTCACCCCTAACAACCATGGAGCTAACTAGTCTATCCCTCAATGAATTCTCATCATGAGCCCTTCGGCAATACCACAACCCCAGGAATGTTTATTCAGAAGATGAACCACTGGTCCCACCTCTTCTCTCCAGGGCTGCTGCGGGTGACCCCATTGGCCAATGCCCCAGTGCTAGATGAGAAAGGAAGATAAGAACTGATAGGCCTCTCTTCCCTCTGGAGGTTGTGTCATATTCGCTGAACTCTGTGCAGGAGGGAAGAGATAAGCACTGGGCAGGCTACTTCCCCTCAGAGATTGCTTCATATCCAGTAGACATGTGCCCCAAATTCAGAGAAGCAGTAGGCACTTTGCAAATATTTACCTAGCTACCTGGCAACAGGGCAGTGCAGGTGCTATTTAACTTCAAAGACACACGCCCTGCACTCCATTCTCTTCACACACATTAAAAAAAAAAAAAAAAAAAAAAAAAAAGCCCTTCCTGTGGCTACCTCTCCAAGTGTTAAAAACCATGTGAATGTTGGGCCCCTTTAACTTCCAAATCATCCAGTTCTCCAGGATTTGACTCTCCAATGAATGAACTAAATATCAAAGGTTTGCTTTCACATGTGAAGCAAAAGGTATCCCCCTGGCCTTGGAGTTTATACTCGTCCTTCTGTTCTCAGAAATGAGGTTCTCAAGCACTGCGGAGTTTTCTAGCTCTGCTGCTTACCTTCTACAGATAGATGAAGGAAAGCAAGTGTTTGCCACTTGAACAAATCCACAAGACAAAACATGCTGAATGCAATCCTTCCCACACTATCCATCCGCAGCTCAGGGGAAAACAGCAAATGCCTTCAGAGATGAACCTGACAGGGCCACCTTCTCAAATTGTGACCCCAATTGTGGGCTTGGTGTTGTGTCGATAGCATGTTTCTAGAAAGGCTTGGTTGAAAGGCGGGACACATATAAAGAACACAAGAGGCAGACTTTAGTGACAAAACACCCATATAGCAAGGAAGACATCTATCTTCATGTAAATAGCATTATCAAATATGCCATATGTCATGCTCTTAAGTTTGAGGGCTTAATGCAAGATAAATGATACTAAGCCTTCCTTTTTATTAACTGCCATTTGCATGGTGCCATCTTGTGGCAAATCCCGTTAGCAATTTGAAAGAAACAGAAGGCCAATATTTTTCCACTTTATGAATTTTGTGAAGTGTAGTATATTTAGACTATTTTTGTCCAGTTTAAGAACAGCTTAAACTTCCATTTCCTAATTTAAAACAAAACAGAGTTTATGGCATGTTTTCCATTGAGCTAAGAGTTAATAAATATTGATTGAGATTTCCCTACCTGAAAGTCAGCAGTCACAGAATCCAGAAAGAAAATTTGAGGAAGGACTCTATTTCAAAGAAGAAGAAAAAAATAATGACAATTACCTATCTTTGAGGAAAAAAAAAACTTCATTCAGCATTTCAGGCTCTACACTAGGTTGTACTATCGTGTGTCTGAATGGTTTAAAACATAAGGAAATTTTTCTAGATATGGTCATCGATAGATTGATTTCAAACAACCTGAAAGGAACTTACGGTCTGAGCACAAGGACCCTGGGCTTTTCCGCCGACTATTTTTAACTTGAGAAAGGGTTACCCTGTGGGGTCTCTCTGAAACTTACAGAAAGGATGTAGGGTGTCCCTTTCACTCATGAAAACTTCACACAATTGTTTGTGTATCTGCAGAACCAGAACTGAAAGTACAGTTTCCTCATTTCTCGTCCCACAGTCTTTACTGTAGATCTAAGTTCTCAACTTAGATAGCGAACCCATGCTGGTTAGGAGGGGGTGAAGTTCTGTATTTTGTGTGGTTATGAAATCAGAGATTGAATCTCCGGAGGGGTAGTCATGGGGGTAGAGCTGAGGAGGACACCCAACCCTGTCCAGTTGGGGACTGAAGAACTCCAGGCCACTCTCAGGATTTTTTATTTGCCCACCTAGCCTTACAGCAAACAGACTCCTCAACCCACCCACCTGTAAACCACACCAGCCCTAAAAACCTTCATAAGTTCTTTTCTTGCTTCATGATTATACGACAGTGTGACAGTGTCCAGTTCACAGAAGGTACTCAGTGAATGCCCTTGACTGGCTGAGTGATGACATAGCTCATCACAGTGAACCTCAGAAGAACCCAATGCTTGAAGCATAATGGTCATTAAATAAGTACCTTGTTGACTGCATTTTTAAAAAATTCCTCAGAATTCTCTCTTGTCCAAAGCCTGAGTTGTTTTGATCAGATTAAGGTTAAACAAATATTTGTTAAATGCCCACTGGTATGCTCAAGGCACAGCCACATATCAGCTCACTTGTGGCTAACTTCGTACAGCCATCCTGGCTGCCTGAGGCCATCCTTTGGTAAACATGGGTCACGGCGATGGGAAGTCACTCTGCTGGAAGAAATAAGCAGTGAAGGGTGAGGGGCCTCACAATTAGCTTCCAGGAAATTGGAGGAGGGGTGCCTGAACATGATCTTGAAGGTCAAAAGAACAGCTCACTTCGGCTCTCTAGATAGCAGGTGCTGGGCACAGCTCAAAAGGTGGGACAGCAAAGCCACAGACAGTGCAAGGTGAGGAATGTGATTGGAAGTTGGCCATCAGCTTCTGAGGAAGGCAAGACTATCAAAGGAAGCCACAGGCATCCCAAGAGCAGAGGTTATTTTGATGAAACAAAGGAGGAAAGTGTGTTGACAGGTGATTAACTAGATGAAGGAGTGTGAGGATTTTGTAGCTCCCTTCCTGCCCCCTTGCCCAATTTCACTGCTCACTACCATTTCGTGGAGGGGCAAGATTACAGATCTAAAATGAGAAACAGATTTTTCATTTAGTTAAGATGGTGGTGTAGGTAAACAACTGATCTGCTGCCTCACACAACAATTTCAAAATTAAAACTAATATAAAGGACATCTATCACCTTTATATTATCACGAGAAGGCTAGCTGAAAGAGAAAGGAGCGCAAGCGCTGAAAAGCTGAGGAGCGTAGGTATGGAGGCACACAAATCAGGCTGGTGGCGGGCAACTGGGCGCATGGCTTTTTTTTTTTCAACTGGAAGGGAAACAAGCTTCTGATCACTTTCACTTTGAAATCCAGTTTCTGGGGTCACGTGGGGGACCCAGATGACCTATGGGGAGAAGCTGGTCTGTGGGCCATCAGGTCCAAAAGTGAGGGTGACTCCCTTGAAGAGGTGAGCATAGCATTCATTCTTTGAAAGGTCCCAGGTTCTATTCAGGTCAAGGGCATGTACCTTGGTTGCGGGCACATCCCCAGTGGGGGGTGTGCAGGAGGCAGCTGATCGATGATTCTCTCTCATCGATGTTTCTAACTCTCTATCCCTCTCTCTTCTTCTGTAAAAAATCAATAAAATATATTTTTTTAAATAGCATGTATTGTCACAGCTTAAGGATATAAACTGCAGCTCCAGCAACAAAACTGCCAAGTCCCAAGCAAACAGGAGAAAACTGTAGTATTTTCAGTAGCTCATGCAAGGTGTCCTCAGACAATAGCTGAACTGTACCCCATTGGAGATCCAGAAGCCAGTGTTCCTAGTGGTCAGTTTCAAACCCTCACACCCATAAATGATACATTCAGGAGACGGACTCAGTGAGCACCAAAGCCCCACTGAAACAAGGCATGTCTCCAGTGCAGCAGTTCTTCCTTTATAGACACAGCAGGTCCTCACAGACAATTGGCCTGGAGATCAATTCCTCCCAGTGTACCAACAGCAATCAAGGCTTAATTACACCAAGACTTTGCACTCAGCCCACAAAGGGATATACCAAAAGCAACCACCTCAGGTGACTGCAAAAGCTGAGCTACTGACCCCTAGAAGTCACCTACCACACAAAGCCACTCCATTAACACAGGGAGGCAGCCAAAATCCAGAGACACAGAAACATGTCACAAATGGGAGAGATGTAAGAAAGTAAACTACTGGATGACACAGAGTTCAGAATCACATTTATAAGGTTACTCAAGAATCTTCTAATATATTTTGAGAAACTTGATGAGACCTCCAAGAAGCTTTGTGAGACCTTCAAGGACCTTAATGAGAATACCAAAATAATGGAAAATGACCAGTCAGAAATTAAGCATACAATGTCTGAAATAAAGAATATACAGAAACTGAACTATAGATCAACATACCACAAGAATAAAACCAAAGATCTGGAATATAAGGAAGCAAAAATCACCCAGATGCAAAAAGAAAGAAGAATCCAAAAGTGTGGGAGAGTGTAAGGAGCCTCTGGGACGGCTTAAAGCGTACCAACATCCGTATTTTTGGGGTGCCAGAAGAGATCGAGCAGGATATTGAAGGCCTACTGAAAGAAATGACAGGAAACTTTCCCTACCTTGTGAAAGAAATAGACTTACAAATACAGGAAGCACACAGAATCCCAAACAAAAGGAATCCAAAGAGGACCACACCAAGACACATCATAATTAAAATGCCAAGGGCAAAAGACAAAGAGAGAATCTTACAAGCAGCAAGAGAAAAACAGCTAGTCACCTACAAGGGAGTACCCATATGACTGTCAGCTGATTTCTCAACAGAAACTATGCAGGCCAGAAGGGAGTGACAAGAAATATTCAAAATGATGAACAATAAGAACCTACAACCAAGATTACTCTACCCAGCAAAACTATCATTTAGAATTGAAGGTCAGATAAAGAGCTTCACAGACAAGAAAAAGTTAAAGGAGTTAATCACCACCAAACCAGGATTACATGAAATGCTGAAGGGTATTCTTTCAGAAGAGGAAGAAGAAGAAAAAGGTAAAGGTAAAAATTATGAACAACAAAATATATCAAATACATACCTACCAACAAGTTAATCTAAAGAGATCAAGTGAATAAAAAATCTGAAGAACAAAATGGACTGATGAATATAATAGAATTAGGGACATAGAAAGGGATTGGACTAACAATTCTCAGGGGGAAGGGAGTCTGAGGGGTGCGGGAAGAGATTGGACAAAAACCTTACACCTATGGATGAAGACAGGGGCGAGGGTAAGGGTATGGGGTGGAGTTGGGAATCAGGTGGAGGGGATCTATGGAGGAGGAGGGGGGGAAAGATGAACACCTGTAATAATCTGAGCAATAAATATTTATTATCTTTTTAAAAATAAAATGAGAAACATTCTTTTTTGTTGTTCTTCGCAGCCAAGATAAAATGTTAGAAGGAAAAGGAGATTAACACAAGGGACTCAGGATGCTGAGGGTGTGGTGGTGACTAAGTCTGGATTTGGGTTGTCCATTTTATTCTGTTCCATTAGCAAAAACTCTGGGGACATGTTTGCAATACACCAAACTGAAGGAAGAGGAGAGGAAATGGAAGGAGAAATTCCAAGGGCATAATTAGGCAGCGGGAAGCGTGTTGGAGAAGGGAAAACGGGCTTGGGAGAAGCCATGGAAACTGTTGCAAGGCCCTAGAGAGAAACTGAAGGCAGTACTTACAGAGTCACACTGGGAGAGAAGGGAGACAGATGTGTGTGCAGAACAGGGGAGGAAGTGTGAAGGCTTGGGGAAGGGGGAAGAGCCTCATCCTTCACTTAAGTGAGTCCTGCTGCTCTGAGGAGTCCCACTCCCACTGCTCCTCACCCCCAAATCCCGCTGGCTCTGACCTTCCACAGGTCACTGACTAAATCACAAACTCAGTCTCAGGTACAGAGGCACTGCATCCAGAATAGATGACACCCTATAAACAAAAAAATACAAGTATTCTGCTCCATACTCTTCCATCTCCGACCCCCCCAAAGAGAATGCCATTCTCCTGGGGCCCTTCTCAATAACAAATTTAGAGGAAAAAGAAAGGCAAAACGGAAACAATGCAAAGGTTTTTCTAAGAGCAGAATTTTCCATGAAGCAACACTGCTTTCCCTGTTGCCCACAACTCACAGTGTGTAACACATTTCTTGCTGGTTTGGTGGCAGGGACGTCCTTGGGATGGAGGGCTGGCTACCCCTGGTCTGCTCAGGTCAAGGCCACTGGGTTTGATCACCCCTAGGGAAGTTACTTCTCTGGGGCTCCCCACTTCCTCCGCCCAGCCTTCCAACTCCCCCTGATGGAAACACACATCTGGTGCTATGGAGAGGAATACAAACGTAATGAAGGTGGTCAGTTTATAGATGCTTTCCATGCAAATGTCCACAGATATGAAAGAGTAATACTTGGGAAAGATTAAAAATGGGGATGGCAAGGTAAATTGAAGATAGAAATGTCTAGTCTAAAGAGTAAAATTGAAGTATATTTTTACAGGGAATAAAACCTCAGGAGCTGTAGACAATCAGAAGATTTGACATCTGTGTCGTTGGAGTCCCAGAGGAAGAGAAATATATGTTTGAAAAATAATGACTCCAAATTTCCCAAGTTTGGTGAAAGATATAAACTTGCAGCCTGAAGAAGCCCAGAGGACCCCAAACAAAATAAATACAAAGAAAATCATGCACAGGCACACGATAAGTCAAACTGCAGGAAGAAAAAAAAATCTCAAAAGCAGTTAGTGCAGAGCGCCTTGTCTATCGGAATCATAGCAGTTAAGCCTCGGAACTGGGGAGGGCAGGAGATGCTGGCACGGCATCTTAATAGTTCTCAAAGGAGCCTGGCGTGGCTCAATGGTTGGGCATCGACCCATGAACCAAGAAGTCACAGTTCAATTCCCATCAGGGCACATGCCCAGGTTGAGGGCTAGACCCCCAGTAGTGGGTGTGCAGGAGTCAGCGGATTGATGATTCTCTTCATTGATGTTTTTATCTCTCTCTCCTTTTCCCCTCCTCTCTCTGAAATCAATGAAAACATATTTAAAAGAAAAAATGAGTTCTCAAAGGAAAGAACTCTCAATCCAGAATTTTGTATCACATGAAAATATTATTTAGGGATAAAGGCAAAATAAAAACATTTTCAGATGTAGGAAAACTGAGAGAATTTGCCACCAGCTGTCCTAATCTAGAACTGCTAAAGTAAGTTCTTTGGGCTAAAGGGAAATTATGCCAGAGGGAAAGAAACTTGACCTTTAAGAATTGAAGGAAGGGCTACAGAAATGGCTGGATCTGGGTCAACATAATTCAGGTTGGCTATTCTTTATGCAAACCACACAAGCTTCCTCTTTCTCACAGGTATAGTTGTATGTGCATGTCTATTTTTCCACTGGGATGCATTTCTCCAAGGTCAGAGAATGTTTTATGATTATTCTTGTATTTCTGTACCTGCCCTTGTGTGTGTGTGTGTGTGTGTGTGTGTGTGTGTCCTAGTGAATGGGTTCAAAGGTTCAGGAGCCACAATGCCACTAATTATTAGGGTGTCCTTGAGCTAGTCACGTAACCTTTGTGTTTGTGTTCTTATGCATAATATGAGACAACCATGTATTTACCTTATATGTTGCCATGAAAATTAAATTAGTTAATATAGAGAGAGTGATTAGAACAGGGCTGCACACGTGGTAAGTACTATGTGTGTTAACCACTATTGGAAATGCTCAAATATTGTTAAATAATTTTTCCTAGCACCAGCTGTTATATCATCAGCCTTTGGTTTCATACCCAACAATTATCTAAGAACTAAGCTAATCTCAAATTAAATCCTATGGTACCTGTGTTGTTTTAGAATCTATATCAAAACATTTTGAACAACAGAGTGGTCAACAATATTCTCTAGGTAAATCATATCTCAATTGCAAATGATGTAAAACAGAACATAGGTTGGCATGTAGTTTTTGCAAATGAATATCAAGGTGGCTCCTGCAAGTCTGATACCTGAAGCTTAATCATGTCCCTGCATGCAGTTTAACAGAATATTTTTACCACAGAGTCTCACTGGAGAACTCAATCAGAAGTTTTTGTTACCAGTCTTTGTGACTTTTTTCAAGATGGTTGTTTAAAGTAGATTTGCAAAGACAGAGGTGTCTGTTCACATCTACGAAATTTAAATTCCAATTCCTCTATCAATTTATATAAACAGACATTCATTTACTTAAGCCACCCAAAGAAATCCTTTCAAAAATTACATTTTGAAGACTCTCTCTGGATTGCAACAAGATGGCTGCAGAGGTAAACGCCTAACTGCAGCCGCACTCAACAATTACAAAAAATACAACTAAAATATAAAGTGGACACTATCCAGAACTACAGGAAAGTTGACTGACTGGAATTTCTACAACCAGAAGGAAAGAGAAAACCTGAAGGACTATCAGAGGAGCTGTAAAAGCCTAAGGTACGGAGGCGCGGTGCGCGCGGGGAGAGGACGGAGCCGGAGAGGAGGGGCGGCTGAGTGCCTGGCTGGCGTTTCCTAGCGGGAAGGAGATAAAAGCTCCAGACTGTGCTGAACCCCAACTCCGACTGCACTGAACCCCAGTTCTGGGCGAGACCCTGGGGTCCAGGCTCATACAGAGGGAATCTGGGCTGTAAGGCGGAAGCTCAGCCGAGCAGCGAGAAAGGCGCGCAGAGGACGGACTGTTCCCTGAGCTGCTGAATTGCCCCAGCGGGAAGGACTCAAAAGCTCAGGACTGTGCTGAGCCCCAGTTCTGACTGCACTGAACCCCAGTCCTGGGCAAGACCCTCGGGCCCCAGCCTCATACAGAGGGAATCTGGGGTGTAAGACAGAAGCTCAGGGAGAGCGGCAAAAAGCAGAGCCCCTGAGTCGCGCACATTGCGCGCACAGAGGACAGACTGTTGTTTGGGCCACGAGATTGCCCTGGCGGGAAGGAGACATAAGCTCCGGACTGTGCTTAACCCCACTTCCAACTGCTCTGAACCCCAGTTGTGGCTTGTTGGGGGAGAGACTACACTGTCTGGTAGCGGGCGAAGCTCTAGGGCGCCTTTCTCTCAGAGGTGCTTGCAGCGAGTACCAAAGGACACTGAGGTTCACTGAGACTCAGGAGCCTCAGAGGGCGGGGCTAACCGGAAGCCAAGGCTGTAGGTTCCGCCCTGAAACTGCCCCATCCAAGCTGAACTCAGAGAGGCTTTTGCAGGTTTCCAAGTCTAGTGGAATAAGGTTGTCTCCTGGCATAGACACAGCTGATCCTCCCAACCTACCAACCCAGGGAAGCAGCGAAAATGTCGAAACGAGGAAACAGATCACAAACGAAAGAAATGGAGGACAAAAAGTGACTGGATATAGAGTTCAAAACCACGCTTATAAGGATGTTCAACAATCTCTTAGAAAAGGCCGATAAAATAAATGAGACCTATGAGGATATGAAAAGGGATCAACAAGAAATAATAAAGGTTCAACAAGAAATGATAAAGGATCAACAAGAAATGAAGAATACATTCTCTGAAATAAAAAATATTATGCAGAGTCCTAAAAACAGATTGGAAGATTGCAAGAATCAAGTCCAAGATTTGGAACACAAAGAGCCAGAGGACACTCCTCTGCAGAAGCAAGAAGACATGAGAATCCAGAAAGTTGAAGATAATGTAAGAAACCTCTGGGACAACTTCAAGCGAACCAACATCAGAATTATGGGCATCCCAGAAGATGACAGAGCGCAAGATACCGAAAACATATTAAAAGAAATAGTGACAGAAAACTTCCCCCACCTGGTGAAAGAAATAGACTTACACGTACAGGAAGCACACAGAACCCCAAACAAAAGGAATCCAAAAAGGACCACACCAAGACACATCATAATTAAAATTCCAAGAGCTAAAGACAAAGAGAGAATATTAAAAGCAGCAAGACAAAAGCAGGTAGTTACCTATAAAGGGGCACCCATAAGACTGTCAGCTGATTTCTCAACAGAAACCATGCAGGCCAGACGGGAATGGCAAGAAATATTCAAGGTGATGAATAACAAGAACCTACAGCCAAAAATACTCTACCCAACAAAGCTATCACTCAGAATCGAAGGCCAGATAAAGAGCTTCACAAATAAATTTAAGCTAAAGGAGTTCATCACTGCCAAGCCAGAACTATATGAATTGCTAAAAGGGGTTCTCTAGGAAGAGGAAGAAAATAAAGATAAAAATTATGAACAACAAATACGTAACTATCAACAAGTGTGTCTAAAAACCAAGGGAAGTAAAAATCATGATGAACAATATTAACTGGTGAATATAATAGATTCAGAGGTATGGAAGGGGAGTGGACTGATGATTCTCGGGGAAATGGGGAGTGGGGCGGGGCGGGAAGAGACTGAATATAAACTGCACCCATGGATGAGGACAATGGGGGATGGGGAAAGGGCAGAGAGTTGAATGGAAACTTGGTGGAGGGGAGCAATGGAGGGGGGGGGGGATGAGGAACATTTGTAATAATATGAACAATAAAGATTTATTTAAAAAAAGAAAAAGAAAAAAATTACATTTTTATGACATGTCTTTGGTTTTTATAAGATCGACATAAAAATTGACTATATGAAGAATATCTCTGCATTTTCTGCCAAGCAACTATATAAATATATTTTCCATTATACAAATTTCACAATGCCAATCCCAGAAGAAACTGTGCCTCTCCTGATAAATTAGTATGGGTACTTTTGTTTGATAATAGACACTATAGTTCAGTTGTTCTTAGTCGAGGCTACATGTTAGAATTACCTGGGCAGCTTGAACAAGTCTGTCCTCAGGCTTGACCTTATGCCAATGGCAGGACCCTGCGATTTGGTGTGGAGTTATGCTAACTTTCAGGTGTTCAAAAGCTATTTCCTTTTAGCTTTAAACGATGGGCCGTAGGGTTAGTGTAACTAAGTTTTGTATTAGTTTCTCATTGCTATGCAAAAAAAATGCCACAAATTAATAGCTTAAAACAACACACGGCTGTTACATCTCCATTTGGAATCCAGGTGTTGGCTGGGCTGGGTTCTCAACTGAAGCCTGGCTAGGAACGGCTCCAGAGTTCCCAGCAGCTGCATCCTCTGAGCCAGCGGTGGGGGCAGAGGTCCTGCTGCTCTGAGCTTCTCGCTCCAGGAAAGGCTGGTACCTTCTTCTAAAGGGCTCACTTGAACTGCACACCAGCCTCCCAGGTGCAGATACTTATCTGCTTCTTGTGGGTGTGTGTTTGTGTTTCTAATATGCTTTTTGAGGACTGATCAGCATTTAGTAATGACTGCATCTGACAATTTTCCTGGGGACTTGGACTTGATTGGGTTAACAAGGTATTGGACAGTTCAGAGTTTATAATTAGATTACCCCCAAAATCATGAATTTGTTTTTTAGTTTTAATTTACAGTTGACATACATCATTATATTAGTTTCAGGTAGATCACCTCAATAAATCCTGCACCCATCCAGCTGTACTTTATATATCCACTAGAGGCCTGGTGCACGAAATTCATGCACAGGGTCTGGGGGGTGTCCCTCAGCCCAGCCTGCACCCTCTCCAATCTGGGAACCCTTGAGGGATGTTAACCTGCCCGTTAAATGGGCAGTTAAACATCCCTCTCACAATCCAGGACTGCTGGCTCCCAATATCTCACCTGCCTTCCTTCCTGATTGCCCCTAACCGCTTCTGCCTGACAGACTAATCACCCCCTAACCACTCCCATACCAGCCTGATTGATATCTAACTGCTCCTCTGCCAGCCTGTTTGCCCCCAACTTCCCTCCTCTGCTTGCCTGGCCACCCTTAACTGCCCTCCCCTGCAGGGTTGATAGCCTCCAACTGCCCTCCCCTGCTGGCCATCTTTTGGTGGCCATCTTGTGTCCACATGGGGGCAGGATCTTTGATCACATGGGGCATCCAGCTTGTGTGTTGGAGTGATGGTCAATCTGCATATTACTTTTTTATTAGATAGTATAGAGGCCTGGTGCATGGGTGGGCGCCAGCTGGTTTGCCCTGAAGGGTGTCCCAGATCAGGGTGGGGGTTTCCTTGGGGCATGGGGTGGCCTGGGAGAGGGGCCTGTGGTGGCTTGCAGGCCGGCCACTATCCCCAGTGACCCAAGCAGAGGCCCTGGTATCTGAAATTTATTTATCTTCTACAATTGAAACTTTGTAGCCTGGAGTGGAGCCAAGCCCTCTGCTCATTCTGTGGCCATTAGCCATTTCTCCTGGGGTTCATGTATCTTCTATAATTGAAACTTTGTAGCCTTGAGTGGGGCCTAGGCCTGCTAGGGCAGGCAGAAAACTTGGCTTCTGTTGCCAGGGAAACCCAAGCCTCTCAACTGCTCTCTGTGGCTGCAGCCATCTTGGTTGGGTTAATTTGCATACTCACTCTGATTGGATGCTGGGCGTGGTTAGTGGGCATGGCTTGAACAAAGTGATGGTTAATTTGCATATTACTCTTTTATTAGATAGTATGACTATTCTTTGACTACCAATTTGTACTTCTTTATCCCTTCACCTTTTACATTGATCTCCCAATCCCCCTCCCATCTAGCAACTAACAAAATGTTCTCTGTATCTATAAAACCTTTTCTGTTCTGCTTGCTCATTTTGTTTGTAGATTCAATTATTGATAGATATGTGTTTATTACCATTTTATTGTTCATATTTTTTATCTTCTTCTTCTTAAAGAAGACCCTTTAACATTTCATATAATACTGGTTTGGTGGTGATGAACTCTTTTAGATTTTCTTGTCTGGGAAGCTCTTTATGTGTTCATTGATTCTAAATGATAGCTTTGCAGGATAGAGTAACCTTGGTTGTAGGTCCTTGCTTTTCATCACTTTGAATATTTTTTGCCACTCCCTTCTGGCATGCAAAGTTTCTTTTGAGAAACAGCTGACAGTCTTATGGGAGCTCCCTTGTAGGTAACTAACTGCCTTTCTCTTGCTGCCTTTAAGGTTCTCCGTGTCTTTAATCTATTGCATTTTAATTATGAGGTGTCTGGTGTGGGTCTATTGGATTCATTTTGTTTGGGACTCTGCACTTCCTGGACTTGTATGTCTGTTTCCTTAAAGTCAGAGAAGTTTTCTGTAATTTTTCAAATAGGCTTGTTTTTTTAAATATATTTTTATTGATTTTAGAGAGGAAGGGAGAGAGAGAGATAAAAACATCAATGATGAGAATCACTGACAAGCTGCTTCCTGATCAGTGGGTAGGGGGTGATCAGTCTGTCAGGCAGAAGCTGCATGTCCTCTACTGAGGATCGAGCCCACAACCCAGGCATGTGCCCTTGGCCAGAATGAAACCTGGGACCCTTCAGTCTGAAAGCTGATGCTCTATCCACTGAGCCAAAATGTCTAGGGCTCAAATAGGTTTTCAATGTCTTGCTCTTTTTCTTTTCATACCAGGACCCCCACCATGCAAATGCTGATACAAGAAAGTTGTCCCAGAGGCTCCTTATACTATCCTCAATTTTTTAAATTCTTTTTTCCTTTTGCTATTCTGATTGGGTGTTTTTTGTTGTTGTTATTTTGTTTTGTTTTGCTTCCTTATATTTTAAATCACTATTTTGAGTTTCAACTTCATTTACTCTACTATTGATTCCCTGTAAATTATTATTTATTTCATTTAGTGCATCCTGGTGCATTATTTCATTTCTGACTGGTTCTTTTTTTATGCTGTTGAAGTCCTCACTAAGTTCCTTGAGTACCTATAACCATTTTTTGTGTGTTTTTTGTTTTGTTTTTGTGTGTGGGTGTGTTGCTTTGTTTTTTTATTTTTTTATTTTTTGTTTGCCTCCTTCATGTGCCCCAACTAGGTCTTGGAATCAAGCCTGTAAACAAGGAACATGCCCTTGACCAGAATCAAACCTAGGACCCTTCAGTGGCACAGCCTTGATCACCCCAGCTGGGCACTCAAGGTACACCCCCAATGTAGGCTATATACCCTTCTGTTGTAATTAAGTCTTGATTACTGTTGGCATGTTAATGGGAGGGATTTACCCAAGCTTATCAGCTGCAAGGACTGACTGTGACCACTGACTAGCCTCCAACCACCTTGGATAATCAGCTGTTCAGGGGCCCAATGACAGAGCAAGACTTACCTCAGCAGGGCTCTGGTACCACTGAGTCTTCCCCTTTGTGTCTTCAACACTGTGTCACTTTTGGAGATGGTTGGGTGGTACTTTGAGGTAGTCTGAAGTTTTTTACTGTGTGTGCTGGGTCTGGGACCTCCCAGGAGGTGCAGGCCAACGTCAGACACTGACTGTGTTCTGCCTAGGGACGCCAGGCATGAGCTACAAAGTGATCTGCATATGTCTGCTTCTTGTGCTGTGCTTGGAGGTGACCAGGTGAGTCCAAGCTGTAAACCAAGGCTGACTGCTGCTAGTGCCAGGCCTAGGGTCACTTAGCAAGAGGTGTGTTGCACACTGAAGCTAGATGCTGCTTGTTTGAGGGATTTTAGAAAAATCTGAAGTATGACCCAAAATAGGCCATTCCTATGGAAAAACCACTGAAAACCACTTGGGTGGGCTGTAAAGTTGGGTGGGACAGGATCTTAGCGTCACCAGAATGGAGCAAACAGTGTGAGCCAGGTTGATGGAATCTCGGATATGGTGCCATCTTCTAGGTCTGTAAAAGAAGGGCCAGAAAAGGAATAATGGTCTCTGCCAGTACTTCTGTCTGAAAAAAAGCTGCCTCTCCAGCTCTGCCCCTGATGCCAAACAATTCAGTTCTTCTCTATATGTCTGAAATTCCTTTCAAGCTGCTGCCTCTTCACTGAGGCTCAGAGCATATGAATCATAATAAATCTTTGTGCAGGCCCTTTAAGAGGAATTGCCTGGGGCTCCAGCAGCCTCAGCTTCCCTCAGCCTCAATCCCTGCTGGTTTTTTACAGCCAGAGGTTATGGGGACTTCTTTTCCCAGCATTGAAACCCTGGGCTGGGTGGCCTGGTATGGGGATGGACCCCCTTGCACCTCAGGGAGGGGACCTCCACAGACTAGATATTCCTCCAGATTTTTATCTGCCATATATGGGTGTGGAACCAGCCCTTCCCCTTCTTACCCCTCTTACCAGTCTTGATGTGGCTTCTTTATTTCCCTAGTTGTAGGACTTCCATTCAACCATATTTCAGGAGATTCTGAATGATGACTGTTTTGTAATTTAGTTGTAATTTTGACATATCCAAATTCATGAATTTAATTTGCCCACATCTCTATTTCATATATTAGTCGACTGAGGCTACCATAATAAAGTACCACATATTAAGGGCTAAAACAACAAAAATTAATTTTCTCCCAGTTGTGGAGGCTGAAAATCTGAGATTAAGATGTTGAAAGTTTGGTTTCTTCTGAGGCAAGCATGTCAAACTTGTGGTAGGTGGGCCCCAAGTTTGACATGCTTGTGAGGCCTCCTCTTGGTTTGCAGATGTTCTTCTTTCTGTGTTCTCACCTGGTCTTTCTTCTGCATGTCCCAAGATCCTCTTCTTATAGGATCAGATAGATTCATTAGAACCCACCCTATGGCCTCATTTAACTTACTGACCTCTTTAAAGGCCTTTCCTCCTAAATCAATCCCATTCTGAGGCATTAGGAGTTAGGCTCAACATATAAATTTTTGAGGGGACACAGTTCAGCCCATGTCACTTCACTGACCACTCACAGTCATTTTAAACATTCTTTATTTCCTTTTTTTCATTATCTGAAAGAGCTTACTAATCACTTAAACTTTTGTTCATGCCCTCAAGGAGCTTGTTAATAAACTAAACATCAGAGACAACTAGGAAATAATGTCATAAGGTAGGAATTTGCCGCTAATTTTGGACAAAGGGCACTCTAGTTTTCTAGAAGTTCAAAGAAAGATGGGGTCAAAGACATAGTGGCCGTAGTGATCCAGAGGGGTCTCAGGAGCAGGACAGGTTTATGGACACTTCCATGATGTCTAATTTAGCCTTTAAAAATACTGAGGCCCCAGAACTTTCAGCTTAATTGATCTAGCTGGGTCCTTTCCATTGGGAAAGAAGGAAGGAGGAACAACCATCTCCAGGTGATGGGAATATGTGACCGGGTTAAGAACAACTGGTTTAAATGGATTAAAGAAAGGGGGACTTTCCAGGTGAGGAGGAGGAAATATGTGGAAGGGCTTGAAAGCCAGAATAACATGGTATATTTGAAGAACAATGAGACGACTGACCTGCTTAGAGCTGTGATTATGTTTAAGAGTAGTGGAAAATAAGTTACACGGGTCAAAGTGAAATGACTGTAAGGCTTCTGGAACCTGACGTGGTTATTACAGAAAAGTAAAGGAGGTCTTCAACAAGTGGGGACACCAGCACAGAAATGGACAAATGGGCGTATGGATTTGGGAGGAAGGACTACCCTGTTGCCCCGAAAATAAGACAGTGTCTTATATTAATTTGTGCTCCCAAAGATGAGCTAGGTCTTATTTTCAGGGGATGTATTATGTTTCCATGAAGTAGGTCTTATTTTCAGAGGATGTCTTATTTTCGGGGAAACCCCGGTAGTAGGACTTACTATGTGGATAAGCTGATAACTGATATAATTATGGGAGTTTAAGAAAAGGTTGAGTTGTAAGTAATTCTAAGGCTTTGAGGCTGATGGTCTGGGCATATACTATTAAAATTGTTGGTGTGGAGTAAAGAGCATGAATTTGGCTAGATAATGAGCTTCTCTATGAGAGTTTAACCTTCTTAAGTCAGAAATAACATTTATTCACACTTAGCATGATGTATGGAGCAATTAACTGTTCGATATGTTTTTGTTAATTAGAATTAAATGAGATAAAATTGGAACACCTGAACATCCAGGACAGAAAAGAGAAATTAACACTGAAGAGGTAAGAATTGAGGCCTCAGGCACAGCAGAGCCCTCTGAGTGATGCCCTAGATATCGAATAAGGATAAAATAATAATTGGTAAGAATCTCTGAAGAACTTCTCTATCCAGCATCCTCTTTCTCTTCTCCATTGCCCACTCATGTGTAATGACATCTGTTGTTTTTGTCACCCTTTGCTGGTTCCTCAGTTTTCCTTTGGAGAACTTCCCAGTGCATGTGGTCTTGTTTGGACTGTCAATCAAAGTGCTGTGCCCCACTCTGGCTGGGGTTTTTAACTACAGTTTAAATTTGAGGCCTTGTGCATAATATTAAACCTGTCCTCTTCCCTGAGACTTTGCCAGACCACTGTGCCTTCCATCCCCCTCCTCTGAATTTCTAAGGAACTATGATACATATTGTTCACACGAGCAGTACTTGTCCCTTGACATAAGCTGGGCCAGTCAGACTCTCTCTTCTGGGATTCTGAGCCTTGAGAAACCAGAAGCTTTCTCGTGGCCAAGTCTGGTGTCACTCACTTCTCACGAGATCTCTGAAATTGCTTGGGTCCCTGTCCTCTCCATGGCCTGCTCACTCAGACTTGCTGTTAATTCTCTAAGGTACTTCTTATCCTTCCAATACATCCTCTTAATCAGAGTTAGTTTCTGTAGTTTGCAACTAAAGTTTAACAGATTGAACACATTTCTTCCCATTATTCAGTTTTGCCACAGCTTTGTTTTTGGTTCAAAATCCAGAAGTGAGCATGCCACATCCTGAGATATGGCATTTCTCCTTTTCTAAGGCTGAACCCAGGGATTCTCATTTTTATTTCAAAGAAGAGAACTTCACGACAACTGTGGTGTTAGGAAGCAGCCATCTGACACCCTTGCAGCTTTCTTTCGCCATACCTACTCTTTTATGAAGGAGGTACCTGGGATCCTTCTGCACTGGACTATATTTTAAGTTGTTTAAAATGTTGTATCTCCTCCTACTCCATTTATTCCTCCAGTTCTTAATTCCCTTGCCATCAAACCACATGCCCTTGAAGAGTATTTGAGGATATGCCTCTCCCTCTCTTCTTCCCTGTCCCTACCTGATGTCTTCTTTCCTTGGGTGACCACTTCTTTTTTTAAATAACCAAAATTTACAATGCTCTTAGCATCATTAGTCACACTGGAGGCTCTGTTTTTATTATATGTGAGAGAAACAGATATAAATTCTGGCTATGGAAGTTTGAGCTTCCATTGGGCCTAGAGATAAATGCTTTTTACCAGACTGGAAACAAATACCTCTAAAAGCAATAATGTTACTTGGCATTTATTCAACACTTTTCATCTACAAAGCAATTTATAAACATTAAAGAATGAGCTGTTCATTCTTCTCACAAGAATAAATGTATAATGCTGAGTATCATCCTGTCTCATTTCTCAGACCTAAACAATAGTCCCAGAATATAAACTGTGGCTGAACAAGATGACTTCTTATGAGGAAAATAGGGGGAGAGGTGAGGGGATGAGAAGAACTATCATTTGTCCAGAGGATATTGAGAGTCTGGGATGTCTAGAGAATATTGAGAGTTGGGGAAAATTCTCCAGGGTTCTGGCCCAGCTCCACTTCCATTTACCCTACACAATGACACACTGAGAAGTTTCCACAGAGGTAAGGTCATTCCCAGTCACCCTTCAAACTGCTGGAATGCAGTTTATGGATGATCCTTCCTTTGTGTTACTGGCCCATTTTCTTATTCAAAATTCAGGTGTTGCCTCACATACCAAAGCAAACCAATTTTAAAGTCATATTTAAGTGCATGTGTACAGGTGCATACATAACATCTGCACTCTCTTACCCTGATATGTCCCCTCCCCCTCTTATTTGGGGTAGGGAAGGAGGTAAAAATGAACTATGCCTTTTAGCCCAGTGTTGTGCAATTATGTGACTAGGAAGAACTCAATGAGATTAAGAACAGGATTACTCCTTCTGAAGAAATCATTCCATTAAGAGGAAGGCGAGCCTCCACCTGCTCAGAGTAATCACTGGCTGAACATCTTAGCAGTTAGACACCCTGTGAACTGCAAATAAAAGCAATGAGGACTCTCCCATTATAACCCTTTCCCAAACAGAAAGGAAGACAGAAAATATAAAATGTTGCTGGATTACTTATATATATAAAAGGCTAATATTCTGTGTCTCTCCAGGTAATAGCATCACATAGCAATGCCCACATAGCAATGTGATGTGAGACAACTAGCCTCCTTGCAGTTTCTTTAGCCCAGGAACACGACTTGCTTTATAGCCAGGTGAAAACATTTCACACTTTCACCAAACATCTATGAAGCGTTTTCCCATGTCCCATTTCATTTGATCCTCATGGAAGTCCTGGTGTAGGTACATAGGACACTCGATGGAATACTATTTGCTTTTCATTAGCTGGAAAACGGAGATTTAGAAAGCTTAGAAACTTGACCTGACTGAAAAAAAAGTAAGAAATGGTGAACCTTGAAAATGACTTCAGGTTTCTCACAGCGCAAAATATAGTCAAACACTGCTGCAGTTAAATATTTTATCCTTTGTTCTTCCTGCGTGATCTACAATAATAATCTGCTTTGTGGTGATTTTTACTGCTGTGTTGCTAACAATTACCTGAAAGAGAAGTTGGGGTGCTTCACTAGGCTGGAAAGAGTTTAGCTACATCAGAAATCAGGTCTAATTCAGAAAGTTTGTTCTATCTATAATAATAAAAGTGTAATATGCTAATTAGACCAGATGTCCTTCTGGACAATCTTCCAGACGAAGCTGGTGCTGCGAGGGAAGCCCAGGTCCTGGGTGCCTGCCAGAGGCCAGAGGGAAGCCCGGGTCCTAGGTGTCAGAGGAAAGCCAGTGCCAGCAGCCAAGGGAAGGAAGGCCCATTCTTGCACGAATTTCATGCATTGGGCCTCTAGTATATAAATAAAAAGCTAATTTGACTCACATATTCACAATACATATAAAGCTCTCATTGGTGCCAATTGCACAGGTCTATTTCCATCTGTCATTGTCAATTGTGCATTTGGTTGGCACTTCTATTATAGAGAAAGGGTTAATAGCAATATTAAAACATTTTTTCTAATTAATTTCCTTTCAATGTGTATGAATTTGTGCACTAGGCCACTAGTTATACTATAGAGATAGATAGCTCCCTGAAATCACACAATGATGATATAGTTGAGTAAGAGCTTCTGTTTACTGAGAGTTTAGGATAATGCCAAGAACTTTTCTACATTGACTTCTGGCAACAACCCTGTGAGACAGGTGCTATTGCCATCTCTTTCATAAATTAGGAAACCAAGGGCATAAGAGATTCAGCACTTTGCCCAGTATCATGCTGTCAGCAGGCAGCTGAGGCAATCCTAACCAAGGCAGCCTGGCAGTAATCCACCTGGTTAATCCTTGGGATGTGCTAACAGGCAACCACAGCCCAAAAGCCTGATTTTCTACTTAAATGCAAAACAAACAAAACACAAGCAGAACCACTTCCTTAGAGGTTATCATTCTGAAAGACTTCAATGTATGGCAGGCATGGCTTCCCAGGCAGTGGTCACAGTGTCTGTAATGGCTCTCGTTGAGACAGGGTTTGTTAAGAGCTGGGGAATGGGGACCGGGAAGGAGGCAGAATGTCTCAAAAGATGAGCTGAAAGCACACATAGAACGTACTGAAGTTCTGAAGGGTTTTTTTTTTTTTGTGTGTGTGTGTGTGTGTGTGTGTGTGTGTGTGTGTGTTTTTAGAACAAGTAGGCAGAAGTAATTACACAGTTGGAACTTATTCACGATTTAAGGGCCAGTACATGTTGGAGCATGAGTGCCATGAGATGGAATCTCAGCAATAGGTTTTTGATGGTCTGGTTCAATTAAGGAAAGTCAAGAGCTCATTAATACCCAGGCTCATGATTGGATAATGTGAGTAAAAAAGACAGATTAAAATACATAATTGATTTTGCATTATTCAGTGTGCCAACTTGGGAGTGATGCTTTAGTTCTGGTGGTCCTCCTGTTGTGGAAAGTGCTTTGGGGAGTCACTTTGAATTGCTTGTAAGTCAGAACACCTTCAGCGATACTGCATCACGTTCCTTGTGGCCAAGATAGAGCACAGACAAAGCACAGTGAGAAAACAAAGCAAAGATGCCATTCTCACTCTCTCTACTTTTGCAATTCATATTATTTAATTATGACATCTATATCCCACATTCTGGATAGGGTTCCAGGTACAAAAGGAATAGTAATATCAAGGTGCTAGAAAGTCCTGGCACAGAAAATTAACAATAATAATAATAAAAAATAAATTAATAAAGAAAGAAAATCCTGGCACAGAAAGCATTCTTTGGATAATTTCATGAGAAACATGCCACATGAACCAGGCCTTGAAGGCTGGCTTTTCCTAAGCAGAAGATTGAACTGGGAGATCTGCTTAAAGTTGCGAAATTGGAATAACAACAAGATGGCGGCAGAGGTAAAAGCCTAACTGCAGCCGCACTCAACAATTTCAAAAAATACAACTAAAATATAGAGTGGACACTATCCAGAACTACAGGAAAGTTGACTGACTGGGAATTCTACAACTAGAAGGAAAGAGAAAACCAGAAGGAAAACCAGAGGAGCTGTAAAAGCCTAAGGTACTGAGGCGCGGCGCACGCAGGGAGAGGACGGAGCCGGAGAGGAGGGGCGGCTGAGTCCCTGGCTGGCGTTCCCTAGCAGGAAGGAGATAAAAGCTCCGGACTGTGCTGAACCCGAACTCCGACTGCACTGAACCCCAGTTCTGGGTGAGACCTTGGGGTCCAGGCTCATACAGAGGGAAACTGGGCTGTAAGGCGGAAGCTCAGCGGAGCGGCGAAAAGGCTGAGCCCCTGAGTCGCGCACATTGAGCGCAGAGGAGGGACTGTTCGCTGAGCTGCTGAATTGCCCCAGCGGGAAGGACTCAAAAGCTCAGGATTGTGCTGAGCCCCAGTTCTGACTGCACTGAACCCCAGTTCTGGGCAAAACCCTCGGGCTCCAGCCTCATACAGAGGGAATCTGGGCTGTAAGACAGAAGCTTAGGGGAGCGGCGAAAAGCAGAGCCCCTGAGTCGCGCACATTGCGCGCACAGAGGACAGACTGTTGTTTGGGCGGCGAGATCGCCCTAGCGGGAAGGAGACAAGCTCCTGACTGTTCTTAACCCCACTTCCAACTGCTCTGAACCCCAGTTGTGGGCTTGTTGGGGGAGAGACTACACTGTCTGGTAGCGGGCGAAGCTCTAGGGCGCCTTTCTCTCAGAGGTGCTTGCAGCGAGTACCAAAGGACACTGAGGAACACTGAGACTCAGGAACCTCAGAGGGCGGGGCCATCCGGAAGCCAAGGCTGTAGGCTCCACCCTGAAACTCTGCCCCATCCAAGCTGAACTCAGAGAGGCTTTTGCAGGTTTCCAAGTCTAGTGGAATAAGGTTGTCTCCTGGCATAGACACAGCTGATCCTCCCAACCTACCAACTCAGGGAAGCAGTGAAAATGCCAAAAGGAGGAAACAGATCACAAACGAAAGAAATGGAGGACAAAAAGCGACAGGATATAGAGTTCAAAGCCACGCTTATAAGGTTGTTCAAGAATCTCCTAGAAAAGGCCGATAAAATAAATGAGACCTATGAAGATATGAAAAGGGATCAACTAGAAATAATAAAGGATCAACAAGAAATGATAAAGGATCAACAAGAAATGATAAAGGACCAACTAGAAATAAAGAATACATTCTCTGAAATAAAAAATATTATACAGAGTCCTAAAAACAGATTGGAAGATTGCAAGAATCAAGTCCAATATTTGGAACACAAAGAGCCAGAGGACACTCCTCCGCAGAAGCAAGAAGACAAGAGAATCCAGAAAGTTGAAGATGGTGTGAGAAACCTCTGGGACAACTTCAAGCGAACCAACATCAGAATTATGGGCATCCCAGAAGATGACAGAGAGCAAGATACCGAAAACATATTGAAAGAAATAGTGACAGAAAACTTCCCCCACCTGGGGAAAGAAATAGACTTACACGTACAGGAAGCACACAGAACCCCAAACAAAAGGAATCCAAAGAGGACCACACCAAGACACATCATAATTAAAATTCCAAGAGCTAAAGACAAAGAGAGAATATTAAAAGCAGCAAGACAAAAGCAGGTAGTTACCTATAAAGGGGCACCCATACGACTGTCAGCTGATTTCTCAACAGAAACCATGCAGGCCAGACGGGAATGGCAAGAAATATTCAAGGCGATGAATAACAAGAACCTACAGCCAAAAATACTCTACCCAGCAAAGCTATCACTCAGAATCGAAGGCCAGATAAAGAGCTTCACAAATAAATTTAAGCTAAAGGAATTCATCACTGCCAAGCCAGAATTATATGAATTGCTGAAAGGGGTTCTTTAGGAAGAGGAAGAAAATAAAGATAAAAATATGAACAAACACGTAATTATCAACAAGTGAGTCTAAAAACCAAGGGAAGTAAAAATCATGATGAACAATATTAACTGGTGAATATAATAGAATCAGAGGTATGGAAGGGGAGTGGACTGATGATTCTCGGGGAAATGGGGAGTGGGGCAGGGCGGGAAGAGACTGAACATAAACTGCACCTATGGATGAGGACAATGGGGGATGGGGAAAGGGCAGAGAATTGAATGGAAACTTGGTGTAGGGGAGCAATTGGGGGGGGGGGGAATGAGGAACATTTGTAATAATATGAACAATAAAGATTTAGTTTAAAAAAACAAAAAAAAATCAAAACAATAAAATTTTAATATACTAAAAAAAAAAAAAAAGAAGAAGAAGATTGAACTGGGAGTTAGAGGAGGTGGAAGTGGTGAGGCACTGCAAAAGAGTTGAGATAGATAGACATCCTTAGCTCTCTCAGGTAGTCCAGGTTGGCTAGAGAGCAGTATGTGCTGGTGAGAATGAAAGTAGGCCATAAAGACAGGTTGGACAATATTGTATAGGGCTTTGAATGATGATCTGTGAATTCTGTACTTTAAAATTAAAGAAAATTAAAATTTTAAGAAATGGGAAACCTCTGAGAGGCCTTCAGCATCAGAATGACTGTAATTGTGCTTCAGAAAAAATTAATGTCCTAGTAGTACATAAAATTAAAGCTTTTTGAAGTGGACATCTAAATTTTGGGGGGAAAATTGAACTAAGTCTGATAAATAAGAAATAAGTGTGTGATATGAAGCTATATGTGATGTTTGGTCAAAAAACAAGGTATTGAATAAAATGTTAAATTTTATTCAGTGGTTTCTAAATGGATATAAAGAAACTTCCAAAAAGATTTAAGAAAAGGTTTTGGAATGACGGCAGCATCACAAACATTAGTGTAGAGAGTCTTCTCTAAAACATCTACTTTCAAGGATAAAGCATTCCAGTGAAAAATCAATTTGCTCCTTGGAAAGAAATCAGAATTAGCTTGGCATCTGGGAACCCTCACATCTCTCAGCACCTGGCCCAGCTTCTTTCAAAATGTCTGCTACTCACAGACTTCTGTACAAGCTCAGCTTGAGGGTGATCACTCTACGGGTCAGTCAACGCCTACACTAACTTTGATGCTGACTGGGATGCTTTAAACATTGAAACAACCATCAAGAACAAAGGTGTGAATGAAATCACCACCATCGACTTTTTGACCAATTGCAGCATTGAGCAAAGACAAGATATTGCCTTTGCCTACTAGAGAAGGACAAAAAGGAACTTGCATCAGCACTGAAGTCAGCCTTCACCTGGCGAGGACACCTGCTCAGTATGATGCTTCAGAGCTGAAGGCCTCCAGGAAGGGACTAATGAGGACTCTCTCATTGAGATCATCCGCTCAAGGACTGACCAGGAGTTGCAGGAAATTGACAGTCTACAAGAAAATGTGCAAGACTGATGTGGAGAAGGACATGATTTCTGACACATCTAGTGACTTCTGCAAGCTGATGGCTGCCCTTGTGAAGGGTAGAAGACCAGATAGGTCCATCATGGATTATGAACTGGCTGAAAGATGTCTGGGATCTCTCTGAGGCTGGAGTGAAAAGGGACTGATGTTCCCAAGTGGATCAGCATTATTACTAAGCGTAACTTGTGTTATCTCCAGGAAGCATATGAAAGGGACAAGAGCTACAGCCCTTATGACATGTTGGAGAGCATCAAGAAGGAAGTCAGGAAGACCTGTAAAATGCCTTTCTGAACCTGGTGCAGAGCAATCAGAACAAGTCCCTGAATTTTGCTGACCAACTGTATGACTCCGTGAAAGGCAGTGGGACTCGTGATAAGGTCCCGAGCAGAATCATGGTCTCCTGCATACAAGTGGGCGTGTTGAAAATGAGGTCTGTCTGAATTGAAAAGGAAGTATGGCGAGTCCCTGTACTACTACATCCAACAGGATACAGGGTGACTCTCAGAAAGCCCTGCTGTGCCTGTGTGTGGGGGTGAGTGAGGCTCGCAGGGGCTCTAGCGTCCAGGAGTGGTATTCTTATGCTTCCAGCCAATTCTAGAAAATCAGCTTATAACTGATAGCTCCCTGTACCTATCCCTGTGAGGATGGTGTTAACACCGCCCCCCTGCCTATCCTCATTTCTGTTGCTTACACATTGCCTTGCTTTCCCTTCTAGTCTTTTTAGCCAAAGAAATGCACATCCGAAGGAGCTGGAAGTTAAATCTATGGTGCAAAACACCTTGCCTCTTATGTGCTGTGTCATAAACAGATGGATAAACTGAATTTTTTACTTTAGAAAATAAAAGAATTAAAAATCATAATTATTACTTACTAGAGCACCAGTGCATGAAATTAGTCCCTCACAGCCCCTTGCAGCCTATGGCCCTGTCCCACACTGGCCATTCCAGAAGGTCTAATTAGCATATTAGCTCTTTATTACATAGGATATCACACAGCATACTCTTAAAACAGGTTTATGGCACTCCATCACCAAAACTAGCTTCTGTAAATACAAGTCTGTGATGGTTCTCCTGTGTCAGCTTGGCTAGGCATTAGCCCCATTATGCACTCTCACTCATCTAACTCCAGCTGAGAAGGGATTTTTGCAGGTGTAATTAAAGTCCCTATCAATTAGCCTTAAGAGAGATTATCCTGGTGGGCCTGACTTAATCAGCTGGAGGGCTTTCAAAGCAGGGCTGAAGCTTTCCTGAGAAAGATGAAATTCCACCTGAGGACAAGAGCTCCATGCCCATGCCCATGGAGTTCTAGCCTGTCCTAGTCTTTGGATTTGCATAGCCAGCCCCTCTCACTTACATATAGCAATCCCTTATTTATACATATATATGTGTGTGTATAAATCTATACTGATAATAGCCTAAGGCCATCACAACCAGGACAGAAGACCAAACAGTGGGCCCCTGGCTGCCAAGGCATGCAGGCGGGAAGGGTCTGTGGGCTCTGGGCCTCTCGGGCAAGGCAGCGGGACAGATCTGTGAGCTCTGGGCTGCTGGGGTAGGGCGGTGGCAGGAACAGTCTGTGAACCCGGGGCCTCTGAGGTGCAGGGGTAGTGAGAAGGGTCTTTAACCCTGGGTCGCCGAGGCACGGAGGCAAGAGGGGTCTGTGGGCCCCGGGCCGTGAGGGTGCTGCGGAACTCTGGGTCTGCACTTTCGGGGGTGTGGCCAATCTTCAAACTGGACCATGACAAGAGGAGGGAGTCCCATTCCTCGCAGAACACACTACTGGGAAGAGGGAGCCTACCTGCCTGATTGCCCCAAACCTCTCTGCCTGCCTGCCAGCCTGACGGTTCTAGGATTGCGAGGAGGTGCAGGCTGGGCTGAGTGAATCTATCTGTGCACAAACTTCATGCACCAGGCCTCTAGTATATATTCATGCATGGGGAGGGGGTGTCCCTCAGCCCAGCCTGCATCCTCTCTGATCTGGGACCAATCAGGGGATGTCCCACTGCCAAATTAGGCCCGATCCCCGGCAGTTGGGCATCCCCCTCACAATCCAGGACTACTGGCTTCTAACCACTCGACTGCCTGATTGCCCCTAACTACTCCCCTGCTGTCCTGGTTGCCCCCAACTGCTGTTCCTTACCGGCCTGATCACCCACAACTGCCCTCCCCTGCCAGCCAAGTTGTGGTGGCCATCTTGTGATGATCATCTTATGATGATCTAGGCTTTTATTATATAGGATATACACACAGTAAAATTTTATATTACACTTATCTATGTCTGTACATACACATCTCATATTGGTTCTACTACTCTGGTTGGATTCTAACACAGTTTACTTTATGAGAGCTAACATTATTTTACAAGGGGGATGTATTATGAAATGTGCCATAAATGAATTAATTTCATAAACACCATTGTTAGAAATTTTATTTAAGTTAAAACTAAATCTGTGGGCTTTACTTTTTTGAATTGCACTAAAAAATGGCACCATTCATACAATTGCAGAAGCCGTGGCTTCTAATCACATCTCACACAGCTTTAGCAGGGGTTTGGGGAGGTCTACAACTTCCTGAAATCATGTGTAAAATTTTTCTGAGAGCCCATAGCTTTCACCAGATCCTCAAAGAAATGTTTCTCCTCAAATTACTAAGATTCTCTTTAGCTTATTTTGAGGGTTAATCTGTAGTTACACTCAAGTTCCCAATGATTGTTTATATATATGCTATGAATGGATAGTTGACTCTCCAGCTGCTCACTCTATAGATTTTTTTTTTCTCAAAAGACTATCAGGCCACTTGTTATTAGTAGGAGAAATTCAGTTTAAGTTTTTAGCACAGATGCATGGTGAGATAATCCACCTAAAAACTCCACACATTATATGTGAATCTCAAATACTCATGAAAGCCAGTGATGCACAAAATACAATTTAAGTCATCTTTAGTTCATACGGAGGCTTTAAAAAATTAAATAATGACCAATTAGCAAAACTCAAAATAATTACATTGCAAATTATTAACTTTTGTTGTTGGAAGAGAGATTTGCACTTACCTTATGTAATTAAATCTTTATTGTGGAAAGTACTGCGTATGTTTCCTTTTCCCCCCCTCCATTGACCCCTCTAGCCGACCCCCATTCCCCACCACAGGCCTTCACTACACTATTTTCTGTGTCCATAGTTTATGCATACAAGTTCTTTAGTTAATTTCCCACACACCCACACACCCTACCCCAACTTGCCTTTGAGATTCCACAGTCTGTTCTAGGTTTCTATGTCTGCTTTGTTCATCAGTTTATTTTGTTCATTAGATTCCACATATGATTGAGACCATGGGATACTTGTCTTTCTCTGATTGGCTTATTTCATGTAGCATAATACTCTCCAGGTCCCTCCATGCTCTCTCAAAGGGTAAGAGATCCTTCTTTTTTATTGCTGCATAGTATTCCATGGTGTAAATGCACCACAGCTTTTTTATCCACTCATCTACTGATGGGCTCTTAGGCTGTTTCCAGATTTAGCTATTGTAAATTGTGCTGCTATGAAGATAGGGGCGCGTACATTTTTTCTGACTGTTGTTTCAGTTCTCTGAGAATATATTCCTAGAAATGGGATAATTGGGTCAAATGGCAGTTCAATACTTAATTTCTTAAGGAAAATCCATACTGTTTTACATGACTGCACCAGTCTCCATTCCCACCAGTAGTGTACTAGAGTTCCCTTTTCTCCACATCCTCGCCAGCATTTGTCATTTGTTGATTTGTTAATGGTAATCATTCTGACAGGTGTGAAGTGATACCTCATTGTCGTTTTAATTTGCATCTCTCTGACAATCAGTGACTTGGAGCATGTTTACATACCGTATTTGTCAGCGTATAAGACGATTTTTTGGCCCTGAAAAATACGTATTTGCCGGCGTATAAGACAACTGGGCGTATAAGACGACCCCCTAACATTTCCACTAAAAATACAGAGTTTGTTATATACTCGCCGTATAAGACTACCCCCCACTTGGAGGCATATTTTTCAGGGCCAAAAAATCGTCTTATATGCCGGCAAATACGGTATGTCTCTGAGCCATCTGTTTGTCCCTTTTAGAGACCTATTTAGGTCCTTTGCCCATTAACTGTATTGTTTATCTTCCTTTTGTTAAGTTGTATGAGATTCTTATTTATTTTGGATATTAAACCTTTATCAGCTGTGTCATTGCCAAATATGTTCTCCCATATAGTTGGCTACCTTTTCATTTTGTTGATGGTTTCTTTTGCTGTGCAGAAGCTTTTTATTTTGATGTATTCCCATTTGTGTATTTTCTCCTAAATTTCCTTTGCCCTAGGAGATGTACCAGAAAACATATTGCTATGAGAGATGTCTGAGATTTTGCTGCCTATGGTTTCTTCTAGGATTATTTGATGGTTTCATGACTTACATATAAATATTTTATTCATTTTGAGTTTATTCTTGTGTATGGTGTAAGTTGGTGGTCTAGTCTCATTTTTTCCCATGCATCTGTCTAATTTTCCCAACACCTTTTACTGAAGAGACTGTCGTGACTCCATTATATGTTCTTGCCTCCTTTGTCAAATAGTAATTGAGCATAATGACTTGGGTTAATTTCTGGATTCTTTGTTCTGTTCCATTAATTTCTATGCCTGCTCTTATGACAGTACCAGGCTGTTTTGATTACGGTGGGTTTGTAGTATAACTTGATATCTGGTATTGTAATCCCTCCAACTTTGTCTTTCTAAGGATTGCTGCAGATATTTAGGGGTTTCTAGACTGGGCTGAGGGACCCCCCACCCCCCTGTACAAATTTCATGCACTGGATCTCTAGCATATATATATATATATATATATATATATATATATATATATATATATGATAATATACTAAGTGTCTGACTGGTCATTATGACACACACTGACACCAGGGGGCAAATGCTCAATGCAGAAGCTGAGTGACACACATTGGCCATTTATAGAGAAATGGCACTGTGGACCTGGCACCGACAAAGCAACACTCAGCTTCCCCCAAGTGGGACACAGGCCCCGCCACCACCCTGGAACATCACCACACCAAATCACAGCCAACAGTGCCAAATGCAAAATGCAGCCCACAGCCCAGCCCAGCCTAGAAACAGTGGCTGTGGGTGCTGGGTAATTAACGTCACCTAACAATGCCCAGCTTCCTCTCCCTAGTGGACAGCTCTCATATGTGTCTCCTGTGCTAAGAAACATCCCTCCAACTAGTGAAATATTATTTGATACCAAGTTAAATAGATACCCCAGGCAACAGTGACATCTGTCTCTTCAAACTTCTGTGACATAAAATAACTCAAAGAGCACATAGCATTGTCTTGCATGTAGTCAGTGCCCAGGCTATATGATGGCACCATGATCATCCTCATCAGTCAGGCCACCGAAGAAGTACTAAAATGGTGGCCTGAAAAGTGAGTCTACCTCCCAACAATTCCAGTATTTTTTTAAAATGCCAAATTCTAATTAAATCTGTGCTAGTTTTACTGACACAGGATATATTAAGATGGCTGTAATACACTGAAATTTTCAAGGTTATTTTAGTTTGAGGTATCTGCATTCTTTTAGTTATACCCAAACTGAAGCTAAACTGACAGAAAGATTATATGAAAATCCTCCGAGTAGGAAAAATATTTTCTATAGTAATATGAGGTTCTATTTTTTTTAATGGAAAAGGAATGATTAGGAAAGAATCCACTTCTGTATAACAAATATAAAATTTCCCATCTGCCTGATAGGTATAAAAATAGCATAAGAAACAGATACATCTAAATAGACTGAGCCAAAAGAGAAAGGTATTTCACGGAAATTATGTTATCATCAGAACAGTATGCTTTCCTAAATTTAAATTCTATTTATTATGTTATTTTTACAAGTAGCAAAGTCCCTGTTTTTTCCCCAGTTTAATATGCATGAATATAAAAAGCGATTGATTTCCACATTGCCCACCCCACCCACCGACTGGGTTACTAGGAAGCTGTGAATCATGAACAGTTCCTGAAGGAGTGGTGGTTTCCTCCTTAACTTGGTCTTGAACTCCAGCACTTACTCATTCATCCTCTTGCTGATTTCTTTTCTGAAGGAAAAGAAGGAAACCAAGGCTACATTAAAATACCACATTCTAACTGGCATATTTGTTCATCTAAAGTCACTTGTTCTGTCAGCAAGTTTTATTTTCTAGAGGCCTTGGCAAATTATCATGGAAAAACATGCCTGGACTTATTTACTCAAATAGTTTACCACTTTGGTTCCAGGGTATATTATCCTCAGGCCTTTGAATATTTTCTACTCTCTCTTATACAGGTATAAACATTCCTACCCAGAAACACACAAAGTATACATATTCACTTTCTTCCTTGAGTCACCACAGCACAGCTCTGATCTTCTCTTAGCCCTGTAACCACTAGTAGACATACTTTAAAATTAGAAGTACTTGGTAATTATGCAAAAAGCATGCACATCATAAAAACATTTTTGTCATTCTCATTATTAAATAAGTTATCCCTTCAGTTCATATTACATGATCACTTTAAGTTGACCTAACTCAGTAATTCTGCTTCTAAAGTAAAATAAAAAAGTTTAAGTAGAGCTTGTCCGATGTGGCTCAGTGGTTGAGTGTCAACCTATGAACAGGAGGTCATGTTTTGATTCCTGGTCATGGCACATGCTCAGCTTGTGGGCTCAATCCCCAGGTAGGGGGCATGCAGGAGGCAGCTGATGATTTCCCCCCATCATTGATGTTTCTATATCTCTCTCCCTCTCCCTTCCTCGATGAAATCAATAAGTATATATAATTTTTAAAGTCTAAGTAGAATAAGACTAAGATGAAATATTAAAAAGCCAATTTGAAAACAAAGATGCTAATACACATAGACTTTACCAGCTTAAGGAAATCGATGAGTTTGTGAGCATCTTCTCCAGTAGAGAGGTCTACAAAGTCCTTGGGCATTCGATAACTTAGATAGGGACTCGGCTGGACTGTAGCTTCACTGTTTGTACAACGGAAAGCTGGAAAATCCTTTACAAAAAGAAAAAAAGGGGGGGGGGGGTCTGTGAGAATTTTAAGTCTCTTCTCCAAACTGAAAATGGTTCTATCATAACAATTTCAACTTAATGTTCTCTTTTGTACTAGGCAAGAAAGAAATAAGATTCTGAAGTAAAAGAAGGCACCAAAGGCACTAAACATTTTTAGATATTCAATATAACATAAACATGGGTATCTGCAAACAGTGTCCTGAGGGCTAGGCCAATCCCTAAGAGACACCTGCCTGCAGCCGAGTGTGATACAGACAGGGAATGTATCTCTTAGTTCCCAATGGGCCACAGGCTGCAGGCTACTTAGTGCCTTGAGCAATCAAACCAGAATGCTTTATAAATATTATCACTTTCTTCAGGTAGAGTTAAGGGTATTGCCTTATAAAGTTAATAGTAAGGGCAAATAAGTGCTTTGAATTCTTAACACCTTAATACTTCTTTTATGTCATTTATCTTATTTATGTATCTGTCTCATTACCTACACAAAACTGCAAGCAACACTGCAAATTCAAGTATCATCCTGAACAAGTCTTTACATTCTTTCATGTACAGTTGGCCCTTGACAATAGGGAGGCAGCAGCGACCTCCTGAGCACTTGAAAATCTTCATGTAACTACAGTCGGTCTCAGCGTATGCAGATCCCAACTGCAGAGCTGACCCTGGAGCAATGTGGGTTTGAACTGCCTGGGTCAATTAGAAAAATATGTAAGTGTAAGTGGACACATGCAGTTTTAACTCATGTTGTTCAAGGGTCAGCTGTACCTGCTTAGAGCCTGCATATGACACTTACATGTTGCCTTGTGTCAAAAAGGATTTCAGAGCCAGAAGGCCTCGATTTGGACTCCATTGTGATGGATACCTAGCTGAGGGATGGATGTGTCCAGAAGATGGAGACAGGCCAGAAGCTTAAATGGAGCAAGACCTAGAAAGCAGGCCTCAGTTTTGACAGACAGACCAGTCATCTGACAGATATTTATGAAATACCTACTTTGTACTGGACCTTTTTCTAGGTATGGAAGGTAAACTGATAAACAAGACAGTTAAGACAGCCAATCAGCAAGCAAACAAATAAACTAACAAGATTATTTCAAATAGTACAAAGTGTTACAAAAACAAAGCCACGGACTGCTATCACAGATAATCAGGTGGTCTGCCAGGGAAGACCTGCTAAAGAGAGGATGTCTGGACTGAGAGACGGAAAGAATGACAGAATCAGCCTGGGAGGTCTGGGAGCAGAGCACAGCTCTGAAGGCAGTGGAACAACAGTGCAGAGAGGCAGGGCTTGGAGCTTCAAGAAACAGAAGGACGGATAGGTTTCTGTGGAGTGACAATAGGCAGGAGGTGACGCTGGGCAAAGGCAGGAGCCAGTTCCTATTTCCCCAGCTGCCAATAGAATGCTGTTTGAATTAGAAAGAAAGAAAGAAAGAAAGAAAGAAAGAAAGAAAGAAAGAAAGAAAGAAAGAAAGAGAGATAGAGAAAGAAAAAAGAAAGATCCAACCATATTATTTGGATCATACACTGAATCTTGTACAAACTGTTTCTATTCAACAACGGTGTCCCTCATATTTAAAAATAACCCTGTGCTGAATAATTTACATTCTTCTCCTAGACACTCCGCTTTAACAGCCCACAACTGTACGATGCCATCAGGGACAAAATTCCTTCTCTCACTAACTCAACACTCATTAGTTGTGCCTGGCATTGTGCTAAGCCCTCAGCTATGTGGAGAGCAAGAGACCTATCCCTGCGCTCAGAGCTTGCAGTCTAAAGCAGGACACAGGCAAGGCAACAGGCAGGCATCACGCAGTGGGCAAGTGACTTGATAGAGGGAAAATCTAGTTGAGCCACATCTAGAGAAACGGGCCCAAAGAAGGCCCAGGACAGAGTAATGATGAAAAAAAAATCATTTCAGAGATGGACAAAAGGAAAGATGGTCACACTGAAGGCAAAGCAGCAGCCAGAAGAAACCCAGAAGGGAGAACGTGCCACAGAAGCTGAGGAAAGAGATGCTATAAGAACAAGAGGGAAACACGTCCAAATGGTGGCAAGCAGTTGGGTGAGAGAAGAGCAGTGGGTCGTTCACTGGATTAGCAACAAAGCAGGGGAGCCCTTGCCAAGAGCAGCCGATGTGGGTGGCAGGGATGAGGCTCACTGGGCTGGGGAGTGACAGGTGAGACGGGTGAGAAAGAGCAGGCAGCAAGGACAGATGACCATGTAAGGAAGTGGCTGTGACGGATATACAATTACTGAGTAGTTACAAAAAAAGCAAGTTACATAGCAGCATGAGGGAAACTAGTATGATCCTACTATGTAAAAATGTATGGTGCATCCATAGAAAAAAATGTCTGGAGAATATACTAACTCAAGTGATAAGAATGACTATTTGGAGGTGGTAGGATTTCCAGTCTTTCCTCTTTCTAATTCCCTCTCTTTTTAAATGACCATGCTAAACAACAAACCCAGTTTTAATTTTTTTATATTATTTTTTGTTAATCCTCACTGAGGATATTTTTTCCATTGATTTTCAGAGAGAGTAGAAGGGAGGGGGGAGGACAGAGAGAGAGAGAGAGAGAAACATCGATGTGAGAGAGACATACATCAGTTTGCTTGCCTCCCACATGCGCCATAACCAGGGATTCGCACCTGGAACCCAGATACATGCCCTAGACCAGGAATCAAACCCCAGACTCTTCAGTGTGTGGGCCAATGCTCTAACCACTGAGAACACCGGCCAGGGCAAAAACAACTGTTTTTAAAAAAATGTAAAATACTCAAATACTCACAAGGTAATACTAAATGAAAAACTTGAGATAGATAAGTTCATACGTAGTGTAATCTCATTTACTTAAACACATTTATTTGTATGTGGAAGAGGCATGTTAGTATTAAAATATAAGCAGTGGGTCTCAAGGCAGTAGCTTTATGGGTGATTTTAGAATTATCTTTAAAAATGAGCAGGTAGTATTTTTGTAGGAAGAACAAAGCTTTCCAAAGTTGTTGTTTCAAGAAAGTTTGGCTGTGAAGATGAGAAAGGAGAAAGTAGCGAGATGAAGATTTTAAAATAAGAGATCTGAACATCATTAACTGCTGAGAGCTGGGAGCTGGTAGACAGAAAGAGACAGGAGAGACAGGAAAGAAGATACGTGGCAGCACAAGGTATGTGGAGAGATGGGAGGGAATGGTACGCCGGGCAGGTGGAGGTGAGACTTAGAAGGATGGCTGCAGACGAGGGTGGAGGCTTACTGACAATGAAACTGAGTGACCTCATAATCTTTTCCTTTGAAGAAGGACGGGAAATCTCTGCCGAGAAGAGAAGGAAGCCAGAGGTGCAGAGGAGCATGGAAAGGTGTGAAATGGCCACTGTGGCTGATGGAAGAGGAGCTGATGAGGGAAACAAGACACTGTAATAAGCACCCACTTGAACTTGGCGTCAAGGACACAAGGTGCCAAGAAGAAAAATTATCAGAAAAAATATATATCAGGTGACCGTTATTTCTTTAAATAAAGTTAAATGAATGAAGCACATGCACGCTTTTTCTCGCTCACCTCTACAGGCAAGAATCCATTAGTAAATCTGTCATATTCTGTACTTCCCAAGGGTACAAGTCACTGCCTATCCAAGTGCCTGAAGAACTAGCAATTGTTACGATTAAAATATTTCCTTTATGTTTTTACTTTTACTGTCTTACCTGCTCCAGAGCATCTCCTTCACTAAAATCACCTTTTAAATTTCGTTCAGATATCAGTTCTTCCCAAGTAAACAGCAGTGAATCTGTTACCTCACCGAATGGATTAAAATCGATTAGCCACACCTTCCCCTGTAGAACAGAGAGAAAAATTAAGAGGCATAAACTAAAATCAAACATTTAAACCTGTCCTCCAGGTCCCACCAGAGAAAGTCCTCCAGGTTTCATTGGAAAGGGGCCACAGCTTTATCTAAAGGGAAGGTCTCCTATAAAAGAGACCTAGAAAAGAAAAGCCTGACAAAGACATATATTTCAAGTCCTGCTTACATCACATGAGAATTTTAGGTCAAAAATCCAAACAGGAAAAAGGAAAATTTCACAAGAAGTTAAACCAAGCATGACCGAATGCTTTCAGGGGGTATCTCTGATCATCTTTCAAGATTACCTTTGCCCTGCAGAGGAAGGAAAGAGCCAGAAGTTCCAGAGAACACCATTTCCTACCCCTGACAGCCGCTGCTGCCAAGGATGCATTTTTTTAAAGCATATAGAAAGAAGTATGGAAATGCTCAATTTTCCTTAACTTTAATGTAATACTGGTTTGTCTATATGTTAGAGTACATGAAGGGGACATCTAAAAAATACATCAACCTTTAAGAGAAATGTCTAACTTTTCGTACTCTGAGAGTAGAGGTGGGCAATATGACAGCTCCAGGCTCAGAGGAAGGATCGATCCTCCTGAGCTGGTGGGACTGAGTTCAGTTAGAGTCAGGGGCACCTCAGCATAAAGGGCAGGGCGCTGACATGACAGCACTGGGGACCTGAAGTCCTGCCAAGAGATTGAAGCCAACAGATAACCACAGAGACACAGGTGACATTTAGTAATAGCCGTTTCTTCAAAATTTTATCTTTGCTCCTCTTGATCTTTCTCAAAATGTTCATATCATTGCATCGTGTGTTTTGTTGCTGTTGTTGATAATTAGGTTTTCCTATAAATGTGTAGTTATCATGTTTTGGTAAGACATGGAGAAAGCCGACAACTCTTTCAGGCCGCTTGAATTGCTTCCTCACAGCAGTTCGGCACCCACCTGCACAGTCTGTGAAATAACGTCAGCCATCAACTTCTTGATATAGAGTCAGTGCTGCTTTTGGAGCATTTACTAAGATGTCTTTGGCATGCTACATGTTATTTTAACAAAATGGGTATTTTCTAATTTTTAAACCCTTTCTACTTGAGTTTTATAACCAATAAAACCATCTCATTATAAAAAGAAAACACTATTGGGCCGGTTAATATAGGAATATTATGTTCTATAAAAATACGGCATACTGTAAAAAAACAAACAAACTTAAAACTCAAACAGATCACTACTTTTTGAACTAGTAATGAATGGGCAGTTTGTTCTATAACCCAGAAGACATTCTCTAATTCAATGAAAAATAAAACCAGCTGTAATCAGGTATAAAACTATCAAGATGAGGATCTTATAGCTAGAACATGGTTTTTAGGTGATAGCTCAGGCAGGAGACATCCTGAGAAATTCTATTTTTAGGCAGTCATTGAGATAAGATCGGCCCTTCCTGAAATCTACCAGACCAGCCCCACAGCCCAAATAAATCTCTGTGCTCTAGAAAGACACTGTGCCAGGCACTGGGGGATAAAGACTAGTAACACAGAATCTACTCCTCAGAGAGCTCAGTCCAGACCAGGGGATAAACACACACACACACACACACACACACACACACACACACACGAGAAATAAAATCCATCCTGCAATCACAGTACACAGGGAGAAATAATCCAGTAGAGATGAGAACAGGGTATTGTGAGGCTGGTAGAGTGTAAGGAGAACCTACCTAATCTGCATGGTGAAGCTGGAAAAGCTCCCCTTAGTAACTTGGAATTTGAAGCTGATGGTGATGATGATCTGGGAGGAGTGTGGATGGTGGGAGGAAAGCAGACCATTTCAGGGGGAACAACAAAAACTAACAGGTGTGAAGGCCATGAGAAGACAGCCCGCTCTGGATACAGGTTATTTCCTGGAGTGTAAAATACATTGGGGTCCCAGAAAATTATGGAACTTCAAAAGCCTATAGTTCTAAATGGGATGAAATTCTGGTTAAAATAATTCCTTTAATAAAACGAGATTACAAGAAAGAAAGGGGATCCCAGGCACCAGAAATGAGGAGGAACCTAAAAAACAGAAGCAAGCATACAAACATGTGCAGTGGGCGAGCCTCCTACCAAGCTCAGGGCGGGGTTTGTGCACAGGAACAAGAGACTAGCCACAAGAAGGGAATCAGAACCAAGAAGTGAACTCCAGAGGGCTGCCAGATCGGTAAAGGGAGTTTAAGATAAAACTCCCAATGATTGGAAAAGGAAACAAAGAAGCCTGCCTTTCTCTGACCCGGATCTGGGGAATGTGGAAGAAGTGAAGTACTTGAAACTTAGAATCTTTGAGATTCTCACAAAACAAACAAACCAAAAAACAAGCTCACTGAAGATGAACCCATGGTAAAATAGACTGTTTTACAAAACCAAAAATAATCAACATGAATGAGAATATTCAAATAGAGCAACCAAAGTTTAAAGCCCCAAGAACTGAGGAAAATCATCATCAACCTAAAGGAGAATCTATACTAATAAAAGGGTAATATACTAATTAGACAGGATAGACCAGACATCTTCCGGACAAATCCATAGTGGCTGCAAGGGCTGAGGAGGGCCAGCAGCTGCAGCGACCGGCACTGGCAGCAGCAGTGAGGTGATGGGGTGGTGTCTTCCCCTGATCAGCCCGGCTGCCTCCCACAGAGGGAGGCCAGAGGCAGCAGCAGTAGCAGCGGGGGGAGAGGGGGGCCTCATGATTGGTCTGGTCGCCTCCCGTAGAGGGAGGCCAGACTGTGGCTTAGGCCAGCTCCCCATGCCCACCTCCCAGTGCATGAATTCCCATGCACTGGGTCTCTAGTATAAAATAAAGACATTATTGTTAGGACAACTGGGTAAAAATACAGAAAAAGACAAAGTTAGATCCATATCACACACCAGGGAATATATAAGCAATAAGTCATAAAAACTAGAAAATAAGTGTAGGTATTTTTTTAAAATTATGATTCAAGTTCAGAAGTCATAAAATAAATAACATTTTATCTTCATGGTAAAAGAGTAATAAAATGGGATAATCCCATTCCTATGTTTTAAAGAATAATAAATAAGACAATAAAAAATGGAAAACACATAGAAATGACCCTTACAACAGATAAAATGCATCCTAATGCATAAAAAGAAAAAAAAAGAAATTGAAACTATACTGAAACACCACTTTTCATCTGTCATACTCTGTGGGCAAGCTTTAAGGAAATATCCAGGTACATTTCCGGTGGAATTACTTGGTGTAGCTTCTACAAAGGGTAATCAAAATCAAAATACATTTAGCTTTTTGAGCTAGCAATCCCATTTCTAGGAATTTATTCTGTAAATATACTTGCAGATGTATGAAACAAAATATATATCACATGTTCATCACAGCACAATTTGCAAAAGTCTAAAAAGAACTTATATGTTCATCTATAGTGAAGTAGCTAAACAAACTAGACAGTGTACCCACAGCACAAAACCCTGTGCCACAGCAATAAATTGGAAAGTTCTCAAAGATGCATTGTTTTTAAAAAATGTTTAAAAAGCAAGTTGCAGACTGTATATCATATACTAACTCTATATAAGAAAAATGAAAAAATAAGTACATTACCTTTTTTGGGGCATCAAGAAATACTGGAAGGATATTTAAAAAATGAATAAAAGTGAACTTGCAGGAGAGCAGAGAGTCAAGGGTATATTTTCACACTGATTTGTTTTTTAAGCAGTGTGAATGTATTATAAATTAAAAACTTTAAAAAAAAAAAAAACTCAGTAGGTTTACAGAGCAGTGTTTTCCAAGGGCTAGGGTTTAGGGAGGTTCATGAGGAAATTTTGGGAGTGAAGCAGTTCTACATCATCACTGTAATAGTGATTACACAGCCAGATGTTTTTTTCAAACTCATTGAACTATACACTAAAAAGGGTCAATGTCAACTCTATGTAAATCATATCTAAAAAAGATCTAAGGAAAAAAGATGAGCAGTTTTAAATGATTTAAGATATAATGGAAATCAAAACCCTAAAACACAAGATACTGTCCTATACAATAAAAGGCTAATATGCAAGTCAACCGACCAGTGGAATGACACACACTGACCACCAGGGAGCAGATGCTCAATGCAGGAGCTGCCTCCTCATGGTCAGTGTGCTCCCACAGTGGTAAGTGCCGGTCAGCCAGAAGCCAGGCTCACAGCTGGTGAGCCAAGAGGCAGTGGCGGAGCCTCTTCCACATCCGCAGCAGCACTAAGGATGTCTGACTGCCATCAGTCAGACATGTCCCAAGGGCTCCCAAACTGCGAGAGGGTGCAGGCTGGGCTGAGGCACCCCTCCCCCCCCCCCCCACTGCAAGAATTTCATGCACCAGGCCTCTAGTGAAAAAATAAGCAGATTTTCAAAGTGACCAAATAGAACCTATAGAAATGAAAAATATAGCTGATACAATTTAAAACCTAGTGAGTAGGTTAAATATATCAGATCAGACAAAGCTGAAAGTGAACTAGTAAAATGGTGTATCTGAGAAAACACAAAACACAGTACAGAGAGATGAAGAGGTAGAAAATGAGAAGTCAAGAGACATTAAGATAAGGTGAAAATCTCTAACATACCTAACTCTAAATAAAGTTCCAAAGGCCAAAAGATAGAAGAGGCGATACTTAAAAAGACAGCTGCACATTCTCCACAATTAACAAAGGAAGTGAATTTTTAGACCTGGAAAGCATGACCCCAAAAAAGAAAAAGAAGCCAAAGAACAATGGAACAGTGTCTTCAAAGTGCTGAGGCCACCGAAATGGTCAACTGAAAAAGTCTATGCCCAGCCAAGCCTGTCATCATGCATGAAGGTAAACAAAACCTTTTCCAGCCAAGCCTAAGGCTGAGGGGATTTATTACTGAAGAATATACTACTAGGAAGAACTGGATCCAGAAATCAGTGAGAGGCAAGAAGCAGTGGTACAAAGACACTGAACAGCAACAAGCATGACTAAGTTAGGGGTATAAACACCAAGTGAACTAAGTATCAGATATCATGTGCAGCCGGCATGGCTCAGTGGTTGTCAACCTATGAACGAGGAGGTCACCGTTCAATTCCTGGTCAGAGCACATGCCCGAGTTGTGGGCTCAGTCCCCAGTGTGGGGCATGCAGGAGGCAGCAGATCAATAATGATACTCTCTCATCATTAATCTCTCCCCTCCTCTCTGAAATCAATAAAAATATATTTGAAAAATAAAATAAATTAAAAAATAAAAATCAGACATCACATGTAAGACAAAAGCGGATGCTGGGAATTAGTATACAAAAGTCATTGTATCACAAGAACAACAAGATGTAAAATTAACTTCAGAGCTTATTAAATATCTACATTAAGACTTAGTTGTTAATTTCTACCAAAATTAACAGATATAAAAAACTAAACTTCAAAATTATTGGCTTGAGGGGTGGGGGGAGGATGAGGAGGAAGAATCAAGAAAAACCACTAATATAAATTAAAAGAAAAAAAGCATAGGAAGGCAAAGCAAACTGAAATTCAAGATAAGATGGTGGAAAACATTCAAATATCCAATATAATAAATGCAACCAATACTTGACAGTTAAAACCAGAAATTACCAGTGATTAAAAACACAAAACCGTAATATACTATACTTATAAGTCCTGTGCACACACCTAAAACCTAACAGCTATTTAAAAAAAGGACTGAAAAAGATAAATTCTAAGACCAAAAGAAAGCTGTAATAACACAGTCAATATCAGAGCGAAACATACTTTAATGCCAAAAGCACAAAAGCATTCTTAGGGATAGAATCACTGCCTGACCATGAGAATTCACTGGGAAACAAAGCCACTGTGAACTAGCATTTGTTGAAGAATATAACCTTAAAGTTTGTAACACAAAAGCTAACAGAATTAGAAGGAGAAGATGTTAACATAATCCTGTCCAGTAACTGATAGATTAAGTAGAGAGAAAAATTAAAACTTTTTTTTATAGTTTTAAAAATATTTTTGTATGTAAACATATACAAAGGTAGAAAAAATAGTATAAAGAACCCAATGTATCTAATACTCAGTTTCCAGTAATCTTGTTGATCCCCAAGGCTGATCTTTCATCTAGATCCCAAAATCTGTATTATTTTGAAGGTATTGTCAGGCATCATTTCATGCATGAGGTACAAATGATTTTAACAACATTACTAAGCTTAATCAAACAAACAGCTGCAGAAACCTGACACATTAGAAACTGTGCCTTCTTTTTCAATCATACATAGAACAGCTATAAAAAAGTGACCAAGTTGCAAAGCCAATCTCAACAGCATTAAAGACTCAAGACCAGACACAGTACCAGGACAGTAATATAAGGGGCCTGGGATAATTTTTCAATTACTCTAAATTCTAGTGGTGCATCAGCATCACTTACGGAGCATCTTACAACACATGTTCCCAGGGTCTCATCCCAGACCATCGCTTTACATACTCGAAATTAGAATCTATCAGCACTGACTCAACTCGCTAGCCACAGTAAGAAAGCAGACACATCAAAATATTGCCACACCCACACACTTATATTTCAGATGAGACCACATAAAATAAGAGTTAATTTTCCTTATGAAAAATCACAAAAATACATATTTAAGAAAGTGCCTAACAAACGGTGATACTGACTAAATGCCAATCAGTTTTACATCATGGTTTAAAACTCAGAAACTTTCAGGATGTTTATACTGGTATGTTTCTCACTTTAAAAACATACAATAATTTTCATTGTATAAGATCACAGCAGTAATTACTTATGCACGTCTCCAAATTCAATTAAGACATTTGCAGAAGTGCGTATTTGCCAGGGAAATATTGAGAGACTGGTAAATTCCAAATTTTCAAATGCCATTATTACAGTTGCGTTAACACATAGTTGCTTCAATTTTAATATCTTTACAAATAATACGTACCTCACAGGGGTATATGGACTGAGATACTGAATTAAATGAGAATAAAGCTCTTCGGTGCTGCACATTCGGGGCAGAGGGCTAAGTTTACTCCCTAATTGGCTTGATCCAGCTTGAAGTCTTGAGATTAAGCTCCTCGAGGTCACAGCAGATTACCTTGTTGGAAGCTTCTTATTAGAAGCATAGCATCTAACACATCAGAGGCTCTCAAATAATACTCAAAATAATCATCTAACTATCAAATGACAAATTCCTGGCCACATTTAAGTATGCAAACAGGTCAGATGTGCCCTGAACTGCTTTTTGTCTGCTTATCCTAGTGCAGGCTGGGAGAGAACTCTATGGTTCTGCTTAGACCTGTAAAACCATTCTAGAAAGATTTCACTAGTCAAGGACTGGAAAAACTGTTTGTAGGGAGAGGGGATAAGGGGGAATATCTGATTATTTCTAAATGTTATCTTGAAAAGAGGCTTTGTTGAGAAGAAAATAAAAGTGTGCAAACTGAACTATTTTAAGCACACCCAGACTCCTGACAACAGTGGAAAGTAGGATAGAAGGTGGCCATTTAGTTAGCTGTTAAGTTAATAATGCCTAAAATGCAAGTTAAAACCTCAGAAAGGTATCACCTCACACCAGTCATAATGGCTATCACAAATAAATCAACAAACAAGTGTTGGTGAGGATATAGAGGGAAAAAAATCCTTGTGCATGTTTGGTGGGATTATAAATTGGTATAGGCAGTGTGGAAACAGTATGGCAGTTCCTTAAAAAATGAAAAATAAAATTACCTTATGACCCAGCAATTGCACTTCTGGGTATTTATCTGAAGAAATCCAAAGTATGAATTTAAAAAGATATATGCACCCCTATGTTTATTGCAGCATTATTTATAACAATTAAGATATGGAAACAACTTAAGTGTCCATCAGTAAACAAATGGATAAAGAAGATGTATATACAAACAATGGAATATTACTTGGCCATAAAAAAAACAACAATTAAATCTTACCATTTGCAACAACATTGATGGACCCAAAGGGTATTATGTTAAGTGAAACAAGTCAGACAGAGAAAGACAAATACCAAATGATTTCACTTATATAGAGATCTAAATAACAAAATAAAGGAACAAACAAAACAAAAACTAACTCATAGATACAGAGAACAAACTGAAGACTGCCAAATGATGGTGTTGGGGGTATGCATGAAAAGGGCAAAGGATTAAGATATGCAAATTGGTAATTATAAAAACAATCACAAGGATGTAAAGTACAGCATAAGGAATATAGTCTATAATAGGGGTGGGCAAACTTTTTGACTCAAGGGCCACAATGGGTCCTTAAACTGGACCGGAGGGCCGGAACAAAAGCAACCTGACCATGCTGGCACTCTCATCTTGGGCTGCTGGTGAAGGAGTGGAGGGGAGAGCAAGAGAACCCTCCACTCTTTCAGCTCCGCGGGCCGGATAGAACAGCAGAACGGGCGGGATCCGGCCTGCGGGCCATAGTTTGCCCAATGCTGGTCTATAATATTGTAATAACCAAGTCAGGTGGGTACTATGTTTAAACACTTTGTTGTACACCTAAAACTAATATAATGTTGTACATCAACTATAATAAAAAAATGTTTAAATTAAAAACAGTAATGAAGACCTGGATGGGTAGCTCAGTTGGTTAAAGCACTGTCATCTATGCCAAGGTTGCGGGCTCAACAAATCGAAGTTTGTCTCTCCCCTCTTCTTTTCTCTCACTAAAATCAATCTATAAAATAGTAATAATAATAATTAATAATGACAATAATCCAGAGACTTTCAATCAAGATGGTGGCATAGTTAATGTGTTACTCGCATCCTTCTACAACCATATAAAAATTACAACTAAACAACAGAAAAACCATCACTCAGAACCACCTGAAATCTAGCTGTATATAAGTCCTACAACTAGAAATTTAAAGAAACCATGTTGTCTGCTAGGAGATGCAGACATACGGAACGGAATGGTCCACACCCACATGTACTGAATAAAAATCAGGAGGGATATCTTGGCTGCAGAGGTCCACCCTGAGGAGCAAGGGGTCCCAGCCCCACACCAGGCCCTGAAGTCCAGGGTTCCAGTCCTGGGAAGAGAAGTCCCCATAAATTCTGGCTATCAAAACCAGTGGGAATTGAGGCTGAGTGAGAAGGAGGACTACTGAAATCCCAGGAAGTTCCTTTAAGGGACCTGCACACAGACTTATTCTGACTCACTCCCTCTGAGCTCCAGTGCTGGGACAGCAGCCTAAAAGGCACCAGGGACATACGGGGAGAAAATGAAGTGTGTGGCATGAGGGTCAGAGCTGGGAGTAGAGTGCAACTTTCTCCTAGACGAAAGTGCTAACAGAGTCTATTGTTCCTTGGATGAGACCTCCACCCCAGAGAAGGCAAGCTGGAGCCATCTATGTGTCTCCATCAACCTGGCTATCACTGTTTGTCCCTCCATAGTAATTACCTGCTATCCCACCCCACCAAACTTGCAAGCCCACTCCACCGGTTTCCATGTCTTTTCCATATGAACCACTTGACCTGACTCATGTTTCCTAAAATCTCTCAAACAAGTGAGATTTTGGCCTCAATGTGCACCACAACTCTTCCTAAGAGGCCCCAGGTCTGGCACTAGTGGCAGCTGGCCTTGGTTCACAGATGAACCTCTCCTGGGCATCTCCAAGCCCAGCACAAGTAGCAGGCAGCTGCAGATCACTCTATAGCTCAAGTCTTGTGGCCCTGGGAAGAACAAAGGGGCCTTGGCTGATGTTTGCCCACACCTCCTGAGAGGGCCCAGCATACCTGGTGGATATCTTGAGACCTACATCAAAACACATGCCAACCATCTCCACAATGACACACTCAGGAGGCAGACTGAGCGGGCACTACAGCCCTAATGAAATAAGACCGACTACGTGAAGTGCCACTGCATAGCTAATTCTCCATAGCTGTTTGTGATTGCAGCCAGTCCTTGCAATGGATCAGCAAGAAGGTAAATCCCTCCCACTGATATGCCAACAGCAATCAAGGCTCAACTACAACAGAAGGGTATACATAGCCACATTGGGGAGAGAGGGAGGGACACAACTGGAATGCCCAGGTTGGGTGGTAAGGGGGCTGTGCCACTGGACCCTACAAGATACATACTACATTAGAACACTCTCCCAAGCTCAGAAGATGTAGCAATTCTGCCTAATACATAGAAACAAACACAGGGAGGCTGCAAAATGAGGAGACAAAGAAACATGTCTCAAATGAAAGAAAAGGACAAAACTCCAGAGAGAAAAAAATTAAACAAAATGGGGACAAGCAATATGCTAGTTACAGAATTCAAAACACTGTTTCTAAGGATGCTCAAGGAACTCAGTGAGGACCTCAACAGCATAAAAAAGAACCAGTCATAAATGAAGAATACACCAACTGAAATAAAAAAAATAATTTACAGGGAATCAACAGAAGAGTAGGTAAAGTCAAGAATCAAAACAATGATTTGGAATATAAGAGAGCAAAAAACACCCAATCAAAATAGCAAAAAGAAAAAAGTATCCAAAAACCTAAATACAGTGTAAGGACCCTCTGGATGACTTCAAATGTATCAACATTTACATCAGGGGGTGCCAGAAGAAGACAGGAAGAAATAGAAAACCTATTTGAAAAAAACCATGTGAAGGAAATAGGCATACAAATCCAGGAAGAACAAAGAGTCCCAAACAAGATGAACCCAAAGATGCCACACCAAGATGCATCATAATTAAAATGCCAAAAGTTAAAGACAGAGAATCTTAAAAGCAGCAAGAGAAAAGCAGTTGGTTACTTACAAAGGAGCCCTAATAAAATTGTCACCTGACTTCTCAAAAGAAATTTTACAGGCTAAAAGGGATTGACAAAAAATATTCAAAATGATGAAAAGCATGAATCTACAACCAACATTACTCTACCTAGCAAAGCTATCATTTAGAATTGAAGGACATATAAAGGGCTTCCCAGACAAGAAAAAGCTGAAGGAATTCATTACCACTAAACCAGTATTACATGAAATGTTAGTGTCTTCTTTAAGAAGCAGAAAAAAAGATTAAAAAAAATATAAGCAATACATTGGCAATAAATACATATCAACAAATAAATCTATAAAATGAAATAAATGAAGCAGAACAGAAACAGACTCATAGATACAGGGAACATTTTGATTTTTGCCAGATGGGAAAATTGGAGGGATGGGTGAAAAAAATAAAAAGATTAAAAAGTACAAATTTATAGTAACAGAATGGTCATGGGGATGTAAAATATAGCATAATATTCTAATAACCAGGTTATTGTGTCAGATGTTTACTAGATTCATCAGGATGGTCACTTAGTAGTAAGTTGTGTAATGTCTAATTACTAGGGTATACACCTGAAACTAAAATAATACTGTATGTCAACTGTAATTAAAAAATAAAAAATAATTTAAATTCTTGAAAATTCCCTAAATTTGATGTACATAATTAATTATTGATAGCATGTTTTCTAATGTTAAGTGTATTTTAAGAGGAGATTCTTGACCATAGTGACTTTCAAACACCTTAGTTTAAGAAAATATTTATTTGAGCAGTAGGCCCTTTACATTCATAATGGCTATGTAGTCTACTTATAAGACCAGTCCTTGTTTTAAAGTAATCATAGATAGTGTTTACTTACCCTACTATCTCTATATATGTCGAATACAACTGTAAAAAAAAAAATTCAAAGTTAATAACAAGCTACTTGTTTTATAATCTAAGCCAGCGGTCGCCAATCTTTCAGACCTCATGAATCATCAGTGGTCCATGGACCACTGGTTGGTGACCGCTGATCTAAGCCTCCTTTTGAAAATTAAAATGCATTTTATTATTAGTCCAATAGAAGAATATAATTAACCTGGAGCACTTCATAATTCTAAATCTCAAAACTTTAAACATAAACTGCAATGTTTTATTTATATAATTTTGTTTTTCCTTTCTCTATGCTCAACCATAACCCATTATATATATATATATATATATATATATATATATATATATATATATAATAAAATATTTATTTTAAAATTTAAATATATTTTATTGATTTTTCACAGAGAGGAAGAGAGAGGGATAGAGAGTTAGAAACATTGATGAGAGAGAATCATAAATCAGCTGCCTCTTGCACACCCCCTACTGGGGATGTGACCACAACCAAGGTATATGCGGGTTTCGATTCCAATCAAATACTTACAATCTTCATCTAAGAATTTATACTGTATATGTTTCTTGAAGAAGCCTTGTATGCATCTGCAAATCTCCTCCTTTTGTTTAGAAATATGATCATAGTATTGTGTATAATCCCTTTGAGAAATACCTGCAAGAAAATATTTTATATTCTGTTAATACATAATATTCAGAAAACACCAAAATATGATTTAAACTCTTCTTAACAGAACCATTAAAGTAGATCAGAAGACCAGTTAGTAAAATACTGATTGAACAATAGAAGTATCAGTTGTAAATGTTTATATGGATAGGTGAATCCCATAGTTCCATACTGCCATGCATTCTTACTTTAGAAATAGTAGTTATTTTTATTTAATATAATGGAAATAACTCAAAGTCATAAATATGCCTATTATGTAAAAAAAATGAAAGAACCAATTTTTACCCTGCATACATAGCTTTTCTTTGCTTTTTCCAATGAACTCTATAAATTGCTATTCTTTTGCACTTTCTTTGGGAAAATGTAAAATATTCCTCACTATATGTCTTTAATATTTATATTGTACTTCATAGAAGCAGTCTATTTTTATTGTTCATACATGCTATCCTGCCTTCACAAGCCTGACGTTTCATGGCATGGAAAAGTAAACATTCCTTTCTTCAGAGTGCTTTGCTGATATTATTCTAAATAAACTACAGAGACTATTGGAAGAACTCCCTCAATTTGCTCTATGCATAGGAAAAAAGTTCTGTATATTAAAAGAAGAACTTCCACCCTATTTCTTAATCACATGCTAATATGCTCCCTTCTTTAGCTGTACTTAGTACAGCTTTTTCAGAAATACCTAGTAATATGATTAATTCCAACACACCAAGTTTCTTTTAAGTAAGTTAATCAATTCCAACATAATAGTCAATAAATAAGTAATATTGATTTGATTTTGTTCAAATTACACTTTTCTTGTTTGAAGATAAATTTTAGTTCATGAAAAATGTGCAGACAAAAAGAGAGAGAAAGAGAGAGAGAGAGAGAGAGAGAGAGAGAGAGAGAGAGAGAATTTTTCTTCCATATTTAATTTGATCACAGCAAACAAAATAACAACCTGAAAGAAAATGGGTGGCTTTTAAAATAACGCACTTACTTGTCCACATATTTTCTCTTGCTAGAATAATAAAGTGTTCCAATAATAGAAAATAAATTTTTATGATGCTTGAAATAAGTAGTGTATAGCTAGTAATAATTAGAATAGTCCCAAAGACAAAGCAGGTAGCATCAGACATATCCTAAATTGAGAAGAATAAGGACCCTCACTTACAACCCAGAATCCAGATATGGTGAATTGACAATACTATGTTCTGTGGAAACTGAACATGGCTTCAGCATTTCAAAGTCAGTTCAACTGGTTAGAGGAAGAATCTGAGATAAAAACTGATTGTCCTAATTACTAGAAATTTCCTTCCATCAAAAGTTTGTCTTTTTTTAAACAATTACTTTCAAAGGTAAAAGAACTTACCAATAAGCTTGTTTTCCTTGACAAAACACCGGAACTCAGCTCCAGGAATTAATTCACACCATTTTCGAAGAACAAGCTGTAGAAAAAAGAAAAAAATGTAACATAACTATGTAACAAGGGATGTTTACTAATCTGAGAGACAATTTTATGCCCAGACTATATCTTAACACTTACTGTTATTAAAATTTTTTAAAAAGGAGGCATCAGAAAACATTAATGTGAGATACAAGGAACAGAGTTGTGATCTATTAGTCTAATAAATAGGAAATTGTGTTAAATGCATATTTGTCATTTATTGTTTGAGAGGTCCGATATAATAAGCCCCCAAGTCAAGTCTTATCACTGCTTTGCCATAAGCTGCCCTGTAATTCCTATGTTCTCCTCTCCTTTAAGAATATAATCAATACAATAATTTCAAATTACCTACCTTAAACACCATTCTGTAACATGTACTCTGCTAAAATTATTATATGGCTTATTATAAAGCATCAGTACAACCCTTCCATGATGTTGGTATTATTTTAAATTAAACCAATTCTACCAGTGACCAAGTCATAAAGGGGTCTTCTTACTGTAATTATTACTTAGTATACTATTTATACATTATTGAATTGCTACAATTTTATAAATAGAACAGTTGACAAATGTATGCTTCTGAATCTGTTTTAAAATGTTCTTTGGAGAACATTAACTCTAATAAATGGTTAGTGTCTCCAGCCTCCCTCATCCTGTCATACTGTTCTTTTCCCTCTAAAACCAGTGAGACAGAACTTGAATTACTCTCAGTGCCATTCCAAATCCCCCAGTGGGCTCAGGATTCTCCCTCCCCACATCCTGTGCTTTCCACAGTTTACTGTGCACAATATTCTACAGCAAGCACATATCATGTTATATGGTAATTTTATATAAGTATCTCATCCCTTACTAAACAGTAAGTTCCTTAAGGGCAAGAAATTAATTCATTTCTGTGTTCCAGCACAAGTATGTAATACACGGCAGGTGCTTAGGAAAATGTTTGTCAAATAAAAGAGTAAACGTGTAAAATAAGTAACCACTAAAGTCATGATAAAAAGAGTATTTAATGATCTAGGAAAGTGCCCACACTATGCTATAAGTGTGATGGGGAAACAGTACACAAATGGCTTTATGAAGTGTGTATGTGCACTGTATGAAGTGTGTATTCTTCCTCTAACCAGTTGAACTGACTTTGAAATGCTGAAGCCATATTCAGTTTCCACAGAACATAGTATTGTCAATTCACCATATCTGGATTTTGGGTTGAAAGTGAGGGTCCTTATTCTTCTCAATTTAGGATATGTCTGATGCTATCTGCTTTGTCTTTGGGACTATTCTAATTATTACTAGCTATACACTACTTATTTCAACACACACACACACACACCCTCAAATGCTAATAATGAGGATATATCTAGGTAATAGTTTCATATTTCCTTGTTTTATATTTTTAAAATATAAAAATATTAATAATTTGCTTTTCTTAAAAAGCTACATGGTTAAAATATGACTTGGAAATTTTAAATACACTGGTTTCTTCTTTGTTTTTTAATCCTCACCTGAGGATATTTTTCTATTGATTTTTGGAAGAAAGAAAAAGAGAGAGAGGGAAAAAAAAATATTGACGTGAGAAAAAAACTTGGGTCAGGGCCAGGAATTGAATCTGAGACCCTTTAGTCCGCAGGCCAATGCTCTATCCACCGAGCCAAATTGGCTAGGGCTAAAATGCACTGATTTAAATTTTCATCATTGCATATTCTAGGTTAAGCTTTGAATGTGTCAAGTTATTTTAAAAGAACCTAATTATTAAATAAAGAACCCCAAACTAAAATATTACACTGTTCTTATCTATTAAAAGCTTATGCTGGCATATATTTTTTATAGCCCTGGTAACTTTTTAAGCAAAAAAGAAATAAGCAATTGCTGCATACTTATATTAAATTTTTAGGAAATTTGCATAAGCGTTATTGAAATAATGTTTTGAACAGGTACTACATATATTTGTGGTTGACCAAAAAAAAAAATACAAAAAGGTGAATTTATGCCATCGAACGAACCCCTTTGTCCTTCTCCTCAGAGGCAAGCAGTGTTGTCAATTTCTCATATATCTCTCAGAAGTATTCTTAGGAATATGTGAGTATATAGTGTATGCATATATCTTTTTAGATACATGCAGACAAGAGCACATAATACATAGGATTCTGCTTGCAACTTTTTTCATTTTAATTATGCTAAGAATATGTTTTTAGACTTTCCAAACTAGGTTTTTGCATCTTCAGGAGTCCTAGGACTAATTCCCTGTACATACTGAGAGACAATATTTTCCTACATACACTCTATAGAAAGAGAATATGTATTTTTATATGTATACTTAATAAATTTAAAAATTCAATGACCCTAGGTTCCTAAAGAAATAAATCCAAAACTTTTCATTCATTTCACTTAAGAATAGCAGTTCTCAATACTTCTTCATGTAGGTTTATCAACTTCATTCAGATTTTTAAAAAGTTTCTTACCTCATATTCCATACAAGGATCTGGGGAATCATCAGTACAATGGATAAATCTTTGAGGGGGAAAAAATGTAATTGAATCTCTTTTAATAGAGTCATTTTATGCACACACATAACTTATATTAATGTGAGATTAGGTTTTACTAAAAGTATCCAGAATCAGAAAAATAATTTGAATTCAATGATGTCAAGTATTAGTCTAACCCCCTGAAATATTGTTTCATTAGTCCTCAAAACCACTAGATGAGCTATCTATAATCTTCATTTTTCCGTCAAAAACAAAAATAAGACCCAGTAAAGACCAAACTGGCAACCAAGCAAAGACTTAACCTAAATCGTGTCAACTGTAGGATTCCAAATGAAGGCAGGATGGCACTGCTGGTTTGCAGTTCTCACTGTGTTCTTCGGGAATGATGCAGAATTCTCTATGGACATCAACTCTGCCATCTAAAGTCACGGAGTTAATCTAAACTTTCTCCCAAATGCTACTTAAAAAAGAGTTGATAGAACTAGCTATTCCTCCATTAAGTATATTGCTTCCTCCTCTAATCCTTGGTTTAATGAACAATTTTTCATACTTTTTATTAAATGTTTACCTATGCCAAAGCCTCACGAGGCACTGAGAATGCTAAAAAGATTAACAGTCTCTTGACCTGGAGGTTAGTCTAGTAAGGAAAGACTAGCAAGAGAAAGAAGGATTTAAAAACACTGAAAACATAAATTACTCTGATAGCACAAAGAAAGAAGAAATTGGCTCTTATGACGGGGGAGGGAAAGAGATAGTCAAGAAAACTTCATTCAACAGGAAGAGAAGGGCCTGCATTTAAGGCAGTGGTGTTTAGTCAGGGAGGGAAGTGAGAACAGTCACACAGCATCATAGAACTACTGAAGGTCAGGACTGATGGAGTGTAGAAGGCAAGGGGAGAACTGCCAAAAGATGAGGTTGGAGAGAAATTTTGGACAAGGAATGATGGGTCTTATCTATCTACTGAGGAAGGTTGTACTTTCTTATTCAGAAACTAGAGGCCCGGTTCATGAAAATTTGTGCACTCAGGGGGTCCTTCATCGTGGCCTGTGTCCTCTCACAGTCTGGGATCCCTCCTGCAGTCCAGGAGCCCTCACTCCTTACTACTCAGCTCGCTGCTCCTTAGTGCTGCCTCAGAGGCGGGAGAGGCTCCTGTCACCGCTGCTCCGCTCATCAGGCTTCTGGCTGAGTAGTGGGAGCACACTGACCACCAGGGGGCAGCTCCTACCGTGTTTCCCCCAAAATAAGGCATCCTCCAAAAATAAGACCTACTTCATGGAAACATAATACATCCCCTGAAAATAAGACCTAGCACATCTTTGGAGCAAAAATTAATATAAGACACTGTCTTATTTTCGGGGAAACAGGGTACATTGAGCATCTGCCCCGTAGTGGTTAGTGTGCTTCACAGTGACCAGTCATTCTGCCGTTTGGTCGATTGGCATATTACTCTTTTATTATACAGGATGGGGAGCTAGCAGAAGTTTCTAAACATGTGACAAAATCATTCCATTTAAGCTTTAAGAATATCACTATGGCAATGGTACTGGGTAGCCTGAGGAAGGAATGGCAAACCAGAAGGCAGAAAGACCAGGCGGAAGCTTGTTTAAATAGTCCTGGGGAGAGTTAATTAAGGCAGTGGGAGTGGAAATAGAGAGAAGCACTACATAAAGGTATTTTCAATGTTCAAAGGCAGCATCAAGATTACTTCTTGACTAACTGAAGTGAGGGATGAGGGAAGAGGCCTGGATGACTCTGGGTATCTGGCTCTGATGACCAGCTGGATGCCTATGAGAATGCCATTCACTAGGAAAAACAGAAGGTGAGGAAAATATGGAGGATAATTATGTTTGCATGTGAGAGTTAGAAACATCCTAGGAGAAACACACAGAGATGTCTAGTAAGCAACTGGAAAGCAAAAGGAGAAACTGAAGATAATTATCTGGGAGTAATCATCATATGGGTACAAGAGCTGAAGTCCAGAAAGCAGCAGTGATCACTTCAGGCAGATGACAGGATCCTCGGGAAAACCAACAATTCAAGAGTGAGTAAAACTTGTGGTGAAGAGACATTTTTATAAAAACAATACACAAGTAACACAAAAATGCTTTTAAAGATGTCTTAAGTAATTTACAAGTAAAAGTGAGTTTTAAAAGCTTTTAAATTTCTCTGAATATATGATTAGGCTAGAATTCTCTGTGATCATTTATGATTTACACTAGAAACAATAGCAATTCTAATTTATTTGGTTGGCCAAATCCTCAGGAATAGAAACTTTTATTCTAATAATGAGGCCCTGACTGATATCATCTGAGTCGCAAAGACAGGCACACAGAAGGTGCTTTGATAAAGTGGGTTCTCTCTGTGCTAGTGAACAGACACCATATGAAGCATCTTACTTCTGCTGCCTCATTTAATCCTTGCTAATCCCATGAGAAAGTGCTATTATTATTATTCACATTTATAACATGATGATACCAGGGTGAGAAATCAAATAAAAGCACTAAACCACATGCTGTACTGCTTCTCTCAAGGATAAAGGTCCTAGAGTTGCTATTATAAAGAAAAAATTTCAATTAAGAAAAAAAAGGGGGGGGGATATTCCAAAATGGCAGCAGATTAAGTGGAAACTAGACTGAAACTTTCCCAGGACCAACTAGAAATACAACTAACATACAGAAAACTACCCTGAAAAATCAACTGAAGACTAGCTAGAGCAGCTGTGGGCAAACTACGGCCCACGGGCCGGATCCGGCCCATTCGGCTGTTCTCCTGGCCCACAGAGCCGAAAGAGCGGAGGTTCTCTTGCTCTCCCCTCCGCTCCTTCACCAGCATCCCAAGATGAGAGTGCCAGCATGGTCAGGTTGCTTTTGTTCCGGCCCTCCGGTCCAGTTTAAGAACCCATTGTGGCCCTTGAGTCAAAAAGTTTGCCCACCCCTGAGCTAGAGAGAACCCTAATAACCAAGTATGGATAGTGGAGAGCTCTTAGAGACTGACAGGAAGCATGTAGGCACAAAAGGGCTGGCCAGGCTCCCACAGACAGAAGCTGAAGTTCCAGAGGGATAGCTCAGCTGTGGGGGGTCCCACTGAGAACTCTGGGGTCTAAATCCCAAGTTGGGCTCCCTGGTCCAGAATTGAGAAAGTGCCCACATAACATCTGGCTGTGAAAGGCAGCAGGGGCCGAAACCGGTTTGGCTCAGGGGATAGAGCATTGGTCTGCAGACTGAAAGGTTCCAGGTTCGATTCTGGCCAAGGGCATGTACATTGGTTGCAGGCACATCCCTGGTAGGGGATTTGCAGGAGGCAGCTGGTCGATATTTCTCTCTCATCGGTGTTTCTAACTCTCAATCCCTCTCCCTTCCGATCTGTAAAAAAATCAATAAAATAATATATATATATATATATTAAAGGCAGCAGGGGTGCTGTGTGCCAGGGAGAGATGGCTGGAAATGCAGGTACTCTATTAAAGGGCCAATGCACAAAATTAAGTAGGCAGCTACCCACCACGGGCTCTGGCAGAGGGAGGACAGAGTGGATTAGAGTTGTGTGAAGAGAGTCCAGGAGAGTTGTGTGATTAGAGTTGGGGCTGGAGGTCAGAGGAAGCCACTCCAGTTTCGTGTACTGAGTCATTCTTCACACTACAGAGGACATCTTTCACCTGTGGACCTTTGTTATCCAGGTGGTTTTTTACTTCCCCCACACTGTAGGAAGACCTCTCATGGTCCATAGTATGAAGCTAAGAAACAAATCAACTGGACTGCAGACAGAAGGGAATCTCTGGAGAATTTGAGTCTTTGCCTGATCTCCTTCTGGGCACAACAAATACATATATATCAACAATTAAATCTAAAAATCAAGTGAATAAAAAATCTGATGAACAGAATAAACTGGTGAATAGAATAGAATCAGGACACACAGAAATGGGACAGACAGGCAAATCTCAGAGGGAAGAGGATGTCGGGGGTGTGCAGGAAGAGATTAGACAAAGATCTTATATGCATGTACACATTACCTATGGACACAGACAATAGGGTGGTGAGGGCCTGGGGAGGGGTGGAAACCAGGTGGAGGGGAGCTATGGGGGAAAAAAGAGGGACATCTATAATAATCTCAACAATAAAGATTAAAAAAATATTTTAAATCTTGGGCAGAAAAATAAATACAGAGCAAAGGGGAAATTAAACATCAAAATTCTGTTGGTACAGTTCTATTGCTTACCAGGAACCAAAGTAAGAGTTCTGGCAAACAGATTCTATTTCTTCAGATTTCACTTGTGGCAGAAAAAGAAAAGATAAAAGTAAAATGACAATGAATTAAGGGTGATTAGGTGTGTTCATACTAATTTTCATAGAATTTTTCTTCAAAAACAACCTAAAGCAGAAAACTGTCACTTAAATAAGGGGGCCTTAAAAATCATAAGGTAAAGGTTCTGCTAAGTCCTACTTATGCACCAAATTTTATTCCTGAAAGTGTTTGCTGCTGAGTTTTAGGATTAATAACCAATTTTGTGAAGTTTTTGAGAAAAAAATGTACAAAAATTATGTTGAAATAGCTAAGTATGAATTACTAAGTGAAATGTCCTGACCTCTAGTTAAACCTCTTTGGTCACAAGCCCCTCAGAGAAAAAAAAATTAATGGATTGATTTTTCACTTAGCCCAAGTGAGTATAAGATATCTTTTTCTAGATTGGCTGACTGAAGTGATATTAAATCAATAAAATAATTCATGAAAGAAGCCTCATGAGTTCAGCAAGTCTAATCACATAGAATGTTTATATCTGGGCAAATAATACATTCAGCAAAGTACAATGCAGGCAGATTATTTTAAATGTGTCCTATTTTAACTTCCACTTTTTAAAGCTTCTTGGGTAAAATAACCATTTGAGGAACAGGAAAAATAGGTGTACTTAATATTCCATATCAAATTACAGTGGTGGTAGACAAAACTAAAGGTCTATCCTTTAACTATTCCCACCTTCATCCTTGCTAACAGAACTGTGACTGTTCCTATCAGGAAGCACTTGAGGTCTGATATCCCCTCTGGGACCCCAGGGGTACACATGCTGACTAATCTTTAATAGTCCTCATGGTGAGGGCCTGAACAGCAGTATCAGGATCAACTGGGAAAGGTTGGAAATTACACTCTTGGGCACCACTCTTATCCTACTAACCCAGGAACTCGGGGTGGGAACCAGCAATCTGTGTTTTATCAAAATCTCCAGATGATTCTGATGCCTGCTAAAGTTTAAGAGCCCCTGGTATAAACCAATCACAGCATTTCTGTTCCCTCTGCCAGCTACTGGATTAGGCTGGGTAACTGTGTAAAGAATGAGCCTGACAGGAAGTCTCCTGGGAAGCTTCCAGAATGTTTTACTAGCTCACATACTAAGGAGAGGAAATATGCCATATTTTTTATAAAGGTACCGTCATGTCTTTATGTGATACCTGGAACTGTAGCAGCAATTCTGTTACCTTTAGGTGAGAAACCCAAATACCAAGCCACAGCCAAGGATTACAGCAGGGAAAGATTGAAGGAGTCTGGGTCCCTGGTAATCATGACAAGCTGCAGATTAACCTAGAAAAATGCAATCAGCTCTAACCGGTTTGGCTCAGTTGATAGAGCATCAGCCTGCAGACTGAAGGGTCCTAGGTTCTATTCTGGTCAGCGGCATGTACCTGGGTTGCAGGCACATCCACATAAGGGGGTGTGCAGGAGGCAGCTGGTAGATGTTCCTCTCTCATAGATGATTCTAACTCTCTATCCCTCTCCCTTCCCCTCTGTAAAAAATCAATAAAATATATTTTTTAAAAAAGAAAAATGCAATCAGCAGACTTCTTATTAAATAATATCTTTTTAAAAACCCTGTATGTGTAAATTATTTTTAGTTGGCCTTCTGTTAACTTGTAATCCTGATGACAATATCTTTGTGGGTTTTTTTCAAAGCAAGTCCCAAAATAGTATAAACAACATAATTTCACTTTTATAAATCACACAATTTTATACATACTTATATACGTATATATTATAATATTTTATTCTATTCTGTTGTATTTTAATTTGAAGCATTTTGAAACGGAGAAATCATAACTTTATTAAGTAAAAGTACAGAGAACACTTAGAATGATGTTGTTGACATTATTCTGGTTTTGTTTCCACTAACTAGCTTGTGGGAATAAATTACTGATAGATTTAGGCTTCAATTTTCTAACCAATCAAAGAAATGATTATTCACTGACATTGCCCTATCCAATTAAAAAAATTATACTCTTAATTTAATCTTTAAGGGGTCCTAAAAGAACTCTGTGACAAAGGTTCATATTTCATTAAAGATCCTATCAATAAGGCTTTTTATGTTATAACTAGAGGCTTGGTACACAAATTTGTGCATGAGTGGGGTCCAACCAGCCCAGCCCCGACCAACTGGGCTGGGCTGGCTGTGGGGGGCGGCTTCGGGTTGTTGGCCAGCTGGCCCCGCCCCCATTGGGGGGGGGGCGATCAAGGGTAGGGACAGCCAGGGGGAGGGGCCACGGGCACTTGGCCAGCCGGCCCTGGCCCCTGGTGGAACTCCTGGTTGAACTCCCAGTCAAGGGGACAATTTGCATATTAGCCTTTTATTATATATTACTAATTGTTCTGCAAAGGACTACCGACAAACATTTCCAGAAAAGGATGATGTAATAGTGCTATCGGCTGAAAGCTGAGTGCTTGGCATTAGATCCTGCCAACTCCCAATTATTTAATATGAAGAGAAGGATGGTATTCTGTGGGTAAACATTCTTAATTCAAGACTTCAAATTCACCTGATGATTTAATTTCGTTCCCATGCAAAAGTCAAAAGGTACAAAATGCAAAACAACTGACTCATATTTCCACTGGAATCATAGTTAATTTGTGTCAGACAAAAGGGAGAGATAGGCTAAGAAGAGGCAGATCATTAACTGGAAAAATGACTTAGAAAATGAACAGTCACAGAGAATTAAAAGTAATTTACAATTATTTTTGGAAAAAGATTTCCTCATACTCCCACTACAACTAACATTAAAGGTACACAAAAATCCAGATTTGATGAATTAATAGATATAGAGTATTTTTGATGTAAAATATTTCAAGACCTCTTTACTTAAAGCATTAGATGTCAAAAGGCTTTATATCAGAAAAAAGATAGTCACAACTTCCTCTAATCAGAGAGTATCTCCTAGAATAAAATGTTACTGCATTATTACTAAAACGAAGGCTACCATACACCTAATACTAATATTATTACTTAACTTCATTTTCTTTAATGAAGACTAAATCCATATCCTCAAGCTGCAAACTCAGATGCAAAAGAACTGATGCACAACTGACATGTAGTAAATTTATTTTTTCCTTCCAGGATCCTCTTCAAAAAGAATTGGAAGCTAAAATAAATGAATGGGCAGGAAAAACTAAATTGCATAGATGAAGAAGAAATGACATGCCATCTACAATATTTTCAGCTCCTTAAGTTTCTAAATTTTGTGCTATGCTTTACTTTAGAAGTCAACTTAAAGATAGTTGAGATAACTGGTTTAAGATGGGGTAGGATGAGAAATCTACAAGAAGAACTGCTATTTGATGACAAAGCAAAAGAAGCATAAAGAGATCACCCACAGCTCAACGGTACAGTCGTGCTGTCGGCCTACCATGACATGAGAAGATTCAAGTTCTTTAGCAACAAAGTAACTGGCAAAGGAAGAAAAACAGCAATTACACTTCTAGAAATTTTCCTTTATCCTAGAGGAAAATTAGGAAAGTACACAAAGATTTACATATTCACTGCAGAGTTGTATATAAAGAGAGAAGACTGGTCAAACAAATTATGCTATCACCATCCAGAGGGATATTAGTAAGGTAATTTAGAATAATGATGCATTTAAGAATTTAATAACACATAATACAAATGTTATACACTACAAGTGCAAAAGCAGTCTACTAAACAATATGAAATATATTATCCCATTTCCATTCTAAAAAATTAGAATACAATTAAAGACACACACATATATATGTATAAAATTTTTTAAGTATATCAAACTAACTGTGGTGAGATCATGGATGCTTTTACATTTCCTGTTTTTGTTTAGCTGTAGTTCCTAATTTTGTTTTTTTTATGATATGTATATACGGGGGGTAGGTTTTTTAATGTTTTTTAATTACAGTTGACATTCAATATTATATATATTAATTTCAGATGTAAAGCATAGCAGTTACACTTCTATATACTAGTTTTATAATAATAATAAAAGTACCAAAACATTTAATGGGCAGATATATAAAAAGCCCATTTAGGAATATTCATTGTATAGCAATTTCTATAAAGGAAAAAGAAAGGTTTGCTTTAAGAGGTCATTTGGGAATATGAAATAGACTTGTTGCATGGAACTGTTGTTTACAATAGTTCTAGGTCTAATGAAATTTCATCTGCAAGGAAACGCTCAGAAATAAGGAAACTACTGATATGAAGAACAAGAAACATACATACGGTTGAGTGAAGTCACGAGTGATGAAATCAGAACTCTTGAACAGTAGAAAGATGTCGCTGAGGGTTTTACATTTCAGAGAACTATTCATTGCTATCCAGTATGCATCCTAAATAATAAAACACATGCAACTTAGTATTTTTCCAAGTTAGTTACTATGAATGAAAAGCAGCCCTATATACCAAGTTAATAATGCTTACTTCTACAAGGGCTTAAAGAAAAAAGTCAGGTAAAAATTTTAGCTATACTGTCAAAAGTCAATTACACTTCTAAATAATGAATAGCATCACCACTGCATGTTGACACTCAGTTATAAACACAGATGTTAAAGCCCTCACCCTTTTAACGTAGGCCCAAGAACTTCCCCAGGTTTTTCTGGCTAATGAAGAAAGAAGGGGGCAAAAAGGTACAGAAATGCTAACTCTTGGGCTAGAAGGCAGAGGTGTCAATAAACAGCCTGACCAACTACTCTCTAAGACAAAGGAGCCTTTCCCTTCTCCCTGTTTCTGGAGCGAGAGCTAGAACACTTAAAGTTTGATAAATAGAGCAATCAAGGCCCAAGTCTATCAAATATAGGTGAGTGAAAGTGGTCAGATATTCTGAACATCACAATTTTAAATGATGAATCATACATACAAACAAAACAAAGAAAGTAAGAATATCAGGCACAATGGGCACAAAACTTAGTGAAACATGCCTAAAAATGACAAAATAATTGTCATTTAAAAAAAACATACTTCTCCCATAGGTAGATCAGACACAGGACAATAAAATAATTTTGTGAAGACTAATGATTATTTAAAAAACTATTCAATTATTTATAATATGGGAAAACACTGGTACATAGTAGAAACTCAATAAATAAGAAAAGAACAACTGAATAACTTAAAACCACAAATAATTTATCCAACTTAAGTGGAAAGCCTCAACCTAGTTCAATAGTTAGGAATGATTCAAATTACTGCTTATATATAAAGTAAAAATGAGTTTCAATAACTTCTTTAAAATTTTTCCCATTGAAAAAGATGGAGAACTTGTGATTAAAGATGTATATTGAACAAAGAGATTTGACTCCACTAAAACAATAATATATTGTTTTATACACTGAATATCATGCAACTAAATAAACAATTATTAATTCCAGGGAAAACAAAATGTTGAATAAGAACATATAAGTAACTATAATATAGCATATATATATCAGGTGTGTACATAGTATTTGCATAATCATAATATTAGAAACACTAAACACTAATCTGATCAAAAGTATGGTATTGCTATGATGAGAATAGTGGAATAGGGAATAAAAGTTGAATTTTTCTGTTCTAGAATAGGAAGTCAATAATAAATACATAACATTGAAGAATAAAGAAGTAGGGGAAAATAACAAAAGAATATACTAAAATATTTGAAAGCCTCTGAGGAATAGGAAATGTGAAGCAAAGTATGTCAGGACCTGCTGATTTTTAAGCATCCAGGGCTTTTGAAAATTTAAACAATGTATATATGTCATTTTAATAAGGGAAAATAAATACTAGATTAAATAAATCTCATTCGATTTAGAATAAAGAAAGATAAGCCTGAGATGATTTCTGAAAATGCAAACAAGTCTGATTTCTTTCAATGACCTTTGTGTCATAAAACTGTTTTCTATTGGATAAGAGAAAATAGTAAATTTTTCCACAGACCTTAACTTAAAAAAAAATCTTGTTGATGAAATGTTAAAATAATAAAACAACGTAAGAAGGTATCAGTTGATTTCTCAAACTGCTCTATTTCTAGATCCTGTGACATTTAAATTTTATTCCTTTTCAATAGAGAAAAATCTTTGTTAAACTGAGCAGCTGAAGTTTTGAAAAGGACATAACATAGATTTCCTCATATTTCTAGCATGATCAGCAGCACAAGAGACTGAAACTGTCTTTTGGAAAAATATAGTGTACTTTACAGAGCCAGGAAAGTGTACTAAAAAATCAGGAAAATAAAATAACAAGGGAAAATATAAATTCCATGACATTTCCCCTAGACTTAGGAATGTAATGAGCCCTTCTGTGGGGACATAAAGTGAAATGAACAGCAAGGCAAAGAATACTCAAACAATGCGAGATTTACTGCTGTGGCCTACCCTTGGGGCACTCCAGTTAAGCTTAGGAAATACACTGCCCCCAAGGGAATTGATAGCTTCTTGGACTGTCGTGGTGAACTCAGGAAACTCCGGTGCCTAAAGAGAAAAAGAGAAAATTATTTGGACAAGTCAATATCATCACAATAAACATATGAAACATGATCAAAATCTCAAGGTAAACTATTTAGGGTGTTAAAAAAGTAATTCAGAATACAAATCACTATCAGAATTCTGAACTCAGTTAAACAGAATCCATGATCAAATAACATTTGCCAAAAAGGGGAAATGTGCCCAAATGTCACTTTCCAAAACAAATAAAACCCATAAACTAAAGAGACAGATGTCACAAGGCACCTGGAGATTTGAGGAAGGAAATGAATAGTTAACACCTACATAAAACCAGTATTTATTAAGTGAACAGAGATAGATGGAATATCACCTGTATATATAGTCCAATTCTCAGAAAGAACTCCTGACATTTAAAGGTCCAGAGGCTTTCATTTGTAGGAACAGATTCTTGGATAAATCCCATAAAAGATTTTATGAGAATGAGAATAAATTATGTGATAAAACTATATTTAAACACTACTATTTCCTGACAAGTTTTAATATAAACGAACCTCAAAAACAGAATCTTGGTGAAATTAAAGTGTTCTTTCATTTTTGGTTGATTTGAAAATCCATATCTTATATAAGTAAGAAACCAAAATATTCTAAGTGTTATTTCAGCCAGGAAGTAAATAGAACTACCGTTGCGAAGGAACTTAAATGTGATTAATATGCTTTGCCTCAAGCCTTTGTCACTATAAAAAAACACATAAAAATAAAGCACAGTAAAGGGGAATGAGAGATGTGAAATGGAGCCTGCCAGAGACAGAACACAAATATATTAACAGATGCTCAATGAAGTCACGGGTATCCCTTAATATATGCTGCCATCTACTGGGCAGCTTCAAATTCTGAAAAACCCAGTAATAACAAGTTCTTCTATAGAGGGGAAAAAGTTAAAACAGGTCTAAAAATAGCTAAACTACCCATTGCAAAAATAAATCAAATGGCTTATACCAGTGATTTTCAAACAGTATGCTGGGCATACTAAATGAGGCACACTGATGTGCTACAATAATTTTTAGAACAGCAATACCTGACTATTTAATCAGGGGCACTGACCTCTTTTGCCTCAGACCATCAAAATTAAAAATACAACAGTCAACACAATAGCCATCTGGTGTGAATTGATTAAAATTATACTTAATTTTAATTTTTTGGTCAGATCAGCAAAAACAGTATTTTTGGTGTGCCACAGGATTTTAGTAATTAACTTATATGCATCCTGAGATGAAAAAGGCTGAAAAGTCATCTACAATAATAAAAGCATAATATGCTAATTAGACCTGACATCCTTGTCCTTCCAGACGAAGCCCAGGATCCGGATGCCAGAGGGAAGCCAGTGCAGTCACTGAGGGAAAGGAAGGCCTACTCTTGCACGAATTTTATGCATCAGGCCTCTAGTTGGCTTATATTCATCTCCAAGATCTAACCCAGTTATGACAGAGAAAATTGTGACAAGAATCTGGGAAACAGGCCAAACAATGTAAGTTTTTAAAAATGGAAATATGTAACTAGAAAGTAGCTTTAAGCAGTAGGCTAGTGAGAAGAAAAACCAGAGAGATCAAGGGCAGGTCAGACAAACTTTTTTTTTTTTTTTTTTTTTTTGCTACTGATGAACATGACCTCTAGACTAGTTAGCAGCATCTTTTAGTTGACAGCCTGCTACTATATCTTCTGTTTTACTCTTTCAGGTTAGATATGTAAAATTAAACTCTAGCAATGGGCTTTCAAAATGAGTAACAGCCTTGAGTCCTTAATTTTCCATTTGCCTTTCCCCATTAAAAGAAATTACCATTTATACTTAGCTAAAAATTTCCTTATAAACTCCTGAATTTGCTGACTTGGCTTCCGAGGAGCTCTATTCACAAAACACTTACCTAGATTAGCAATAATTTCAACAAATGGCACAAAATTTACAATCTGAAGAGATTCAATTTTCAAAGACAACAAAATTTAATTTTCCTACCCCATTAAACTTAATATATAAGGACTACCTTAAATGTATGTATTACATTTTAAAAGAGGTGATTGATTCCCTAAATCTTAAAATTATTCAATTTTAAGAAACCCTGCTACAAGATCCCCAAAATCAATTTAAATTATAAAAAGTTTATGCATTGTAGAGAAAAATTTGTGCTTTAGTGGAAGACTATATATTGTCTACATATAGAACTCTTTTCTGGGTTATCTGATTCTAGCTTAGTCTTCTAGCTATTTTACAACATGGTAGACTGTAGGTAAGCAGTAACAATGAAAAATATTTCTTATGGATGTGAAAATTCAATTCTGACCAACAGAAATCCAGTTGTCTTCCCTCCCATCATTGAGAAAACTAGTTCTGCCTCATTTACTTATTCATTCCTAATCTATAAATGTATCTGTAAATGTATCCGTTTTGGGATACTTTCTCTTTAAATCCTCACTGGAAGATGTTTATTGATTGTTTTTGGAAGGAAGAGGGAGAGAGAAACATCAATGTGAAACAGAAACATTGATGGGTTGCCTCCTACACATGCCCCAACTGGAGATCCAACCCACAACCTAGGTATGTGCCCTGACCAGTAATTAAACCCACAACCTTTTGGTATACAGAATGATGCCCTAACTGAGCCACCTAGGCAGGGATTTTTTTTTTCCTCCAGAGAGGAGTTAGGAGAGGAAGGGAAGGAGGGAGGAAGGGAAAGAGAAACATTGATCTGTTGTTGTTCCACTAATTTTTATGCATTCATTGGTTCACTTTTGTATGTGCCCTGACTGGGGATCAAACCTGCAATCTTGGGGGTACCAGGACAATGCTCTAACCAACTGAGCTACCTGGCCAGGGTTTAATTTTTATCTACTGATTTTAGGGAAAGGGAGGAAGGGAGAAAGAGAGAGATGGACAAAAAGAAAAACATCGCTTTGTTCCACTTATTTATGCATTCATTTATTGATTTTTGTATGTGGCCTGATGAGGATCAAACCCAAAACCTTAGTGTATCAGAATGATGTTCTAACCAACTGAGCCACCAGGCCAGGGCTTTGGGGTTCTCTGAATCAGTTATAACTGCCTGACTCCCTCATGAGTTAAATTAAACCGCAAAGTGTATTAAAGAACTTTTTATCTATAGGAAAGTCATGCTTCTACATTTTTCTAGAAATTGTCTTACAACTGATTTAACTAACAGGAACCTTTTAAGCTCCAGCCCCAGTTGATTTTAAGTTTGCATGACACTTAGTTGTCTTGGAAAAGGTTCTATTATAAGTGGGATAAAATCCATACTTTAATCACAGCCATGGATTTTCTGTGGTCTGGGCTCACCAACTTTCCAACTTTATCCACCAGCACAACCCTGCACCACACCCATTTAGAAAGGATATTTCTTTTAAAAAAATTTTTAAACCATAAAATGTTTACAATATACAAAAATATTAACACACTCAACAATTTGGCAAATATTCAATAATTTGATCCAGACCTTTAAGTTTTTTAAGGGAAAAAAGCAGTACAATACAACTGAAGCTTTTTACCTCCTAGTTCTCCTCTGTAATCTTTCCCTCTCCCCAAAGGCAACCATCATTAGTGATTGGGCATATTCTTCTGTAGTCATTATTTTATACTTATGAAACATGTGCCTGTCCTTAAAATGTAACATTTCAAAATTTTAACATAACTGCTGTCATATGATATACTTTTAGCTTTGAGATTCACTAATGTGGCTTTTGATATTTATCTATCTTCTCCCCACACCCTATTTTAATTCTGTGTGTGGGGAGGCAGGTATGGGTGTGTGTATAAGTATTTATTGATTTCAGAGATTAAGGGAGAGATAGAAACACCGAAGATGAGAGAGAGTCATTGATTGGCTACCTCTTGCATGCTCCCCCTCGCCACCCCACCCCCAATGAGGATGGAGCCTGCAACCAGGCATATGCAGTGACTAGAATTGAACCGAGACTTCATAGGTGGATGATCAATCAATAAGCCACACCAGTTGGGTTCAATGTAGTAATTGTGTCTACACTAATGGACAATTACCATTCACCTAGACCTTCTATTTTCGCACTCTGGATCTTGGCTCACATGCCCCTAAGAGTGTTCTTCTGTCATGAATGTCTCCCCTGCCCAATATCTACTTCACCCAGTGAAACCCAATCACTTTTTTAATTAATTTTTTGTTTTAAAATAATTTCAGACTTTTAGAAGCATTAAAAGAGAAACAAAATGCCTCTTCACCCTGGCATTTTATCACATATGCTTTATCATTCTCCCCTCAACTCCTTCTCCATATATAATTATGTAGGCGTTGTGTATTTATTTTTATCTACACATAAGACACACTTTTTTCCCTATACTCTTTTAAAGTAAGTTGAAGTCATGATGCCCATTTACTCCAAAATACTTTAGTACTTATTTCCTAAAAATAACACTCTTTTATATAACCTAGCAAAATTGTCAAAATCAGAGAGCTAACACTGAGAAGTACCTTTTTCTCACTGACAGATCTCATTCAAAATGTGCCCATTGTCCTAAAAATGTCTTCTACAGCAAAAGAAAACATTTTTTTTCTGACTCAGGAGCCAGCCTAGAATTGTGCATTGCCTTTAGTCATAATGTCTCTTTAATCTCCTTTAATCTATAGTTTTTCTCTCTGTTCTTCATTTTTCATGACCTTGACATTTTTTAAGCTTATAGGTAAGTTATTGTGTGGAATTTCCAAATAATGGAAATTTGTGCATCTCCTCGTGATTGGATTCAGGTTTTGGCAGGTGATGTGCACTGCATCAGAAAGCAAGCAATGTAGGTCTGTCCATCCTGACAAGGTTCACCTGCAGTACTCAGCTGCCAGGTCTTTCCACTGGAAAGTCACTGTTTTTCCTTTTGAAACTAATAAGAAATTTTGGTGCAATAATTTAAGAATATGTAACTATCCTTTCTCACATTAGCAGATTTGAGTTTTTAGCATCTTTAGACAAAGATATTCAGAGTTAAGACAACTCTGGCTTCTGATTGCCTAAGATAAAGAATTCCTCTGACTGAGCGTGTACTAATTATAAAACAGTGTAGTCATTTGTGCATTTTGAGAGCAGCACAAAAAAACAAAGAAAATGTGGAAGGTGTTCACTGAATTCACTGCTGGTGGTTAGAAGATAGAAGAAATGTTGAGACAAAAGGAGAAAGAGCTTGGGTGGATGATGAGGTCAGATCGACAATCCAAAGGTGCTGATGACAGTCTTGCTCTCTCATCACACGGTGCACTCCCATCAGTATAGCTGTCTCAGAAGCAAGAACCTGCTGTGTGTAATCCTGCTCCATTCTTTTGCTTAATTGCATGGGTCTCAATGTATTTAAATGGTTTTCCCAGCTTGGTGAGTTGGTTTAAAATTTGTTCTACCTTTGCCCTAACCGGTTTGACTCTGTGGCTAGAGCATCAGCCTACGGACTGAAGGTTCCCAGGTTCGATTCCAGTCGAGGGCACATGCCCGGGTTGCAGGCTCAATCCCTGGTGGGGATTGTGCAGGAGGCAGCCGATCAATGATTCTCTCTCATCATTGATGTTCCTCTCCTCTCCTCTCCTCTCCTCTCCTCTCCTCTCCTCTCCTCTCCTCTCCTCTCCTCTCCTCTCCTCTCCTCTCCTCTCCTCTCCTCTCCTCTCCTCGATTCCAGTCGAGGGCACATGCCCGGGTTGCAGGCTCAATCCCTGGTGGGGATTGTGCAGGAGGCAGCCGATCAATGATTCTCTCTCATCATTGATGTTCCTCTCCTCTCCTCTCCCCTCCCCTCCCCTCCCCTCCCCTCCCCTCCCCTCCCCTCCCCTCTCCTCTCCTCTCCCTTTTTCTCTGGAATCAATAAAAATACATTTTTAAAAATTTGTTCTACTACATTTGTGGTCCACTGATTCACTTTGCTGTACTGATTGTCACTGTCACTGATGGTACTTTCTATAACCTCTTTTACAATGCTGCACACTTCATCAAGAACAAAAGTAGTCTCTTTTGCAGGCTGGTAGTCTTCTTTGTCTCCTTCAGAGCCTCATGCATCTTTACTTTCTGACTACAAATTGCTATATGCTCATCTTTACTTTCCTACCCTCAGTATTATTTATTTCTATAGCTCATTATATCTAAAAACACGAGTTGATACTGATAATTCTTACCACTTTTAGGGGCCAGATCAAACGTTACTTCTCCTTTTGCATACCTCTAGATCCTCTCAATTCTAATCGTTCTCTTTGTTATGACAGTATTTTCTCATCTTCAACCAAACTGGGGCATCTTTCCCTGCTGGCTATAGGTTTATAACCTCCACTAGAGGCCTGGTGACTAAAATTCAGGTACTGGGGGAAGGGGGAGCGGGGGAGAGGAGTGTGGCAGTCTAGAATCCCTTGGGGGATGTCTGCCTGCTGGTTTAGGTGGACATTCGTTTGCAGTCTGGGGCCCCTCACTCCCTTCCACCCGCCTGCTTGCTGCTCCTTACTGCTCGGCTCGCTGCTCCTTAATGCTGCCTCTGAGGCGGAAGAGGCTCCCGCCACCGCTGCTGCGCTTGCCAGCCATGAGCCCAGCTTCTGGCTGAGTGGCGCTTCCTCTGTGGGAGCGCACTGACCACCAGGGCGCAGCTCCTGTGTTGAGCGTCTGCCCTCTGGTGCTAGTGCACTTCATAGCAACCCGTCATTCTGCCATTTGGTAAATGTGCATATTAGGCTTTTATTATATAGGATGGTAGCAGGAATCAAATCAAGTGCCATGGGTATGGTACATAACTAACAAGTTTGTTAGTTATGAATAGAATTTTCATGAAAATTGACCTGTATGATATCCAGAGTTAAACAAAACATACAGTCATTCTCTTTCTGGCCCTGGCCGAGTAGCTCAGTTGGTTTGAGAACCATTCTGATTCACCAAAGTTGCAGGTTCAATGCCCAGTCAGGGCACATACAAGAATCAACCAATGAATACTCAAATAAGAAGAACAATAAATTGATATTTTTCCCTTTACCTCTCTCTCTCCATAAAATCAGTAAATTAAACACACACACACACACACACACACACACACAACCTTTTCCTGTATGAATATGTTGGCAGGGTCTTTATAACTAAGGAAATATAGCACTTTAGGCATCTCTACTTTTTTCCTGGATGCTAGAAATAATATCTTTCATTAAACAAAAGTATCTTATTTAAAATTATATAACACACTCTCCCCCCTAAAACTAATTTTCTTTATTGTGACTTTACATTTATTTTTAGTTTATTTCATAAAATCCTCTCTATTATCTCAAGACATGAGAAGTTTCATTCATATTTTCAAAGATACATTTTTTACTTGGCTCATTCCTGTAGTTTTTAAAAATTGATTTTAAAAAGGGAGAGGGAATAAGGGATAGAAAAGTCAATGGTAACAGGGAGTCATTGATAAGTCATCTCCCACGAACCCCTCATTGGGATCGAACCTGCAACCTGGCATGTGCCATGACCAGGAACCGAACCATAACCTCCTGGTTCATAGGTGGACCCTCAACCATGGAGCCATGCAGAAAGAGCTAAATATACTTTTATTAAAAATATATTACAGAAAAAAGTAACCCCCAAGTGAAAGAACAAGAGAATTCTCCAGAAGAGGAGCTAATGAAATGGAAATAAGAAATTTATCCAACAGAGAGTTCAAAATAATGATGGCAAAGATACTAAACAGCATGAGAAAAGATAAAAAAGAAAGAAAGAAAAAAGAGTGATTCAAGTTATTTTTCAAAATAATACATCATAGCTCTGGCCAGTGTAGTTCAGTTGGTTGCAGCATAGTCAGTCCCATGCACTGAAGGGCTGCAAGTCTGGCTCCCAGTCAGGGCACATATCTGGTTTGCAGGCTCAATCCTAGGTGGGGCCCTGTGGGATGCAGCCAATCAATGTTTCTCTCTCACATCAATGTTTCCCTCCCTTTCTCTCTAAAATCAATTTTAAAGAATTTTAATAGCTGAACTGGCATGGGTCAGTGGGTAAGTGTCAACCTATGAATCAGGAGGTCACAGTTCAATTCCTGGTAGGAGTACATGGCTAGGTTGCGGGCTGTCCCCTGTGGGGGGCATGCTGGAGGCAGCCAATCAATGATTCTCTCTCATCATTGATGTTTCTCTCTCCCTCTCCTTTCCTCTCTGAAATCAATAAAAACATATTTTTAAAAACTTGAATAATAAATTTTAAAAATGATAGTAATACATAATAGCCAACAGGAAAAAAAATGAGACATTTGAAATGGCAAGTAGATGGGAATTCAGAGGCATGCACTGAAGCCTGAAGCAGCTGTGTGATAGTGTGAGGCTGGCACTCTGCTCTTACCGTTAGTGTGGCCGTGTTTTCATCATCTGACCACTGCAAAAGAAGAGAATAGAAAAAACATTAAATGTCGATAATTGTACTGGGCTTCCAAAAAAGCAGTACTCCATATAAAATTTATACATAAACAGATATATAAAAGCCAGCGACCAGAACGCTGTAACAACCACAACGACCACTGCAGTCAGCAAACCAGCCCAATCTGCGGTGGGGCTGGCCAGCTTACCACCTCTGACCACCCCCCCCCCAGGCTGGCTCCATTCTCAATTGGCCTCTCCCACCCCATCAAGGACGGGGTAGCTGGCCAACCACCCTCCTTCCTCCCCACATCTCCTCCACTACCCAATTGGGGGCAGGACCCGCAGACCAATAGCCCATGGCCCCTCCACACCTGCCCTGATTGGACTCCAACTGGGGCCAGGCCACCCATGCAGGAATTCGTGCACTGAGCCTCTGGTATGTACATAAAAGTATACACCAAAGTGAGATTTTCATTTAATTTCTCACTTCACCGAATATATGCTAAGAACTAAAGGTCAGAACTATTTCAGAGATTATTGAAATTAGAACAGTCTCCAGAACAGAGTAGAACCAACCTGTATTTCTTCTGCTTCATCATCACTGTCTGGCTGAGAACATGTTGGAGGATCTTCCCTAGAAGGACATGAGGCAAAAATTAAGAAAAAGGTTGTGTACTATGTAATCAGAATTTCAGGTGAGTATGTAAAAAGGGCTTTCAATTGGAGTGTAATATTAGGAAAAGTCAACTTTTTGAGACAGAAACTAATAAAAACTAATATGAAATTAATGAGAGTACAATGAAGATGGCAGAATAAAAACTTTCTGCCTGCTTTCAGAAATCACTTAGAAATAAGGGAAAGAATGCTCAAAGTCTTCCTCTGATGACACCAAGGATCATCCACAGCTATTGAGTCCAGTGGTGAGAAAGTGCTGCCAGAGACCAGGAAGGTCAAAGGGATGTAGGAAGACACCAGAGGAAACAGCTGAAGAGCTGTTCTGCACAGCTGAGGGGACACCCCTGCGGGGCAAGACTCCTTAGTTTATACAGTGAAAACAGAGTGTGTGGACTGGTGTCCAGAATTCCCTAAGTCTGGACTGGCAATACAGAGAGATATGGGGAAGAGAGTGAGAAAGAAATACTCAGACACACTCTCTTTGAAGAGCAGGTATGGGAAGGAGGCGTGTAGTAGCCAATCTCGTTGCCCAGGAGGAAGCAAAGGCTGAAGGCACTCAGAGGGGATAACTCGGCCCCGGACCCTCCTCAATACTGAACTACAAACAACTGGCCTAGGAATAACTCACTCACACAATGGAAACAAATAACAATCAGAATAACAGGCAGCACAGAATCTGTACCAAGAAACTACAAGAAAAAGGGAAATGGGGCCTCCGGTTATCATGGGCATTTATCTACCCTTATGTTCCCTCATGGAACTCCATTAAAATGATTTAAAAAAAAAAAAAAAAAAAAGATCCCAAGAAGAAAGAGGACCCACAAGAAGACAACTACAGAAGGAAGATAGCAACAAAAGTTTGGAAAACAGAAAGCAAAGGGGGTAACCCACTAAGCAACAGCTAGAACCTAGAGATCTCTCCATGTCAAAACTGCATCTCTGGGCTATGAGTAGAGCTACTTGTGTGAGGTCCAAAAAATGCCAGAAAGACTCACCCAATCTCCTTAAACTTGCACACCCAAGCAACTAATCCTCTTCCACCCCCATGGCTAAGCAGGTTTATTCTCTGGGGGGAAAGTGAACTAAAGAGGCTCATGGAGCCGAAACCGGTTTGGCTCAGTGGATAGAGCAGTGCAGCCTGCAGACTGAAGGGTCCCGGGTTCGATTCTGGTCAAGGGCATGTACCTTGGTTGAGGGCACATTCCCAGTGGGGGGTGTGCAAGAGGCAGCTGATCGATGACTCTCTCTCATCGATGTTTCTACCATAACTCTCTGTAAAAAAAAAAAATCAATAAAATATATATTTTAAAAAGATTTAAAAAAAATAAAATAAAGAGGCTTACGGATCAGGTCCATAATGGCCCAGAGAGGAATATGGGAGTGAGATGCTAGAATATGATGAGGAGCCATGCGAAAGTCATGCTGCACTCAGAGCCCTAGTTCCCTACCCTGCTGTCAGAATGCAGACCGATGAGAGAATTGCCCTCTGTGGAAAGTGGAAAACCCCAGAGTCTAATTGCTGGCAGTCTTAGTCAACAAGCCCCAACAGGTATACAAAGTTTCCAAGTGTGCATGTGTGTCTGTCTGTGTGTGTGTGTGTCCCTTACTCTTAAATATGAATAGAGGCCTAAAAATCATCAGAAAACCGTGTTTTCTAAATGTTTCTTAAAAAGGTACATGGAAGAAATAAAGACAATGAAGTGGCCAAATGAAAAATATTTTAAACATTGTTAATATCCTTAAAGATGAAAAAAAAAAAAGCCCTAGCTGGATTGGATCAGTGGATAGAACATCAGCCTGTAGACCAAATGGTCCCGGGTTCGATTCCAGTCAAGAGCACATACCTTGGTTGCAGGCTTCTCCCGGCTCCGACCTTGGTCAGGGCTCTTGCAGGAGGCAACCAATCAATGTGTTTCTCTCACATCGATGTTTCTCTCTGTTTTTCCCTCTCTCTTTAACTCTCCCTAAAAATCAATGGAAAAATATCCTCATGTGAGGATTAACAACAAAAAGAAAAAATTGTATCCATGAAAAAAAAAAATAGGAAGCTATAAGAAAGGAACACAGGACAAAATTGAACTTGTAGAAAACTGAAAATTCAAAATAAATGGCAAAGTCAAGGAATTACCTAGAAATTGGAACAACAAAGAAAATGACAATAGAGAAGAAATAATAAAACACAAAGAATTAATCCAGCAGATCCAACATTTAAGCAACAGAAGTTCCAGAAACAGAAGCAAGAAAATAAGAGAAAGTTATAAAAGATGTGATATTTTTAAATCTCCCAAAATTGAAAAACGTAAGTCTCCAGATATATATAGCACAATGAATGGAATAAAAGGGGGGGGGGGGAGAGGAAGAGAGACTTAAATAATGTGCCAAGATGGCTACAATAATCCTTCCCATCATGCTGGACAAGCCCTTTTGAAGGGTGACTTGCTACTCTTCCCATGAAGAAATAGCATTTATTTTCCCATCCCTTTAATTTAGACCAGCTTCAAGATTCTCAGTCTGAGCAAATGGCATCTTCATTCATCGACTTAGTTGTTCAAGCAGAAATTCTTGCCACTCCCTTCTCCATCACTAAGTTCTGAAAGCTGCAGGATTCTCTCCACCCCAGCGTCACCCTCTCAGATCAAGCCGCTATCAGCTCTCACTTGGTCCAATGCAGTCTCAGGTTCCTAACTGGCCTTCAAGCCCCACACAGTAACCAGTCACTGTTCACAAAATGAAATCTGCCAAAGTCACTTTCTTGCTCAGAGCCCTTCAATAAATTCTAGGATCTTTAACATGACTCCCACACACAGACCTCAACCTGAACCCTAAATATCGCTCCCATTTCAGCAACTGAGACTCCCACCACTTGACCCTCTCTTACTAGTTTCCTGCACGTGAAGATCTTCCGCGCCTCAGAGCCCTCCTTAATGCTATCCCCTCAACCTGAAAGATTCTTCCCTCCACCATTCAACGGACTACCTTCTACCCAATCTTTCTTTCTCAGAGTCTCATAAAAGTTATTTCTTCAGGAAATTCTCTGACCTGCCCTGCAACCCTCAGCCCCACTTCCACCCTCAGTAACTTAATATGTCAGTGGCCTCCCCATTTCCTTCATAGCACTTATCACAATTTTTACATATATTTAATGGAGTGTTTAATGATCAGACTGAAATTAATGATGACAAGAACAGTCAGTATCTTTTAAGAACATACAATATACTAGGCATTGGGCTGAACATTTTACACAGTATCTGTTTGTATCTCTGCCACAACTATGAGGTTACTTCTCTGACATCAGTCACCCATTCACAGAAGAGAAATCTAAGGCACAGAGAGCTGTCAATTTTACATGATGAAAAAAGTTCTGGAGCCGAAACCGGTTTGGCTCAGTGGATAGAGTGTTGGTCTGCGGACTGAAAGGTTCCAGGTTCAATTCCGGTCAAGGGCATGTACATTGGTTGCGGGCACATCCCCAGTAGGGGGTGTGCAGGAGGCAGCTGGTCGATGTTTCTCTCTCATTGACATTTCTAGCTCTCTATCCCTCTCCCTTCCTCTCTGTGCAAAATCAATAAAATATATATATAAAAAAAAAAAAGTCCTGGAGATGGATGGTGGTGATGGTTGCACAACAATACAAATGTATTTACTACCAATGAATTAACTGTACACTTTAAAGTAGTTAATATAGTAAATTTTATGTGTATTTGAACACAATAAAACAAAACTTTTGATAATTCTAAGGGAAAATTATTTTCAACCTATAATTCTAAAAAATAAAAAATAAAAAGTTCCAGCAAGGGTTGGTATTAGGCTACTTTAGAAAGGATAGTGAGGGATGAGCACTAAGATAACATGATTTCTGAGCAGAGACCTGAATGAACACATGGAACATCATTAAATTGTACAATGCTTAAACTTTTTCAAGTTCACACTAAAAAGACTAAAACATGGTAACTTCTTCCTGTTACAATTAGAGGAACTACACGAACAGAGAAGCGTGGAGGTGGAGTCATGGTGGGTTAACTGTGGGGAACAAAATGCTGAGTACTTAATGATACACCCTACTGAAACTTTGTTTGCAATGAACAATGAATTTCTTATCTTAAAAGAACTGAAGAATCCTAACGGGTAATAGCATGCCCTCTCTGCCCCACCACCAGTCCCTCCATCCCCATTTTCTAAAGGCAGAGACAAAAGAATTGCCCATTTTCATAAATAGTAATTATTAGAGAAGTACCAAATTTCAAAAATCTTATTAATTGAGCACTGACAAAAAATAAAGGATCAAAATCAGCACATAATCTTAGCTAGAAAAAAAGGGGAGAGAAAGATGCATTTTATATGGCAATGGCTGAGACTTAATCAGTACAACATTCCTTTATGATAAAAGTATTAAAAATGGTTTTCTGATATACTTTACCTTCCTGAAACCACCAGAGTCCCATCATCTAGTAAATAATCCTTCACATTCTGAGGAAGTGGAAGAATGACACTAAAAAAAATAAATAAATAAAAATAAATGCATATACCAAAAAAGGCATTATTTAAAAAGGCTAAACATAAGCAGAAAGAAAAAAATTTCCAAACTCAGTTTTTAAATTACTTGTTCCCATTATACAACTATGAAGTGGAAAATGTTAATGACATACATTTGGTGGTGGCAGACTAGAAATTAGAATTTGAATATTTCGGTAAGCTAAATTAGGTTCATAAAGTTACTATAACTCTCTTTGTGATAAAGACAAAAGTCAGCCAAATCCAAAGAAGCTGAAATCACAGTATGAAAGCAACAAACTCAAAAGAATTCTGAGTACAATAATTATATGCCTTTAGGGAATTAGAGACAGATAATTGCAGCAACACAGGAAGTGCAGCAAACAAGTCAGAAAAGGAACAGCATCTGACCACCTTCTAGAAGAGAGGGCAGAAGTGCACTTAAGCTTCTGGAAACTGTTCTTTGGCTGGCAATGAGCACATAAACCTAAGAATACCTGTGATGTGTGGATGCTTTTGCGGCATCCTACTTAACTGCTCACTAGAGCAATAAAGCTCTTTAACTGGCCATCCTTTAGTTCCATTTGTTTCAGGTCATCATAACTAAGGATGGCAAAGCCATACTTGAAGTCACTTAAAAAACTTATGGGATCATTTGTTTTTTCCTCTGTAATAATAAATCACCAAAAAAAATCCGGCTGGATACCTACAGGTAATGTTATTATTTTTATCATAAGGCATATATATATATATATTTTTAATTAAATAAGATTATGTCCTGCTTACTTTCAGAGAGTCAATAGAATATCAACTTATAATATGCTTCACTTTTTTACAGAATAATTTTTGGCACATTATAATGGTTTTTGTGCAAAAAAAATTATTTCATTGACTACTTTGGTTTTACAAATTAATATCTGATTTATCGAAGTTATAATTTCACATTCATAGCTCTTCAGGCTTTTATAAAAAAGGTTCAATTAACAAATCTTAATGTATTTGTAAACCTGCTAAATTTTAACCAATTTCAAGTGAGCCTCTGAAACTTAAAGGTTTCTTTAAAAAATGTAACTCTATTACAAAAACAATGTGTCCCATATTCTTTTTAAATACATGGGTGAGCAAAGTAGGATTACAGTTGTAATACATATACATAACACAATAATAAATAATACAGTCCTGGCTGGGATGTTCAGTGGTTAGAGCCTGTGCACTTGGACCAAAGAGTCACGGGTTGGACTCCCAGTCAAGGGAATGTACCTTGATTTCAGGTTCAATCCCAGGCCCTGGTTGGGTCAAGAGTGGAATGCAAGCAATCACTGTCTCTTCCCTTTCCTCCTCCCTTCTACTCCCTCTAAAAATCAAAGGAAAAAATGTCCTCACTCATTAGGTGAGAATTTAAAAGTAAACAAATCAATAAATAAATAATCCTATATTATAAAGCCTAATATGCTAAGTGGCTGTTCAACCAATCAAAGTGTAATATGCTAATGATATGCTAAGGCTGCTCAACCGCTCACTATGATGTGCACCGGCCACCAGAGGGCAGAGATGCTCTAACCAATAGGTTAGCTTGTTGCTGCAGTCCGGCTGATCAGGACTGAACAGTCCTCACATGGTCCCTCCCTGGCTGGCCAACCTCCCGCATCCCTCTCCGGCCTCTATCGTGCACCAGTGGGGTCCCTCGGCCTGGCCTGCACCCTCTGGCAATCCGGAACCCTTCAGGGGATGTCGGAGAACCAGTTTCAGCCCGATCTGCAGGCCAGGCCAAGGAACCCTGCTGATGCATGAATTTGTGCACTGGGCCTCTAGTACAAGAATAAACTTTTATATAGTCATAACTGTAAATCTTCTTTTGCCCACCCCTATATGTCAACTATCTAAATAAGCCTTCCAGGTATTTAACTTTTATAAAGCCAGCAAATTAACTAACCTGTAAGTATAGTGAATCTAAGGTTCTTGAAAACATTCCAATATTATTTTAAAACCTAACTATTTTTCTTAGTTTAACATATCACCATTGTAAACCAATTACACAATTTAAATTGGAACCAAAAGGCTAACCTGTAGATATATAATTACACACACACACACACACACACACACACACACACACACACGAGGCCTGATGCACGAATTCGTGCATGGGTAAAGTCCCTCAGACTGTCCAGCAATCCGGGGCCGATGGGGGTAAAAGGAGGGACCGTGGGGGGTTGGCCGGCCACGGAAAGTTGGCTGTGGGAGTGCACTGACCACCAGGAAGAAGCTCCTACATTGAGCACCTGTCCCCTGGTGGTCAATGCTCGTCAAAGCTACCAGCTGGTCGTCTGGTTGTAATGGTTGCTTAGGATACACACACACACACACACACACACACACACACACACACACACGCTAGACTAGAAGCCCCATGCAGGAAATACATGCAAGGGGCTCAGTCCTCGCAGCCCTGGCCGGCCCTCGCAAGCCTGGCTGCCTTGGCTGGCCCTCACAGCCCCAGCTTCATCCAGAAGGTCATCCAGGAGGTCATCCGGAAGGTCCTTCAGCTGTCTGGTCTAATTAGCATATTAGGTCTTTATTATATAGGATAGATGCTACTTATCCTCAAAATGACAAAATTTTAAAGATATTACACTTAGAAAAAAAAGATAAAATTCTTAAGTTTGAATTATTTCATCACCTCTGTTTAATTCTAGTTCTTCCTAGGGTTAAAGACACCCACTAAAGTAACAATGTCATCCCAAGAGAATTAGAGACCACATTTCTAAGAGAATGTGAGGTTTACCTTATCAGGGGCCTGAGACTAAGAAATGTTGGCAGAATACCGGCTCCTAGACATGTAGGGTGATTTTCCTGATCACCGTGAGAGCAGACAGAGTCCTCTTTTATGTCAATAAAGCCTCTCATCCCCAAATCAATGATTTCAGAGTTCATGTCATTTGTTTCTTAGTATTCTAATTTTCAAGTCTGATTGGAATCTGGGCTTTCCCTCCAAGTTTTATCATTCATTGATTAGATTCAAAACAACTATCTACTGTTTGATTCTATTATAAATTAGTTGCATATTCTTCCTATTTGGAGGGTCTACAACTCTTACCTCTAATTAGGTGATATCAAGTTGGATTCTAGTTCTCATGAGTCACTGAGTTCTACAGTCATTTCTAAACTCATCCTTATGACTTACCTTGCATTATATCATATAAGTCAAGGAGGATACCAAGGTGATTCCATTAAGAATGCAAAGCCTTCCCTGGCCAGAGGTTGGAGCTTCATTCCATGCACCAAAGGGTTTCGGGTTCAATTACCAATCAGGGCACATACCCAGATTGTGGGTTTGATCCCTGATAGGGACACATATGGGAGGCAACAGATCCATGTTTTTCTCTCACATTGATGTTTCTCTTTCTCCCTTTCCTTCTTCTCTCTCTAAAGTCAATAAATAAATAAAAAAGAATAAAATCTAGTCTCTCAGTATTAAAGTTGACAATGGCAATGGCAAAGCTAACAATTCCACCCCACTGGCCTGAGCTGTAGAGGGGTATCCCGCCATACGTTAGGTTCAGTGATATCACCACATACGTGACTACACTGAAGGGTTTAAAAAGAGTAAAGAATGGTTTCAGGAAGAACAGCTCAGTTTTTGACTGTTCAGAAAATCCCACCTCTTGGTTTTTTCACTCTCAGCTTCATGTGATGTTTCACATTTTAAGTAAACTAAAATTATTTTGCTTCAATTAAGCTTTCATTAAATCCAAAATGCAAAATGTGACAACATGCAGCAAGTTTGTTTACTACATGCCAGAAACAGTGGCAAGCATTCTAAATGCTTTATCTCATTTAATGCCCATGATAAGGCTGTTTTGTCCCAATTTCCCAAATGGGACTTAGATTAATTACACTTTGCTCAAGATGCTGGTGGAACCAAAATTCAAAGCCAGGCTGATGGCCCTGACTCCAGAGTCCAATTCTTAACCATTATAGGTATTTTACTGCTGAAGGCAAAGAAAAAGTACGCCAGAGGTTGCAAAAGAACTGCTCAGAAAGTACATGTTGGTTTTAAGTGAACTCAGTGTGAAAATGTATGACAAGTTCACAAACATACCTTATATCATAGCAACCCAAAACAAGTAACTCTATCATTACCTCAGACCCAAAGCCTATTTCAATTATGCAAGGTAATAAAAGACTGTAGAAAAATTACTTCTAGGATAGGTGTAATGGGTAGATGCTAATTACCCTCAAAATGGCAAAATTGTGAGGGCCCACCAAGGTGTAATGGACAGGCTGCAGTCTAATGCGGTAGCACCGGCTAACCTCCATTACACCAGGAGTAATTGGAAGCTCATTGTATGTATGAATAAGAGGATGGAAAAGAATTGTCTTGAATAATCTCTTTATGCTCTTTCAAGCCCTCTTTCTTCCTCTCTGTAAAAAATCAATGAAAAATATTTTTTTTAAAGTTGTAGAACTTGTCAAAAAATGTATTCCTATGCTTAACTGCATAATCACCCCTAACCCTAAATGATAATGCTGAGTAAAAAAGTTTCCCTTTCTGCATTCACACTCTCTGCAATGAGGACAGAATGAAAAGCAAGTGACAATTGCTATCTGAATAACTGGAAACTAGGCCTAAAGGAGGATCAGGCAAAGTACAGAGAGGAAGAGAGAGGGATAGAGAGTTAGAAACATTGATGAGAGAGAAACGTCGATCAGCTGCCTCTTGCACACCCCCTACTGGGGATGTGCCCACAACCAAGGTACATGCCCTTGACCAGAATCGAACCTGGGACCTTTCAGTCCGCAGGCCGACGCTCTATCCACTGAGCCAAACCGGTTTTGGCAAGTTCTACAACTTTGATTCAGGCTTATGAACAATTAGCTAGAGGACTTTGGGCCATCCACTTTTCTTTCTTCCCTCAAACATGAAAGTTATAGTAATCTTGTAAAGGCCCCTTCTACCTCTAAAATTTCATTAGAGTAACTTGTCCGTATATATATAACTATATCAGCCTGGTGGTGTAGGTACCTTGACATTTAAGTCTTTTACATCTGCCAGTTAAGCCTCATTGGATTCTTGCCTGCAAAATAGATTTCAATGACAAATTTAAGCTCTTCTCTGGCAGTCTTATATATATAAAGCGTGCCTGGCAATGACTTGTTTTGTGGCTTTAGTCTTTCAGGTCCAATTCTTTTTTTCTCTGTGTTTTGGTAGCATTTGGTACATCTTAACATACCATTTACCATATTGTACTGTGATTTTTTTTTCTTTTATGTCTTTCTCCCTCATAGGCTTTGCATTCTTTTCTTTTCTTTGATCTATGCCTCTTAGTGAATAAAAACCTGCCCTTGCATCTTGCTCCAGATGGCATGATTGCTTTTGAACATTTGGGGCTATTCTCCCAGCTATCTTGCCTACAATAACCTGAATTTCCTGGGTGAAGGATGAAACAGTTAATCCTATGCTTGCCCTGCAAAACAGGGATGGATTCCTTGATTGTAGGGTGGAGAACTAGAAAACAAATATTGTTGCACAACTTTTCCAGACAGCTTCCTCTTGCGGTACAAGCACTCTTAAGAATATATAACTAAACTAACTCTTCCCATTTACACTGTCACATTGTAGCTTCACAATATAATTGGGTTAGACAGTGGCAACACAGGGACTACCCAGTTCTCCTGCTCACCTCCCCTCTCTGGTAATTCTAAAAACAATGATGGTGAACTCCCAAGCCTAAACAGGCTTAATCCACTGCTCACCAGGCTCTGACCTTTTCTGAACCATGACACAGCCTTCCGGCACACGCTCTGACCCGCAACAGAACGCACAGCAGATATGGATCGACTTCATTCGTCTCCCTACCTGAAATATCACTAGGCAGTCGAAAACTCGGTGTTGGCGTTCCCAGCCCACAAGGCCTGCATTTTTTACTTATGCTTTTTTTTTTTTAATGGAGATAGAATTTTCCCCAAATGTCGCAGTTTCCTTTGCCATCGTCCCGGAGTAGGCCCCTCCTGAGTTACCTCTTGATGGTGACATTTCGGAAGAGTGGGTACCACGCGGAGAACTGACAGTGCAGCACCTGCTCCTTCTTCATCCTCCCGCCGCCGCCGCCGCTGCCGCCGCTGCCAGCACCTCCCGGAACCTACTTCGCCAGCCGCCGGAAGTGCCCGCCGAGCTATTTTGGCTCAAGAACTCTTCCGGTCCAAAAAGCGGGGAGGAAGTGACAGGGAAAGGAGCGGAGGAGGAGAATTGAGAGGCGCACTTTCAGGGCGCGCTGGCACACGCACACAAACACCCCGCGTCCGATCCCCGAGAGGCGTCCTGGAAGAGTTAGGAGCCGTTAAGAAGTGCCCGCCCGCTTCCCTCTTAGAGGCGCACCGCCCCGGAAGGTAACCGACTAGGCTCCGGCCCGGGCGGGGGTCGACGGGTGCCGGTAGGGCGCGCGTGTGCATCCTCGTACCTGCGGGGCGCGGCTACGTCTCCTGCGGTGGCCCCGGCTTCCCTGGGGACTGCAGCCTGGGACTCGTGCGGCTCCCTTCGTCCCCTTCCCTCCACCCCCCGCCCCGACCTTGGAGTAGGTAACCGGGCGCGGCCAGTCACGTACCCGCTCCGCGGGGGAGAGGGCGGGGACACTCCTGCCGCGGGCGGGCGGCCACGCGCCGCGCGTTTCCCGGCGCCGCTCCCGGTTCGCGTCCCGGGCCGCGAGGGGCGGGGCTGCGGAGGCGCGGAGGGGAGGGCCGAGTTCCTCTGGGAATCCACGGACCAGAATAGAAGAACTTTGGCTCTTCCGAGTAGAGAAATCAGGAAATATCACAGTAAAATATTAATTTGAGTGCAGTGGTTGAAGCATCGGCATGGAGGAGGGGAGTGACCCCGCTTTTTTTTTTGGGGGGGGGGGGAGAAAGGGGGCTAGAATCATGTGACATAGGGTAAGTACCCCATCTGTACGACCCTAGGGAGTGAGACTTGGAAGTATGAGAGGTTTCTCCTTTGAGCGTCGAGTTTATTTACACCAGCCCCGCAAAAATAGCAGCCTGGAAAAGCCTTGATTTCATCAGTATCCATGCCATGCCGGAATAATAAAGACTGAATAATAAGGCAGAATCCTAGTCTAACTTGTAATATCATTCCTTTGCCTGCTCCCTCCCCGCCACCCTATCCTCTAATTCCCTACTCTTTCCGGAATGGGGTATTAGTAGCGACCAGAAAATAGAATATCAACGAGATAGTCTATTTTATTCACTTTTGTTTCTTTTGAAGAACGAAAGAGATGACCAGCTGCTGAGAAACATCTTTTAAACCTAGCCCTTAACTCTTAACCGTTTCAAGCAACCATGCTTAAAGACGCGCATTTTAGATGTATCCTTAAAAACTTTACCACTTACTGCTACATCGAAGCAGTTTTAAGTTGGAAAAGTATGGGCCCGACTACAGGCCTCTCTAAGAGGTATTCAGTAGAGTAATTACTAGGTCCTCTGCCTGCCTGGAGTTGGAAATTCTTCCCCCTTCATGTTTTGTTTTTCTCAAAAAATGTTGCAGGCTGTTTTAAAGATACAATTTCAAAACAGAGGTAAATAGGTTATAATGTTGCAGTGTTTGTTAAGGGAGAGGGTAGTGGTAGTGGTTCATAAATAATTTTGAGATCCACGATTATGCAATGCAATCCTTTCTGTTTTGAAAGGGAAAAAGAAGCAATATTCCACATACGTTAGGAGAATAGTAACCTCATGCCAGATGAAGCAGTCACTCAGATATTGTTGGGATTAACCTAAGAATAAATAGGAAATGCTAGCACTGGTGAATTTGGGTAAGGTATTTTATCTTGAAAATAGGAATTAATAGATGTATAGGAGAAAGTAGAAACCCAAAACATAGTCACTCTGGAAAGAGTAACACAGTAATAGCCCAGGAAACTTTGGTGTGGAGGTTTGTTCAGTGACTTGAATATTACAACTGATTTAATATAACTTGTTACACATTTAACCAGCATCAAATAAATTGACATTCCAAACAGATAATCCAGTATTTTTAATGAATTCAGCAAAGTTTACTTTCACTGTTTTTTAGCCAGTGTTTGTCTTTAGCCATCAAGTGTTTATATTCATTAAGTTTCTTCAATAAAACCTTTACAACAATGGAAATAGTTGCTTTTTCTCGTGCATGTCAAAAAAACATCAGTAGCTAAACGATTGATTGGGTGTTATTGTGCAATTACAGATTAAATAATGGGAGGAAAAAATTCCTCTGAATCCATAACATGACATAACATCCTTCTATGTTAATATTTCCAACCACTTGCTGGTTTTCTCCACTTGGAAATCTATCCAAAATCTTAAACTTAGTGAGTCCAAATTTAACAGTACACCACCCCTTCTGATATCCCAAAAATGTTCTTTAAGATCATCTTCTTAGAATTAGCTTTGGAAACCCCTGCAGAAACTCTTAAGAAAATAAAGGCTCATTTTCAAAAAAGTCAATTTTTTCTTTTGACTGCTGCCACCTGAGGCCTCTGCTATTCCAAAAGGTTCTTTCCTGTAACCCATTAAACTTACCCCAGGGTAATAAATAGCCAGTTCACTTTTACTCAGCTAACCCCCACCCCTGCCAAAAAACAAAACTTGCAGTGCCTTTCCATTTTTGCTATACAAATTAAGTACAGGAAGTCTTCATTTATCTGAGGATAATTGTCAGCAAAGAAAAGCTCACTTAAAGTCAATCGATTTGATGTCCAAAATCTTACCATAAATTATACCAAGAAGGATTAATCAAAATACTACTTTTAAAAAAACCCTAAATTTTAGTTTTATGATTATAACCAAAACTATCAAATAGAACTGTTCTAATTGATTCTCTGTTCATTATAATAACTTATATGCAATTATTCTGAAAGAATGTAGAATGGCATCTTAGACATGTCTAAACAATGGATACATTTTGACTTGAACACACAGTTACTTTTGCAAACACTGATCCTCTCCCACTTAATTTCTTTCATAGTGCCTTGTGGATTTCCCTACCCAGTGATGAAACTGTTCCAACTGCTTGACCTTCATTTGTCAATTTATGACTTGAGCTCCTATGTGTATTATTTTGTTGAAAATAAATGGTGTTCATAATACTCAGCTTTCACCAGGGAGAGATTAGCCAACAAAAATTTCATATTGAGATTTTTGCTTCATTTTGCAACCTACGAAAACTGCAAATTGAGATTCACGAATGGTAATAATTTGAATAAAACTAATGAGCCTGAGTTCAAACATCACAGCCTGGCTTTTGAGATTCTCAGTTTAATTTAACTTCCACTTATCCAGCTGTTTTTACTAATAGTGAAATACTCAAGCTTGTTAAAAAGTAATCACTTACCTTCCTCCCTTCAGTAGAGAACTATAAAGCTAACTCTAAGAGGAGCACACAAGAGTCTGGCATGCCAGTTAGGATTTTACCAAAAAAAATTCTGAGATGTTCTAAATTATAGCTTCCACAGAGTAAGAGAAAGAGACAAAACAGCTGTGGAACAGCTCTCACAAAAGACTGCTCACACTGCTGTATATTTGTTGGAATTTAGAATTAATTTCCAGGTGGCTATTTCCGGATTATCTAAAAGGATTACAGCCAGGAACTGGAGAATCCAGGAGCCTCTACTTGTTTGCACATGAACATCCCAATCCTTAGGAACCCACACTTCCTTTCAGACTCTTGCCTATCCTGGAATCAGCCCCTCTTACCATTCATTGTCCATTCTTTTTGTTTATAGCTAATGTAAATCCTTTCGGAAAGGCTTACCTATCTTTTTTCCTCATACCTGATCTATAAAAATGCTTGCAAAACTCCAGGGAGAAGACCAAAACATTATCTGTCCGACCTAGCCATGCTGGAGTGGTTTAAATTCCATACCCCAAAAAGTCTTTTTTTTTTTTTTTTTTGTGTAAAATTGGTCTTATAAACCCTTTCTTAAAAAAAGAGAAAAGACTTTGAGCTTTGGTAGTTAAAAATTTTTAAACAGGTTGTTGGGTGATTTGTTTGCCTGCAAATTTGGGTGAAGAGAGCTAAGCATTCAGCCAAATCCAGCTCTTGGAAATGTGTTACCCATTATAATACCCATTATATGTGGGGTTTGTTTTGGTTTTGGGTTTTGGTTTTGGTTTTGAGGGTTTAGGGAAGGAAAGCTTGAGAACCACAGGGCTTGCCCCAGATTATGTCTCTGCTTTGTTCATGGTGGTTCCTTTTACTTGGTATGCTTTCCCCGCCTCTTGGTCTGCAAATCTCAATGTCAACCCACCTTTTAGTAGTAAGTAGCCTTTTAAAAGTCTACAGTTTTCCCCACCTCCCAAGTGGATGTATTTGTCTTCATTTAAAGTACCTTGGTATTGCATTATCTCTACAGCAGACATTGCCCCTGTGGTTGTTTGCTAAACTGTTAAGATGTCAAAGGCAAAAATAGCGGTCAGTGTACACTTAACATATACTCAAACATTTTCAACTGCACATGCTCAAAGTTTGAGGTTCCACTGTACAAGAATTCTAAATCTTGTAACATTTTCTCTCACTACAGTTTTTGTGCCCTGAAAAAAATCATAACGTTTGACATACCATAGACCAGCCGTGGGCAAACTACGGCTCTCGGGCCCGATCTGGCCCGTTCAGCTGTTCTATCCGGCCCACAGAGCCGAAAGAGCGGAGGGTTCTCTTGCTCTCCCCTCCGCTCCTTCACCAGCAGCCCAAGATGAGAGTGCCAGCATGGTCAGGTTGCTTTTGTTCCGGCCCTCCGGTCCAGTTTAAGAACCATTGTGGCCCTCGAGTCAAAAAGTTTGCCCACCCCTGCTATAAACCCTCACTGTTCAAGCCAAACAGTTAAAATGGCTTATGTGAATTAAAACAGTAAAGCATTGCCCACCCGGTGTGGCTCAATGGGTGAGCATTGACCTATGAACTAGGAGGTCATAGTTTGATTCCTGATCAGGGCACATGCCCAGGTTGTGGGCTTGATCCCCAGTGTGGGGTGTACAGGAAACAGTTGATCAATGATTCTCATTATTGATGTTTCTGTCTCTCCCTTCTGTGCTGCTCCAACACAGCCAAGGGTTCAGTGAACCGTGAAGGATGGAGAAAAAAGACAGGCAAAAGAATAAGCTGGGTCTAGGTGGATCTTTGCACCTTGCTGAGGCCACGGAACAGATCCACACAGCAAAGCTGATGCTTTATTTATTGTCAGGGACAATCAAGGTAATATACAATGTTCTTGTAAGTTTCACTTGTTTTGGCAGCACTTGCTGCCCCTCCCACAGCCCACTAGCTACCCAGGAAAGATCTAGGGAGCAGTCACAAGCTCAAGCTTAATTATGCTAAGATGGCTGTGCCCTCTGAGCTGGGACTTGTTTGCTACTTTGCCAGCAGGTCAGTCAGAGGCTTAACCGTATAACCGCATCTTATACCCTTCCTCTCTGAAATCAATAAAAAATATATTCTCAAAAAAACAAAAACAGTAAAGCTTTTAACATTTATGTACATGAGTATTTAAGTATAACAGCAAAATGTAGACGACCTTAAATTCTGGCTACAGAAATGTATAAAATTCAAATTAAACTTTCAAATCTCAACATAGCCTTGCGACAGCTTGGGAAAGCTGCTCTGCCTCAGTAATGAAGACAGGAGTGTGAAGTATGGAATGGAAACCTCATTTGTTTCTGCAGCGTGTTACTTGTAGTGACTAGCCCCCCATTTAGAAATGGTGCTAAAAATAATTTTTTTCTGTCTCTGTGATACTTCTGAGATGCTCTTATAATCCTGAATATTCTGGAAATCAATACAGTATATACATTTTTTTAAAAATATATTTTTATTGATTTCAGAGAGGAAGGGAGTGGGGGAGAGAGAATTATTGATTGGCTGCCTCCAGCTCGCCCCCTACTGGGAATCCAGCCCCACAACCCATGCCTGTGCCCCAGACCAGCAATCAACCACAACCTCCTGGTTCATAGGACAGTACTCAACCACTGAGCCACATGGGCCAGGCAGAATATACTTTTGAAATCATGCTTTCACATTTTAATTATTCATACCTGTAAGACAACAATCTAATTATTTAATAGATTGCTGTTTCCCCTTGGGGCTGATTACATTAATTACCTTAGAGAGGCCCAGCCCTGCTTGCCACATTTTTCTCTTTTGATTTTCTAGGTTTACCCATAATTGGGTAATTTATGACTGTAGCTTGTTGTTTTTGTTTTGTTTTGTTTTGTCTTTTATGTCTCTACATTCTAGCTTAAATATTTTTAATATAATCTGTCTGAAACAGCTGTTTGTAGTTAAATTTGCCAACCCTGACTTACTCTTTTTTTTAATCCTCACTAGAGAATATTTTTCCATGATTTTTTAGAATGGAACAGAAAGAAAGAAAGACAAAGAAATATCCACGTGAGAGAAACACATTGATTGGTCGCCTCCTGCACGTGCCCTGACCAAGGGCCCAGGCCAGGGAGGAGCCTATAACCAAGGTATGTGCCCTTGACTGGTATTGAACTCTGGACCCTTGGGTCTGCAGGCCGACACTCTATCCACTGAGCCAAACCAGCTAGGGCTATTCTTTTTGATTAAAGGCTTTTGTAATTTGAGTTTAATTAACTTGGGTAAATGAACAGATGCAGAACCATCCTTCAGAATAACACTTCTTTACCTTTTTTTTTTAAATATATTTTATTGATATTTTACAGAGAGGAAGGGAGAGAGATAGAGAGCTAGAAACGTCGATGAGAGAGACATCGACCAGCTGCCTCTTGCACACCCCCTACTGGGGATGTGCCCGCAACCAATGTACATGCCCTTGACCAGAATCGAACCCGGGACCTTTCAGTCCGCAGACCGACGCTCTACCACTGAGCCAAACCGGTTCGGCACTTCTTTACCTTTTTGATGATCACAACCCCTTAAAAAAAACAGGGGATGCTATCTATATACATCTATCTATATATCTATATATCTATATATCTATATATATGTAAAGCTTAAGCCAATCGGCCAGTAGCTATGGCAGGCACTGACCACCAGGGGGCAGACGCTCAAGCAGGAGCAGAAGCCACAGGCATGGAAACATGGAACAGACTGATGAATCTCAGAGGGGAGGGGGAAGGGTGAAAAGAGATTAACCAAAGATCTTATATGCATACTAGAGGCCCAGTACACGGATTCATGCTCCAGTGGGGTCCCTCAGCCTGTCCTGCCTCCTCTCACAGTCCAGAGCCCTGGGGATGTCTGATTGACAGCTTAGACCCACTCCCCACTGGGAGCAGATGACGTAAGCCCTCAGTTGGACATCCTTAGTGCTGCCATGGAGGTGGGAGAAGCTCTGGCCACCGCTGCTGCGCTCTCCAGCCATGAGCCCAGCTCAGGGCTTCAGGCTGTGCCGCACACCCCCTGTTGGAGTGCTCTGAACACCAGGGGCACCTCCTGTTTTGAGAGTCTGCCCCTTGGTGATCAGTGTATGTCATAGTGACCAGTCATTCTGCCATTCAGTCAATTTGCATATTACTCTTTTATTATATAGGATTTTAAGAGTTGTATAGTTTTAGCTCTTAGATTTAGGTCTTTGACCATTTCTAGTTGATTTTATATATGGTATAGATAGAGGTTCGTTTTCATTCTTATGTGTATATCTAGTTCCAGAACAATTTGTTGTAAAGACTATTCTTTCCCCCACTGAATTGTCATGGCACTCTTGTTGGTAATCAAAAGACCATAAACCTTTTGGTTTAATCCTGGACTCCCAGTTCTATTCCATAAATATATATGTCTAGCATTTTGGCAGTACCCACACCATCTTGATTACTTTTACATTAAGTTTTGAAATCAGGCAGTGTGAGTCACTTAAATTTGTGCCAATATAATTTTGAAATTGTATTTAACTAACTTAGTTAAATAAAAACAAGTAAATGAGGAACAGTTGAACAAATCTAAGCATGCCCCACACTAACCTAGTTCTTAAGAACAGAAAGACTCTCTAGACTTACCCAGCCAGATTCATTTTATTCTTTCCTTTATTTATTTAACAGTGATTTTAGGGAGTTTTTATAGCAACATAACTGTAAGCAGTGCTGAAAGTTGGACAATGTAAAGGAAAATCTAGTGTCTAGGAGATAGTTTTGAAAATTATTTCATCTTAAGTGGGAGTAGTGATGGTGGGGATGTTAGAGGTAGAATTTTTAGGATTTGCAATGAATAAGTTATGGTTGGTAAAGAAAAATAAAGGATTGAATATATATATATACACTTATATTTCTAGTGTGGGGATGATGGGTAGATATAGTTAGGGAAGTAGATTATATAAAGATAGAGTAAAGATAGTTTTATCTGTTCTTTCAAGAAATTTGACAAAGTTGGAGGAAAAAACAGTTATGAAAAGGTTGATTGTTTCTGTTTTGCTGGTTGTGTTTTAGGGTGGGGTAAACTTGCTGTCTGAGGTAAATATTGAAGAGGTGATGGGTAGTTTAATTATCACTTGAAGTACCAGGAGAGATGTAGAGCAAAGCCAGATTTTTCCTCTAAGACAGTGAGAGAGGTGATAATTGTTAATGTCTGTATTTTCTCCTGAGCTAAAGTTGGGAGGTGGGGTGGATTAGGGAACTATGGAACTTAAAAGCAGTGAAGGGCTGGAATTGCCATTGAGAAATGTAAATAATATAACAAGGAAACAAAATAGGAATGTAAAAGACAAGAGAGAGGATCAATTCAGTAAGTTCAATAGCTAAATTTCAATAGCTAAAGAGAGCAGAGAAGATGGGGTAGGGGGTTGTTGGTGAAATAATTCAAGAAAAGTTCCCCATGAAGAATGTGTGTCTGAAGTTTCCAGATTGAAAGGATCCACTTAGTGCCCTACACAGTAACATCAACATGAAAACATGAATAACTTTAAGTTGGCAGAGCAAGAAAGCAGGTCTCAAAGGAAAAGGATCAAGAATCAGAATGGCCAAAACCGGTTTGGCTCAGTGGATAGAGCGTCGGCCTTCGGACCCAAGGGTCCTAGGTTCGATTCAGGTCAGGGGCATGTACCTTGGTTGCAGGCACATCCCCAGTAGGGGGTCTGCAGGAGGCAACTGGTTGATGTCTCTCTCATTGATGTTTTTGACTATCGCTCTCTCTTCCTCTCTGTGAAAAATCAAAATATTTTTTTTTAAAAAAGAATCAGAATGGCTTCAAATTTTCTAACAGCAATTGCAGAAACAGAAAAACTGAGCACCACCTCCCTATTTCTGCTAGAAAATAATTTTCAGCGCATTCTATAATAATAAAAGGGTAATATACTAATTAGACCAGACAGCCTTCCTGAAGAAGCCATGGGAGTGGGGGCTGAGGCAGAGGCACTTAGGGGTGTAAGACCCCCAGAAGGAGACCCTCACTCTGTCCCAAGGATCGACGGCGACCCAATCAACCGCAGGAGGCGTCACTTGATGCAAATAGCAAGAGGCTTTATTCCAGCGCGCTGGGGCTCAACTCGTACTCAAACAGGAGCAGAGGAGTCCAGCGAGCGAGCAGAAAATTTTACAAGCATATATAGGCAAAAGTCACACATAGGAGGGGTTACACATGGAGGGGGAAGAAGGGAACAAAAGAATTCCAAAAAGGGGAGCTGGGCTCGTTAATTACTTGTTTCATGAGAGGGTCTACACTTAGTCAACAGTCCCACCTGGTAATCTTATCTATCAGAGCACTGTTCAGGGGCTATAACTCTCAGAGCACTAATTGGGGCTATTGCCTTGAGCGGTTTTAAGAGCTATGTTCCCATCACTAACGGGGGACCTTGGGAGTTGAGATAAGACAGACAGCCTTCTTAAAAAGATGTTTATTCTTTGAACAGCTCAGGGCAGCCACAGGCCACATGCCAATGAGAAATTCCAGCTTCCTCACTGCTAGGTGAGGCGGGGGGGGGGGGGGGGGTTGCGTTTTTCAGGGGCAATCAGGCAAGCCAGCAGTTAGGAACCAGAGGTCCAGATTGCCAGAGGGTGCAGGCAGGGCTAAGGGACTGCTTTGGGGGTTGAACAACTCTTTCACAGGGGTCGCCTAAGGGCATTGAAAATCACATATTCCCAGTGGTCTTAGGAATCAAGACACCGCTCCTCTATTCGTTTCCAGGTGGGTCCTCCCGCATGCAGATACACCCACTTACTGGTACCCAGCGTGATGACATCATCATGCTAACCCCATCACATACACCCCGTACAAATATAGGTATATGTGACAGGGTTGGTGCCATATTGTACTTATGCGGACCAGTCATGCATGTGTAGAGAGCGGCTAGTTTAGAGAGCAGCTGCTGTGTAGAAAGCAGCATTACTGGAGGTAAAACGACACTTCGTGAATTATAATTACTGGGTAAATGTAAAATCATGTACTATAAAATCATCAACTACTGCAAAAAAAAAATCTGTACCATAGGAACTTGATCTGGATGCTGATCGGTCTTTTTATATTCAGCTGTGGTTCGTGTGAATACTGCCCCCTTGTGATAGTAATAAGTATGTAAAAAAAACAATGGTAAATCATAGGAAATTTTAATAAATTGTTTTTATTGAACTATGCCATGTATCATCTTTTGTATTATTAAAGCTATTATATATTATTTTCATTAGCAAACCATCCCATGACAATGGATCATGTAGAGAAGAACATAGAAAAGAAAATATAGTGAGGATTTTTTACAGTATGGTTTTACCTCAATAATTACAGCAGAATTGAGAAACCGCAATGTGTTATTTGTTGTGAAGTTCTATCAACCGAATCTATGAAGCTGAACAAACTAAAATGCCATTTTGATAGCAAGCATCCGAGCTTTGCCGGCAAGGATAAGCAAAGCTTCTAAAATAGATGGACTCAAGAGAGCCAAATTTGGCACTGGTGGCAAGTACCACAAACAAAACGTAGCAGCCATTGAAGTTTCATATTTGGTGGCACTCAGAATCGCCAGAGCTATGAAACCTCACACCATTGCTGAGGATTTACTGTTGCCCGGGGCCAAAGACATTGATCGGAGACGAATTTGTTACGGAACTGAGTGCAATTTCCTCATCTCATGACACTTTCCACAAAAGAATAGATGATATGTCTGCTGATATTCTTGATCAGGTAATCTAGGAAATTAAATCTGCTCTACTTCCAATATTTAGTATTCAGCTTGATGAATCTACAGACGTTGCAAACTGTTCAGTTACTGGTTTATGTGAGGTATATTAATGATGGTGACTTTATTTTTATTTTTAATTTATTGATTAAGGTATTATATATGTGTCCTTATTCCCCTATTATTCCCACCTCCTATTAATGCCCCAACCCCGCTGTTGTCTGTGTCCATTGAGTAGGCTTATGTGCATGCTTTTAAGTCCTTGGGTTGATCTCTCCCCCTTATCCCCACTGTCCCCTACCTTCCCTGAGGTTTGACGTTCGGCTTGATGTTTCTCTGTCTCGATCTGTTTTTGTTCATTAGTTTATGTTCATCCAACAAATGAGTGAGATCATGTGATATTTATCTTTCTTTGCCTGGCTTTTTAGCATAATGCTCTCCATCTCCATCCATGTTACAAATTACAAATGGTAAGAATTCCTTTTTTTCCACAGCATAGTATTCCATTGTGTAGACGTAGCACAGGTTTTTAATCCACTCATCTGCTGATGAGCACTTACCCTGTTTCCAAATTTGATGGCGACTTTAAAGATGAGTTTCTTTTTTGCAAAACTCTTGAAATGACAACTACTGCACGTGATGTATTTGACACAATTGGTTCATTTCTGAAAGAAATGGGAAAAGGTTTGTGGTGTTTGCACAGCTGGTGCTCCAGCTATGCTAGGATGTCGATCTGGATTTCAATGTTTGGTACTGAATGAGTCACCAAAAGTCATTGGAACTCACTGTATGATTCATCAACAAATATTAGCAACGAAGACGCTGCCACACGAGTTACAAGAAATAATGAAAAGCATCATAAGTCCTGTCAGTTTTGTAAAGGCTAGCACTTTAAACTGTTTTGCAAATGTGCATCGAGCTAGTTGTGCCCAAAGTGCTCTGCTATTTCACACTGAAGTGAGATGGTTGTCGAGAGGAAAAGTTTTAAAACGTGTTTTTGAGCTTCATGATGAACTAAAAATGTTTTTTAATCAGAAAGCAAGACAGAAGGACCGCAGTTCAAAGGACTTTTCAGCGATAAAATAGCTTATCTGAATGCGACATCTTTGCCGTCTTGAATAAGTTAAATTTATCATTGCAAGGACCAAATGCAACATGCCTCGATTTGTCTGAAAAGATCCAGTCATTGCAAATGAAACTTCATCTTTGGGGGGAAAAAATGGATGAAAATAAAATCTACATGTTGCCTACCTTATCTGCTTTCTTTGAGGAACATGACATTGAACCAGACAAAAGGATTACGATGATAATTGTGAAAGAACACTTGCACATGCTTGCAGACAAAATTTCATTGTACTTTCCAAATCTACCTGAGGCCCGGTTTGCATTTGCCAGAAGCCCATTCACAATCAAAGTTGAAGATGTTCCTGAGAAAGCACAAGAGGAATTCATTGAACTTATTAACAGCGATGCAGAGAAAACTGATTTCTCTACAATGCCAGTTACAAAATTCTGGATCAAGTGTTTGCAGTCATATCCTGTTCTGTCTGAGACTGTGTTGTGCCTTCTTCTTCCATTTCGAACAACTTATCTTTGTGAAACAGGGTTTTCCAACTTGTTGGTTATCATGTCTAAATACAGAAGTAGACTTGTGGAAGATGATCCTTGCTGTGCTCTTGCAAAGACTGCCCCAAGAATTTCTTATCTGGTGAGAAAAAAGTAATCTCAATCTTCGTACTGATGTTGGCTTTTTACACATACTGTGGCAAAATGTAGCAATGTAGTTTACTGTTGTTATATTAAGACTGTCACCAATGCTACACCATGCTTCAAGACAAAATTTCATTTATTTGTAATTATAAATAAATATTTAACAATCTATAATTACATATTGTTTTTTTGATTAATCACTATGTTTGATTATGTTCCATTTGTAACAATGAAAATACATCCTGCATATCATATTTATATTACGATTCATAACAGTTGCAAAATTACAATTATGAAGTAGCAATGAAAATCATTTTATGGCTGGGGATCACCACAATATGAGGAACTTTTTTAAAGGGTTGCGTCATTAGGAAGGTTGAGAACCTCTGAGCTAGGACATTCTCCTAGATCCTCAGATGAAGAAAGAAGCTTTGATGGTAAATTAGTTTTTCCATTTAAGTACTTTGACCAGTGGCTTATGAACAGATGTTTAATTCAGAAAAATAAACATAGCCTAAATATATCTCATTCTCTTGCAGTGTCAACTTCTTATCTAAGAACTGGAAAGACTGACTAGTTTGAACATGGAAAACCAAGAACCAGTGGATTCTTCTGGAAAAAACAAACAGTTTACTATTTCAGAGGAGGTATAAATTGTTTTTCACTTACTTTTCCCCTCCCCGCATAAAACTAATTTGCAAAGAAATATAGACTATTTGTTGTTTCAAATTATTTTTTTTTAATTCTTAAAGACAGCTTTTAAACTTTATACCTGTTCCCTTTTCAGGACTCGGATATTGTGCTCTTGGTGAGAGCAATGGCATATCCCTCTTAATTATATTTACTAGTGGACTATTTTAAAAGTGGACTTTGGCTGTTGGTACAAAACTTCTCAATTTTTACTAAAAGTTTCTCGATAGAAAAATTAACTGGATGTGGCTGCCCCAGGAGGGTGGCATAGGCGTGCTCCATAAATGGGCTGGGGATTGGGGGAGGGTCACCCCGTGACCCTGGAGGGATTAAGGGGCCTCCTGTAGAGGCCTGGCCTGGAAGTGAAGGCTGCAGGTGTGAGGAGCTGTGACTGATGAAAATTAAAGGTCATGGATGAAGATGGACTTGAATTACAACCACAAGAGCCAAACTTTTTTTTTCCAGTTTTTTTTTTATTTCAAGAAAAACAATTTTAAATATAATAATGTTATATGCAATAAACCTTAATAGTTCAAGAAAAAAGTATCTTAAATGTTACATGCAATAAGCATTATATCTCAAGAAAAACTACTTTAAATCTATAATAATAGAAGCATAAAATGCTAATTAGACCAGACATCCTTCCGGACAAAGCCGGGGCTGCAAAGGAAGTCCAGATCCTGAGTGCCTGTGGTGGCTGGAGGGAAGCCGGGTCCTGGGTGCCAGAGGGAAGCTGGTGCTGGCAGCTGGTGGAAGGAGGGCCTACTCTTACACAAATTTCATGTATCAGGTCTCTAGTGTAATGATGTTACATGCAATGAACACCAATTATTCAAGAAAAATGATCTTAAATATTACCAAAACTGTACTAATATAGTATGATATCACAAAAGTTGTAGGAAATAGTAAAAATCTGCAAATAACAGGATTAATTGTATTCTAGTATATTTTTACCCCCACTGGCTCTATTTTTGTTCATCAGTTTATGTTGTACATTATATTCCACAAATGAGTGAGATCATATGATATTTATCTTTTTCCTACAGGCTTATTTCACTTAGCATGTTGTTTTAAAGGTCTATTTTGTCAAATATGAGTATTGCTATTCCAGCTTTCTTTTTCTACTCCATTTGCATGAAAAAAAAATTTCCATCCCTTCACTTTCATCCTTTGTGAGTCTTTTGTTTTGAGGTGGATCTCTTGTAGGCAGCATAGAGTTGGGTCACGTTTTTGTATCCATTCAACTACCCTACACCTTTTGATTGAAGCATTTAATCTATTTACATTTAGGGTTATTATTGAGAGGTACTTAGTTATAGCCATTTTAATTCTGTATGGCTAGGTTTCTCTCTGTGTTTCTTCTTCTCAGCAATCCCTTTAGCATTTCTTGTAATGCTGACTTGGTGGTGATGAACTCTTTTAGCTTTTTTTGTCTTGGAAACTCTTTATTTGACCATCTATTTTGAATGATAGCCTTGCTGGATATAGTATTCTTGGTCTTAGATCCTTGCTTTCCATTACCTTGAGTACTTTATGCCATTCTCTCTGGCCTAGAGAGTTTCTGATGAGAAATCATGTGTCAGCCTTATGGGAACTCCTTTGGAGGTAACAGTTTTCTTTTCTCTTGCTGCCTTTAAGATTCTCTCTTTGTCTTTAATTTTTGGCACTTTAATTATGATGTGTCTGAGCATGGGTTTGTTTGGGTTCTTGTTTGAGGTTCTCTGTGCCTCCTGAACTTGTGTGACTTTTCCCTTTACCAGGTTAGGGAAGTTTTCTACCATTATTTCTTAAAAGACCTTCTCTATTCCTCTCTCCTTTTCTGCCTCTTCTGGCATATCTATTATAATATTGTTATGTTTCACATTGTTCCACAACTCCCTTAAGCTCTCCTCCTGTTTTTTAATTGTTTTTTCTTGGTTCTCTAATTGAATGAGATTTTCAACTGTCTTCTAATTCACTGATTCAATCTCAGCTTCTCTTAATCTGCTGTGTATTCCTTCCAATGTGTTCTTTATGTTATGTCATTCTTTATATCAGACTGTTCTTTTCTCATAGTTACTATATCTTTTTTCATACTGCTGAGTGTTTTTAACATCATTACTGTGAACTCTGTTTCAGATAAATTTCTTATGTCTGCTTCATTTATCTCTTCTTCTAGAGAAATCGCTACTTCTTTCATTTGGGGGTTGTTTCCTCATTTTGATTGTCTGTTTGTGTTTGTGACTGTGTATTGTGTAGATTCTCTATACCTCAATTTCTAGTGCAGGACAGTATTAAAGGCTGTTTCTGACTAATTGGATCAGGCAAAGACTCAAAGCCTGCAGACCACTTCTGTCTACAGACTAATAGGATTCAGACTTGAATTGCATCCAGGCAATCGTCCTCAGGTCTGGCAAGAGTTTTTTCAACTGTATGGGGGCAGTTGCTTCTGCCTGGAGGCTAATTGTTACTTTTAATCTCTTAACTAGCCTCAGGGAAAGGTGTTTTCTAATAGGTGTGTTAACTGTCTTCCCCCCAGGCAAGGCAGATGTCTATGTGGGAAAGATGTCCTCTGCTCTGTGACAGAATAAATCAGCCCAGGAAACTTGGGGTGTCTGCCTTCTGAACTCTATTGCCTGAGTCCCCAATCCTAGGTTCTGCTCTTACAGCTCCAGTCCACTGCACCCTCCCTCTGCCAGAGCACAAGGTTATATGTTATCTAGGTATCCTCCTCAGTTTGGTGCGCTCTGCTGGGAAGCCCAGCTTGGTGGTTAGATCCCAGAGTTCTCACTGGCACCCTGCCACAGCTGAGATCTCTCTCTGGGACCTCAGTTGCTGTGTCTGGGTGCCCAGCCAGCCTTTTCTCACCTCCATTTCTCCTGCCAGTCTATGCTGTCTCCACCTTCAGTCCTTGGGTATCAGAATTCTATCCTATGAGTTTTCCATTGATTATTCTGGAAGCCTTTCTGTATTTCAGTTGTAATTCCAGCTTGCTCCTGGAAGCATGTCCATGTAGCATCTTCCTCTGCCGCCATTTTTAACCTCCCCAAATTCATTTTTGATGCAATGAGTTTTCAAAACACCTCCCATACACTTCTCATTTCATCATCAAATAGTCTTGTGAGGAGCTGATGCTGCACACATGGATGGTGATCAACTTGTGGAAGTAGGAGAAACGTTTATATTTCAGATGTTGCTGATTCAAACATACTGTGTATAACTTTGTTTATGATGACCTAGATTCAGTTATATTCCAAAATGTTATTGGGGATGTTGTAGAAGATGTTCAGATATCATGAAAGAAGCAGAAGTATCTGAGTCATCATTATCCTGAGTAAGTGCTAGACTCAAATGTAACTGAAGAAGTTTCTTTAGAACATTACACAGTCCAGATGATGTTTCAGCTCCCGATATTACTTATGCATCAATGTCTATGCCAAAACACGTCTTTTTAGAGAGAAGGATAGAGAGTTAGAAACATCGATGAGAGAGAATCATCGATCAGCTGCCTCTTGCACATCCCTGCTGGGGATGTGCCCGCAACTAAGGTACATGCCCTTGACTGGAATCGAACCTGGGACCTTTTAGTCTGCAAGCCGACGCTCTATCCACTGAGCCAAACCGGTTTTGGCCCAAAACAGGTCTTGACAAATTAATCTATACATGTGTCTAGTGGTGGACATGTTGGACATGGGGTTCATAATAGTGTAGTAGAGGCAGAAATCATCACTGATCCTCTGACAACTGATGTGGTTTCAGAAGTACTGGTAGTACTGTGCCTCTGAAGCAATTATAGATGCCAATGGGATCCCTGTGGAAGAGTGAGTGTGAGGAATACCTTATAATTTCCTCAGATCGTGCTGGCAAAATAGAACATGACAGTTCCTCTAGAATGACCTAGGGCTCAGAGTCAGAAATCAATCCCTTTGAAGTGGATGGCACCTGCCCTGAAGTCATCAAAGTGTACCTTTTTAAAGCTGACCCTGGAGAAGATGACTTAGCTCAATGGTTGGCAAACTCATTAGTCAATAGAGCCAAATATCAACAGTACAACGATTGAAATTTCTTTTAAGAGCCAAATTTTTTAAACTTAAACTTCTTCTAACGCCACTTCTTCAAAATAGACTTGCCCAAGCCATGGTATTTTGTGGAAGAGTCAAACTCAAGGGGCCAAAGAGCTGCATGTGGTTAGGATTCATAGACTTAGGTAGCACCATAGACATTGTGGAGAGAGAGCCTGAGAATGGTTATGAAGTTGAACTACTTGATCAGAATAGCAGTATTCATCTGCCAAGAGAAAAGATGGTTTGTATGACTGTCAATGACCCTCAGCAAGAAGATGAAGATTTAAATGTTGTTGTAATTGCTGATGAAGTTTATTATGGAAGTAATTGTAGGAGAAGATATTGCTGCAGTGGAACAGCTGCCACACAAAAACAGCAAATGGATGACAATTAAAATAAAAAACTTCCTGCCAGTAGTGTGGCAGCAGCTTACTGTAATAATTCTCATGGAACTGAAAACTGAAATGGCACTGCAAGTGCCCTCTTGCACATAGATGAGTTCGCCGGGCTCAGCAAACTAAGTAAATAATAAACAAAGAAAAGGAGAAGGCCTGATTGCAGGTAGTACCAAACAACAATAATAATTGGCCCTGATTGACATCCCTTGACTGTCCTTGCATGATTTATGGGAAAATGTTGAGGTTTTTTTTTAAAGGCATATGAAAAGCCATCCTGAACACTTTGTCAAGAAGAAATACAGCTCTACTGACTGTGATTATACTACCAACAAGAAGAGACATTTACAGAAATACCTGGAGAGCTAGCTATAAGCTGACCAGCAGGACAGAGAAGGCCATTGAATGCAATGAATGTGGGAAGCATTTCTCTCATGCCGTGGCTTTGTTTACTCACAAAATAGTGCATAAGGAAAAAGGAGCCAACAAAATGGGGTTCACAGCAAGAACTTTTCTCATATTTGCATGGAATGTTGTAAAGGTTTTTGTCACCCATTAGAGCTCAAAAAGCACATGCAAATCCAATTTGGGAGAAGCTGTACTAATGACAGTACTGCAAATATACACTGAGTGGCCAGGTTATTTTGACCACCTGATGTTTGTAGGCAAATTGTACACTGCTTCGTATGGAATATGGAAGCCGAAGGCCTGTTTGAACACCTTTGCCATCTGCAGTTACCAAGATAAAACATCTCCAATTCGCACAGGAACACAAGGATTGGACAGTCGAGCATTGGAAAAAAGTCATGTGGTCCAATGAATCACGTTTCCAGTTGTTATCATGCAGATGGCAGAGTGAGAATTTGGCAGAAACAGCATAAAGCATGCACCCCACATGCATAAATAGAGCCCTTCAAGCTGGTGAGTGCAATGTTATGGTTTGGGGTATATTTTCTGGCATGATCTGGGCCCTTTAATTCATGTGGAACAATGTCTGAATAGCACAACATACCTAAGTATCGTTGCTGACCAAGTTCATCCTATCATGTTGATGGCGTATCCCAATGGAGATGGCTTCTTCCAACAAGACAGTGCGCCATGCCACGGTGCTTGTATTGCACAGGAATGGTTTCAAGAACATGAGGAAGACTTTACCTTGCTTAGGTGGCCCCCCACAATCACCAGATCTCAATCCAACTGAGCATTTGTGGGACAAAGTTAAAAGAGCCATCAGGCAGCTGGTTCCACAACCATCAAATCTCATAGAACTGGACAGTGCTATTCATCAGGCATGGTGTCAGATTCCTCGAATCACCTTTCAACATTTCATGGAGTCAATGCCAAGAATAACCGCAGTATTGAAGGCAAAAGGTGTCCCAATGAAGTACTGATGGGGTGGTCATAATAACCTGGCCATTCAATGTAGTTCTGCAGACTCTTCTAATTTGAAAATGCATGTAAAAACTAAGCAGAGTAAAGATATGTCATTGAAGTATAACAGTTGACTTCAGACATTTTTAGAGATTGAAAGGGTGCTGTAACATGCTCTTACTCACCAAGAAAGATACCAGTATTCACATTGCGATCACAAGAGATTAAACTCAAATTATTTTAAACAACACATAATTTCAGTTCACATGAAGAACTACCCCCATAAGTGTGACATGTTGATAAAGGCTTTCATAGGGGGTCAGAATTCAAGACACATGTGGCCTGCCCACAAAGTTTAAAAAATGCACCCTTGTAGACATTGTGGTCCATTTGTATTAAGTCACCATACTTTCTTGATTCACACAAAAGAGCTTCCATTTAGACGTAAGAGACATAGAAAGAGATTTAAGCAACAGAATGACCTTAAAAATCATATGGAGACAGTGTGGGAAAGTGATCAGTGGAGTACTGTGAGTATAGCACTATAGATGTCTCAGGCTTTAAACGACATGTTTTTTCCATTCATGTGAAAAATTGAATGGAAAATCGCTGATTTGGCCTTGCAGTCAAAGTTGATGGTTGACTTGGATCAACCCAGGATTTTGTGCATTTGGGATTCTTAAAATAAATCCACTTTCATCGCCAGTCACAATTCAATGCAAGACTTGAAAGCAACATTTTACTGATGACTTTGGTTTTCCATTTGTCTTTCGTTCAATTGATGTGGCACCCATTTTCCTTCCTTTAAAATCTTTCCCATTGCTTGTAAATGATTGGACATTGTTTGCTGAGCAACATTTAATCTTTCTGCAAGTTGTTTTTGAGTTTGACACATATCTTCATCCAATAATGGTTGTAATTGTTGGTCTTCAAACTTTTTCAGTTGACCTGGATGTTCTTTGTCTTTCACATTGAAATCATCACTTTTAAAGCATTTAAACCAGACAGAGTTCAAAAGTATCTTGAGATGGAACATGCTCACCATAAGCTTCCCAAAGTATACAATAACTTTCAGTAGCACGTTTCTTCAAAATATAAGTAATAAATTAAAACTTCCCGCAGATACTCTTTTTGGCACAAAATTCGACATTTTTATGCATAAAATATCTATGATGTTAACACCTTCAGCAAATTTGACATATGAAGTTTTGAAGCTTTGTTGTCAATACAACAAAATAGCATACATAAAAATCACATATGTGTAACTTCATCTATTGAAAAAAACCTGAATTATTAATCAGTACACCTAGAATTTTGTGCTAATATGGAAGTCATTTACTTGTTTTACTTATTAATCTTTTCAGATCACATTACAATATAAGTGTCCATGTGAGCTTTTGCATCCCTGGTATTGATAAGTAAAGAACAGTGGCTGGGTTTGTGTTTACTTTTCATTTTGTTTAGAGTACGAAATATACTTTGGGGTTGAGGGCTTTCTTTTGAGTATTTATATATCTTTTGTCAGCATAGCAACCTTTAGAAAAATTTTACTTGATCCTGTTGTATTTTAATTATTCTGTCTGTGCTGCTTTGTCTTGGGATGTTTATGTGCTACAAATGAGACTTAGTGTTGAGGCCAGTGTTTTAAAATATCCTAGAGATGTGCGCGCGCGCACACACACACACACATAAATATACACACACTAGAGGCCCGGTACACGAAATTCGAGCATTCGAGTAGGGAATGGGTCCCCTCAAGCAGCCTGTTCCCTCTCACAGTCTGGGAGCCCTGCCATGTAGGCAGAAGAGGATCCTGCCACCACCGTTGCACTCACCAACTATGAGCCTGACTCAGGGCTTCTTGCTGAGTGGTACTCCTTCTGTGGGAACACACTGACCACCAGAAGAAAGCTCCTGCATTGAGTTTCTGCCCCCTGGTGGTCAGTGCGCATCATTGCAACTGGTTGTTCTGCTATTCAGTTGATTTGCATATTAGCCTTTTATTATATAGGACTAGAGACCTGGTGCACAAAATTCATGCATTCGAGGGGGGTGGTGTCCCCTCAGCCTGGCCTGTGCCCTTTCGCAGTCCAGGAGCCCTGAGCAGGCTTAAGCCAGCAGTCAGATATCCTTAGCGCTGCTGTGGAGGTGGGAGAGGCTCCCACCACCTCCACTGTGCTCGCCAGCTGTGAGCCTGGCTTCTGGCTGAGCAGCATTCCCCTGTGGGAGCACACTGACCACCACAGGGAGGGCTCCCTAGTGATCAGTGTACGACATAGTGACTTCTTGTTCTGCTGTTCGGTCAGTTTGCATATTAGCCTTTTATTATATAGGATATCCTATCTAATAAAGACAGACTATGAAAATTAACCATCCCTCCACCACAAATATGGCAGTGGTCGGGCAAGAATGTTCTATCCCACCCAGCCGCTCCAGGCCTCTGGGCTGCGCTCATACACAGGCATGGAGCAGTGCGGGACGCCTGCTGGGGGATGGGATACAGAGGTAGAGGGAGCTAAAGGAGGGCGGCAGAGTGCAGGCCTGGGTCCCAGATGCTGGAGAGAAGCCGGTGCCGGTAGTCAGGGGGAGGAAGGCCTATTCTTGCACGAATCTTCGTGCATCAGGCCTCTAGTATATTATATATATCTAAGTGTATTGCTTATTTTACATTTTTATACACACAACCCCAAGTTGTAATTGTTTAAAATCTATAATGAGAAGTATAAATTTATAACAACATCAAAGATGCAGGGATTTATGAGGACATTTTGTAAATAATGCTCTTCAGAGAGACTGACTACTCAGATGAAGAATTACAAGGAAAATAAGGACACTGGTATTTTTAAAGCCAAAAGGCATCTTCCTTTAAGTATCTTTGGTAACTGAAAAAATTGAAGTTAAGATGTTTCTAGATAGAATATTTTCATACAACTTCAGCTCCAAGCCTTTATATATATTATATTCCTCATTTCTGAGAAGCCCCTGAGGGAACTCTATGTCACCAAGCTAGAAAAACTAAGGAAGCTACAGTTCCACAAAGATCAAATGCTAATTATGATTTACACTTGGCAAGTTCAGTTTAGTCTGCTATTTCTCAGTAATAGTTAGGAAACTTTCAAAAACTTAACACACAAACTGGCTTTGATTGCCACATAAGATAAAGGTATGTTTAAGGGCATGAGTAGAATTTAAGGCCTTACTTGGAACATCCCAAAGTCTTTCACTGTTTTGTTTTTCTTTGAAAGTTGACTTTTTTAAAACAAATAGTTCTGACTCAGTTATAAATACATAAAATGGACACAGTTCATTAGAATTTGATTATGTTAAGATAAATTTTGGAGACCAGAAGATAGATAGTTTTTGGAGACCAGAATCAAGTATTCTAAGCTGGTATGAACTCCAAATTGAATGCCAGTCTAAACCAAAGCATGGGCTGGTCCCAATGGGAGCTCCTGTGCCCTTTTGGGGCACATAACATGCTTTAAAAAAAAAAAAAAAAGTAACTTAAAATTGTTTGATTCATTGCTCTACAGTATAATCCTTGAAAGCTCTGGTATTTTTGTGAGAACCTTTTAAAAAATCTCCCATATTTAGTGTTTCTTTTTCTCTCTTCCCCCCCCCCTTCTCCCTTCCTCTTTTTTCTTCTCTCTCTAAAATCAATAAAAACATTTTAAATCTCTCTTATTTATTTATTTTTCCCAAAGGTAATATAAAAAACTTAAATAAAAGTGAAAATTTATTCATTTTAAGACAGCCTGTAAAATTAATTCAGAAAATTTAATAGGTCATCTAATTACATATTTTTAAATATTCTGAAATATAAAGAACACTTTGGTTTTATCTTTACATACTTTATATTTCTCTTACATAGTCTAGAATCATATACAGTTCTTTTCTTCTTAAAGAAAAAATTGGAAACTTTAAAAAGGTACTTAAGGGTTTGGTTAAGTAAATATAATAAAATATATTTGTATAAAGAAAAAATGAAATGATAGTCACTATTATATACTGACATTAGTTATAACCTAGTTTTAATTCTTAAAACAATTTTCATTAGCAAAGCTAAAAAAATGAATGTTTCAGTTAAATGTTTAAAAGGGGTCCATATTTTTACAAAGACATAAGTTGTTATTCTATAGAACTTTCCTATTAAATGTTGTATAGCCCTCCTGTACACTTTATTTTAAAAAAGGTAAAATGCATAAAAAGAAAATCATATAGGGATGCATGATATTATTGTAATTGTGTATTTGCATATAACATGCAAAAATAAAAATCAGACTATTTTCCTGTTAAGTAAATAAACAAATAAAATAAAAGTTTATGTTATCTGTGAATAGATCTTTTGGTAATTGGTAGGTTGTTTCTAGTAAAAAGTGAAAGACCAGCCTTCTGGACGCTCAGTTGGTTGAATATTGTCCTGTACACCAAAAAGGTTGTGGGTTTGATTCCTGGTCAAGAGACATACAGGAGGCAACCAACTGATGTTTCTCTCTCATATCAATGGATCTCTCTCCTTTCCTCTCTAAAATCAATAAACATATCTTTGGATGAGGATTAAGAACAAAGTGAAAGGGAGGATAGTCAGAAGCCTATAAACTGCTTTATGTACACAGCGACACTTTCCTTTTCGTGCCGTACAGTGCCATCGTAAGGCAGTCCTGGGGACCTAGACTCAGTGTTTAGGCAGAACCATGCTGAGGGTGCCACCCTCGGTTATTAGAAATCCAGTCATTGGACATGGTTTCCCCAGTCAACTTTGTTGTACAGCAAGCATGTCAAACTCGAGGCCCACAACCAATATTTTTGCAGCCCAGCCAATATAACAGAATGTAAGAAACATTTTAATAAAAATCTTGTAATTTAATCCTTACAATATCCTGTTATACATAATTATTAATAACTAACTACAACGTTCGCTAATAACTGATTATTATAATCATGTTGCATGATTTCCCTCACAGGTGCACCATTTCTCTCCACTAATAATAGCACCAAATATTTTAGCAGCTGATTGCCACGTCATTGGTCTCGTACTGACTTGTTTGGTATGCGCTTTTCAGAGAACAGGAAAAATGGGTTTATTTGCATTACGTTTATTAATTTGTACAGTTATTCAGTGTCTGGTAAGTTAATGTTCAAGAAGAAATACTAATTTTTATTAAGATGTCCTATTTTATGTTAACAATTACTCATTTATTTCAGCCCTTTGTATTCAGCATGTCTCTACTGAAACAAACCTATGTTTCTATGAAAATAGAAGCTTTTGTTTTTTGTGGCTCACATAAACTTAACCTTGTTTATTTGGCCTGTGTTAGCCTTTGAGTTTGACATACTTGTTCTTTAGTCATTGAAAGTAAAATGCCACTGATGTGTTCACATACTAAATATATACATCTATATGACTAGCACCCAAAATCAGAGGCCAGAATAAGAGAAGCATCTGAGAGAAGCCTTCACTCCTTTTTGCTCCCTTCTGGTCTTCCTTCCCCACCCCAACCCCAAGAGTTTTCAACTCATTTCTTTTCACCTCTCAGTACTACCTCCAAAACTCCAAATAGAAGAACCACCCTTCTGGAAAACAATATTTAATATACTCAACTGAAAACCTGCATATGAATTATTGGAAGGGGAAGTGTGCTAATTGGGAATGCCATAGAGAAAATGTGAGAGAGAAAAAAAACTCCTCTAAATAAACGCAGTTTGAAAGCTTGCAAACTCATCTGTGGACTCATCTCCTTTTAGTTAATTGCAGAAGGAAAATGGCTCAAGTTTGAAAAAACAACTTACATGGATCCTACTGGTAAAACGAGGTAAACTATAGTTTTTTCTTTTGTAAAATGCTTGGTATTGGAGGTTCTTAAGTTCTCTATTTAGTGTTTGGCATAAACTTTGATATTTTCTTCATTGGAAACTATGTTATAAAGAAATCTAATTTAGCTGTTTTCTTATTGTTAGAATTTTTGAATAACTTACAATCTATGCATATTTATAAATTTGTAAATTTGTTACAATGACTAGTCAGGTAGTTGTTTTAACACCATTCTCCCCAAGTAGATTAATGTGAACCTAAAACTTTTGGGACAAGGCTAATTTAAGCTGATAAAGCAGCAAAATAGTTAATAATATAGGTTTCTTCCTTCTAATTAAACTAATTCTAACCTCTAAATTAGAATTAAAGAGGAAACATTGTGTTTAAGGTAAAAGTTACATGTTTAAGCCTTGTTCATGGAAATGTAACTTTGGAAAAGAAAACTTTCATAAAGCATTTCTCAATATGTATCAATTGCCATAAAGATATAGTTGGGGGCAGAGCTGTTTGGAGCCAGGTCACCATGGGTTCTGAGACTGTGCTAAGAAAACTATTTGGAATCAGTTTTATGCCTAAAGATGTTCACCAAAACTTTTTTTTTTTTTAATTGAATGCAACCTAAACATTCTAAATATAGGGGAATAATTATTTTAGTGTATTCATTTGGTAAAATCCATGCATCCATCCACAAAACAGATTACAAAGATAACCCAGCAATATGAAAAAAATTAGTAACTTGGTAACAAAATAGAAAATTATCTATATGCTTTTTAAACTCTGTCAAATGACATGTAAAAAAAAATCTAGAGTCCTGGCCATCGCTGCTCAGTGATTGAACCAGGAGGTCATGGTTAAGGAATAGGTCTCCCTCGTGGCCTCCAAAGAGGTCTTCCTGAAGCACTGGCATTTCATTCTTCATTGGGAGAATGGAGTTCTGTACTTTGCAGTAAGCCACAATTTATAAATTTATAAAATGTTTTATATGTTACCTCATACAAAACCATGTACATGAGGTTAAAATAGTGAGAGAATCCTTTGCTTCACTGTCTGACTCATGGAAGAGGCTATGGAATTAATTTTAGAAGTATAAAAGTATGCTGGCATTTTGCCTTTTTTTTGGCATTCAGGACAGAATTGAAGTCATCCTCTTATGGCTCTTCCAATCTCTTGTGTTGGTTGACTAAAGAGAAGAAAACAAAACAGGATTTTCTATAACAAAGACTAACAAATGGAATAACTTTAATTAGAATCAAAATTCTAAAGTTACAAGAGGTTAACGCAATAACATGCTCTTAATTCTCTAGCTTACAAATGAGAAAACTCTCAAGGAGGTTGTGGCTCTGGGTTTGCTAGTAGGTAATTGGAGACTAAGATTTTCTTACTCAACCCAATGTACACATCTCAGAGTCCCTTTAAGATGATGAGATCCCTCATGGGGCATTCTTGTTCTATTGTTTGTTATAAATGCACTTATGTTTTATTGCTTATAATTGTTGGCTTATTACTGCTTATTTATCTCATCTTAGCCACTATAATAATGCTACTCTTTTTCCCTTATTCCTAGTGTATTTGGGATGGGACCTTCAGTGCTTTTCCCAGCACTGTCTTCTTCAGTCCTTAAGACTAATCTTAAGAGGCAGCAGAGAGAGCTATACCAAAAGGTGTTATGTCTCTTGCAATCTGTTACTGACATCAAAATTGCTTATGGTTGGCTTCTTGCTACTAACAGGAATGTTGGGCAACTGTGAGTTGTCATAGTTCTTTGATTTTCATAGGTTCATTTTAACGTTTTTGCCCTGTAAAATTTGGATACAACACTGAAAGATCTAGTTTACAGAAAGTTGTGTGTTTTTTTAACTATATTAAGTATCTGAATTTTTTTCAAAATAGAAGTGTGGCACGATTCAAACCTCAAACCAGACACAAAGCATGAGGCTTGCTCCAAATAACAAATCTTATATTCACTGTTACTATAATGAGATGTTGTTGATGCCTTTCTTATCCCAATTCTCAGAGCCAACTAGGTGTCTTCTTCACTCCCTTCTCTTACCACTGCTTTTTCTTATTTAAGGAATGAGAGTGAAGGGAGAATTTCTCTCATATGCCCTTTCCCCTATAAACAACATGATTGTTCCAATAATTGGATTTTCAGTACAGTGTTCTTCTGAAACAAATAGCTAATTAGGAATAAAGCCTTAAACAGGAGCAAGAACCTGCTGTTACCTCATTTCCTCTAGGGACATTTTCCTCTTAGATAAGATGTCACACACATATAATAGAGCACTCTCCTAAATTTAAGGATTCCTCAGTTAATAAATAAAAAGGTCTTGCTTTCTTAAATTGTGTATTTTAGGTCACAGATTTTAAAATCTAAATTGTATAAATATCCAACTCACTAGTTGTCATTATGCGGAGTATCCTTTTTCACAGGGGCTTATTGTACACACACACACACACACACACACACACACACTGCTTAACAGCTTCGAAAGCCCTTGTCACCAACCGTGCTACTCCCTGTAGATTTATGATCCAAACTAAAGTATTTTGAGTACTGACTTGAAAGGCAGCTCAAGTGACAGCACCCAGAGAGCTAAATGTTCCGTGGCAGGTTTTCTTTAGTCCTCAAAAGCTGTAAGACAGCACCACAATTGGCTTTTTAAAACAATACAGGTCTTTACTGCTTGGTCTTGTCGACCATTTGCATGCTCTGCATTTGTAAAGCTTCTTTCTGTACACACAAAACCTAAGAGTATTCTCCTCTTTGGCACTAGTGATTTTGTTTTTTCTTCTTTGCCTAAACAGGACTTGGGAAACTGTGAGACGTACAACCAGGAAAGGACAGTCGGCTGATGGTATGAGTGCAAGCCTATTATAACTCTTCCTAAGAGAAGTTACCAACATTATTGCAGTAGGCGAGGTGCAGGAGGTTTGCGTTTTGTTTTGGTTTGTCACCAAGATCTCAGGACAGAGTGATCTTCAATTATGATCTATTATCTTTAAATTTAACATTTGTTTTTGTAATACTGTGTAACTAAGTCAAGCTTTCCTTATAAATAATTTCTGGCTCCTGTTATCTAAGCTCCACACAGTGTTTTAGATGTAGATGTACACTAATATTTATAGCCAGACACAAATCAATAGAATTTGAAGCAATATACTGAGTCTAGATCTGATATGATTCATAGAAATCCTTTGTATTCTGTTCAAAGGATCTAGGTGATAGCCTTTAGTTTGGTGTGTGTGTGTGTGTGTGTGTGTGTGTGTGTGTGTGTTTTGAGAGAGCCTTTAATTTTGAAAACTTATTTGCACTACTTCACACTCTCATCCATGTGACTAGAATTCGTGCACCCGAGGGGTTCCTCAGTCTGGCCTGTGGGATCGAGCCAAAACGGGCTCTCCATCCCCCAAGGGGTCCTGGATTACAAGAGTGTGCAGGCTAGGCCGAGGGACCCCACCAGTGCACGATAGAGGCTGGGGAGGGATGCGGGAGCTTGGCCAGTTGGGGAGGGACCCCTGGAGGACTTCAGGGTGTGTCCAGCCCATCTCACTCAGTCCTGATCGCCCAGACCCCAGCAGCAAGCTAACCTACTGGTTGGAGCATCTGATCTGCCTCTGATGGTCAGTGCATATCTTAGCAACTGGTCAACTGCCCCCTGATGGTCAGTGCACATCATAGCAAGCTATTGAGTGGCCTTAGCATATCACTAGCATATTATGCTTTGATTGGCTGAACAGCCAGCCAGACACATAGCATATTAGGTTTTTATTATATAGGATAAGGAAATGGGATTAAGACAACTATTCATTCAGTTTACTTACCCTCCCAAGAATGAATGGTTTGACTGCCAAGGTCCCAGAAACAATCCTGAAATTCACCTCTGGTCTAGGGCCCTGGTCAGCAAACTGCGGCTCGTGAGCCACATGCGGCTCTTTGGCCCCTTGAGTTTGGCTCTTCCTCAAAATACCACGGCCTGGGCAAGACTATTTTGAAGAAGTGGCATTAGAAGAAGTTTAAGTTTAAAAAAATGGCTCTCAAAAGAAATTTAAATCATTGTACTGTTGATATTTGGCTCTGTTGACTAATGAGTTTGCCGACCACTGATCTAGAAGAATTTAGAGATTACATCTTTCTTATTTTTCCCTTTTATTTTCCATTCTGTTCTGTATTTACTGGAAGCAAACAGAGTAATTGCATGGTGCTGTTTTTCCCAGCTGGGAAAGTGTTGGGTGCGGGGTCGGGAGGGTACTTCTCCTGGGCATTTTGTGTTTTCTAGAACCCAGTGGGTTTTTGTTTTTGTTGTAAGGCCAGGTAACTCATTTGATTTATAAACAACATGGAAGTGTGAGTGCTTGTTCTTTAATTACATTTTTTAAAATCCTCACCCAAGGATATGTTTTTCATTGACTCTAGAGCAGTGTTTCCCAAACTTTTGACATATGTGTACCCCTTCTATAATTTCCATAACGCTGAGTACCCCTCGACAAAAAAAAGGATGTATTTTAATAATCAAAATATATTTATTTTTTTATTTTTTTGGTACATACACAAAATAATAATAAACGAAAAATAAAATTATTCATAATAAAATATAAATAAAAGTTATATTATAAATAACATTTATTTGCACACCAGACCATCTCACACCTCACAAGACTGTCTTGACTTGACTCATGAGAACGGAGAATTAGGCGCAGCTAAGCACGGTGCAGTGCATATCCCCACCAAACTCCGGTGCAACGCGTACCCCCACCAAACTTCCCGTACCCTTGGGGGTATGCGTACCACACTTTGGGAAACACTGCTCTAGAGAGAGAGGAAGGGAAAGGGAAAGAGAAATATCAGTGTGAGCGAGAAACTTGATCAATTGCCTCACACACCTGCCCTGACCGCAGCTCGAACCCACAACCTGGGTACCTGCCCTCACCAGGAATCAAACCTGTGATCCTTCATTGGATGGACCAACACTCTAACCACTTAACACACCAGCCAGGGAGACTCTATAATTACATTTCTAAGTGAGAATAACTTCCAAGTTCACTGCCAGTACTGTAGCTTTTAACTCCCTATTGCCAGTGGTGAAAGTAAGGTAGATTTCAGATGCAGCATTTCTTAACATATGGAATTTTAGTTAGATTGCTGTAAACACATTGCTAGCATGACAGACCTTTCATTAGAGACTTTGTCTTATTTCCTGTGACAGCTGTGGTGATTATCCCAGTACTGCAAAGAACCCTTCATTATGAATGTATCATTCTGGTGAAACAGTTCCGTCCACCCATGGGAAGCTACTGCCTGGAATTCCCTGCAGGTGAGTCACTACACACAGGAGCAGAACTGCTTCTTGGGACTTGTCGGACAGAGCCAGGGCAGAGCCTGAGTACTGCAGGGTTTAGACATTTAACACCTTTGTATCTGTCCCTGGGCTTCTAAGTTCAATAAAACCATTTCCGTAGTGAAGCACCTCCAGCCACTCTCTCCTGGTGCAGCTCCCCAGAGAGGTGATAGGAAGGTGGTGTCACAGCTCACCTTCCCAAGCCACCTTCCCTCCTTTCCCACATTCTTTCTAGCTCTGTGTGTAATTGCTTTTTGCTAATTTGTCAATTCATCTTCGATCACTAGCAATCTGCCTCTGTCAAGAAATGCATAGTAATAACTAGGCCAGACTCCACAAACTATGAATGGAAAAGATAGCTTGGCTTTCCCGCATGTATGTAGACCAAATAAATTGTTTTCATTTCCACTGAAATATTTGTTCAGTTACACAGTAAGTTATCTAGAACTTATGCAGTGTATTATTATAGAATTTAATTAGTTTGTTCCACAGAAGAGATTAGATCGCATTTATCATTAGTGGTTTAAGTTTTATATTTTTAAACACCATCCCACTCTGTAATGAATAATTAACTTTATTTTCTTTCTCATTTACTTACCATTTCACTAAGGAAATTAATAGAATAGCCTTGCCAAAACCGGTTTGGCTCAGTGGATAGAGCGTCAGCCTGCGGACTGAAAGGTCCCAGGTTCGATTCCAGTCAAGGGCATGTACCTTGGTTGCGGGCACATCCCCAGAAGAGGGTGTGCAAGAGGCAGCTGATGGATGTTTCTCTCTCATCAATGTTTCTAACTCTCTATCCTTCTCCCTTCCTCTCTGTGAAAAATCAATAAAATATATTTTTTTTTAAATAGAATAGCCTATATTTCACCTTTCTTTTTCAATTTTTTTCTCCTTCTAGGAAAATGACTCAGAGTTGTTACTGTCCTCCTCCCATTGACCTCTCTCCACTTACTTCTCACAATGACCATAGTAAAGTCCACCAGCCTTCAGTTCTGTCCTTTCTGTTCTTCTTCCTCAGAAGTGATCTTCATCTTGGCATTTCACTGCAAGGTCTCCACATTGTTCTGTGAGGGAGGAAGGTGGGATAGGTAACAGCTGTCCCCATCTCACATAGAGGAAACAAAGTTAACCGGCTTCCTGTGCTGTAGTCACATGGCTAGGTCCAAAACCTGGACCAGTCAGCACCACCAAGCCACTTGTCCTCACAGATCGATGCTGCCTATTAGTGCTGAGGTGCTTGGAAAATAATCTAGGTCTAAGTAAGAGAATAGATGAGGACTGTCAGAACCAACTTAATCTGCTCAGGGTTTCTTGCTTTTGTCCCTTTTTTTTTTTCCTATAAGAGTTCTAAACCTCAGCTTTATCTGTAAGACCACTTTTCACAATCCTCTGATTCTTCTCACGTAGCTCAGCAGCAGCTGTGTTAGGAGAGGATCAAAGAAAAGTGGACTTCCGTCTCCCACCTCACAAATGATTTGGACTTCCAGGTCTCATAGATGATAACGAAAGCCCAGAAGCAGCTGCTCTGCGAGAACTGGAAGAAGAAACTGGCTATAAAGGTGATGTTGCTGAATGTTCTCCAGGTTTGTATTGCTTTCCCGGGGAACATCTGGGACAAACTATTAGCCAAGCAGTAGATGCTCCTGTGTATAAAAGGGTTGACTCTTTGGGTGTTCTTTATGGGCAGAATTCAGATAAATTTTATTTCAGCTAATTCACTGAAGAGAAATCATAATTAGATTGGGGCACGTAAACTTCCCATCTCCTCCAAGTGAGAGGAAGTTTGAACAGAAAGGACCTGAAACTGGAGAAGAATTAGGAAATTGTGTTGCCTTCCAGAGTTTCTCACATCTGAGCTTTATTATATACACACCTTATGCACATGCTATGTTCCTTTGGAGATTTTTCTTGATGTAGTAAAAGGATTTACATGTCAGTAGAACCATCTAACCCCTCAGGCTTACCAAATGTTACACAGGAACTCTGGGGAAAACATGAGTTCTGACTACTTCCATACTCTACAGTTTTACAGAATATACTGACTAGAATTAAACTAGTTTTCCTGTGTAAATTCTGTGTTAAAGGAATTATGAGACCAGTCTTCTTCCAAAGACATTTAAGTCATGAAACATGACATCTGACTGGTGTCTGTAAAGATGACCTGCTGCTTCTCTCCATAGCTGTCTGTGTGGATCCAGGATTGTCAAACTGTACCACACACATGGTGACAGTAACTATTAATGGAGATGAGGCTGAAAATGTAAGACCCAAGCCAAATCCAGGTAAGTGAGCTACGTTGAAAGTAGATGAACTCCATTAAATATCTTTTAACTTCTAAATTACTAGATTGATTTTTGATTGGTCAAAAGAATAATTGTCTTTTGCAGAAGCTTCATGAGTACTCCTGGCTATTGTCATAATCTTGTGTATTTTAGCATTTTTCTTTTACCTCTTATTTTATTTTTATGATTTCTTTACACATTTCCATATTTACACATTAAATTACACATTTCCATATTTTCTGTATGAAGCTAAATAGTAAACAATGAAGATCATCAAAATCACTGATTTCTATCTTCATATTTATAGGAATGGCATAAGTAATTATTACAGAACAGCAGCTTAACTGTTCTTGAGTTCCATTATTTAGAAAAGCTTTCAGTAAATTATTTGCTCTCTATTTCTTTGCAAGTTTGGAATTAGCTTTATTGCCTCTCTCAGTTCCTCACCACCCCCTTAAACAAGGTGATCATATATATATCACAAGAAATCCTGTATGAGAGTGATACCTTCCATTTCCCATCCTTTAGTTGTTCCTAAATGTTTTAGCATCCCATTGTAGTTTATTTTAAATGCTTGATTTTTTAAAGTAGCAAATTGATTTGGCAGTTACACTCATAGGTATATACCTAATTATACTCCTAGAAATTGAAAGCAGGGGCTCAAATAGATAACTTGTACACCAGTGTTCATATAGCATCTCAGAATACCCTAAAGGTAGAAGCAACCCAAGGTTCCATTAACAGATGAATGGATAACAAAATGTGGTATATTCATGCAATGGAATAAAATTCAGCCATAAGAGACTAAACTGTGCTGATGATACATGCTATAACTTGGATAAACCTTGGAAACATTGTGCTAAGTGAAAGAAGCCAGACTCAGAAGGGCAAATAATGTGTGACTGCACTAATAGGAAATACCTGGAGTTAGTGCATTCATAGAGACAGAAAACAGGTATAGGGAGGGGGAAGTTAGTGTTCAATGGGTAGCAGGTTTCCATTTGGGATGATGAAAATTTCTTGAGATAGTCCTGATGTTTGCACAACAATGTGAACATATTTAATACTACTGAATTATAACTTTTAAAATGGTGAACATGATAAATTTTGTGACTCAGGCTTCTATTATATTCTTACTAGAGAATGGGTGCATGAATTTGTGCAACAGTGGGGTCTCTCGGCCTGGCTTGCAGGATCGGGCCAAAACCAGCTTCCCGACATCCCAAGGGGTCTCGGATTGCGAGAGGGAGCAAGCCAGGCCGAGGGACCCCACCTGTGCACGATAGAGCCTGGGAGGGACATGGGAGCTTGGCCAGCCAGGGAGGGACCCCTGAAGGGCTGCAGGGCATGACCAGTCCGTCTTGCTCAGTCCCGATAGGCCAGATCCCAGCAACAAGCTAACCCACTGATGAGAGCATCTGCCCCTTGGTGGTCAGTGCACGTCATAGCAAGCAGTTGAGAGGCCTTAGCATATCATTAGCGTATTATGCTTTGATTGGTTGAATGGCCGACCAGACACTTAGCATGTTAGGCTTTCATTATATAGGATAGCCTTTTTATTTTCAAAGATCAGTGGGCTCTGAGTTAGCTGTCTTGTAGACTATGTCGATATTGGAAGTGAGGTTAAGAAAAGATGGAAGACCCTGGCTGGTGTGCTTAGTGGTTAGAGTGTTGGCTCAAGCACTTAGGTGGCAGGTTCCATCCCCAGCCTGGTTGGGGCACATGCAGGAGGAAACCAATCGATGTCTCTCTCACATCAATGTTTTTCTCTCCCTCCTTTTCACTCTCTAAAGATTAATGGTAAAAATATCCTCGGGTGAGGATTAACAACAAAAAAGGTGAAGTGGTATGGGTGGTTTCCAGCATCTTAAGCAATTAAAAAATGTTCCCCTTCCTCCCTCCCTCCCTCTAAAGTTGACAGCCAGCCACCCTCTGCCTCCTCACCTTTCATTTTGTCCAGAGACTACTACTATCGGATTGTATTTGTCATGCACAAAAATCTCCCAATGTTTTACCACTCCAGGCCTTGCTAAAATTTTCTCCTTCTGTTTATTTTCAGGAGATGGAGGTATGTTATTCAACTCCCAGTGGCTGACAATGTATATGGCTTAATGTAGTGGTAATGGCTACAGGCGTTTTGTGGTGTTCTGGTAGGCTTTCCTGTTCTTTAGCTTTGTTTTTACTTGCGGTTTGTTTGTTTAGAATTTGTGGAAGTAATTTCCTTACCAAAGAATGACCTAATGAAGAGGCTTGAAGGTAAGCTTTCCTGAGATTATTACCCAACTTTCTCTGGTTTCCTCCTCCCCATCCCCAGCAAAGGGCAACTAAGTAGAATTGTTTCTTTATATTCTTCCTCCTTAAAGTCAAATACCTAGAAACTGTTGTAAAGCTGCAGTTGGCCAATAATAATTTTCCTTTCTGGTGGCATAGAATTTGAAAATAGAGCAAAACATCCCATGTCAATGAAAGCTTTCATCCGGGGACTTTTTTTCTCCTATAGAAGAGTCAACATTATATTCCCACTAATTAGCCCAAACTATTCTACACCTTAAATCTTTAACCCATGACAATGCAGAGGCATAATTAGCTAGCACTTAGCTGATTCTCAAATATACTACTATGTTAGATGATTCTTTGTGCAGGTATAAGTTAAAAGAGAGCTGAACAATATTCCTTCTGTAAATATTGATATCTACTATATGCTAAGTGCAATGTGCTGATATAATGAACCATACTAACTAGCAGTGTGACCCTTAGTAAATTATTGGTCATATAGTTACCAATTTATTGTGACATTCCTGGCCAGCTCATCTGTTAGGGATTTTGTTAAAATAAACAAAAGGTTATGTGGACAGATGTTCTCTGATGTAAGCACATCAGGATAAACTGTCCTGCAGACACGAGAGGCCTTTACGAAGCTTCTCCACGCAGCAGGGCAGGGTGCCTGTTCACTTACTTAATTTCTATTTCAAACACTAATTCGAAGCCCTGTTTCACCGGAACCTTTGAGAACAGTCTCTTTCTACCTCCCTTAAGTGCCAATGGCTTACAATTTTATTTCTAATGTCTCTGTTGCTTGTTTGAAAAGTAAAGTGGGTCCTTTAAAAACTACTGTGATTTCAGATTCCCAGAAAGTTTCCATTCCTACTTTGCTGTTTTAAAAACTAGACCTAGGGTAAAAGCCACCTTTAAATTCAAAGTCAAAATTAGAAATACTTGTACTGAAAAGACTCAATAATTTATTAGGTATTTCCTCAGATAAAGCCATGGCCATCAATTACAAGCAGGATTTAACTTTGAATCTGACAGATCTGACTGGGTTAGTTATTAGTTATGACTTTGAAAAAGTTTCATAGCCTCTCTGAGCTTTTCTCATATATGGAATAGTCAGCCCCTAGTCTGCAGAGACATGAGTAAATGGGATAATGTTGACACACAGTGCTTAAATGTCATATGCTCTATCTTTTTATTATTTTTTTATATCAGCAAATTGTTTTTTTAAATTCCTTCTTCCTTCCACCTAAGTTAACTTCCCTTCTGGCCTTAGAAAAGGGGGAAATGTGGAGCAAGAGAGGGAGGAAGGAAGGTAGAAAGGGTTATAGAGAAAGGGGAGGGATAAAAGAACCATTTTTCCTAGCTTTAGTAGAATTGAAAGATCGTAATCAAATCATTTATTCATCACATTTGAGAAGTAGGAAGGAAGGTTCTTGAGTTTAGTTAGCTACAAGGAATAAGCTTTCAACACTTACCAAGCACTGCCTGCAGAGTAGGACATAACCCTGCCTCCGAGGATTAAAATGTCTCAGCGTGTCCCTACACAAGTGGCTAGGAAAACAAGACAAATCTGAAGTCTGATAACTTCCACTAAAGTTCTTTGTAATAAGAATCTGAGATCACATTCCTTTTTTTTTTTTTTAATATATTTTATTTTTTTACAGAGAGGAAGGGAGAGGGATAGAGAGTTAGAAACATTGATCAGCTGCCTCCTGCACACTCCCTACTGGGGATGTGCCCGCAATCAAGGTACATGATCTTGACCAGAATCGAACCTGGGACCCTTCAGTCTTCCAGCCGATGCTCTATCCACTGAGCCAAACTGGTCAGGGCTCTGAGATCTCATTTTTTTATAGAATTCTAATCCTACCATGCACACAGTTAACGTGTATGTGCAAAATTATCCCCTAGCAGCAGGAAAGACACACGAATGAGTCTTCAATAAATACCCTGTTTCCCAAAAAATAAGACAGTGTCTTATATTAATTTTTGCTTCCAAAGATGCACTAGGTCTTATTTTCAGAGGCTGTATTATGTTTCCATGAAGAAGGTCTTATTTTCGGAGGATGTCTTATTTTTGGGGAAACACGGTAACTGAGTATTCATTACTATATAGCTTCATATTAGCAGAGTCCAATAGTGAGCTATAAATGAAAAAGTGAATCTATAAAGCTTTGCTATTTTAACACACAAAATTATCATCTCTGATATGTATACTCTTCTATCTTTATTCTTTTTTGCTCTTGTCCCAAGCTGGAATGTAACCCTGCTTTTATAGAGGCCCAGTGCATAAAATTGGTGCACAGGTGGGGTCCCTTAGGCCTGGCTGGTGATCAGGGCCTATGGGGGCCATCTTGCCCAGTCCTGATCAGGGCCTGCCAGCTGCTGCCTGAGGCCTGGGACCCTCAGGAGGTTGGCTGTGGGAGCGCACTGACCACCAGGGGGCAGCTCCTGTATTGAGTGTCTGCCTGCTGGTGGAACCATTTGTTTGGTCGTCAAGGTCACTTAGGCCTATATATAGTTTCTTCCACTAGAGTAAGATCCTTGAAGGCAGAAAATGTCTTGTTCACTTTTACCTGCATCTAGCATAGGAACTGGTATATAGTAATTGCCCAGAAAATATTGATTGAATGACAAGGGGTATTATCTTTTATTAACATTATTGTCTAACTTGTATTCTTTGTTTCCTGTAGCACTGGTAACTGAAGAACATCTGACAGTGGATGCTAGGGTCTATTCCTATGCTCTGGCGCTGAAACATGCAAATACAAAGCCATTTGAAGTGCCCTTCCTGAAATTTTGAGGCTTGAGGAGAGTAGCCATGTTTTTGTTTTTAAAATAAGGCCATAAGGTCTCCTTCACTAAGACTTTGTATTCAGCTAAATTTAATGGAAATTTGAAATTACCTTTTTCATAAAATAAAATAAAAAATGCATATGGTGGTATGGAATTATAATTATAGGTAAGCTATAGCTTTCATTTAAATGCTAAATGCAAATATGTTTAATTCATTTTCTTTAACTGCAGCTGTTATCTAACCTAATCCAAGAAATTTATTAGGTATTCCTAATAAATTAAACTCAAGGAATTAGAAGAGACCTGAATTCTATATTAGGTCAACTATTCCTACTTCAAACTCCCAACATAAAATTCTATAGCTGACTTTTCTCAGTTGTTAGAACTTTGGCCCTAGGACTGAAGGGGTTCAATTCCTGTCAAGGCATCTACCTCAGTTGCAGGCTCAATCCAATCCCTAGCCCTGCCTGAGGGAGGTAATCAATCCATGTGTCTTTGTCACATAGATGTTCCTCTCACTGTCTTTCCCCCTCCCATCCACTCTCTCTAAAAAATCAATGGAAAAAATATCCTCCAGTGATGATTAACAAAAAATTATATAGCTGAGTATAGACAAATGATATTATTGTTTTAAAAAACCATTACATTATTGTTTAAAAGAAACCGATATAGAGACTCCTGTTTGATTTATCTGCTATATGGAATTAATCTGTGTAGCAAAGGATATAACACTATCCATAGAGAGTAACATTCATAAGAAAATGTTTACATTTAGCTATTGTCATCATGTCTACCTACTACTTAAGTAAACCTCTTATGTAATGAAAATGGTTAATTTCATTCACTATAACAATATTAAGAGGCTAATGAAAATACAGGGCCCTTCCCTCTAAAGCAGCAGTTGCCAACCTTTCAGACCTCCTGGACCACCAGTTGGCAACTGCCACTCTAAAGCATGTGGACATACTTGAGAATCTCATTTCCAAGTTACTTTTTTTCTATCCTTACCTGAAAAAAGTAACTTGAAGTTCTAAGACACCAAATCCATGGAAATAAGATTTACATAGTTTGGGGCATTATTGTCTTGGTATTCAACCATGAGTGCAGTCATTAAGGTTAACAAGTACCAGAAACCCATTATAAACTACTTTAAAGGAAAAAATAGGATTTTTTCTGGCTCATGCCATATGCCTGACATCTAAAAGGTCTACCAGGGTTGCTGAAACCGGTTTGGTTCAGTGGATAGAGCATCGGCCTGCAGACTGAAAGGTCCCAGGTTTGATTCCCGTCAAGGGCATGTACCTTGGTTGCAGGCATATCTTCAGTGGAGAGTGTGCAAGAAGCAGCTGATCGATGTTTTTCTCTCATCGATGTTTCTAACACTCTCTCTCTTTCTGTCTGTAAAAAAATCAATAAAAATATATATTTTTTAAAATAAATAAAAGGTCTACCAGGGTTACTGGGCCATCTTCTTACCTCCTGAGCCAAGGCTCTTGGGTTGATTGTTATGGCTTCTAGCAACTCTAGGATCACTGCCTTTTCAGCTTAGCTCCCAAGAGTCTCAGGAAGATGCTCATTGGCCAACCCTAAGTCATGATTTGAGCACTGGACCCAGGTGGTTGGCCAGGCCCCTCAGAACCAGGTAAAATCAGGGTACTAATGCCAAAGATGCTGCAATATAGTTCATTTGTCTACAAGTTTACTCTTTTTTCTAGATACTTTTATGAACCTAAACATAAGATCATTAAATTATACTTGATAGAATTATAGAACCAGGGAACTGCATAGATCAAGTCTGCTCTCCCAACATATACTGTGAAAATTAAGCCCCAACTACCTGCTCCAATAGTAGCCTTCCCTTGTGCTATACCTCCCACCCCTTTTTTCTTTCAGATACAGGTTTATTTTTTAAATATTTATTACTAAAAATACAGTATTAAATGTGCCCCTCTTTTCCCCCCATTGACCTCTTCTAGCCTGTCCCCACCCCCTGCCCCAGGCCTTCACCACCCTAGTCTGTGTCCATGGGTTATGTGTATGTACATGCATACAAGTTCTTTAGTTGATACCTTCCCTCTGAGATTCTTCAGTCTGTTCCATGCTTCTGTGTCTTCTGCAGCTATTTTCTTCATCAGTTTATTTTGTTCATTAGATTCCACATGAGTGAGATCCTGTTTTAAACAGGGGCATCATAACTCTCCAGAGATCTTAATCCTTTTTCCCTCTCGGGGACCAAGTCCTCTAATTTCTTTTATTATAACCCTACTTCAAAGTCAAGAAGTAAGAGATATATAAAATACAGACTCTAGCATAGACCTGTCTCTCCCAACACCAGGGCAGCTCTTCCTGAGCCACTCCCATGGGAGCTAAGAAACATATCTTAACTATTAATGAAGAGATATGAGTAACCCAATTGTCCTTTCTGCTTTTTTACTCTTCCTAAGAGTGCAATGGAGAAGTGACAGCTAAATCCTAGAACATAATCCTAATGCCACTTACATTATCTGTAAACATCCAAGACTATGCTTTAGAAATTAGTCAATTTGAGAACTTGCAGTCTGAACATTTTCATCGGCTGGCACTGTTAATTTGTCAGAATTTAAAATTTGGTTTCCCACAAAAGCCGTATTTTTTTTTTACTTTCTCTTGGGGGGAAAAAAATCAGATATAATAACACCAGGTCCCTATTTCTATGGCTGACTTTAGCCCAAGGATGCTTGACAGTCTTTGCTGTCCTGCCTGTTTTTACTTTACCTGCCTTGTCCTTTTAAGTTATATGGCTTTGTGATCAAAAGCTAAAAAAGATGTACTTCCTGCACTTACTAAGAAGGTAAACAACGATGGAAAACCATACTTCTGAGAAGGAAGGTTTTCAAAAATTAAGTCTGACCTCTCTTTGGACAATAAAACACACGCTTTAAAAATGAATTATTGATAAAGAATTGCTACGGTTTCAAATGGGGGCTGGGATATTATTTAAGACCACTGTTTTCCTGCTTCCAAATGTTAGTGACTTAACTGAGCAACCTTAAATGCTTAATATGTCCCTCCATATTTTAGGATTATGCACTAAACTAATTACATTTTACCTCTTGCAATAGGCATCTCAGAATAGATTTTGTATGAATACAATGAACCTACACAAAGCATTTAATTTCAGATTTTTTTATTTTTCCAACACAACTTAAACAGTTGTATTAAATAAAAGTTTATTGTCTACTGTTTACACTCATGTTGCTGCTACAAAGTACAACAACGTACACAGATTCCTAGCATGAATTACTCATTGTTCACCCCCACTGAACTACAGACACTGCTTGAGAATTATGTCTCTAGGGATTTAAAAAAAAAGAGAAACACAAACTGGGGCACAGTATCTTGAAAGATCTTTCTCAAGTGACTTGGAATTCAAAGGCATAGCCAATACAGTAAAAACAGCACCAACCGTGCTGTCACCGGGAAGGAAGAATGGAAAACATGAATAGTAATTATAAGCAGGTTTTTCTAATGACAGAAGCTTGACTTGGCCCATCTGGGCTCAGTGGCTGCTTTGAGAAGGGACAAAGGGAAGGGAAGAAGAGGGAGGGCTGGAACACGAATACTACACAAAAAGTATAAAAATTATATCTAAAATATAGGTAAGCCCAAAATACTGGAAAGTGACAATTTGAACTATATTTTAAACAAGTGGGGGAAATGGTGAGTGTTTTGAATGTGTGCAAAACTGATCCACATTACCTCACCGTCAAAGCTGAACACGGCAAGGCAGGTACATTGGTTTCCAGCATCACAGGCAACACTACATGTACATGTTCTAACGAGTAATGTAAACTTCAGTTTTAAGGCAGCTGGTACTAATGCTGCACACAGACTTAAGCTCAGTGCCCATTTCAAAAATGGGACAGTTAGCACTTAAAAAAAAAATGAGGGGAGAAATGGAGACAGCATTATTTGACAAAAACAATGTGTCAAAATGTTTTCCCTTCACACAAAAATATTGAAACATTTAGAAAAACAAAGCACCCATTCCACCTACTTCAGCCTGTTCCTTAACAAATATTTCAAAATACTGATAAATAATAGTGACTGCCAGCAGAATTCCAGTGCCAGAGCCAATGGCCCCTAAGAAGTCGGCCAACACTGACAGGGCGCCAATACACAAACCGCCGAACGCAGCTGCGGTGGGGATATACCTAGAAGACAAAACCAAGTCAGGCAGCAGAGGGAACTGAAAAGGGACAACAAAAGCAATAATGTGTATGTTGAAGTGGGATTAATCTAAGGAAGTCTGCAGTACTGGCGGGCTGTCCATAGTTGGTTACACGTTGATGAAAACTGACTAAGGGAATGAATGACTCACTCCCTGATTTTGAAAAGCCAGTTAATAGCCAAGAAAGGCAATACATGATTTTGATCAGATAAGAATCCTCAACTAGATGTAAGTATTAAAATGTTTAATATTTTAAAATGGGTAACCTTTAGCTCCCTCTTCTAAATGAACTAAATTTCAAAATGATTTCTAAATGTCATATTTATGTGACAATATTTGAATAATCTTCTAACAGTAAGTGGACCTTGGCTGCATATTATAACCACCTGGAGAACTTAAAAATGGGATTGTGCCGAAACCGGTTTGGCTCAGTGATTGAGCATCGGTCTGTGGACTGAAAGGTCCCGGGTTCGATTCCAGTCAAGGGCATGTACATTGGTTGCGGGCACATCCCCAGTGGGGGGGGGGGGGGGGTTTGCAAGAAGCAGCTGGTTGATGTGTCTCTCTCATCGACGTTTCTAGCTCTCTATCTCTTTCCCTTCCTCTCTGTAAAATATCAATAAAATATATTTTTTTTAAAAATGGGATTGTATTTAAAATACTCCAGAAAGAAAAAGAAAAAAATTAGGGTTAAATGACAGAATAATAACTATTAAAGCTAGATATACATGGGTACATGCAGATTCATTATACTATTCTCTGCAGTCTATGTTCTCAATAAATAAAATGCAAATATAAATATTAGTGCCTTTTCAACAAATAAGTATGGAACAATTGGATATCCACATGCAAAAGAATCTGAATGCCTATCACACCAAACAAAACTTAGTTTAAAGTGGATCACAGTCTGAAATCTAAGAGCTGAGACTCCTAAGAGAAAAGAAACAAATCTTTGTGGCCCTGGGTTAGGCAATGGTGGTTTCTTAGATACAACAGCAGCACAGAGCATCCAAAGACAAAACAGATACAGTGAACTTCATCAGAATTAAAAACTTGTTCGTCAAAGGATACCATCAAGAAAGTGAAAGGCCAACCCAAAGGATGACAAAATATTTGTAAATAATATACACAACAAGAGACATCCAAAATATTCTTTAAATAATCTTACAACTCAATAACAAAACAAACAAAACAATAATGAGCATAATAGCCCTGGCTGGTTTGCTCAGTGGTTAGAGCATTGGCCCAGGGACCAAAGGTTCATGGATTTGATTCCCAGTCAAGGGCATATACCTCATACTTCAGTCTGACCCCCAACCCAGGTGGGGGTGCCTTCAGGAAGCAACCAATCCATGTGTCTCTCTCCCATAAATCTCTTGGATCTCTCTCACCCTCCTCTCTCCCTTCCACTCTCAAAAATCAATGGGAAAAATATCCTTGGGTGAGGATTAACAAAAAACTAATTAAAATGAGCAAAATATTTGAACAGACATTTCTCCAAAGACAATATACAAGTGGCTCATGAACACATGAAAAGATGCTCAACATCATTTCTCATCAAGGAAAAGCAAACAAAAACCACAATGAGATATCACTTCATACCCAGTAGGTGGCTATATACTAATCAAAAAGCAAAAACTAGTGCTGGAGAGGATGTGTGGCAACTGCAACCTTCACACATATACAGCCCCTCTGTAAGGCAGTTCCTCAACATGTGAAACAATCACTGTATGACTCAACAATTCCATTCCTAGAGAAATGAAAACATACTTCCACACAAACTTTCTACAAATATGGTCATAACAGCATTATTCATAATGGCCAAAAAGTGGAAACAACCCAAATATCTACCAACTAGTGAATGGATAAACAAAATATTATCCAGACAATGGAATATTCACAGATAATGGATGAACTTTGAAAACACTATGCTAAGTAAAAAAAAGCTATTCACAAAAGATCACATATGATTCCTTTATATATAAAATGTTCAGAATAGGCAAATCTATAGAGGGTAAAAAGTTTCCTTGGGCCGGAGGGGGGAGGATGGGGTTGGAAGGGAAATAACTAATGGGTACAAGGTTTCTTTCTGAGCGGTGAAAATGTTTTTAAAATTAGAGTATAATGATGATACACTCTGAATATACTAACATGTTTTTAAAAATTTAAGAACACTAAACCATATACTTCAAATGAGTGAATTACACAGTATGTGAATTATACCAATAAAGCTGTTACCAAAAAACTGGGACCCACCCACTCCAGACCAAAGAAATCACCATTCCTGAAGATGGGGTGTCAGTAGTTTTTAAAAGCTCCCAGGTGATTTTCTGTATAGCCAGCCAACAATGAGAACCTCCCATCTATATCTTAACACTTGGCTGAGCTGTGAAGGGGAACACTATTCCAATTAACTAATTTAGTTGTCATTTTGATGAGGAGAACAATTAACTTTTATATTAAATTTTGGTCCTTTTGTGTGAAGCAGAAATGCTGAAAATACGAATTTAAACAAATAAAGAATAACATTTGGCAAGAAACGAAAGACTGAAAAACTGAGTGTATGTTGCCTGCCCCCACCCTGCAAAGAATGAAATCAAATGGCCTTACCTATTAAGCTCATGGACCATAGAGGTATCTCTGTGGCCCCTCATTACCATTTGCTGTTCTTTAAGCTGTTTAGCCACCTGTCAAGAGAAACACAACTTTTAAAATCAAACTAACACTGCACTGTTCACTATCAACTCGGTTCTGTGTGAAGTGCTTCTTACACACTAATAAGTAAGGTAACAAGAACCCCAAAGTAGGCACTGGCATAGCATTAAATCTGGGGATACTGAGGCTACAATACTGCACAACCACGTTACCCACAAGCTAAACCAGTGTTCTCAATCATTTTTCATTATCACCTCCCTTAAGAAAAACTAATAGTAAAAAATAATATTTTGTCAGGTAGGGTTGAACTTTGGAGAGTCACAAACCATTGTAAAGTCTATGTTTCACCTACCAGGAACCAATTTTTAACCCTATGGGGAGGTCATATTACCTCATTATTAATGTATGAATTAAAGTTTAATTTACAAAAATATTATTTGACATTTGAAATTTATAAATTATTTTTATTTTGAAATAAACCAAATACTTACATCTTTGGCTGAGGAACCAGACACCTCTATCCACGTCTTGGAAAAGAATGCACATGATCCCAGCATAAAGATGATATAAACAACCACATGGACAGGATCCTCAAATATGGCACCCATAGACTCGGGAGGAGAAAGGTAATAGCAAAGGCCTCCCACGGGGTAAGAGCGAGCAGGTCCTCCCCCACTGACATCCTACCGAACAAGAAGGAAAAGAACAAATGGCAAACCTAACTTGTCAAGCATTCATTTTTATAACTTTTCAAACTCCTCAAAAATTATGACAATGGTTTAAGCTCAAAGCACCCACAGCTAATGGCTATAAATAATTTAAGAATTTGCTTTTATATCTAATATCTTTATTCCTTCAAAATTATATAGTGAGCATCTCTTACATAAAGATGTAGATATATTAATAACAGAAGAGTGATTTAAGAAAAAAAATACATGAGAAGATAGAAATAAGACTACATTTATAGTCAATCTTTTTTTTTTCCGGTTAATCCTAAGGATATTTCTCCACTGATATTTTATTTTATTTTATTTTATTTTATTTTATTTTATTTTATTTTTAGAGCAAGTGGAAGAGATGGGGAGAGACAGAGAGAAAATCTATGTGAGAAAGAAATTGAGCCACCAACCAAGGCACACACCCTTTACCAGAATAGAACTTGGGAGCCTTCAGTCCTCAGGCCAACACTCTATCCAGTGAGCCAAACCAGCTAGAGCTATAGCCAATCTCTTATTACATTTAGAATCTGAAATTTTCTAAACTATATAAGAGTATGCAATGAAGGCTTGGGGAACAGACAGGAGCAGAGAGGAGTGGGGTCAATGAGGAAAACAAGAAGGGTACATCTGTAATACTTTCAACAAAAGATAATAAAAACATAAAAAGAGTATGCAACACATTAAAACCCTTCCTTACACGATTCTTTCGTTTCAAAGTATTCTATTAAGAATATAATCAGCCAAAACCGGTGTGGCTCAGTGGATAGAGCGTCAGTCTGCGGACTGAAAGGTCCTGGGTTTGATTCCGGTCAAGAGCATATACATTGGTTGCGGGCACATCCCTGGTAGGGGGTGTGCAGGAGGCAGCTGGTCGATGTTTCTAACTCTATTCCTCTCCCTTCCTCTTCTCCCTTCCTCTCTGTAAAAAATCAATAATATATATATTTTTAAATGTAATCAATTGAAATATTGACAGAAGTCTAACAACTCACTGCCTAAACATTACTTGTTTGTATAAGAGTCTTGATAAATATATACAATGGGATTTTTTTAAAAATATATTTTATTGGTTTTTTTAGAGAGGTAGGGAGAGATAGTTAGAAACATCGATGAGAGAGAAATCATCGATCAGCTGCCTCTTGCACACCCCCTACTGGGGATGTGCCCACAACCAAGGTAATGCCCTCGACCGGAATCGAACCTGGGACCTTTCAATCCGCAGGCCGATGCTTTATCCACTGAGCCAAACCGGTCTCGACTACAATGGGATTTTTAGCAACACAAATATTTAAGAATTTTTGTAATAACAGAAATGGGACCAGCATGTATTTGCTCTTATTAAATAAAACATTTGGGATACAGGATGTGAGAAAGAAGTTTCTGATTGCAAAGATTAATTTATCTTGATTCTTGAACTTATACTTCCAAATGATTCTTTTACTGTGCCCCTAGAATTAATATTACCAAATCAAAAGCATTGTTTATAGACAAATTCAATTCCCCAATAAGTCTCTCATTTTAAAAAAATCTTAGTCAAGGTCACAACATATTCTATACAACCATTCAATGCACTTATTACTTTGAAATTTTTATGGTAATATTTATAGCTGGATTATTAGTTCATGAGAGGAGAAAAAGATTCCTCCCTTTGTCACAGGTAATCAAATTTCTGTTAAATGAGTGGAAAAGGAATATTATAGAGAAAATCCTATTTCCTCCAACTAACATTCAAAAACCACTATCTTACCCTGTTAAATTTCTTTTAAAAATTACGTTCAGTAAAAACAAAGATATATCAGTCACTTATACTTATATTACATTACTTATAATGTAAAAGATAGCATATTAAGATAAATGCACAATACATCAAGCACCATACTTCAGTATAATGACTAAAAATAATATTCTTTAGTGCAATATAAATTCTAGAATTACATACTCTGCAAAAGAATAAAGGATCTTAGTATTTTTTAATTCTATAGTTTTAAAGGAGAAAAATACTCCTTGGTCGGGTGATAGAATTTAAACCAATCAGAATTCAATCCAATCCCACAATAACACTTGTTAACAATGTAGGTGGACTGCTTTAGAAGAAACTCTGATACGGAGCATCTATAAAAGGAAGTCAGAATTTACTGGATTCTATTTCTAGCATCTGTTCTCTCTTCAGTTTAGTAATTACATGCCTGTCTCCAGCCCAGTTAATCACAAACCAATTTAGTGCCATTCAGGCTATGAAAAACAGGGAGAAACAAGAAAGGTTGATTCTATAGTCCATATATTATCAACAAATAGCTTCTTTTTAAAAACATTATTCCAGACAATAGAGGAATGAGATTACAAAACAGAGAATCATGAGAACCATGTGATTTTAGCCTAAAAGATCATTCAAAGGAGATGCAAAATGCTTCCTAGTTAAGAGACTCTAAAAATGTTACAGCAACTACTTCAATTATGGCTCATCTCTTTCAGTTTAAAAATGTAACTATGAAATGAAAATTACAATAAACGAAAACACTTGAATAAATAATAAAATACTCACTGCCCACTGTCCTAGTAAATTAACTAGAAAGTTGCCACTGAATCGAACAGACAGCATCTGGGAAATGACGTAGAGGTTGGACACCAAGGCTGACTGGAGAATAATGGGGATGTTCGAGGTGTAGAAGAGCTTGATGGGGTAGCTGCTGTACTGTCCTCGATACCGAGCCGACTTGATGGGCAAGTCAACACGAAATCCCTACAAAGTGAAAATTCAGAGTAAGAGGAACTGTACATTCTATATAACCCTATATAATAAAGCATAATATGCAAATTGTCCCTCAAGTGGGAGTTCAACTGGGAGTATGACCTCTCACTATGACATGTGCTGACAACCAGGGGGCAGCATGGAACATGGCCGGGTCGGCAATGCAGCACTGGCAGCCCCGACAAGAGTGGGACAGCAGCGGGATGATGGAGCAAATGAGCAGGTGGCGCCAGGCCAAGGTGAGTGCAAGCGGGGCCCAATCACCCCGCCAACTGCCTCACAGAGGCGACCAGCGGCCGCGGAGCAGGACTGCACCTGCTCCCAGGCGCTGAGGGAGGCGGGCGGGGGCCCAGTTGCCCTGCAGATCCCCCTGAAGGTGGCAAGCAGCGCTTTGATTGCCGGCCAGGCCTAGGGATCACACCCATGCACAAATTTCATGTACCTGGCCTCTAGTATTCTATAAAGAATACAAAAAGCCAAAACAGAAACAGTAGGGAGTATGAAAAGATAATGCTAATAAAACTTAACCCTTCCACACAGAGGCATGCAAACAGAAATCCCTTTCTATTTCATTTTCATTGTACTTTTTGTTATTTATACCTCTGTTGCTAAAGGAATTATTTGCTTGACTAGATTTTAAAACACTGAGTTATTAGAAACTAACATTTCAAATATCATTCTCTTTAACAGCAAAATAAAAATCCACATGCCACTTACTTCAGAAAGAAAGTATACTTACTTGAAAATATATAACAACAGCAAACACAAAAACAGTAGCAATGAGGTTCATGAGATTGGGTAAGTTCTGACGGTAGAAAGCCTCCCTTAGAGCTCGGACTTTGTCGGTCCGCGTGGCCAGCAAATGAAAGAGAGCTATGACTGCACCCTCAAACTCGGTACCTGACAAACCAAGAGGAAAATTAACTAACTATAGACGCATCATTCAAAGTTATCCCAAAGGTCAAAACAAATAACCTTGAAACTCCAATACACAGCAAAAAATATGAGTAAAAACAATTCATCAGTATTTATAATATAGCCATATGTGGAGCTTCTAAAATATTTTGATCATTGAGGCAAAATGTATGCTTTTTAGCATAAATATGAAGTTTCTCAAGAGAAGTTTCTTGATGGAAACAACCAAAGTAGAGTAAGCCAAAAAATATATTTCATTCATAATGCTTTAGTTTCAAGAAGGGAAGAGAGTGCTGCGGGTAAGGGAGGGGGGTGGCAGCAGCAAAGCAGAGTAGAGGTCAGATTCAAAAGATATATGTTACTCTACCAAGCTTGCCTTTACGTTCATTTTACCATGAACATTAACAAACCATTGTTGCTATTTTAAGGCTGGGATCAGTTTAAATGTTAACCCTTACAAATCTAACATGGCATTTTGAGAGAAGTGGAAATGGGTAAAAAGAAAGAGAGTAGAAATATTTCAAAATTTAGGTGCAAATACCAAGCCAAGTAGAATAGCAGCAAAAGTATTAGTGCTCCCTAATGATACAAAGAATAACAGATTTTTTCATCTCAAAAACCTTAATCCACTACCTGTTGATCCCCTTGCAATGCTAAAATTGGTCAAATTCATGAGTTCTGCAGCAATAGCTTTAAGCAAATAAAAATTTTCAAATGCTTGGGACCACTGAAATTTTAAATAAGCAGAGGCTAAGATGTAGATATTCTTTTTGAAGTAATATTTCAGACTCCACAAATCTCTGCTAGTAATTTTGAATAATTAGCATCAATTGTCCGCTGGAACAGTAAACCCAGATATCTACAGGCATGTACTGCTCCATTACGTGTTACTTTTCAACACACATCAGCACCACTCATGCAGTCGCAGTCACTGTGATGTACCTCTGCCAGTGTTAATAGTAGTGGGACTAAAGGCCTTCCAGACAATGGTTTCACAGATGTTGGTGGCAATAAAGAGGGAAATGCCAGACCCCAGGCCGTAACCCTTCTGTAGCAGCTCATCTAACAGCAGCACAATCAAACCAGCGACAAACAACTGTGGGGAAAGAAATGCAAGTAAGCGGAAGCAAGAAAAAAATCTAAAAAGGGGAAGACAAGCACCAGTGACTACTTTCAAAGTACGGGCATGTCTAACATTCAAACCTAATGGTTACAATATCACTATTATGACTCTACATCTTTTAACACCTTTGGTTTAAACAGAAGCTAGTCCTGAAAATCAGATGATTAGAAACTTTGCTATATTATATTGTATAGCAGCCATTTCAACTTTTAAAACAGATGTTAACCATTAGAACAGTTTCCCTTACAATAAGGGAAATAAGGCTTATTCTCTTAAATAATACTTATTGAAAAGCACAATATAAAACAAAAACGTTCACAATTGTAGAATTTATGACAAGAAACTGAGTATATCCCAGATATCTCCAAGCAAGTGAAAGGCCAAATGAATTATGGTATAACAAGATGCAATTGTACACTGCCATGAAAGGAAAAATATATGAACTATGTTCATACATTTTTAAAATATTATATATAATATTGTATATATTGTGTACTTATTAAATATCTATGGAATAAGTAAAAAGGCGAAGCACAAATTAATACATACACAGATTTATAACAATGTAAAAATGCATTCTATACATATAGTGACAAAGATTGAATGTAAATTTCAAGACAGTTAAGAGTTCACAGGTTTCTAAGTTTGTAACTTTTTTTAAAAAAATGAAAGCATGCTAACTTTAATTTATGTAAAACTGGAAAATCTTAATTTTCGTCTTGAATAAGACATTTCTGTAAAAGCAGGTACCAATTAAAAATAAGCCCTAGAGCCTGGCCAGTGTGGTTCACTTGGCTGAGCGTCATCACAAGCTCCAGGAGGTCACTGGTTCAATTCCAGGTCAGGGTACATGCCTGGGTTGGGGCTCGATTCCCAGTGGAGGGCGTGTAGGAGGCAGCCAATGGATGTTTCTCTCCCTCTCCCTGAAATCAATAAAAACATATTTTAGCCGAAACCGATTTGGCTCAGTGGCCGAGCGTCGATCTGCGGACTGAAGGGTCCCGGGTTCGATTCCGGTCAAGGGCATGTACCTTGGTTGCGGGCACATCCCCGGTAGGGGGTGTGCAAGAGGCAGCTGGTCGATGTTTCTCTCTCATCGATGTTTCTAGCTCTCTATCTCTCTCCCTTCCTCTCTGTAAAATATCAATAAAATATATTTTAAAATATATATTTAAAAAAACATATTTTAGAAATAATAATAATAAACCCTAGACTTAAAAGTGACCTTGACCTGCACTTCAGTAACTTAATCAATCAATGAAGAAAATACACTTCTACCCCTCCCCCCATCCCCATCTCATGCCTGTCACCACTATAAAGACACCCTCTTACGGAAGTTAAGGAAATGTCACTTCTGTGAAGCATCTCTGAAGCCTCCTCCCTCATTACTTACACAGTTCCCTGATATCCCGTTAGGAGAGCAAACAAACTACAGTACACCCTATTAAACACGTTTACCTTGCACAAGGCTTTGTTTTTTTTCCTTAACTGTCATTTCAGTGGCTGTACAGAGCCCAGCTTATCTACTGACAGTCTTTTAGCTTAACTTTCAATGGACTGGAAAAAGAGTACAATTCTTAAAACTTCTGAGTGAGTTCATGTATCCTTTACTTTTGACATTTTAACAAGATAAAAGAGAAGTTAGGATTTATTACTGAGATTTTAATTTTACTACAATTATGTAAGAAATACTCTCAATCCTATAGAAAACCAATCCTGTGCAAAGAATAATAGCTGTCCACAAACTAACAGCTAATAAAAGGCATTATCATGGGCTTCTGACGAAATGACTGACTGAATGACCTGTCCAGAATCACATGGAGCAACTCTGAGTCAACGGCAATTCAAACTACCTGCTCAGACCAATGTTCATCAGTTTTACAGAGTGATTTGTGTATATCCTATGAAAATCAAACTCATTTTTCTAAGTGGTGAAAGGCATTATAGAAAAACCTAAATGAGAAATGGTTTCTATAATTAAAGAAATAATATAAAAGATAGTAAAAAGCATGCATGCCCATGAGAGAAATTAGACACTAGGAAGTTAGAGCATCTCACTGACTAAAACAGTGATAAGAACTGAATACTAACTGCATGCTTTTGTAGGATGTACAATCAATATGAATCTCTAAATCAGATATAAAACTAACACCATACATTTCAACCCTACAGATGTATTCATGTGCACACAACTCAGTTTGATAAAATAATGCTTACCTTTTTAATGTGCCATGCACTGATATTTTCTATTCTTTTTTTATTTTAATCAAGACAAACTTTTTAGATTTCAAAACTCACTAGCTGAAAGACACTGACCATGTGAATGAAACAAGAATAATTAAGTTGAGAAATACCTTATATAAGAACATGCAAACAGTTTTTAAAACATATGTTTCTAGGTAGAAACACACTGATCCAATCATATCTCTTCAGTGTACCCACAGATTTTCAATGTTAGCAATGCCTTAAAAAGAAGCAAATGGGTTATTACCCACTGATGATTAAATAAACATGACATATTCTCTATACTCAACACTAGAAGAATTTACCATAACACAAATATCTGTGCACCAGAATTTATGTAAACAAATATATATGCACTGAATTTGTTTCATTCTAGAACATTATTATTCCTGGACTTGTAATATTGAAAAAAATTAAAATAGCTTAATTCCATTTAATATCTATTTAAATCACTAACTAACACTTTAAGAAGTCGATACTTTATCTAACTAACCCAAAATTGTTCAGCTGAGGTTTTGTAAAAGTCTAAATCTAACCTTAGTAAAACACTAGAAAAATTTTACTGATGCATAATGTTAAGAGCTAGATGCCAATTCTGAGTACCGTATTTGCCGGCGTATAAGACGATTTTTTGGCCCTGAAAAATATGCCTCCAAGTGGGGGGCAGTCTTATACGGCAAGTATATAACAAACTCTGTATTTTGAGTGGAAATGTTAGGGAGTCGTCTTATACGCCCAGTCTCTTATACGCCGGCAAATACGTTATTTTCAGGGCCAAAAAATCGTTTTATACGCCGGCAAATACGGTATCTTCTAAAAATCGGGATTATTTTAAACTATGGTTTACATAAAGCAATTGCTAAAAAATTAAACATAAATCAACAATTAGTATTATTATCCTCAATAATGCCAAAAGCCAATGAAGAAATTTTAAGCACTGAAACATTAAATTCAATTTTCAGACAACCGCATCTTCCTATCCATTCCAACCTTTCTTCCTCCAATTCCCAAAGACTATAAATTTGCCAATCAAGTGTTTTTTAAATGGAGAAATAATGACAAAGTTATTCTTTAAAGAAATGTACTTTATACCAAATAGAAACACACAGGGGCTCAGAAAACTACCAAAGACTCTGATTAAAAATTCCTCCTTGTCAGGATGGCTGGTTAGCCAGAGACGGGTAAGATTCCTCATGGAAGGAACAACCTAAGACAGGCACAGTCACAGAGGGGCCATCAGGAGAGAACTTGGGGAGCAACGGAGGTGGGGCACAGACCCTTACCACCCCTCCTGCAACCTGGCAGGCGCCTGAACATTCTCCCATTCTGAGGGAGGTCTCCTTCCCCCATGGCTGCTTCACTACCCATGCACAGCTCAATTTGGGACCCATGTAACAGAGACGTGGCTGACAGCAGCTGCCATTTCACTGCAACAAGACTTGTTTGAGAGGCCTTGTATCCATGGTGGGGGCAAGTGGGTTTCTAATTTCCAAGTCCAGCCTAATAGCTAGAATGCTCAGGCCCTTCTCAAGAAGCCAAACAATCAATTCCACTAATACACACATGGTAAATAAGATAGTTGCTAGAGTGTTGAGTCTGACATATGAATAGTACCCAATTTCTCAGAGAAAATCAATGTGGCTAATAGAAGTAAATTAATATTCTAGAAAAACTGAGTGTACTGTACAAAATGCTGTTCCTATAGTATTAACAAAAATTCTTATTGGCAGAGCGCCTCATGGTAAAATTGCACAACATGTTATGAACCTAATGCAGTCATAGTGTAGCGCAAATAATTAAAATGTAAAAGATATCAAGACTAACAATAAAATCCCCAGAAGTCTCCAATTATCTAAAGTAAAAAAGGGGGTGACAGTGGAAGAATATCATGTAAGGAAAAATATACTGAGAATAATTTACATCTAAAAACTTTTTTTGTACTTAAGAAAATTAACCTTTATTTGAAACGCTAACAGCAAGATATCCATAAAAATACACACATGGAGTCAAAATAAGCAAGAGGAAAATTATTTGGGGGAGTGGGGTGGGGATGAAAAAGAATCCCAAGTCAAATTTAAAGAGAATATCTCTGTATTAACTTTTGGTCGAGAATATGTTTGTATAGTTTCAGAAAACAACTCTGAGACCACCTGGAATCCAGTAACAGAGAGGAATAGACAGAAGTGCTCCAGCCATGAAGACAGAAGAGACAATTCAGAGATGGAAGATGCTGAGGACGCCTCACCATACCAACAGACAGCGGCTGCCTATTGCTGAAGGATACCCACGATCAAACAAGAGATGGTCGGACCTGCATTACCACCATTTGTCCACCAACCAGATCTGAAATATCATGGCTGACATGTACACACAAGGAACTATTTGACATTGAAACTGGGACTCAAAAGAACTGCTGGCCCAGAACGGAACTCACTACAGACTGATTCATTTGCCTCTCAGGATAACCATTAAGGCTTATCGCAGTTTAGGTTTTTATAAGGGTATTTCTTGGATCACATGACCTCACACATCTAGACGAAATAATGAACAACATAGACTGGTGAACAAAGATAGACCCAGAAAAAGAGAAGCAGCGATCAGACTCTCAAACCTCAGAGGGAAAGTAGGGGAGGGTGGGGGTAAAGGGAAGAGATCAACCAAAGGACTTGTGTGCATGCACTATGGACAATAAGGGGGTAGGGGAATATGTTGGGATGGGTTTGGGTTGGGAATGGGGGGATAAGGACAATTATGTGATACCATAATTAATAAAAATCAATTAAAAAAAAAAAAAAAAAAAAAAAAAAAAAAAAAAAAAAATAAAAAAAAATAAAAATTCCTCCTTGTCAAAAGACAAAAAAACCACTCCCAATTTGTTGTTATTGTTTGTTTGTTTTAAGCAACTAAAAACAACCTAAATTTATTAGCTCATAGTTCTGTAGTTCAGAAGCTTGGGCAAGTTCAACTAGGTTCTTTGCTTGGTCTCCCAACATTGACATGAAAGCATTAGTTAGCCTAGGCTCTTAGACAGATGCTCTAGGGGAAAATCCAGCTTAAACTCATTCAGAATGAGGTCAAAATCCAGTTTCTTATGGATTGTAGGTCTGAAGTATATCCATGTCATGTTTATACCCATTTTCTCCCAGGCTGTCATCCAAGGACTGCTCTATTCCTAGAAGCCACCTGCATTCTCTCTCATGTAGCCTCTTCCATCTTCGTGGCAGAGGGGCAAGTTAAGTTTTTCTCAAGCTCTAAATCTGCCTTCCTCTTCTGCTACCTCCCTATTGTTACTGATGCTAATAAATACTAAACAATCTCTCTTCTTGTTCTGAGTCATGCTAACTAAACAGTTACCTTATTATGATCTCCCTAAATAAAAAAAAATTAAGAAAAGAATGGTCGTCGAAACCTGTTTAGCTCAGTGGATAGAGCGTCGGTCTGTGACTGAAGGGTCCCAGGTTCGATTCCGGTCAAGGGCATGTACCTTGGTTGCGGGCACATCCCCAGTAGGGGGTGTGCAAGAGGCAGCTGATCAATGATTCTCTCTCATCGATGTTTCTAACTTTCTATCCCTCTCTCTTCCTCTCTGTAAAAAATCAATAAAATATATTTTTTTAAAAGAAAAGAATGGTCAACCATGCCAGTCTGAGATGGTCATATCATATATCCTACATAATAAAAGAGTAACATGCAAATTAACCATCACGCCACTACTCCCACAAGCCATGCCCACCAGCCAATCAGAGTGAATATGCAAATTAACCCTGACCAAGATGGCTACTGCCACAGAGAGCAAAAGGGAGGCTTGGGTTACCCCGGCAATGGAAGAAGCCAAGCTTTTCACACACCCTGGCCAGTCCAGGCCTCCACTCAAGAATATAAAGTTTCAATTATATTAGATAAATCCCAAGAAAAATGGCGGTAGCCACGGAGCTGGAGAGAGCAGGCTAGGGTTGCCCCTGGCAACTGAGGAAGCCAAGCTTTCCACCTGCCCTGGCCTGCCTAGGGCTCCATTCCCAGCTACAAAGTTTCAATTATAGAAGGTAAACAAATCCGAACAGAAATGGCTGCCACCACTAAGCGAGCAGAAGGCTAGGCTTCGCTCCAGGCTACAAAGTTTCAATTGTAGAAGATAAATATATCACTGATATCAAGGTCTCTGCTTGGGTCGCTGGGGGGCATGGCTGGCCTGCAAACCATCACAGGCCCCTCGCCCAGGCCACCCCACACCCCAAGAGAACCCCCACCCTGATCTGGGACACGCTTCATGGCAAACCAGCTGGCCCCCACCCATGCACCAGGCCTCTATCCTATCTAATAAAAGTAATATGCAGATTGACCAGCACTCCAACACACAAGATCAAGATAGCTGCCCCTATGTGGTCAAAGATCCTGCCCCCACATGGACACAGGATGGCCATTACAAGATGGCCAGCAGGGGAGGGCATTTGGGAAGGGGTAGGCCTGCAAGGGTGGGCAGTTGGAGGCCATCAACCCTGCTGGGGAGAGCAGTTAGGGGTGACCAGGCCAGCAGAGGAGGGAAGTTGGGGGCAAACAGGCTGGCAGGAGAGCAGTTAGACATCAATCAGGCTGGCAAGGCAGTGGTTAAGGAGTAATCAGGCTGGCAGGCAGAAGCAGTTAGGGGCAATTAGGAAGGCAGGCAGGTGAGCAGTTGGGATCCAGCAGTCCTGGATTATGAGAGGGATCTCAGATTGGAGAGGGTGCAGGCTGGGATGAGGGATGTCCCCCAATCACGTGCACAAATTTGTGCACCAGGCCTTGTGTGTGTGTGGGGGGGGGGGGGGGGGGTTTACAGAGTTAATATGCAAATGGTCATCACACCCTCATGCTGTAAAGGCTCAGACACTCAAACTGGGGAGAGAGGAATGGGGATCAGACAGGCACAAATGAGCTTGTGAGAGAGGAATGAGGACCAGCCAGGCTGTGGCCTGGGAGAGGGACAAGTTATCCACCCCATGGTTCTGGGAACCAGCAGCTGGGGCTGTGGTCCCGGGCATCAGCACCTGCGCCTGCAGCCTGGGAGAGGGACAAGCCGCTTGCCTCATGATCCTGGGCACCTGTGGCTGCAGCCCAAAGCTGCCTGCCCACAGTCCCTGCAGCTGCAGGCAGCCCGGGTGAAGCCGGCCGGGTCCTGGGTGCCGGTGGCTGGCCAGAGGAAGGAAGCCTGGGTCCCAAGTGCCTGAAAGCAGCTGGAGGAAGGAATCCTGGTTCCTAGATGTGGGGTGAGGCAGAGGCAGATAGGAGCTATCAGTCCAGCAGGGTAGCAGTTAGGGGCGATCAGGCCAGTAGGGGAGCAGTTAGGGGAGATCAGGCAGGCAGGCAGAGGTGGTTATGGGTGATCAGGCAGACAGAGGGGTTAGGAGCCAGCAATCCAGGATTACAAGAGGCAGTCAGACTTCCTCCAAAGGGTCCAGCATTGGAAAGGGTACAAGCTGGGCTAAAAGACCCCCCATTCCCGCTGTGCATGAATTTCATACACTGGGCATCTAGTTTCTTAATACATATATTTGTAAACTAGTATTTTTATTTTATTTACACTATTTTTCTAACCTTGATCCTTTTGACCATTAGAAAAACTTTCCTGAGTTAATCCTAATTTCACAGAGTGAGCAAAAAGGGGTATTTCCAAGATAAGCAGAACTCTAGATGCCCAGTAATTAATTTAAACAAATTTCTTTTCCAAAGTCAAAAAATAACTATATATTTTAAGTACAATTCACTGAGCAACTTCTCTAAATGATTTTTAAGGACTGTACGTTACAGAAATATCTACCAAACTTTACATACTTTAAGATACTTAGTAGAGGATTAAATTAATGTTGGCCTTCAAAAATTCTGTTCCAAAGTGTCCATTTAAAAACTTATAAGAATACATGTATGGTTTTTTATGTAGTATTTCACTGATTCAAAGATATTAAACTGTCAATTAAACTATGATACAACTTATTACAAAAAATTTGATTCTCTACTTATAAAAAGTTATTTTAGATTTAGATATAGATGTTTATAATCTAGCTTGCTCTTCCTATATCTTTGTGTACACACAATAACTTTTAATTTCAATAATAAATAACAGTTTTGGAATACATTTTAAAAAGCAATTAAAAAAATCAAAAATTGACGTGATGACATGAACAGCTATGATTAAGTTGACACACATGTAGGAAAAGACAAACTATCAGAACTGCCATCTGGCTGACAGCAATTGTAAGACACTATCACAACTGTAAGAAAATATCCTGATTTCACAGACATCACAATGTGAAAAATGTGCATCTTAGAATCAATGAAATAGTTGACCCATAATTCAATATATTATGCAGTGATAAGGCTATTCAAATTTTATATTTTCACATCAACATGATGCATATTACTTCAATTATCAAAATATTTCATAATTCAAAAGTGAGAAAATGAATATTTCAATCACCTAAAGAATTGTTAGAAAAAAGGAATGAAACTGTTTTATTATCTGCATATAAAAAATAGATTTCTCACCTGAATAATGATAAGGAGGCAGATTCCAGCACCCATTTCAGCAGGATCCCCATACATGCCTGTCATGACATATACAATGGCTTGCCCAATGGTAATGATCATACCAAATACTGACAAAAAATTGAGGAAAAAGGAGTACATGTTACAAGCACAGACATAAAAGACCATAGGGGAAAAAAAACATCTTAACCACAAAATTTCCAAATCTGAAATTTAATTGTATTAATACTCACATTTTTGGGCTCCATTAAATAAAGCTCTGTCTTTGGGTGTATCTCCAACTTCAATGATCTTGGCCCCAGCTAACAACTGCATAATCAAACCAGATGTTACAATTGGGGAGATACCCAATTCCATTAAAGTTCCTATAAAAGAAGGGAAAAGAAGTAAATACTATATACCCATGTGTTTCTTTAACAAAGGTGTTTCTTCCTCTCTCGCTCTATCCCTCTCTCTCTCTGTCCTCCCTCCCATCTCTTTCTCCCGCTCCTCCCTCCTTTCCACTCTCTCTAGAAATCAATGGAAAAAATATCCTCAGGTGAAGATCTAAAAAAAAAATTATATATCAAGGCCCAAAATTCACACCAAGCTTAAAAAAAAATAACTTAAAAAGATTTGTGACTTTGCCCAGCTGCTTCAAACTATAAACCAGGAGATCATGATTTGATTCCTGGTCAGGGCACATGCCCCAGTTGTGGGTTCAATCCCCAATAGGAGGCCATGGAGGAGGCAACTGATCAGTGATTCTTTCTCATCAGTTTCTCTCTCTAAAATCAATAAAATTATATAAAAATATTAAAGAAAAGATTCATGATTCTTATGCAATATCTAAAACTACATTGTAGAGCAGTGTTTCCCAAAGTGTGGTACGTGTACCCCCAGGGGTACAGGAAGAGTTTGGTGGGGGTATGCGTTGCACCGGAGTTTGGTGGGAATATGCACTGCACTGTGCTTAGCTGCGCCTAATTCTATGTTCTCATGAGTCAAGTCAAGCCAGTCTTGTGAGGCGTGAGATGGTCCAGTGTGCAAATAAATGTTATTTATAATATAACTTTTATTTATATTTAATTATGAATAATTTTATTTTTCATTTATTATTATTTTGTGTATGTACTAAAAAAAGAAAAAGTAAATATATTTTGATTGTTATTAAAATACATCCATTTTATTTTTGATGAGGGGTACTCAGCATTACAAAAATTATAGAAGGGATACACATATGTCAAAAGTTTGAGAAACACTGCTGTAGAGTATTTAGTGGCATAAAAAATGTTCTTGACATAGTGCATTGGTGTAAAAAAGAAAACAAATATATAGGAAAAAATGTAAAATAAACAAAACAGAAAATGCTCTAGACAGTGATAATCACTACATTCTCTGTGTACTTCAATACTCTGTAACATGGTTCTATAATTTTTTACATACTACAGGCCCAGTGCTCAAATTCATGCATGGGTGGGGTCCCTCGCCCTGACCGGCGATCAGGGCCAAGTGGACTGGCCAGCTGGGGAGAGGAAAGTTGGCCAGCCACGGAAAGTTGGCTATGGGAGTGCACTGACTACCAGGCTTCTATTATGTGACTAGGCTTTTATATAGCAGCCCCATGCACAAAATTCATGCACCCAGGGGGTGGAGAGGAGTTCCTCAGCCCGGCCTGCGCCCTCTTGCAATCTGGGAGCCCTCGGGGGACGTCCTTAGAACAGAGGCTTGCGCCACCACCACTGCACTTGCCAGCCATGAGCCCGGCTTCTGGCTAAGCAGCACTCCTCCTGTGGGAGCACACTAACCACCAGAGGACTGCTCCTGCACTGAGCATCTGCCCCCTGGTGGTCAGTGCACAGACATAGTGACAGGTCATTCCACTGTTTGATCAATTTGCATACTAACCTTTTATTATATAGGATTGGTCTCTGCTCCCAGGCAATGTTTGTTTTATCATATCCTCCCAATCCTTATGAACTCAAAAAAATATTTTTCACAATTTCAGATTTACTTGATGTCAATAGTAGTATGGAGGCAAAAGAAAAGAAGTACATACCTCTGTTGGATGCAAGAATAACTCTCATCCAGTAGAAAGGATCTGCAGAATCTGATGACATGATTCCAAATAGTGGTATCTATAATATAACAGAAAACATTTTATAAAATTATATTATATAAATTAAGTTTGACCTTATTTTGTAACTCATCACTTAATGTTTGCAACATGTTTTTAAAATATATTTTTATTGATTTCAGAGAGAGAGAGAAAGATAAGAGATAGAAACATCAAAGATGAAAGAGAATCACTGATTGGCTGCCTCCTGCACAGCCTCTACTGGGGATTGAGGCCCACAACACTGGGGAATCAAACTATGACCTCCTGGCTCATAGCTCAATGCTCAACCACCAAGCTATACCAGTGGGCTGCAATACTTTTTAAAAACTTGTGATTTATGCCTTAGCTGGTTTGGCTCAGTGGATAGAGCGTCCGCATGCGGACTGAATGGTCCGATTCAATTCCGGTCAAGGGCACATACCCAGGGTTGCGAGCTCAATCCCCAGTGAGGGGCGTACAGGAGGCAGCCATTGGTGATTCTCTCTCATCACTGATGTTTCTATCTCTCCCTGTTCCTTCCTCTCCGAAATCAACAAAAATAGATTTTAAAAGTTAAAATAAAAACTCGTGATTTATGATTTTTCATGTTCTTTAACAAAACATATCTTAAAGATAGTTTTTTAGTGAAAATAAAAATGAAAATCATTATTTATAGCATTTCATTAGTAAATTCTCCTATCAGTATGAACATCTGTTGCACAACAATGCAAATAAAATATACTTAACACTACTGAACTCTATGCTTACAAATGGTTAAGATAATTAATTTTCTATTTAATATAATTTTTAAAAATACTATCAGTGCCCGCCCAGTGTGGCTCAGTAGTTGAGTGATGAATATGAACCAGGAGGTCAATTCCAGATCAGGGCATATGCCTGGGTTGCGGACTCAATCTCTAGTGCGGGGCATGCAGGATCAGTGATTCTCTCTTATCATTGATGTTTTGATCTCTCTCTCCCTCTCCCTTTCTCTGTAAAAATCAATAAAATATATTTTTTTAAAAATATTATCAGCTGAAACCGGTTTGGCTCAGAGGATAGAGCGTCAGTCTGTGGATTGAAAGGTCCTAGGTTCGATTCCGGTCAAGGGCATGTACATTGGTTGCAGGCACATCCCCAGTGGGGGATGTGCAGGAGGCAGCTAGTCGATGATTCTCTCTCATCGACGTTTCTCCATTCCTCTCTGTAAAAAATCAATAAAATATATATATTTTTAAATATTATCAGTAAATTATAGGATATTCTTACCTAGTCACATAATAACTTTGCAAAGCTATGGGTATTAATGTCAGCCAAAGCTACACTCCAAGGCTACACTACATCTTCATTAAGACTGAAGATGATGTATACAGTAGAAAAATTATGCAACCACTAAAGATTGTACTTATGAAGTTTACAACAGAATGAGTAGGTGCTTATGTTGCAATATTAAGTATAAAACAGTGGTTCTCAATCTGGGGCAGCTTTGCTCCCTGCCCCTGTCGCCCAGGGAATTTCTGGCAATATCTGAAGACATTTTTGGCTCTCACAACTTTAGAGAAGATGCTACTGGCATCTAGTAGCTAGAGGTCAGGGATGCTGCCAAGGCACAGTACAGACCTCCAACAACAAATGCTTACCCAACCTAAAATTTACTCCTATTGTTGAGAAACCCTGTCATATAAAAGGAGAAGCACAAAATTGTATAGGGTAAAAGTTCAAAACATGAAAAATACACATAGAAGGTAACAAGGTTTAAATATTTTTTTATATCCTAAACAATGATTATTTGTAGGTGGGGAAATTATGGTGGACTTTTTCTTCTTTATTCTTTTCAGTATTTATCAAATTTTCTAAAGTAAGCACATAATGCTTCCTATCATATGACCCATGTTTAGGACACAGCACTGGGCCATAGCCCCTCCCCCACCAAGTGGGGATCAGACACAAAGAAAAATACATTTCCAGTTTTCAAAAACCTTTTCTCTATATGAAGCTGATTTTTTTTTTAATTTACAAGCCATCTGCAGATCACTTTTTAGCTCATGCTGGGTGGCCCTGGTCACAACACAGGTGGCAGATGACTTTGGCCTTCACCTCCCTGGAGACTCCAGAGCCAACACACTCTGTTGACAGCTTCATACCACACTGAAGCACTACCAAACCACCTCCACAACAACACACTCAAGGGGCGAACTCAACGAGCACTAGAGCCCCTCTGAAGTAAGTCATGCTCTCTGGGGCAGGCCCTTGCACAGCTGATCCTCCACAGGTAAATCCCTCCCATTGACATGCCAACAACAATCAAGGCTCAACTCTAGGAGGGTGTACCAAGCCCACATGGGGAGGGGGGGTTGGCGCACTTGGACAACGTGGGTGACTGGGAAGGCTACGCCACTTGACACTACAGGACACCTAGTATGTTAGGCCACACTACCAAGCCCAGGAGACATAGAAGCTGTACCTAGTACATAGAAATAAACACAGGAGGCTGCCAAAATGAGGAGACAAAAAAATAAATAAATAAACATGTGCCCTCATGGAAGAACAGAACAAACTCCAGAAAAAGAATTAAAATTAAGGCAAACAATCTACAAGATGCAGAGTTCAAAACACTGTTTATAAGGATGCTCAATTAACTTAGGGAAACAGTAGATGAAATTAGAGACCTTCAACAGCAAAGAAAAAAAAAGGACATGGAAAACATATAAAAGAACCAGCTAGAAATGAAGGATACACTAAATGAAATGAAGAATAATTTACAAGGAATCAACAGAAAAGTAGATGAAGCTAAGAATCAAAACAGCGATTTGGAATATGACATAAAACACTCAATCAGAAGAGCAAAAAGAAAAAAGAATACAAAAAATGAAGATAACATAAGGAACTCTGGGCAACTTCAAGTATACCAACATTCACATTATGGGGGTTCCAGAAGGAGAAGAGACAAAACAAGAAATTGAAAACTTATTTGAAAAAAGTGACAGAAAAATCCCCTAACCTGGTAAAGGAAATAGATATACAAGTCCAGGAAGAGCAGAGTCCCAAACAAAATGAACCCAAAGAGGCCCACACCAAGACACATCAGAATGAATCAAAAGGTTTATGGCAAAGACAGAATCTTAAAAGCAGCAAGAAAAGAGCAGTTAGTTACCTTCGTATGAGGGAGCTCCCATAAGACTATCAACTGATTTATCAAAAGAAACTTTGCAGACCAAAAGGGATTGGCAAGTAATATTCAAAGTGATGAAAAGCAAGGACACACAACCAAGATTACTCTACCCAGTAACGTTATTATTAAGAATCAAAAGACAGGCCGAGTGCCCCGGGTGAGCCGAGTGTCCCAGGGGAAACAGTGGGACCCAGGGGAAGGGGCGGTGAAAACCAGAGGAGGAGCGGACTCTGTTCGTGTGGTCCTGGGATGGTCACCATGGAACAGGTAGACTGCCGGGTGGCAGCGGGGAGGGATGGGAGACCTGGGGGGAGATGGGAGAACAACCGAGGGACTGGTGTGCATGAACATAAGTACAACCGATGAACGCAGAACTCTGGGGAGGGAGGGCATAGATGGGAGGGGGGGGGGGGGCAATGGTAAACTATGTACACAGAAAATACCTTAATAAAATAAAATTTAAAAAAAAAAAAAAGAAATGGACCTTGAAAAAAAAAAAAAAAAGAATCAAAAGACATATAAAGAGCTTCCCAGACAAGGAAAAGATAAAGGAGTTCATCACCACCATATTATATGAAATGTTAAAGGATCTTCTTTAAGAAGAAAAAAAAAGATTAAAAATATGAACAATAAATTGATAATAAATACATGTCTATCAACAACTGAATCTAAAATAAACAAACAGAACAGAAACAGACTCATAAATACAGAGAATATTTTGATGGTTGCCAGATGGGAGGAAGGTTAGCAGGATGGGTGAAAAAGGTGAAGGGGTTAAGAAATACAAGTTGGTAGTAACAAAATGATCATGGGGCTGTAATAGGGAATACAGTCAATAATATTCTAGTGACTATGTATGGTGTCAGATGAGTACTAGATTTATGGGGATTATAATTTTTTTAAATATATTTTATTGATTTTTATAGAGAGGAAGAGAGAGAGATAGAGAGTTTGAAACATTGATGAGAGAGAATCATCAATCAGCTGCCTCTTGCACACCCCTCATCGGGGATGTGCCTACAACCAAGGTACATGCCCTTGACTGGAATCAAACCTGAGACCTTTCAGTCGGCAGGCCGACGCTCTATCCATTGAGCCAAACTGGTTTCAGCTATAACTTAGTAAGTTATATAATGTCTAATCACTGGGTTATGTACATGAAACTAATATAATATTACTATATGTCAACTGTAATTGAAAAATAAAAAATTATATTTTAAAAATTGCAAAAAAGTGCTGCCAGCAATTTTAAACAACCCACCTGACCTAAACCTCTTGGAACATCTGACTTTATCAGCTGGGGAGGAAAACTGTCACACTTCAGCCAATGTGAGGGATAGAGAGTAAGAAAGTTATTATATATAAACAAACTAACAACCCTGCTGAGTGACTCAATGGTTGAGTGTCAACCCATGAGCCAGAGGTCACAGTTCCATTCCCAACCAAGACATATGCCCAGGTTGCAGGCTTAATCCCCAATAGGGGGCGTGCAGGAGGCAGCTGAACAATGATTCCCTCTCATCATTGATGTGTTTATCTCTCTCCCTTCCTCTCTGAAATCAATAAAAATGTTTTTTCTTTAAAACACAAAAGAACAGCAAACTAACAGTACCGAACAGTCCATATCACAATATTCCCTAAAGTGGAAAATTTGCCAGTCAAATTACTTTCCTTAATTGCATCTGATGAGACAGGAATTATACCTTCATGGTTAGATGCTATATAGGATCTAACCTTCCTTCCTTTCCTGTAGTCAACAGGATTATTAAACTCAGTAATTATACAAATTACTCAGTATTGTACATGTACAGAACCTTGTATATTAGTTGAATGGCAACAGAAGCTATTTCCTATGACTCTGTCACAGTTGGAGAGTTCTAGGCTTTTCACTATTACAAATAATATTGGTTTCAATTTGATAAAGTACAGTATACTTCAGAGAAACAAGAATTTAATGATTTAATGAAAATCCTGAACCAACCAGATGAACAAATAGAAAGTTAGCACTAGGAATTTCCAAAGGAGGTGGGAACTGAAATCCAAAAAAAGTATTTCTGGGTTAAAATGGCAAGCTGCAATTAAGCTAGAGAACTTTCTTCCCTGGCACAAGAAAACACATATTACCGGATAATAGAAAAACATGTAAATTGATGGTACTTCTGCTACACCACCAGCCAATCAGGAGTGATATGCAAATTAACCCAACGAAGATGGGAGTTAATTTCATACACAGGCACTGAGTGACAGGGGCAGGATGTCTGCCCTACCCCCAGTCTCTCAGGGCCTCTGGGCAGCATGGGATGGAGGGGCCGGAGCGGAAAGGGGCTGGGGCGGAGTGAAAAGCAGTGCCAGCAGACAGGGAAAGAAAAGCCCATTCTAGCACGAATCCTCGTGCATTGGGCTTCTAGTATTTAATAACATGTACAATAGTAAAAAACTAATCCTGTAAATAAAAGCCTTGTTGGTCATCAGGCCGTGACACTGTGATGTCCTTATGCCATCACAATCCATACCCAGAAGGCAGCCAATGACGAGGCAGAATAGGCCCCTGACGTCAGGGAGGGGCGAGACCCAAGCACTTGGCACAGAGGGAATAGGAGGGAATGCAGAGCGGAGCTGCAAGCAGAGCTGGTCACATCGGTAAGGAAATGCCAGTGCTACATCTTCCAGGTTTGGAGGAGAGGGAGACTCAAGTGATTCCAGATTTTAAAGGGGATTCTGAAAATATAAAGAGGCTTCTGAGTCCCTACCTTTTTCTGACTTGGGGTCACGGAGTACAAGCTGAACTCAGGGAAAACTTATTCTGGGAGACCACAGGCAGGTCACACTCAGCCTCGGACTTCAGTTTCCTGGTGAGTGTCAGGTGGCTCTCCCCGCCTTCACCCAGTTGTGAGGTTCATGGCTCAAAAGACTGAGAACCAGTAGCGGGTGGGGAGGCAGACCATGCCTAGGGGACCCTACACATGCACGATTTAATCGTGTGCTGGGCCTCTAGTAAGAATATAAAAAGCTAAGGAAAACAAAAACAAAATCCATAAAGAAGCCAAACAAGAAAAGGGATGATAACCTTGAACAATGGTGGCCACGGGGAGAAGAAAACAGCAGGCAGTGGAGGAGCAGAGAAACTCAGAACAAAGCTACTCAAACCATCATAAAGGGAAGGCATTAGAAGCTTCAGAATTCCCAATATATTTCAACTCCAGCCTGGAGAAGAGCAGGCTGCACAGATATCTTTTTGCCTCCTTTGACTAGGAGAGCAGTAGAAACAACTAAAAAGAAATGAGAGAAGTGGGCCTTGGGGCTCTCTCTCTGGCAGGACTGTCAATGACAGGCCCACACCTGCTTGGGAATTGGGCAATGATCTGAAGTTGGGAATTGAACAGAGAGAGCCCTGCTCAGTCACATGGGGAGAATCCTCACAAAACATTGAACAAAAATTTAAGAAGAGAGGTCAGAGCCAGGCAGCATTTACTGCACTCACCTCACCTTATCACACCTTCCACCATTCCCTGGAATAAAGAAAACAGGGTAGAACAGAAGACACCAAACCTTTAAGTTGTGGCTGAAAGGGAAATAAAGCTCTTTGAGGTTCCGAAGAAAGAGAATCAAGTAATCACCACAGGAGAAAGTAAAAAAGATACAGCTTGGCCCCAACCAGCATGACTGTGACTGGTTGAGAACTGTCTAAACAGAAAAAAGTCAAAAAGATAACGCTTGGCACAGCTAGCATGGCTCAGTAGTTGGTTGAGAACTGTCTAAACAGGAGAAAGTAAAAAAGATGCAGCTTGGCCCACCAGCATGGCTCAGTGGTTGGTTAAAAATCAACCTATGAACCATGAGGTCACGGTTCGATTCCTGGTCAAAGCACATGCCCAGATTGCAGGCTTGGTACCCAGTAGGGGCATACAGGAAGCAGCCAATCAATGATTCTCATCAATGATGTTTCTATCTATTTCTCCCTCTCCCTTCCTCTCTGAAATCAATAAAATAAAAAAAATGATACAGCTTGGCAACTATCTTATCTAATAAAAGAGTAATATGCAAATTGGCCATACCCCAACACCCCCCCCCCCCGCTAAACCAAGCCACGCCCACCAGTCGCACCCACCAGCCAATCAGAGCGGATATGCAAATTAACCCCAAACAAGGTGGCTGAGGTCACAGAGAGTAGGAGGGAGGCTTGGGTTTCTCTGGCAATGGAAGAAATCAAGCTTTCCACCTGCCCTAAGCCTCCACTCAAGGCTACAAAGTTACAATTATAGAAGGTAAACAAATCCAAACAGCCATGGAGGAAGCAGAAGGCTTGGCTCTACTCCAGACTACAAAGGAAACCCCACCCTGATCCGGGACACCCTTCAGGGCAAACCAGCTGGCCCCCACCCATGCACCAGGCCTCTATCCTATCTAATAAGAGTAATATGCAGATTGACCATTACTCCAACACACCAGATGGCTTCCCCATGTGGTCAAAGATGGCTGCCCCATGTGGACACAAGATGGCCACCACAACATAGTCAGCAGGGGAGGGAAGTTGAGAGGGACCAGGCCTGAAAGGGAGGACAGTTGGGGGAAATCAAGCCTGCAGGGGAGGGCAGTTAGGGATGACCAGGCCAGCAGAGGAAAGAAGTTGGAGGCGACCAAGCCTGCAGGGAAAGTCAATTGGGAGGGACCCAGGCCTGCAGGGAAGAGCAGTTGGGGGGGACCGGGCCTGTAGGGGAGGGTAGTTAGGGGAGACCAGGACTGAGGGGCTGGCAGGGGAATGATTAGGGATTATGAGGTTGGCAGGCAGAAGCAGTTAGGGGCAATCTTGAAGGCAGGAAGGTGAGCAGTTGGGAGCCAGTAGACCTGGATTGTGAGAGGGATCCCAGATTGGAGAGGGTGCAGGCTGGACTGAGGGACAACCGCCCCCCATGCACGAATTTCATGTAGTGGGCCTCTAGTCTACACTAATAAAAGAGAAACATGCAAATTGACCATTCCTCTGCTATGGCCACAAGCCAATCAGGAATGAATATGCAAATTAACCCCCCCCCCAAAAAAAAAAAAAAACAGATGGCAGGTGCCACAGAGCTGGAGAAAGCAGGAGGCTGGGTTGCCCTGGCCTCAGAGGAAGCCAAGCTTTCTGCCCACCCTGGCTACCGCTGAAGGAGTAACTGGAAAAAAAGAGAGAGGCTGAGAGCCTGGGTCGCTGGGGGGTGTAACCAGCCCGAAAACAGCCCTCAGCCCCTTACCCAGGCTGGCCACACCCCCATGGAGTAAGAGTCCCTACTGGGGGCCCTGGCCAGCCTGCAAACAGCTATCTGCCCCTCACCCAGGCTGGCCAGGCACCCCAGCAGGATCCCCCAACCTGAAGAGGGTATGGTCAGCTTGAAAAGAGCCCTCAGCCCCTCACCCAGACTGGCCACGCTCCCCCTGCAGGGACACTCAACCCATGGGGGTGGAGCCAGCCTACAAACCACCACAGGCCTCTCACCCCTGCCAACCCACACCCCAAGGGAATCCTCACCCTGATCCAGGACACCCTTCAGGGCAAACCAGCCGGCCCCCACCCATGAACCAGGCTCTATCTATACTAATAAAAGGGTAATATGTCCAGATGTTCTTCTGGACAAAACCATGGTGGTAAGGCCGAGATAGAGGCAGTTAGAAGCCAAGAAGAGAGGGCAGTTGTAGGTGATCAGGCCAGGATGGGATGGCAGTTGTGGGTGATCAGGCCAGTGAGGGAGGTCGTTGGGGGTGATCAGACTGGCGGAGGTGGGAGGGGGCAGTTGGGGGCGAGCAGGCCGTCAGTGGGGGTCAGTTGGGGGTAATAAGGACAGCAGGGGGTAAGAGGGGAGTTTGGAATGAGAAGACCAGTGGGGAGGGAAATTGAGAGCAAGCAGGCCGGCGTGGGGGGAAGTTGAGAGCGAGCAGGCCAGCATGGGGGGTCAGCAATTGGGGGAGAGCAGGCTGGCAGTTGGAGGTGAGCACACTGGTACGCACGGCAGTTGGTGGTGATCAGGATGGCAGAGAGAGCATTTGGGGGCGAGTAGGCTGGCATTGGGGAGTAGTTAGGGGCGAGCAGGCCAGCAGGCAGAGTAGTTAGGGACAATCAGGCAGGCAGGCACGTGGTTAGGAGCCAGCAGTTCCAGATTGCGAGAGGGATGTCTGACTGCTGGTTTAGGCCCAATCCCTGAAAACCGGCAGTAGGACATCTTTCAAGGGATCCCAGATTGGAGAGGGTGCAGGTCGGGCTGAGGGAGAAACACACACACACACTGAGTGGTCAGATTATTATGCGTTCAGAGATCATAATAATCTGGCCACTCAGTGTATATGGTTTTTCCTCTATTTATTTTCTGCTTCTTAGTATAATTTTTAAAAATGTCTTCTGCCCTAGCTGGTATGGTGCTTCAGTGGTTGGAGCATCTGCCCAAGCACCAAAGGGTCTCAGGTATGATACCCGATCAAGACACATACCGGGTTGCAGGTTCAATTCCCTACCATCGGGGGTGTGGAGGGGGCGGCAAGTGCAGGAGGTAACCAATCAATGTTTTCTCTCTCATATCAATCTCTCTCTCTCTTTTTCTCTCTCTCTCTCTCTCTCAAATTAATCAATGGAAAAAATCCTTGGGTGAGGATTAACAAAAACTTCTCTATATCTCGATAGCTTTTCAAAATGCTCCAAAAGTTTTCACCTAAATTACCTATTTTAATCCTCACAACAACCCTATGACATGGATAGATCATATATCTCATGAACTTAATCTCTGAAGAAAAAATTTTTAAGCATCACTGAATTTCATTAATTTATAAACACAGTATATCCCTGGGATTCTAAAATTTGGCATTTTGGGATTTCTAAATTAATACATGCTATCTACAACAAGAAAAAAGGCAAACAAAATGGAAAAAAATATATATGTCTAATATATAAGTCAAAGGTTTAACACTTTCATATTTAAAACCTGTCATAAATCAGTAAGAAAAAAAAATCTCAACGGAAAAATGGTTAACTGAAAACTAAGAGGGGAAAAAGAGAAAATGTTCAAACCCACTAGTAAACCAAAAGAAATACAGAGACAAGATAACCCTTTTCACTATCAACTCATTAAAAAAAAAAAAAAGGACTCAAAATCATTCAGTATGTTTTTTATCTCAAATAAGTTCTTCAGATTCTAACCAACCAAAACCTTAGAACAAGAGTATAGACATTTATTTAGTAGTATGGTTACATACCTGACAACATACTAAGAAAATGAAGAGAGTTATAGCAGTCCATAGTACCTTCTCTCTAAACTGGATCTTACAACAAAAGATAAAGAATAGTCAGTAAGAAACAAGAAAAAGCAAATATATAGTAAAAATCCCTATTAAAGCATAGCCAACATTCCCCATCATGACATGCTATTTTTAACTCTTAAAATACTCTCACCCTAGTTAGCAGTGGCTAAAGCAAATGGCTAAACTTCTCAAACTTTTTTTAAACATTAACTTTCTTTTTTCACGAAATAACAATTTAAATACAGGTAGTCCTCATCACATTATACAATGTTAACTAAAACTGAAAATGATGAAAAACAAGACACAATCCAATATGTATGCATTTCAGTTCATCTAGTATTGTGCAAAGCTAGGACCCCATGTAATATTATATGAACATCTATTTTTATAACCTCAAAGCAATGAAAAAAGGAATATACTTCTAAATGAAAGAGTAAGTTTAACAAAAGTTTTACTTGTCTCTTTTTCTATGCCTGTTAGTTTCATGAGAAATCGAAATTATAGTAGAAGAATGCCTGGGAACTGGCCAGTTTGGGATTAACACTATTTCTGGAATTTAAATACCCTATCTCCAAAAGCAGGCAATGATGGAAGAACAGTTTGATGAAGTTACAATATCTTCTGAATGCACTCCTGTGATTTTTCTTTGCATTAAATGAATTTTAAAAATGGAAGGTATATACTTGCAAAGTTGTAATTCATTTATGTAAAAAGCTGTACTTATCAAAACTGTTAAGGCCATTAATAGAATGGCAGTGGATCATGCCACCAGCAAGCACAGCACACAGCCCATACTACAGGAATTATAAAGATCATTAGAGACAAGGAAACATTATATCTTACCTAGCACACAGGCCAAAAAAACACTTGGTTTGGAAATGTTAGAACTTAAAGAACAATTATTTTTGAAACCACAAGATAAACTAAACAGGTCTGTCCTAGTTTTATTCACTTCATGCCTGTTGCAAGGAGGAGGAACAGGCAATATTTTTTTCAAGCACAGCCATACAAAGGTTGGGGAAATAAATCAATCTTGCTAGGTTAGCAGAGTAAGTCCTTTAGGTACCTTCTATATTACTAAAATATTATACTTACTTTTCTTTCAGGTTTCTGGATTTCTGGAAGAACCGCACAGAAAGGTTTGATAACTTCTAAAAATTTGACTGTGGAAAATAAATAAATAAATGTTCCTGTTACATAGTTTAAAAAATATATATTATCTTTTTACAAAATCAAATGCAAATGTTCTCTAACTTATAACGGCAATCCCTCCCATTCCCACTTCTAAAATTAATCATAATGCTCTCCATTTCAAATACAGAAAGGAAGAGAAATAATTCTAAAGAAAAAAAAAATCCAAAAGGTTTAAGGGCTCAGTCAGTAAAATCCTGATTTTGCTTCCTCAACCCTTTTATATTTAAAGAAATAATTCAATGAGTACCACTACATTAAAAAGAAAAGAAAGAAGCAAATGCAGCTTACTGTGGGACCCATAACACAATGTTTTAAAGAAGAAAATAAGAGACATCAGATGAGGGAGAAAAAGTACAACAGGAAATGAGCTGAAACTGCAGATATGACTTATTTAAACTAAAAGATTATACAAAGAGTGAGCAAGACCATGGAATCATCTTTATAGATAACTTTTACTTCATTTCATTAAATAATTATTTAATGCTTGATTGCTTTCCCACATAATGATCTGAGTACTTGCTTATATTCAGTAAACAGCCCAGAGAATGACAATTTCACCAGTCAGTATTGTTTTCCCAGATTTATCTATTCTATTATAATAAAAGCCTAATATGCAAATTGTCCCCTGGACTAGGAGTTCCACAGGGAGTTCAACCAGGAGTTCCAACAGGGGGCGGGGCAGGCCACCCAACTGCCCGTGGCTCCTCCCCCCAGCCGGCCCTGTCCTAGGGGGTGGCAGCAGCAGGCAGCAGGCAGCAGCAGGCAGCCGGGGAAAGGGAGGCCCTGGCCCGCAGTCAGCAGCTGCTCGGGACCTGACCCGTGCACAGATTTCACGCACTGGGCCTCTTGTATATATATAAAAGCCTATATGGCCATCTTGACTGACCAGAGGCTATGACGCACACTGACCACCCTGGGGCAGAAGTTCAAGGCAGGAGCTGACGAGCTGCTGTGACTTGGCAGCTGTGGTTCTAAGATGATGCACCTGGAACCAGAGAGGAGGGAGCTGGATCCTGGGGTGCTCTGGGGTGCTTCACCCAAGAACCGCCCTCTCACAATCCAAGACACCTGGGGGGATGTTGAAGAGCCAATTTTGGCCAGATCCCTGCAGGCCAACCTGAAGGACCCCACTGGTGCACGAATCCGTGCACCAGGCCTCTAGTAACACATATATATATATATATATATATATATATATATATATATATATATATCATAAACTAAAGGTTCTTTAAGGAGAGATGCCATCTTCTGGCATGACTGAAGTCAAGCCCTGCCCAAACACTGGAGGATGAAGATAATCATCTCTCAAAGTCAGTCTTGGCCAGCATCTGCAATGTGCAGAAACACATTATGTGAGGCCTCAATTAGTTGTGATCATCTTCCCATACACACACTGCATTCTGTACCAGTATCATGAAATTGTTTTAAAACTGACAATTACACTTCAGCAGTTCGCCAAAGTCTATCTTATTTTATAAAACCTCTCACAAGGATGGCACTCGCAGACTTATTTGACAAAAATCTGAAATTCTCATGGGCAGATGTTTGTAACCATACCATCAGGGACCTTTGGAAAGTAAATCTGAACCGTGAAAGTGCACATCCCTGATGCAAAACAAATAGCTCCATCAGAAAACTTCCTAGAACCCCTTAATCCCTTTCCCATCCCACCTCAACCCAAGCCACCCTCCCAGATTTCTGACATTTCACAAGCACTTCTGCATACATGTTCAAGCAATGCTTTTGTATGCCACATGTCCACTCTTGAGCTGCAGTATTTTACCCATTATACCGAAATTAAAGGACAGGGTCTCCTCTACTTCCTTCCTAGCGTCCCCAAACAGCCCACTGTTTGGACAACTGATGCACAGCTTGGGTGTGCAGTTACCCGTTCATCCTAAAAACATCTGAGCAGCTCTGTAATGCATGTGATGGTGAGTGTTTAGGAAGCGCCTTAAAAGATCCCCATAATACAAGGCCTTGTCCTTAAGGCTTAAACCTCCTCATACAGAGTGACTTTTCAGTAAACGTCTCGGAATGACAAAAAAAAAAAATTAAGGAAAACGCTATGCTTCCAACGTACTCATTGCTTCCCCTAAAATACGTGACATGCATCACTTTTCTAAATTAGACAAGTCAGGAAGCTTTATTCGGCACAACATGTCAAGGAGGGGTGATTTGGCAATAAAAATGAGCTTTTTTAGCTCCCCCCAAAATTCACAAAGTTGTCCCGGTTTCGCCGGATTCTCTGCCCGCCCCCAAAAGCCAGCAGCCTCCCCGCGGCGGCCTCCGCGCCCCGCCGCCTGGAGCGCACACCCGGCCCCGGCCCCGGCCCGCGGCTCCGGCGGGGCCTCGCCAAGGTTGCAGGGGCCTCGGCGGCGGCCTCCGCCCCCGCGCTGCGCTGCGCAGCGGCCCGCGCCCCCGGCCGGCGGGCTGGACACCCGAGGGGGCGCAGCCCCACCGCCCGCAGCCTGCGCCCGCGCCCGCGCCCTGGGCGAGAGCCCCGCCCCGGACCGCCGGGCCGCGCCGCCCGTACTCACTGCCCATGGCGGCGGCGGGGCGGCCCACCGGGCGCGGCGGCTCGGCGCGGTCTCCGCGGCTCTCCCTCTCCGGCTGGGCCCCTGCGCCGCGGCGGCCGACGCGGTCTGGCGGCTGCGCGCAGACTCCGCCTCGGATCACGTGGCGCGCGTGCGGCGCGCGTAGCCCCGCCCCCGGGGCCGGGCCCTGGGCGCCTGCGCCGACGTCTGGGCCGCTGCGTGCGCGCTGCGCTGGGACCGGAGCCCCGTAGAGCCCGAGGCTGCTCAGGCCTGTCCTGTGCGAGCAGAGCACGTGTCTGAGCTCGGCGTCGAGCGGGGTGGTTTCCTGACAGCCAGGTTGGGGCAGGTCAGGAAGCACAGGCTTCCTGAGGCCTGGGCCTGAGCCGCCCCCAGGGCCAGCGTGACCCAAACAGCCTTTTTAATTTGCTCCCAAACTCTCTTGGAAGTTTTCAAAAATTTGGGACACTTTATAAAATTAGTATCTTGTGAACTCTCACTGTGTACTATGTAGGCTCCTTCAGCTCCTCCAAAAATGGAGGGATTAGGATGTTGCCCCTGGACTAGTCTTTTATGCCCCCTTGGACAGCTAGGTGAAAAAGGAAGTGGACAAGGTTTAGAAATTAGCCAAGCCCCTCCCACGTTAATTCCTTCTCTACGTAATGGCTTTGGGCAATTAGCCTTTCTGAGCTGCAAGGGTGAAATAAGGATAATAAACCACATCCTACAGGTGCGAAATTAAGCCAACATGGTCCCATACAAGGCTCTCGTGTATTTTCCAAACTCTAATTTTAAACCCCTGCAGTGTAACTTCTCTAACATATGCTGAAACAAATTATTTCAAACTTCCCTAATGACCTGTCATTGTTACCGAGGTGGTCTGGGCCCAGGGCGGGTCTGCCGGGGCCTAAGGGTAGTGTGGGTTCTTGACTTCGTGTAGGATTTCACAACAGAAGCCTCGTTGATCTTGAGAGCATGATTCCTAGTATTAAAGCTGGGGACCGTGAAACAAAAAAAAGGGGGGGGCTCAAGGTAGGAGAAGCAACAGGAGAAAGGCAGGGGAGGAGATGGGTTCAGGGAGTGAGCTCAGGTCCGGCTGCCACTGCCTGCACAGTTACCCCGGTTGAAAGGCTCCTGGGGTCCTCTAGAATTTAGGAGATGCAGGAGCCTCAGTGAGATCCGTGTAGGAACTAGGCCTCTGTGAGATCCATCTCCAGCATAGGCAACTTTTAATGGAATCGGTGACTGAATTTCCCCAGGGTGAACAGAATGTAGGGAGGGAAAAGGATATAAGAACAAAGATCTGTAGACATGAGCCAGCATCATGGTGGAACCCCCCACCCCTTCCCAGGTGCCCACCCCAACTAGACGGGGCTGGTGGAGACAACTAGAAAAGGCCTCAGCCCATTTTTTTAAATGGCGCAATGGGAGATAATAAGACCTAGGCGACCTATGAGGAAGCTATTAACCCATAGTACTCAGCCAATGAGGAACCAGAGGAGGGACTCTTGTACCTTGGGGATAAATAGGCTGTGATCACTACTCCATGTGTGCCTGTACAACCAGAGACCCCCTCTTGAAAATGTATTAAAAGGCTTTATTTCGCCATACTTCTGCCTCCAAATCCATTATTTGAATTCAGACAGGTGAGCATTTCTCACACTGTGGGCGAAGAAGTAATGAAGGGAAAGTGTGTGTGCTCCAGGGAGAAAGAGCTTGCACTGGATCCTTTTATCTTCCTTCGGCAGGTGAAATCCGACAGAGGTGTCTGGGGAAGGTCTTAACAGAATATTCATTAGTGTTTCAGACATGTCTGTCAATATGTTGATTTATCAGAATGTAAAGGGGCCGAGGTTGTTTTCTGATTAGTTTTATTTTTAAAGAACATTATTAAAGAGGAACTGGGACTGGAGCCCATCGGCCCTGGGATAGTCTGGAATGTGTTCTTCTGATTTATTTGCTGACTCTAAGCTGCTCAAATTGTTTAATTATTTTGTCTCAGTTTCCCTTATTCCACTTGTCAAGGAATTTCCCTAGCTTCTTACTATCCTGCCTCATAATCCAATGATCTATTCTCATGCTTAGGTCTATGGACTAGAAGGAAACATAATACTTGTGTGTCTGGGATTCACTCCTTGAGCACACTCTAGCCAGACTCCTCTGAGCCCTTTCTCCACAGGATTTACATTAACCTGTAAAGACTTGAACAAACACTAACATTTTCTGACAGCTCCATCCCTAGGATCACCGTGTCCACGCTTAAAATGTCTGCCTGGGAAAGCTCAGAATTTACCTTTGTTCCAGGCAACACCTGGAGGTAGGTTCTCTGTCTCCCAGTCTTAGTCAGAAGGTGGGAGCCTAACTTCCTTCAATTTCGGTAAACAAGCCCAGATGTATTTCATGTGAACCAAATCCTCCTTCCTGCTTTTTGAAATTTTCAACTTTCCTAACTATGAGCACTCACTCATCTCCTCCCTGTTTTCTCATTCTCCTAAACTGTCCAGTTGCCTCTACAAATCAAAGTGAGTTGAGTTTTAGCAGGACTGTTATTCCTATTGTAGTAGAATATTACTGGTTAAAATCTCTCCTGACCACTTCAATAATCAGTCTCTCTCTCTCTCTCTCTCTCTCTCTCTCTCTCTCTCTCTCTCTCACACACACACACACACACACACACACACACACACACAGTTTGCATGGGTCTCCGCTCCACTTGAGGTCATCTGGGACAGCTCTGAGGCTGAATACTTGGATTATCAGAAGGCTCTCTCACTCGCAAGTTCGGCTTTTGATGCTGGCTGTCAGCAGACTTCAGGTGAAGCTATCAGCTCCAACATCTCCATGGGCCTTCTCCACGTGGCCTGGGCTTTCTCACAACATGGCAGCTGGCGGCCCAGTCCTGTCTTTGAAGTGGCTCTCAAAGTATTGTATTGTATTGTATTGTATTGTATTGTATTGTATTGTATTGTAGGCAGGTGCAAAGGCTTGCTCAGTTTCAAGAGGGGTGGGAAATAGGCTCCACTCTAATGGGAGCGTGGCAGGGTACTGAGAGCAAATGGGACACAAAATACTGCCCTGACCGCTTTGGAAAATGAAATCTGCCATAGTCATCAGCTCATGTCCTGTGACTTCATTCTTACCTCATTCTACTTTGTATTAGTCATTTCATACTTGTCTAAATCTCCACCACACCATAAACTTCTAGTTGGCAGGGAGGATCTTACCTAATTTTTGGTATCATCTATAGTAATCTGCGAATGGTTGACTTAAATGTAGTTTTGGCACTAACTTTGTGAATATAACTTCCTTTCAGTAGGCTGCACTAAACTGAAAGTCTAACTGACAGAAGGAAAAGAGCGGCCCGCACCTCTCCTTACTGCCTATTTCTAGGACAACTCCATGTTTCAAGTAAGAGCCTGGGAATAAGCTTTGATACTCTAGATAAATTTTATTAGTTACCCTTCCAACATTCTTCAGTCTTTCTACTGCATGCTATTCATGACTTTTTCTGTATAACTACATATGCTACATCTATTAGGAATATCACTCTTCCTTGACCCCCCCCCCCACTGTTTTAGTACATCCAACAAAAAACATTTCTCTCTCTATTAGTAAGATGCTGTCTTTTCAGATTGTTGGTCCACTGAGGACGGAGGGGAACCCATTTTATTTTTCACTCCCATGTGTTTTTAATATCCATGCATTAAGAACTATGCCATATATGCAATAGGTGTCCAATAAACTATTCATTGAGAAAATACTATTTACTCTTACTATGTATATGAAAAGTATGTAATTTAATACTTTTATCAATTACAGTTTTTCCATAAAAGCCAGAAATGACAGAGGGAAACAACACTAAAGCAATATACTTTTATTAAAAATTTTAAAAAATTAATTGATTTTATAATTGGCAATGGGGAAATAACAGTCTGCTTTAGATTGTGTGTTTTTTCAGATTTAAATACAAACATGACAATGAATTGCTATGTCCATAGAGTAATTTAGGAGTTGTTTGTGTAATAGTGTGTTATAAATATTGAGGAATTAAACATTTTATCCAAATTTCTCAAAAGTATAATAGTTTTAGCCTGAACTCTATGAGAAGCTGAAGATGAAAACCAAATATCCTGATACATCAAATAAAAATGTAGGTAAAGCTTTTGAAACCTCAAGACCTGAATGTATTCACTCTTAAATCTGTGACTTCCTATGTAATCCCTAATTTCTTTAAACCATATTTCCTCAATTTTGTGAAAGGGATATTGTTTCTATTGTCAGTCAAGAAGTTTTTAAAAAGAGAGAAACTTCCGTGTCAGAGAGACACATCCATTAGTTGCCTCTCACACAAGATTGAGTCTGCAAAGCGAAATACAAGCCCTTGACAGAAATCAAACCTGAGACCCTTCAGTCCGCAATCTGTCCACTGAGCCATACAGCTAGGGCTCCTCCCCCTCCTCCTTGAGGCATCTGGTCTCAGCTGGATGCAGCCAGCGTTCCTGGGCTGAAGGGGGCGGGGTGCCTGCTTCCAGGTTCCAGGTTGCTGGGACAGTGGCTGCTGGCTAGCAGGTAGAGGCTGCCAGCTCCCCCCCCCCCCCCCATGGCTGCTGCCCATCAGAAGGAAAATGCTGCCCCTGCCTATATATGAGCAGCCTGGGGTCCCCCCCGGATGAGTGTCTATGCCACTGGCTTCTACCTGGAAGGGCTGTTGGGGAGCAGGAAATGCACCCATAGCTGAAGGGCTGAATCCCGAAGACAGAGAGTGATGGAAACTCCCAGGTTCCCCCATGCCTTGGCTGGAGTCTCGAGGTCAGGAGAGGCCATATTGGCGCCCAGCACACCAGCGTACCCCCAGAGGACCGCTGGCCCAGAAGCACGCTCAGCGCAGGCATAGCTCTGGAGAGTTCCAACACCAGAGCCACGTGGGGGGAAGGCCCTGAGGCCTTGGTGGCGAGGGGCAGGGAATGCATCCTGGCGCGATCCAGGAGCCACAGCGCCTACCTCCAGATGAGGACTCCTCTGGGAGTCCTTTGATTGTCTACCTCTCCGGTTCTGAAACCATACCTGGGTTCTGGTCTGAGGAATCTGGATTTGCTTGGCTAGTTCTTCCCGGACAGTGATATCAGGGTATGGGTCCTTCTCAAAGGCCTCGATAAAAACCTGAAGTTGGTTTTTGCTGAACTTGGTCCTCTTGTGCCTCCCATTTCCTCCAGGCCTGTTGGAGGCAGCACAATTTACAATAGCTAGGATTTGGAAACAGCCTAGGTGCCCGTCAGCAGATGACTGGATCAGAAAACAATGGTATATCTACACAATGGAATACTATGCTGCTATAAAAAAGAAGGAATTCTCATCATTTGCAGCAACCTGGATGGAATTGGAGAACATCATGCTGAGTGAAATAAACCAGTCAATGAAAGAGAAACACCACATGACCTCACTCATTTATGGATAATAAAGAACATTATAAACTGATAAACCAAAAGATAGATATAGTGACAGTAAAGCCACAAGCAAACTGTCAGATTACAACGGGGAAGGGAGGGAGATCTGGGGGAGATAAGAGATCAACCTAAGGACTTGTATACATGCATATAAGTATAACCAATGGACACAAAACCCTGGGGAGGGAGGGCATATATGGGGGGGGGGGTAATGGTAAGATATGTGTACACAGATAATAATTTAATAAAAAATAAATAAACAAAAACAAAAAAAGAGGAAAAAATAAAATAAAAAAATAAAAAAGGAATGTGTCATTCTATTTACTGAATACCCAATTTGAACTGTAATCTTCATTGACTATGAAATTTAGCATTGATAGATATACATGGGATACAAAAATTCATATTATCAAAAATTAAAAAGGAATAAAATAAAATATTTTATTTTACATTATGTTTTTAATCTAATATTTTATCATGGGAGCATTTGATTTGGAATTTTTCAAATGGTCTCTTCTGCAAGGAAATTCAAAATGCTGGCACAGGTTGCTGTAGCGATTGTGAGGATGAGGTACACAGCTCATGGCTCAAGTTGGAGAAGATGTAACAAGATACCATAAACAGACTTTTGAGGTATAAAGTTAGAAACTTGAGGAGATCTACATGAAACTAAGGAAAAAAATCTAGTTTTCCCTCTAATTTTTGTCTTCTTTAAAATTTTTTATTAAAGTTAAGAAACCAAGAGATCTGAAAATGACACTGTGCTTTTATTTTTTACTAGTTTGATGTACAATACTGTTAACCAGTCTCATTAAATAGACCTCTGTAATTTTAGTGATTTACATGAGTGGCACCAAGTTACATGATTTATAAGGCTTGACACAGAAAGGAAGCATTATGGTGTATAGGAATAAAAGGGATCTGAATACTACAGAAATGTTATCAATGCACTAATGTATACATGTAAGATATGAACCACAAATCTATTGACCAGAACAACTTATACATTGATTCTGAAAAATACCGTATTTTTTGGACCATAAGACGCACCTTTTCTTCACCAAATAGTGGGAGGAAAAGTGCCTGCGTCTTATGGTCCGAATAGAAGTAGTGCCTGCGTCTTATGGTCCGAGTTGCAGAGCGGCAGCGGGTCCCCCGGGACCTTCCGTGTCCCTGGGGACTGCATATTTAGTGAAGAAAAAGTGCGTCTTATGGTCCGAAAAATACGGGTATTACCAGTTGCCAGTAAAAGTGAGGAGGGCATTCCAGTGCCCCAGAACTTCCACCATCATTTCTGAGAAAAAGTATCACAAGAATGGTCAATGGTAGAGCTTCTGCAGCACCAAGCCATTTAAAGCTGCACAGATTGCTGCTGTTTAGTTATGTTTCCAGTACCATTTAATTTCAGAATAAGGGAGTGGGTTGGTGATCCCTAGAAATTCCCAAGCACCTGTCGTTGGGAAGTTCCTGCTGTCAAAATTAAAGTGCACTTTCAACACCGCAAATAAACACCACACTGCAGCAGCGACTTTTAAAGGCAAGACTGATTAACCAGGGGCTGACATTCTTTTTTAAAAAATATATATTTTATTGATTTTTTACAGAGAGGAGAGAGAGGGATAGAAAGTCAGAAACATGGATGAGAGAGAAACAGATCAGCTGCTTCTTGCACACCCCCTACTGGGGATGTGCCCGCAACCAAGGTACATGCCCTTGACCGGAATCGAACCCAGGACCCTTGAATCCCCAGGCTGACGCTCTATCCACTGAGCCAAACCGGTTTCGGCTGAAATTCTTTTATCAGACATCCAAAGTCATTTGAAATATCACCACAAGAACAATTTAGGAAAGAAAGATACTATGGCAAGGCAGGCCACAAACCAATTTCATTGTATCTAAAACTCCTTCACTTGCTCCACCAATGTGGCTCAGTTGGTTGAGAATCATCCCATGCACCAAGAAGTTGCCAGTTCAGTTCCCAGTCAGGGCACATGCCTGGTTGTGCAGGAGGCAGCTGATCAAAATTTCTCTCTCCCTCTTGCCTTCCTGTCTCTCTAAAAAATAATCAATAAAAATGTACTTAAAAAAAAACAAAAAACAAAAAAAAACAACTCCTTCACTTTGTACCACTACACTAAAAGATCACACCCAGGGATTTGTATTTAATATACTTAAGGACAATGGGTAAAAAAACTATCTTGAAATCAGAAATAATATAGTATTGCTACAGTGCCTAGTGAAACATTTTTCATAGTGCCTGGAAGACTACACCAAAACCAACATAAATGAAAATATTTGACTTTGAATAAAGAAGGGGAAAATTAATAAAAGTGACATGCACCAAATAAATCTAGAGGTAATGTTGAGGTAATCTATATGTAGCTATAAAGTCGAGCTAAAGAACTTTCCTGGGCATATACAGTTAATGAGAAAGAGGGGAATCTGAAAAAATCTTGATTATGACCTAGCTCTATAACTCTCAGATCTAACCAAATTGTTAACATGATCAAATTTGTAAGGATGAAAGTTACTTGTCTGATTTATATATTGATTCCATTGCTATTCCACGTATTCTAGATTAAGCTGTCCTAATCAGTCCCAACATCTTAGAGGAACACAGACATTTCGTGTTACCTAATAGAAAAAGGAGAGTAGAGGAAGCAGGCCTTTCTTTTTATGGCAATTTCCTTAACAGGAAGTTGTATTTCTTCAAAGTACATCATCGAGCAAAGGTCTTGGTGAGGATATCTTCATGCTGCTGCAGGTGCAAGGTGCCAATTCCTACAGCAGGTGTTGGCAAAGGTGGTCGGCTCACAAGGCGGAGCTGTCATTGGAGCAGGAAAGAAATAAAATGACACTGTGATCCAATCAGAACTCTGCTTAGTTCACCCAAGCAAGTGCCTGTATTTCTCTTAGCTTGTTTAACATAAATCAACTTTTTGGAAAAATAATGACTTATATAGAATAGATTGTTACAACTAAAAAGCAACAAAATTACAGGCATAATAAGGGAATATAAATTCTCAAATTTGTTCTATTCTTCAGTAACTATTAGTTGGTTTTAGCTGTAGTTTCCTATTTTAGAGTTATTTACACATGAAAATTATTTGGGTCTACCCAACTAGTATCAAATGAGTGAACAGAGTTCTAATTTAAGCAGAATAGAAAGATAAAACAGAAGCACAATTGCTCTTCTCATTGTTTTCCCCTTCCTACAGCATAATTAAGAAGAATTTGGCCTGTAAGGGACCTCTGCTGTGTGGATGGGTCTGGAACAAGCATCATTGGGTATCTCTACTCCCATACTGTAAAACAAGCCTGCTCATCACTCAGTTCCCCGCGGCTTGGATGTTGGCCTTTAGGACAAGAAAGCTGAGGAGGCAAGCGGGAAAGCAGCCAACAGGTAAGGGCTTTTACTTCCTAAGTAACGTCACTTTTTGTTTCCACATGCTACTAATATGTGCACATAGACTGATAAACACTCAGCATTTTATTTTGAAAGAACAGCCAAAACTAGACTTTATATTTTAGTTTATATTTAAAAGAATTGGATTGATAGTACGGAATAAAACCATTTGTTGGCACTCCAGGAAAAGCAAGATATATAAGAACACTATGAGAGGCAGAGATAGTACCTTGCAGGCCAGCTGCTTTTCAAACCTTGGAGAAACAAAACACCACGGACCCATGTTCTGAGGCTCCTCCTGACTCCAAATAAAATCTACAAAAGAAAATCCATCTCAATACCTCAAGTAAACATATACAACATAAACACAAACACATACACACACTATATGTGTGTATGTATGTATACATGTGTGTATGTATATGTGTGTGTACATACACACACATTTTTATAACATGTCATAGTGTCCTTTTTTTTTTGACAAATGCATAGTAATGTATCCACCAGCACAACCATGATACTGAACAATTCTATCAACCCCAAAAATTCCCTCATCTTGTCCCTTTGTACTCAAGTCCTTCTCCTACCCCCAACCTCTGGCAACCACTGATCTTTCCTCTATCCCAACAGTTTTGCCTTTTCCAGAATGTCAGAAAAATAAAATCATACAGTATGGGTCTGGCTTCCTTGAATTAGCAAAATCCATTTGTGATTTTGCTGATAGCAATAGTTCACTCTCTTTTATTGTTGAGTAGTATGACCTCGAGTACGGATGTAGCACAGATTTTTAGTCACTCAAGGTGGAAAGATATTTTGTTTGTTTCCAGTTTGAGGCAATTATGAATAAAGCCGTTACAAACATTCACATGCAGGTATTTCTGGGGACATGCTTTCCATTCTCTTTGGTCAGTAAACACCTAAGAGTGGGACTGGCGGGTGGTGTGGTAACTCTATGTGTGACTGCGTAAGAAACTGACAAACTGTACCACACTGGCAGAACCAATGTGCATTTCCACCAGCAGTGAATGAGGGTTACAGTTGCTCCTCATCCTCATCATCACTTGATATCGTCAGTTTGTTGTTTTGTTTTCATTTTAGCCATTTAAATACGTATGTTTATATCTCATTTTAACTTAATTTGCATTTCTATTATCACTAATTATGTTGAGCATCTTTTCATATAGTTATTTGCCAACTAGTTCTTTGGTAAAGTGCCTCCTCAGTTCTTTTAAAAATTGAATTGTAGCTGAAACCGGTTTGGCTCAGTGGTAGAGCGTCGGTCTGTGGACTGAAAGGTCCTGGGTTCGATTCCGGTCAAGGGCATGTACATTGGTTGCGGGCACATCCCTGGTGAGGGGTGTGCAGGAGGTGGCCAGTCGATGTTTCTCTCTCATTGACGTTTCTAGCTCTCTATCTCTCTCCCTTCCTCTCTGTAAAAATATCAATAAAATATATTTTTTTTAAAATTGAATTGTATATTTTCTTTTTTTAAAAAATAAATATTTATTGCTCAGATTATTACAATTGTTTCTCCTTTTTCCCCCCATAGCTCCCTTCCACCCGGTTCCCGCCCCACCCTCTGCCTGTATCTCCCCCCCACACCATTGTCCTCATCCATAGGTGTACGATTTTAATCCAGTCTCTTTCTGCATCCCCCACACCCCTTTCCCCTGATAATTATAAATCCACTCCCTTTCTTTGCCCCTGATTATATTATATTCACCAGTTTATTCTGTTCCTCAGAATTCTAATTCACTTGATTTTTAGATTCACTTGTTGATATATATGTATTTGTTGATAATTTTTATCTTTTTTCTTCTTCTTCCTCTTCTTAAAGAATACCTTTCAGCATATCATATAATACTGGTTTGGTGGTGATGAACTCCTTTAGCTTTTTCTTATCTGTGAAGCTCTTTATCTGACCTTCAATTCTGAATAATAACTTTGCTGGATACAGTAATCTTGGTGTAGGTTCTCGCTATTCATAATTTTGAATATTTCTTGCCACTCCCTTCTGGCCTGAATGGTTTCTGTTGAGAAATCAGCTGATAGTCTTATGGGTGCTCCCTTATAGGTAACCAACTGCTTTTCTCTTGCTGCTTGTAAGATCCTATTTTTGTCTTTTGCACTTGGCATTTTAATTATGATGTATCTTGGTGTTGTCCTCTTTGGATTCCTCTTGTTTGGGGTTCTGTACCCTTCCTGTACTTGTAAGTCTATTTTTTTCACCAGGTGGGGAAAGTTTTCTGATATTTCTTCAAATAGGTTTTCAGTACCTTGCATTCTCTCTTCTTCTGCACCCCCATAATTCTGATGTTGGTACGCTTCTAAGTTGTCCCAGAGGCTCCTTATACTATCTTCAACTTTCTGGATTCTCTTTTCTTCTTGCTTCTCCAGAGGAGTGTCTTTTGGCTCTTTGTATTCCATCTCTTTGACCTAATTCTTGTGTTCCTCCATTCTGCTGTTGGATCTCTGCATAATATTTTCCAATTTAGTCAGTTTATGTTTAACTTTTAGTTGGGTCTCATGAAATTTATCAGCCTTTTCTAGGAAATTCTTGCATAACCTTATAATCATGGTTTTGAACTCTATATCCTCCATCTCTTTCATTCGAGATCTATTTCCTTGTCTAAGCATTTTCACTGTTTTTTCAGAGTTGGTAGGATGGCTTTGTGTGTTTGGTGTCCTATATGGCCCAGTTACATGAGGTAGACACTCTTGGTGCTCCCCTTTGTAGACTTCGTGTACAGCCTTGTTGTAGCTAAGTCTTGATTGTTGTTGGTATCCCTGGGAGGAATTGACCTTCAGGCCAATTGGATATATCAGCTGTGTCTACTCTGGGGGGTACCTTCTGCATTGGAGACAGTCTTATAGGATCATACTTGCAAAATTGCAGAAGCCTCTCTGCTCAGCTTGGATGGGGCAGAGTCTCAGGGCTGAGCTGACAGTCTTGGCTTCCCATCAGCCCTGCCCTTATGCGCTCGCCTGAGTTTCTGCCTGACTGTCTCAGATTCCTTGTGCAAGAGCATGGGTGCCCCAGGGGCTCACTCAGAATTGGGTTGGGTCTCTACAGTCTGAAGCTTCTGACTCCTTCCACTATGGAGAGGCCACAGCAACCTCTGCAGTCAGACCTCTCTGCTCACACTCACTGGTGCGTGACTGTAGACCCTGCCCGCTGCGGCTCCCGGCTCCCCCAGTCTCCCAGACTCCGAGTCTCCGGGTGCCTTTCTCTATAGTCCAGACTCCACTTGTATGAGCCTGGGTCCACGGGGTTTCGACTGGGGTTGGGGTTCAGTACATTTGGAAAGGGTTCAGTGCAATTGGGAATTCCTTTCCCCTCCCACCAGCCAGGCATTCAGCCACACTTCCTCTCTGTGTGCGAGTGTCTCCCTACCTCAGCGCTTTGCAGCTCCAAATCCAATCTGTGAGCCTCTCTCCTTCTTTCTAGTTGTAGATTTCCCACTCCACCAGCCTTCCTGTGTTTTTGGATGAAGTCCGTCCTGATTTTAGTTGTTGTTTTTGAAATTGTTGTGCGAGGTGGCAGCTTAGGTGCTTACCTAGGCCACCATCTTGGTTCTCTGAATTATATATTTTCTTACTGTTGAGTTTTAAGAGTTCTTTAAACACACTGGATAGTCCTTTGCCAGATATCTATCTGCAAATATTTTCTTCCAGCTTATGGCTTATTCTTTTATTTTCTTTGCAGAAGGTTTTCATTTTGATAAAGTCCAATTTTTCCTTTATGGAACATGTTTTTAGTGTTATTGCTAAGAACTTTTTGCCCAACTTAAGGTCACGAAGATTTTCTTCTAGAAGTTTTGCAACTTCATATTTTACATTTAGGTCTATAATCATTTTTTATTTAATTTCTGTGTAAGGTGCATAAGATATCCAATTATTCTAACTCCATTTGTTGAAAGGCTTATCTTTTACAATTATAGTTGATTTGTCATAAATTATAGTGATTCCCTCCAAACTCTCAAGAAATTAGATGCCATAGATGAGAGAAGGGGAGATTTAAGAAACACTACAAAAGACATGAAGACACTGGCTTTGGAAGTATTATTTTCATATTTCTAGATTCCATGAGATCCAATCTATATACATAGAAGCCTAAGTGACCATCCGAGCGTCCAACAGGCAGCTATGACACGCAATGACCACGTGGGGGCAGATGCTCTGACTCGTAGCGATGATGCACACTGACTACCAGGGGGCAGATGCTCAATGCAAGAGCTGCTGAGCTGCAGTGATTGCAGCTGCAGTTGTCAGGTGATGTACTGGAAACCACAGAGAAGGAAACCTGATGCAGGGGTGTGTCACCCAAGAACAGCCCTCTCACAATCCAGGACTCCTCAGGGGATGTCGGAGAGCCGGTTTCAGCTCGATCCCCAATTTCAGCCCGATCCCAGCAGACCAGGCCAAGGGGTCCCCACTGGTGCACGGATCCGTGCAACGGGCCTCTAGTTTTCTAATAACTCTCACTGCCCCAGAACCTCTTTTTGTTTGAGATAGCTCAAGAAAACATTCACATGCAGATATTTCAAATCAAAGAACCCTTTACCTTTAACATGTTTGTATTTGCTCATCTCCAGTTGTAATGAGTCCAATGGGAATGGGCAGAGCTCCTCTATTCGGATAATGGCAAATGCATGTTTCTCAGCCCCCAATGATTCTCTTTGCTTCAGCAGGGCATAGAAGTGTTTGCCAGAGCAGAACACTAGACTCTTAACACTGTTTGGTAGAAAAGAGACCGTAGATGAGAAATACCTCAAAATGGGAATTTTATCAGAAGAGGGGGAGACCACACAGATTTAACGGCTCTGCTAATAAAGCAGTGGGGCTCTGTCGTTGGGCTCAGACATATACAATGCCCTGGCAAGCCTTCTTTTGCAACATGTGCCTCCAAAGTTCACTCTTCCATGCATATTTTAACTCCTACCTCGATCATGTAAAGGACTTATATTATGAAGGAGGAGATTTGGGTCTCTTAACATGAGCTAGTTCTCCCACCAATTAAAACTCTGAGAACAGAAATACACATCAAATTACTTTTTTGGATCCACAGATGAATCACCAATGACCGGTTTGAATGTTGTTCCTGGTGCCATTTCTTGAAGAGTTGACACAGCTGCCTGAGGAGTAAGGGAAATGCCATAAATCTATCAAACAGTTGAAAGGAGCTGAAGACGCTTTTACTTATACTATGAGGGATCTTTTCCAAGAAATAGTATCAAAATTCTCACCTAGGAACATAAGTAAACATACGTACTAATAAATACAATAGCTTTACAGAAATATTTTAGTTCTGAATACTGAGGTTAGGTAAGATTGCCTTTTGTCTGGTGCCACAATAAAATTTTAAGAATCCAGGTTTCAGTTTGATCATACAACTTTATTATTAATAAAAGTATGCTTTAATTATTTGGAATTAGGAGCAATGTTTTATAGATTTATATTGTGAACCAAAACAGCAGAGCTAAGGCAACTATTTCTCTCTTTAAGTTTGTTATTATAAGTTATAAATGAAACCTATAAGTCAGAACAAGTAGGAACAAGAAATGAATATTTCTGTGATAAAAAAATTATTAATGAGCTCAATATAAATGAATGCTTATTGCAAAGAACTTAGAGTACAAAACTGATGAAGCCAAGATTAGAGATTTGATCCCTTTTGCTATCATTTAGTTTGCCTACAGTCTAGTCCCAAATGGGTATATGGCATTTTGCTAGGCCATTGTGGGGAGCTACACTGATGCTGGGATAATGTGATATAACTTTAAAACTTAATATTAACTATTCAGCTAATCTTATTATTAACTAATGTGATTTTTCTCCATTCTGAACCATATCCCTTCATCACTCCTACTAGGAAGAACTGGAAACAAAAGAAGCTGGGATTCAGAGCTGGGTGGGAAATTGGAGTTGGGATTTAGGTACCAATTGACAAAAAACTCCCTATGACACTGAGTCATGTTTATCATGTGGCAAGTCATCTCTGAATAGACCCTGGAAAGAAAGGTTTGACTTATATTATAATAGATCATGTGTACTGATAATCAAATTTTCAGGAGGAAATCAGATTTCAATGACGGTCATACTCATTTTCAATTAGTAAAATAATTTACATGTTTAAGGAGATATTTGACTATTAATGAGTAGTTTTTCACTTTAAAATATATAGTATAGCTGTTGGTATTTTTTAAGGCTCCCAAATAAGGCCTCTATTATAGGATAAGTTACATATTAGACTTGGGGCAAGGAGTAAAACATTAGGGCCAGAATATGAACTCTTGTTCTCAATTTCAAATAACAAGAGATTCTCAATAAAATTTCTAGTAGTTCACTTAATATTTGATACTATACATACATTATATTTAATATCATTACATTTGATATTGATCCTCAGAGTCAGAACTAGGTTAAGACAGGTGAGGTGACTGGAGTGCAAAATTTAAGGAGGTGTTCAGTTCACTCTAGGATCTCACAAGTGCTGACCATGAGAATGTGTCTCCTTACTCCTCTCCAAAGGCTGGGCACTGCTTAAAAATGCAACCTGTGAAAGCAAGTCACTTGCAACTTTCCTCAATACCCCTTAATTCCAAATTTATACTCAGACCTTTGTGTAAAGGACAAAATAGTCCTGAACAACCATATCATAAATCACTTACCTGTATTTCACCTCAGCTGTAGCATCCAAATAAGTGCAAGTTTTTTAATGTTCATTCTAATTTTTTAAAATATAGTAGTTCCAAATAGAAATACAATATACATTTTTTATTTTTTATTATATATATATATATATATATATATATATATATAATTTATTTTTTTACAGTTAAAAATGATTTTTTATAGAGAGGAAGAGAGAGAGGGATAGAGAGTTAGAAACATCGATGAGAGAGAATCATCGATCAGCTGCCTCTTGCACACCCCCTATTGGGGATGTGCCTGAAACCAAGGTACATGCCCTTGACCGGAATCGAACCCAGGACCTTTCAGTCCGCAGGCCGATGCTCTATCCACTGAGCCAAACTGGTTTCGGCAATGTTCATTCTAATTAAGATTCTCATGTAAAACTGAGAAAAAAAGTATAGCAGACAGAATAAATAAATGCTTATTAGTATTTATTACCTTAACTCTGCCATTTGAAAACTAACATATTTGTTATTTAAAAATACATTGTGTACTTAACACTTAGTTCAGGTAAACCAAGAGAAAATGTACACTTTTTAAAATGTATACTTTTAAAGCCATGTACAATAAACTATACTGTTATGTTGTTGTGCTTATGGAAACAAGCCTCTACCTATGATAAATCATTTAACAGGAAAAAAGTAAGAATAAAAAAAAGTCAATGAATAACACCACTCCCTTTCATGAAAATGCTCTAAATTCCCAAGTTGCTACTATCAACATAGCAGTATTTACTAGTAGACCATTTGGACTTTTAAACTTTTTCTATAAAATTGTTTCTTCTCAAACCAGGATACCAGTGTGGTAATACCTGCTATCCTGTCCTGCATTACAATGAAACTGAGAGCTACTTATCTACCAGTTATTCTTGAAACGGGGAAAGAGACGGAGGGGAGGAAGGTGTGTGTTGATAGGTTGATTTAGTTTTAGAAAAGCAAAGCCAACTAAAAAGATGGTTTCTGTAATTTAAAACTATAATTATATTTTTAAACAACAACAACAACAACAACAACAACACACAGCAGAATAGAATGATGAGAGAAGAAAGACTTCCAAATAACGTTTCCCACTTACAGGGAACCTGAGTAACATCTTCGGAGAAGCAACAATGAGGGGTTTTCTGAAGTTCCGGACCATTTGTCTCCTGAGCAAATGGAAATACTGAGCAGGAGTCGTGGGGTGTACCACAAACATGTTCACGGTGTCCCCGTCCACCCCCTCTTCTGCGCTGTCACACATCTGGGGCAGAAATGAAAGAAAGGAGAACGTTCAGATCATCACCTACAATCATAAGGTCTCTCCAAAGGGACCACAGGGCTCTCAAGGGTGAGAAAAAAATATTTCCCTCCCTTACAGATAATGCCAGAAAGTAAATTTACAGCCTCTGAACAATTAACCAAAGGAAAGGTCCGAGCTTCCCCCATTTGCCTGAGTCTGCATATTTTAACACAGTTGTTTCCAAACACAACTGATTTTAAGAAGCATCTGGAGGGGACCTTTTAAAAATACAGATTCTGATTACTGTGGTGTTATAATGGTGTCATAATCCCACTCTTCTAATGAAATAAACACAAGAGTTTGATTTGTTTTTTAGAACCACTTGCTAAACGTTTTAAAATTTATTTATTTTAATATTTTTATTAATTTCAGAGAGGAAGGATGAGGGAGAGAGAGAGATAGAAACATCAATAATGAGAATCATTGGCTGCCTCCTGCACTCCCCCTACTGGGGATTGAGACCACAACCTGGGCATGTGCCCTTGACACAAATCCAACCTGGGACCCTTCAGACCGCAGACTGGCGCTCTGTCCACTGAGTGAAACCAGCCAGGGCTGTTAGTTTGTTTTAAAGACAAAACAAAATCAAATGCAGCTAAAAAGGTTGGAAAGGTGAGGACAATGAATTAAATCTCAGAAGACCCTGGTGTAACAAAAAGCTAAGTCATGGCTCCTAACCCCACTCCAGAAACAATGGAGAGAAAAGAAAGCGGCAGGATACTGACCATTATTACTAGTCCCCTCTGATTTGGAGAAAGGGTGTGCATAAGCAGCTCTGGCGGGAAAATAAAGGCAGCATTTAGAGCAGAAGCCACCACAGAGCTCAGTGGAGGTGACGAGGCTGCTAGGCTTGCCACTTCCAGGGTATGAAATCTGTTTCATCCAAATACCATAATGTCTGACAGTTTAAGGGACACATTAAGTACCTGCAGGAGGCAATTCTAGTTCAAAGCCCCTCAGAATCATTAAAACATTCCTAGGAATCAAAAAGGCATTGGACATACCTGCAAGAAACGCTCTATGCGACAAGACGAGTGGTCAGGCCCAGCCCCGTCATACCCGTGGGGCAGGAGAATCACAATGCCGCTCTGCAGGAGCCACTTGGCCTCTCCTGGAAAACAGTAGGAGGGAGGGAGACCTCTGTGAAGCAGAAATGAAAGGTCTGATCTGACCTGGGTAGAGGAACAAATGTTACTTAGCTGCCTCTCTAGAACCATTTTCATTACATGTACTACCCAGCACTGTTACACCATAGTTGGGAGAAAAAATATCCATCCTACCAGTTGAAACCCTGAAATGGTTCATATTGGGATCTATTTAGCAAGTGGAACACAAACTCAACAGTAACCATCCAGCTCCCAGAACAGCATGGCCATGCTGAATCCACTCAGGCGCGACTCTTACCAAGCCTGGACAGCTCCTACTTTTCCTCACAGATCCCCTGACAACACAGGCCACTGTCCTTATGTTCAAGACACAGGCACTTTAGAACAGTCTCTGGACATGTCAAAGTCCAGTTTCCTTAAGGCATGTTTCTTTTTTATTGTTGTTTTTTATTTTAAGTTACCTTTACTGGGATGACATTGCTTGGCATGTTTCTTACTCACAACTACACAGACACAGAGTAACACAACCGAGGGAAGGATCTATAGTGCACACTCATAATCCAAGAGTGCTTACCCCCCAAAATGGGGTGAGCATGTGGGGGAGACTCATACTTGTACTTTATATACTTTGAATTTTTACAGGATGCAAGTCCTGCTTTTATAAAGGTTTATTAAAAATGATCAAGATGCACAACTTACAATGTTCAGATACTTGAGTGTCTCTGGGTTGAGGGAAGCAGATTTTCAAGACTGATGTTCACTCTGCTCACAAATGCTCAACTATGTGATTATTCCCTGCTTGTGATTAATGTCACAGCTAATCAACACACCCCAAGAGTAGATCTGAAAGCAAACTACTTAGGTCCTGGTAGGTACATGTCCTGCTTCCTATAGCCAAACGCATTCCCCCACGGATGGGAAGGTGCTCCCTGCATAGCAGCTGAGTGGTACTCAATTTATTTATCCCTGATAGCTGCCATGCCCCAAAGGCTGATAGGGCAACCCCCAATTTTTCCCAGGATCTGTGGTACAAAGAGTCTCAAAAGCAGCTAAGCTCCTTTTCATTCATTTGTCCCCATAAGGCCAGCATCATGCATCCACTGTACACCCATATGCCAAAACCAACCTCCAGAGATGAACGTGTCAAAGATGATCTGGGCACCATTGAAGAAATCGCCAAACTGAGCCTCCCAGAGGGGCAGTAACTTAGGGCTCTCGATGCTCATCCCATACTCAAATCCCAGGACAGCCTCTTCTGACAATGGGCTGTTGCTGACCTGATGCAAAGGAAGAGAACAGAGACACTGTCATGGCAGAGAAATGGCAACATGAGTCAGTAAAGGTAAAAGATTCACATTTATGCAAACCTCTTAAGAGAGAGGAAGGACAGACAGAGAAGCTTTGTTTTTAGTAGTCTCTATATGCTTTTGGGGAAAGGCCCTCTATGAGTGATGCATATGGGAAAGTTGGAATAAAAAGAGGAAGATATGAAAGATGTTAAAATATGGGCATTGAAGATGTTCCTTAAGGATTAGCAAAATTAATTTATCAGATGACCCACCGTTGGAGTAAAACTGTATCTCTAAACTTTTTTTTTTAATGTCACAGCACAGCCTGTTTGTCTCAGTGGATTAGAGGATCATCCCATGCACCAGAAGGTCTTGGGTTTGATTCCTGGTCAGGGTTGCAAGTTCGATCCCTGGCCCCAGTCAGGGTGTGTGCAGGAGACAGCTGATTGATGTTTCTCTCTCACATCATGTTTCTCCTCCCATGTCTTCCTTCCTCTCTCTAAAAATCAATAAACTATTCTTAAAAAAAAAAAAAAAAAAGGATGAGTAGTAACATGATCCCAGGACCAAACTGGAATTACAACTAAAACACAGAAAAACCATCATGAATGATCAACTGATGACTTGTTGGAGAGAACCCTGAAAATGAAAACTTAAGACTTCATAGAGATTTCAAAAAGGCTTGCTGGGCTCCCACAAACAGCAGCTAAAGTTCTGGAGGAAAATTTCAGCTGTGTGGGGTTCCCACTGAGAACTCTGGGGTCTAATCTCCAAGCTGGGCTCCCCAACCCAGATCATTGAACTGAGAAAGGTGCTCACACAACATTTGGCTGTGAAAAGCAGCAGGGTTGCTGTCTGCCAGGGAGAGATGGCTGGAAATACAGGCACACTCTTAAAGGGCCAACACACAAAATTTTGTGTGCAGCTACTCACCTTGGAATCTGACAGAGGGAGGACAGAGTAGACTGGAACTGTGTGAGCAGAAGCCAGGGTTAGGGGCTGTGGGGTTAGAGCTCAGAAGGCATCCACCCCAGTTTCCTGTGCTGAGTCATTCCCTCATAATGCAGAGGATGTCTTTCTCCTGCAGACCTTCATCATGCAGGCAACTTTTGTCTGGGGGAGAAGCAATTGCCCCACGCTCTTAAAAAAAAACCCTTACTGCACCCTGTGAAATTTATGAGGCCCATTAAGAGATTGGGAATAACAATCAGCCTGTAGCTAAAAGCAATTGCCCCACTCTGTTGGAAAACCTCTTGTCTCACCCTGTGGTCAATAGCCAGAGACTAATCAAGACTGAATAACAATCAGACTATAGACAGAGGCAGGTCTCTGGAGACTTTGAGTCTTTCCTGATCCAATCCAGGGCCCAGGGCTAGAAAAATCAGGCCTTGGTGCACAAATCTTGATCCTTTCCCAAGGAATTCATCCTCAGAAGAGGGAGCCACAAGCAGTAGATTGGTGATGGCTCCAAAAAGGGTATTCAGGGCTAGTCAGAAACAGCATTTTACACCATCCTGCACTAGAGACTGTGAGTTGCAGCAGATATACCTAATACAAAGACACAAGCTCAATTAGGCAGCCAAAATGTGGAGACAAACAAGCCCCAAATGAAAACCAAAAGAATTCTCCAGAATGCCTAAATGAAATGGGGATAAGAAATTTATCAGACATAGAACGCAGAATAATAAAGACAAGGATGCTCAATAGCATGAGAAAAGATATAGTAACTATGAAGAATGACACAGCACTAGTAAAGATCACACTAGAAGGAACACACAGAAGATTAGGGGAGGCCAAGGATCATATCAGTGATTTAAAAGACAGGGTTGAAAAAAATCATTCAATCATAGAACCAAAAAAACAAAAAACAAAAACAAAACAGAACATCGCATAAGAAAGCTGTGATACAACGTGAAATGTAACGATATTCACAGAATAGGAGTATCAGAAGGGGAAGAAAGTGAGCAATGGCTAGAGAACATGATTAAAGAAATAATGGCAGAAAACTTACATAATAAAGTAAAGAAAAATTCACAGTTTCAGGAGACACAGATAATCCCAAGCAAGAAGAACTCAAACACACCCATTTCCAGATACATTATAATTATATGTCAAAAATTAAAGATAAAGAGAGAACCTTAAAGACAGTAAGAGAAAAGCAATTTGTTACCTACAAACGAGCTCCCATAGGCTGGCAATTAATTTATCATCAGCAACTGTACAGGTGAGAAGGGAATGGCATGAAGTATTCAAGATCATTAAAAGCAAGGGTCTAAAACCAAGATTACTATATCCAGCTAGGCTATCATTCAAAATGGTGATATGAAGAGCTTCCCAGACAAAAAGAAGGCTAAGGAGTTTGTTGCCACCAAAACAGCACTGCAATAATATTAAAGGGATTGCTGTAATGAGAAAAAGAAAGAGAGAAAAAAATATAGGCATAAAAAATTAAAATGGAAATAAATAACTATCAATAATAATCTTAAATATAAACGGATAAAATGCTCTAATCAAAAGACTTAGGATACCTGAATGTAAAGAAAACATGACCAACCTATATGCTGTCTAGAAGAGATCCACCTCAGAAGAAAAGACTTACACAGGATGATAATGAAGGGATGGGGAAAAATTTTTCCATACAAATAGAAATGAAAAAAAATAAAAGCTGAGTTAGCAATACTCATATCTGACTAAATAAACTTCAAAATGAAGGCCATCACAAGAGATAACAAAGGTCCACTACATAATACCAAAGTGATCGATCCAACAAGAGGATATAATGCTGGGAAATATATGTGCACACAATATAGGAGCACCTCAGTATATTAAAAAAAATTCTAGAGGACTTTAAGGGAGAGACTGACAACAATACATACATAGTAGGGGAATTAAACATCTCTGACATCACTAGATAGATCTTTCAAACAAAAAGTTCACAAGGAAACAGTGCCTCTAAATGACACACTGAAATAGATGGATTTAATTGACATTTATAAAACATATCACCCCAAATTATACATTCTGAAAGATAGACCACATATTAGGACAGAAAATAAGTCTCTGTAAGTTCAAGAAGACTGAAATCATATCAAGCATCCTCTCAGACCATAATTGAATTAAATTATAAATAAACTACAGTGAAAACACTCAAAAGTATTCAACATATTGAGGCTAAATAGCATGTTATTAAACAATAAATGCATTATCAATGAGATCAAGAAAGAAACCAAAAACTTCCTGGAAACAAATGAAAATAAACACAGAACAACCAAAAATCTCTAGGACACAGCAAAAGCAGTCCTTAGAGGGAAACTCATAACAATACAGGCTTACCTCAAAAAAAAAGAAGAAAAATTAATTATAAACCATTTAACCCTACAACTTAAAGAATTAGAGAACAACAAGAATAGCCCAGAATAAGTAAAAGGACAGAAGAAATAAAGATTAAAGCAGAAATAAATTACATAGACAATAAAAATAAAAAAGATGAATGAAACCAACAGCGGTTCTTTGAAAAGATAAACAAGATTGATGAACCATTAGCTAAACTTATCAAGAAACAAAGAGAGAGGACCAAAATAAATAAAAGCAGAAATAAAAGTGGTGAAGTAACACTGACACCACAGAAATACAAAGAACTGTAAGAAATACTATGAGCCAAATTCACTAATCATCTGAGAGATATAAATCAAAACAACGAGGTATCACGTCACACCTCTCAGAATGGCTACCAACAAATCAACAAATGACAAGTGTTGGCGAGAATTTGGACAAAAGGGAACCCTAGTACACTGCTGGTGGGAACGCAGACTGGAACAGCTATTATGAAACCATGCCTAACTGCCCTCCCCTGCTGGCCTGGTCACCCCTAACTTTCCTCCCTTGCCAGCCTTGTTGCCCCTAACTGTCCTCCCCTGCAGGCCTGGTCTCCCACAACTGCTCTCCCCTGCAGGCCTGGTCCCCAGCTCCCCTCCCCTGCTGGCCTGACTGTCCACAAGTGTCCTCCCCTGCAGACTATCTTGTTGCGGCCATCTTTGACCACATGGGGGCAACCATCTTGTGTGTTGGAGTGATGGTCAATTTGCATATTACCTCTTTATTAAATAGGCTAAAAAATGATTCTATAACTATAATCATCAGCATATGGATTTTCAAATAGGTACAGAAACATCCTACCTCTAGAAACCCCTTCTGATGAGGGTCCATATGGTTCAGAGGGATGTAGGTGTCATCAGTCTTCTGGCAAACAACCATTGCATGTCTCTGACTAAACGTTCCACGGCCAACATCTTGGCCACTAAGACGGACATTATAACCTTAAGCAAACAAGAGAGGGGAAAACCCAGATTCCTATGAATAACTTAGTCATAAGACATGGTGACCCTGAAGTCTTATATATCAACTTATCCTGAGAGTTTTCTTAGCATAATAGATAATCCTTATTCAAATATACCAGTCCTATATGTAAAGGTCTGTAGTCAAAGTGAGATTGTATAAGAATGGAGAGTCATTATTTACCCTACAGTTTTTAGAGGAAAATATCCAGCCCTGAGCTCTTTTTTCCCAGGTATGTTGCTCTATTCTCTAATGAAGGCTGTCAATATGATATACTAAGATTAAATAATATTGTCAGGTAAGAAAAGATAACGTGTTTTAGAATCTCTCTGGCCAATAAAAATAATAGGAGGTAGCTATCACTTAAAAATCTGCAGAGATCAGCCGAAACCGGTTTGGCTCAGTGGTAGAGCGTCGGTCTGCGGACTGAAGGGTCCCGGTTCGATTCCGGTCAAGGGCATGTACCTTGGTTGCGGGCACATCCCCGGAAGGGGGTGTGCAGGAGGCAGCTGGTCGATGTTTCTCTCTCATCGACGTTTCTGGCTCTCTATCTCTCTCCCTTCCTCTCTGTGAAATATCAATAAAAAATATATATATATATTAAAAAAAATCTGCAGAGATCACATGAAACAAACATCATATTAAAGCATCTCCTACCAGCTGTGCAGCTAAACAGAAACGTCTTACCTTCAGCAAGCAATGAGCCTAAGGCAAGAGCCTCTGCCGTGGCCCAGTCTAACTTGGTTCCGTCCATCACCTTCTCCAGCCTAGACTGTAAAATTGAATGGAGAGAAAAAGTTATCCTTTTTCACAGAGTTAAACAAAAAATGTAATGCAACAATGGGAAGTATCAGAAACATAATGTTAAACAAAACAGAAAGTACAGAAGAATACATGAAAGTCGGATAGCAATCATCTGTCATCTTAAAACAGGCAAAACACACAGGTGCTCAGGTTAGTTGTTCACCGTGTGGATGAATGAGAGACGGCAGCAGGGAGGGATTCACAGGGAACTTATTTGTAATATTCTATCTCTTCACCCGGATGGTGAGTGCAGTTTGTTTTAATAGTCTCTATACCTATAATTAAAACCCCCAAATGACCCCAGCCACATTAGCTCAGTGGTTAGTCTGTTGGCCCAGAGACTGAAGGATTGTGGGTTCGATTCCAGCCAAGAGCGTACTTCATTTGCAGGCTCAATCCCCAGCCCCAGTTGTGGTGCACGCCCAATCGATGTGTCTTTCCCACATCCATGTTTCTCTCTCTGTGTCTCTCACTATCTGTTCACTCTCTAAAAATAAATGGGGGAAAAATATCCTCGGGTGAGTATTAACAAAAAACAAAATGAAGTTAGTGTTTTAAAAATAATTCAAAAGGCCCTGGCTGGTTTGGTTAAGTGGATAGAGTGTCAGCCTGCGGACTAAAGGGTCCCAGGTTCAATTCCTGCCAAGGGCACATGCTTTATTCCCAGTGGGGGAAGTGCGGGAGGCAGCCAATCAATGATTCTCTCTCATTGATGTTTCTATTTCTCTTTCCCTCTCCCTTCCTCTGTGAAATCAATGAAAATCTATTTAAAAAATAAATAAATAATAATTCAAAATGTAGAGTTTCTTCATCCAAGTTTAAGAAAGATGAAGGCCTTTAGCTGAGAGCCAGGCAAACCAGAAGTGTTTGTCACATGCATATTTAATGTGAGACAATATATAAAACCTCAACATGATTAAGGCTCTAAACAGTTGGCTCTGGGGTGTGTATGTTGATTTCTATTTATTACATTTAAGGCACCCAAAAGAATTAAAGTGTTTTCTTGTCAGAACAATCCAAACAGACCTTCTGGTATCGCTATATCCTATATAATAAAAGGCTAATATGCAAATCAGCCAAACCATAGAACTGGTTGCTATGACTTACACTGACCAGCAGGGGATAGACACTCAAGTCACGAACTGCCCCCTGGTAGTCAGTGCACTCCCACAGGGGGAGCACCACTCAGCCAGAAGCACAGGCTCAAGGCTAGTGAGCACAGCAGTGGTAGGCAAGAGCCTCTCCCGCCTCCACAGTAGCACTAAGGATGTCTGACTGATGGTTTAAGCCTGATCACCCAGGGAGCAGGCCTAAGCTGGCAGGTGGACATCCCCCAAGAGGTCCTGGACTGCGAGAGGGCACAGGCCAGGCTGAGGAACTCTCCCCCCCGCCCCCAATGAGTGCATGAATTTTCATGCACCGGACCTCTAGTATTTAATAATGTGCATGTAGTACATATACATTTAATGTATTAAACATGTATAAGTGAATGAATGAACAAGGAAGGAAGGAAGGAAGGAAGGAAGGAAGGAAGGAAGGAAGGAAGGAAGGAAAAAGAGAAGTAGACAAAATCTGAGTTAATTGACTATCAGTACCAAAACACCACTAGAATCTGGTCCTAGAACATAAAAGCATACAATAAATATTTGTCAAACAAATTAGCCAACCAAATGACCAAATATCAATTTGCACAATAAACAAACAATAATCAGAGATTTCAGGGCTCCCCACCTGAACATACATCTTCAGAAGGTGACTGTGCATCTGCAGTTCCTCCGGCACCTCCACCGACTTGCCACCAATAAACCGAAGGAGGTCTAGGGGCACACCTGTGTTCCAGGTGGTAATGCGAGCTTCCGGCTGAGCCAGGCCCTGCCAGTGGGCCTGCAGGTGAGTGGCAGGGGGGCTATAGTGGGCCAGGTTATTTAAGTGGTCATTTAACTTTGCATAGTAGGAGGCTTTGATTTCCGACACCTCCTCCTGGGTCATGAGTCCACTGGCAATAAGGTGCTCTGCGTAAGTGTCTGGAATGCTCTTCCGGGCTCTGTCCAAGAAAGAGAAGGAATAAATCAATCTGCTTTGTAAACATCAAAGAGAGACAAGAGACAGATCTTATTGTCAAAGATATGTGGTGTTTCTTCGCTGTAAAAGGGCATGTAGGAAATGCTTTGGAACTAGATAGAGGGGTGGTTGTATGGCATTGTGAATGTACTAAGTGCTATTGAATTTTAAATGGTTCATTTAATGCCATGTGACTGTCACTCCAATAAATTATTTTCTTCAAAAAGGCAGTGGTGAGTAACAACTTCATCCAGGGAAGCAAGAGAAAACAAATTTATCTTTATGAATTTTCATCTACATTCAGGTAGAAATAATTAGTAATTTTTCAATCACTTGGTAAATTCAGTTATTTATAGGATTGACCTACACAATCTACCCATTCAGCACCCCTTTGTTTTAAAAATATATTAAACCCAAAATTGCCAACATCTGTTTCAGGTGTCTTTAAGAATCCTGAACCTATTCAGCTCCTGGGTTTTATAACAATAATAATAATGCCACTCAATATTTGCATAACACTTTAAACTATAAGGTCTGTTCAGATATATTACCATATTTAATTCTGACCAAAGTGAGAGGTTAGCAGGACAGATTATTTTAAATGGGGCACTGGGGCACACCAAGTAATTCAGCTGCTACGCTCAGAGCTAAATAAAGAACCCAGATTTGTTGTTCCAAAAGCAGTCTGCTCCCTATGACTAGAAAGGCTCGTGAAATGTCACCAAGTTATTTCCTCTGCTTTAATTTATGTCTATGAGGAAATAAAGTAGAGAAGAGGGATCTATCTTTACTTTCTAGTATCTAAAAAGTGACATTTTTCTCTGTCACATTAACTCTCTGACTCAGCACTGAAATAAACTGAGTGGCCAGATTATGATGATCTCTGAATGCATAATAATCTGGCCACTCAGTGCACTTACGTATAAGGGAAAGCCTGCAAATCCTGATATGTCAAGGGACCAGGAGATAGTGGCACCCAGCGTCTGGCTAGTAAGTCCTCTGCTTCTAACTACCTACAATGCAGTTCTTATGCATATAAAAACCTTATTTTAAAATCCCAACTCTGTGGTCAGTCTACACTGAGTGGCCAAATTATTATGCGTTCAGAGATCATAATAATCTGGCCACTCAGTGTATAGTACAAGCCAATGTGGAATTTAAAATTTCCTAGTGGTCACATTAGAAAAGATAAAAAGAAACAGGTAGAATTTAAATCACATTTATTTAAATCAATATATCCAAAATATTGTCATTTAATATCTAATTAATATAATTAATTGTGGAGATAGTTAACATCTTTTTTTCATATTAGATCTTTGAAATCTGGTATGTACATTACACTCACAGCATGTCTCCATGAAGACTCACCACATTTCAAGCGTTCAGTAGCCACTTAAGTGACTGCTATATTGGACAGCACAATTCTGGGCTTTCATTTAAAATCCAACATCGTGCCAAGGTACAGAGTAGGTCCCCATTGTAGTTTGCAGAAGTGGATCGTGGAGGTTCTGTTTCTGACCCTGTTAATGCCATACTAACTAACTTCAGACAAGGCTCTGCCTACCTCTTCCTATTCCATCTTCCCATCTGCTAAGTGAGGTTGTTGAGTGGCCCATTTTGCCTGTTCACTGACGAAATATGTAGAATTTGAAGAATATGGGGAGTTTTCCTAACACCCTTAGGGTGACCATCCCAGTCTTCCCAGGACTTTGGAGTCCCAGTTTTAGCAATGAAAGCTTCGTGTTTCACACAAACTTGGAAAGTTGGTCATTCTAATTGAGGATGTCTAACAAAAAGCATAATGTGACACTAAGGGGGAGAGGGCACATTAAGTGAAGGTGTGTAATTGTACCTGATGATTTTGTACATGACTGGGTTGGTGAAGAAAGGCTCATCCAGCTCATTATGGCCCCACTGCCTGTAGCACAACAAATCAACAATCACATCCTTCCGGAATTGGCGCTGGTATTCAAAAGCCAGTCGTGTGGCACGGACCACTTCCTCTGGGCTATCTCCATTGACATGGATGATGGCACAGCCCACAAGCTTCCCTGAGGCAGAGAAGACAAGATGAAATGAGCCAGATGAAGCTAGCCCAGCGCCAAGTCCTGCTGCCTGCGTGGAGAGGCAGCCCACATCTTCAAAGAGAGTCTAGATTGGTTGTTATCTCAAATTTTGGAGTCCAGCTGACAAGAATGAGTTCAAATCACAATTCTGTGACTTATTGTGTGACCTTGATAAAGCTATGAATCTCATTCTCCCTATCTATAATACTGGGATAATAGCTCCTACCTCTTAGCATTATTGTAAAGATTAAATGAGTTAATGCATATAGAGTACTTAACAGTGCCTGGTATGTAATAACTAACAGTTATTTTGTTATTGACATTATTACTATTATCTTTCCTTCTAAGAAAAGGGACTATGAGAGGATGCATCCTGAGGGGGGGGGGGCAGATTTTCTCCAAAGAGGAATTCAAGAATGAATTTTCAGTATCTCTAACTAATCACAAAAATTCACAGTCCCAAAGCACATCCGGGCCAGGTTCTGTGTCTAAAACAGAATAGATCCTCCCATCTAACATTTCTTATAACTCTGTGAAATAGGGACTGGGTGTTAAAAGCTCTGCATTTTTGCCCTGGCCAGGGAGCATAGTTGGTTAAGAGTGTCATCCCGATACACCAATGTTTCAGGGTTGATTCCCAGGCAGGACAAATAATAGAAGCAACCAATGAATGCATAAATAAGGGGAACAACAAATGGATGTTTCTTCCTCTCTCTCTCTCTAAAAATCAATAAATATTATTTAAGTATATAGATATTTAGAATCCTGCATTTCTTTTACTACTGCCAGTTTTCATAGATTAAAATAAGGCAACCATAATTCTTCACATCTGATGTCTAACCAGACTTCTTGGCCAAATTTAGTGGCTGAGCATATACTTATAAAAAAATAGTAAATTTGAGCCCTAGCCAGTTTGACTTAATGGATAAAGCATCAGTCAGTGGACCACAGGATCCCAGGTTCAATTCCAGTCAAGGATACGTATCTTGGTAGCAGATGGCCCAGGCCCTTGTCAAGGCTCATGCAGGAGGCAACTAAAAGATGTGTTTCTCTCACAACGGTGTTTCTGTCTTTCCCTCTCTCTTCCACTCTCTCTAAAAATCAATGGAAAAAATATCCTCAGGTGAAAGTTAAAACATAATAATAAAATAGATTTGACATATTAAAATTTGTAAATTCAAGATATACAGAATATTACTTTGATACTTTATATATTGTGATATGATTGCCATTGAAGCAATGTTTATCACATTATACCACTATAGTGCAGTATTATTGACTATATTCATTATATACACATTGGATCTCTATAGCTTATTTACTATTCATTACTATTCACTCATTAGTACCTTTATCCTGCCCCCCACCCTGATTTTTTGGTAACCACCATTTGCTTTTTCACATCTGTGACTTTTTTTTTAGGATTCTACATATAAGTGATATCATATAATAGTTGTCTTTTGCTATCTGACCTACCTTGCTTAGCATACTGTGCACAAAGGTCCATCCACATTGGAACAAATGGATGGCAGGATATATTCCTTTCTCATGACTGAATAATACACCCTATGTATCCTACCATATTTCTTTATCCATTCACCCAGTGAATGGACATTTGGGTTGCTTCCATATCTTGGCTATCATGAATAACTTTGTCATAAACATGAAGTGCAGGTATCTTGTTGAAATCCTATGTTCATTTCCTTTGCATTCATAGCCAGAGTGGATTTCCTGAATCTTATGCTACATCTATTTTTAATTTTTTGAGGAATCTCCACATTGTTTCCCATAGTGGTTGGACTAATTTACATTCCTACCAACAGTGCATAAAAGTCCCTTTTTACCACATCCTCACCAGCACCTGCTGTCTCTTGTCTTTTTTTATTCAGAGGTTTGAGTGATACCTCATTGTGGTTCTGATTCAAATTTCCCTGATGATTAGTGATGGTGAGCACCTTTTCATGTGCCTGTTGGCCATCAGTGGATCTTCTTTTGGAAAATGCATATTCAATTCCTCCCCCTTTTTAATCGAATTGTTTTTATTATTGTATTAGTTCTTACTGAATTGAACATATCCTTTTTTACTAAGAGTTGCGCACTCCAAGTTTAAACATCGTAAAGACAATTACTTTAATATTGACTAATTGTGTTGATCTCTGGTTTCCAGATCATTTAACTGGATATTTAAGAAATTTGAGATTGCACCGTCTAAGTTCCACTCTAGTCTTATTTCCTTGGATGTAACGACTATGCTCAGAGTTTAAAATAAATATTAACTAACAACACTGAAAGTATCTGATCCAAAATGTTAAATGAGCTAACCAGTGAGGCTCACTGTTCCAAGTTGAACTAGAAGTTTCTCTAGAAATTCCTTGTCTGACCCAGCAACACCAACAATTCTGTGTTACCTACCAATATCACTACAGTATAAGGAAGACCTTCCTCTTTCCGCCGGAGTGGTGTAACCCAGCTGGTTATTGACAATCAGGTGGACACTTCCACCAATTCTGAAATGTGGGAGATTGGAGAGCGTAAATGTTTCAGGGACAATCCCTTGACCACAGAAAGAAGCATCACCGTGAACCTAAATTATGGGGGAGAATAAAAGAGAAGGAACACAATGAAAAATTTTTATGTTTTCAGACTGGAATAAACTGTTTTCAAATAATAACAGGAATAAAAACCACTTTCTCACTGCTACCCTGCCCTCCTAAAAATCTACTGGTTGTAGGATTTTCTAGAATAGTTATGCTGATCTAAAGCAACTTTCAAAGATGCTAAATCAGTTATTTTCCTCTTGTAGCTAATACCAGTTGACCTACTCTCTCCCTCCCATATCATCACCTATCCCCAGTATTCTAGTATACCCATCAACAGTCCAGATTACAGTGTTTCCCAAAGTGTGGTACGCGTATGGGAAGAGTTTGGTGGGGGTACTCGTTGCACCAGAGTTTGGTGGGGATATGCACTGCACCATGCTTAGCTGCACCTAATTCTACATTCTCATGAGTCAAGTCAAGACAGTCTTGTGAGGCGTGAGATGGTCCGGTGTGCAAATAAATGTTATTTATAATATAACTTTTATTTATATTTTATTATGAATAATTTTATTTTTCGTTTATTATTATTTTGTGTATGGTACCAAAAAAATAAAAAATAAATATATTTTGATTGTTATTAAAATACATCCTTTTTTTTGACGAGGGGTGCTCAGCATTATGAAAATTACAGAAGGGGTACGCATATATCAAAAGTTCGGGAAACATTGGTCTAGAACATACAGCAGCACCACAGAAGGAAGGGCCATTGGAGGTCCAGGAAAGAAAATCAGGCCTAGTAACACTTCCATGGAAACAGACCGTGAGCTATAAGGAATAGTGCACAGCTTTGAACTCTTCCTTTGCCCAATCAACCCCCAATCAACTGCTTTGAGGAAAAAACAAAATGTTATGAGAGAATGTCTAAAATATGCTACTCTTCCAGAACATTTGAAGTCTGCTACATCACAATATCACAAAAGAGAAGGAGGATTTTTTTAAAAAGAAAAGCTAAAAGCTAATAATGAAGAAATTGTAGATCTTAGAAGATCTTAGAAGAAAATATAAGCCCTACAGACTTTATACTAAAAAGACAATTATCATAAACAGTTAAGATGCTGAACTAAAGAATAAAATGATCTGATGTGCCCTAACTTAAAACAATCTTTATGGCTCTAATGATAACAGAATTAAAATGCCTATATATGAATTAAGAAAAAAATAACTCTCTATGAGACATTAACAATATCATTAGTTCATTTTTAATATAAGTAGAGTTATTTTTATATAAGTAAAACATTTTGAGTAAGAAAGGAAGCACTCCTCTGCTTAAGTGAAATTTCCAGTCCACACCCCCCACTGCTGGGGCCCAGAGGGATAACTGACATTCTGGAATATTTATACATAGCAATAACACACCCTTACATTATCTCCACAGCACTAAACACTATCTCTACTGATCCACTCAACAGACAGGCTGGAGGGAGGGGGCAGATAAGGAAGTCACTTACTGTCCTTTTAACAGAGGAGAAAACCTCGGTTCAGAAACAGTATGTATTTCACATGGCTTGCACTAGACGCTTGATCTTCTCTGATTGTGATACCGCCATTTTTTTTAATTTTAATTTTTTACTTATTTCCCCACTCCTTCAAGCCATTTTCCTAGATTAAGGAATTTATTATGTACCTGTTCTCATGTAATCCTCAGAATACAATGAGGAATTAATATACTCTCACTTTACCTATGAGATTCAGAGAACAACATAAAAACCAATCATGCCAAACTAAAAGGCAGCAAAGCCAGGATGTGAACTCGGGTCTTCTTGGTTACAGAGTCCTTGTCTTTTCTACACTGTGCTACATTGTAAAGTAAGCCGGCAGCCACACAGGGTCAAGGGGTTTCTCACCCTTAGGCGCCCTTGCTGATGGGATTCATTGTGGGGTAAGGATGTAAACGAGGTCAGCAAAGCAAGGAATAAAGGCAAGTGCCTTTTCTGCTCCTTTACAAAAGGTTACAGTAGAGGCTTTGATAAGAATGTATGTTCATAACTTGCATCGTTTTGTCCTGGCCTTAGGATTCTTGGCACTAAAGCACACCTGCCATTTGCTAATTTTATTTTCCCTCTTAAATAAAGAAAGAAACAACTCCACTATGCTCCATAAAGCTCTGTGGGATTAAGGGCCCATGAGCACAGACAAATGCTGGGTGACCTGGCAGCCACTCCATCAAACAGGACTGGGGGTGGGGAGTGAGGAGCTTGGGCACACAGGAGATCACAAATGAGAATCCACTTTTACCAGGCCCAGGACTAAGAAAAACAGAGTACAGGCAGAAAAAGTAGCATCTCACTCACCATGATTTTATAGGCTCCCAATTCAGAGTTCCCACAAGAAATTAGAATTGCGTACTTGAGCAAGGCATGCAAAACAGAGCAGGGAAAATATTTTGGGAACATGAAGCAGGCAAAGGTGGGCAGACAGTTTCTCTTCAAAGAAAATGCCATTTTTACCTCTTACTTCAGAAATCTATCTTAAGATCTGCTTAATGTAGCAGGTAAATGCAAATGACTACCCGTAATGTGGAGGTTCTTGACTTCACTTAGGAAAAATTTTGTATCATGAATTAAGTTAAGAGAAAGGTAAAGGCAATATCTGCCTTTGTAATTTATAGAACAAATAAAACATGCAAAATCAGTAAGTAAGGTGAAGGGATGAAGAAGCACAAATTGCCCTAACTGGTTTGGCTCAGTGGATAGAGCGTCAGCCTGTGAACTCAAGGGTCCCAGGTTCGATTCTGGTCAAGGGCATGTACCTTGGTTGCGGGCACATCCCAGTAGGGGGTGTGCAGGAGGCATCTGATCGATGTTTCTCTCTCATCAATGTTTCTAACTCTCTATCCCTCTCTCTTCCTCTCTGTGGAAAGTCAATAAAATATATATTAAAAAAAAAAAAGAAGCACAAATTGATAGTTACAAAATGGTCTCATGTAAAGTACAGCATAGGGAAGATAGTCAATAACATAGATGGTGCTAGGTGGGTACTGAGAATGTTGAGAAGAACACTTTCTAAAGCACAGGATTGTTTAACCATATGCTGTATACCTGAAACTAATGCAAAATAATATTGAATGTAAACTGTAATTAAAAACAAAAATTTTAAAAAGAAAAAAGAGAGAGAATATCTGGCTAACAACTTGGAGTTTTCTATATAGAAATACGGTGGCAGCATAGTAAGAAGCTAGGGAAATTCCTTGACAAGTGAAATAAGGAAAACTGAGACAAAACAATTAAACAAGGCCAAACAATTTCGGCAATTTACAGGCAGCTGATGCATCACAAGATTTTATCTTCCTTAATCAAGGACACTTAGAAGCAAATAAGTTTACACATTCCAGACTGTCTCAGGGCAGACCCCTCTCTATATGCACAATTTGACGAATCAACATATTGAAGGACATCCCTGGAATGCTAATGAATCTTCTGTTAAGACCCTCCCCTGAGACCTCCCTGGATTCTGGCCAGCCAAAGATAAAAAGCCTCCAGACAAAGAACCCACAGCACACTCTTGCTAAAGCATGCCCACACCTTGTATCTCTGCTCTCTTTCTCCTAAACTCTAAGTGTCCCCGAGAAACTTACACAACCAGAGGAGCAGTGGGCATCGGCAGCTCCTCTGGGGCTTTCCCCCTGAACCTGTGTCCAAGGCCCCCATTTTCTCTGATTTTCCAGTGAACTGACAGCAGCCCCAACTTGGCTCACTTGTCACTGTAACTTTTACTTCCCAGGGAGCTAACAGCAGCCCGGCCTAGGCTCTCTCCTATGGCTTCTTGTACCTGAAGCCCTTCCTTTGTTTCACTGTCCCCAACTGTATTAAACATGTTCTCAAAATCACCTGGACTCGAGTTGTGAAATCTTTCCTAAGTGAAGTCAAGAACCCACACACTAGGGCAGGCCCTTGGCAGACTCGCTCTGGACCCAGACCCCATACGCTAACAATGCCGTATCATACTCAAATCCAGTCTGCCTATCCCCGAGTATTTTCCACAAGTTTCTGGCCCATAAAAAACTAACATGAATAAGATACTGTGGTTATCTGTATACACAGCCACATATTCTACTGCCTTATATATAGTTTGTAGATTTCTGTTGGACTTGAAGACTTGGTTAATAATATCCAGGATTATTTATCCCCTAGTAGTTAAAGGTTAACATTGAAATAACACTCCTATTAAAAAAAAAAAAAAAAAAAAAAGCAAGCCAGACTGGCATTGCTCAGTGGTTGAGCGTCGACCTATGAATCAGGTTGCAGGCTCCATCCCCAGTAGGAGACATGCAGGAGGCAGTCAATCAATGATTCTCTCTCATCATTGATCCTTCTGTCTCTCTCTTCCTCTCCATTCCTCTCTCTAAAATCAATAAATAAATTTAAAAAATTTTTAAGGGACCCATAATCCAAACCTCTAAAAGATACCGTACCTTTTATGTTATGAAAAATTTGGGGGAGGTTCAGGGGAAGCAAAAGCCACACTAATAATTTGTATCCTTTTGTTGTTCTCGTTAATCCTCACCCAAGGATATTTTTCCATTGATTAAGTTTTAGAAAGTGGAAGGGAGGGAGAAAGACAGAGAAAGAGAAACATCGATGTGAGAGAGACACACTGTTGCCTCCCACATGCTGTCTACCAGGGCCAGGGATTGAGCCTACAGCAGAGGTACGTGCCCTTGCCCTTGACTGGAATCGAACCCAGGAGCCTTCAGTTCTCTGGCCTGACGCTCTACCCACTGAGCTAAACCAGCGAGGTCAATAACTTGTATTCTTTACCTTAATACCAAAAACCGTCACTTTAGAACAAACAAGCAAAAAATAAATAAATAAACCCAGACTCGGGTAGCCTTGTTAGATATTTGGGCACCATGTGGTTTCCTAGAAAGCCATATTTTCAGAGAAGCAAGGACATCCATCCCCCCAGCAGTAGTAGGTATGCAGTCAATAACCCCTTAATTAATCATAACTTGAGAAAGGAAAAGCACAGTGAAAACGAGTCTGAAGCCCGTTGCCTTGCCTCTAGACTTCATATCTGCTATTGATTTTTAAAACAACCCCAGAGTATTATTTCCCCTAAAAGTTTATCTCAGTTTCATCTTGAATGCCTGCCATCTCCTTTCAGACCTACCAGCTTCAGCATTCTTTCTCCCTCATCTTCCCACACCCTGATCACACTTCCTGAAGCTGGAAGTACCTGCAAGCAAATGACTTTGTCCCCAGGCTGAGCAGAAGCGTCCGGAGAGTAGTCCCCATCCTGTCTAGACTGCTGCCTTCCCCGAGTCTTCCCCACAGCCACGGGGTTAACAGCCTCCAGGTGGGAGGGGTTAGGCAGCATTGTCACGTGCAGGGGATGGTGTGCACCAAAGTCCAGGTCAACCGAGGAGGTCAGGTGAGAGAGGACATCTCCAGTGGCTGGTACATTTTCCGGAAATTCACTTAAGCCTCGCATTTTGCGAAACATCAGCTATTGCAGATACACATACAAGAAAAAAAAATGTGTGGGTTTTTTTAATCATAACTGAGAAGTGGCTACTAGTTTAAATTATTCAATACAAAGCAACTTTTATAATTATTACCATCCATTATTTAAAGATATGCACAGAACTTTTTGAATATCTTCAAAATCAAATGAAGTAGTAACACTTTATGAAGCATCTGACATGATATAGACTGTAAGTTAGCTCTGCCTTGCAGTAGATACAATAATTTTCTTAAATACACTTGCTATAATATATTTTCAGAAAAACTTTTTCAATTAATTTCATTAAAGGTTGAGAGGAAAATAATAGAACTTGATCCTGCTTAGAGAGGAGACAACTATATTTTTAGCTCAAGTTACATCTAAAAACTATAGATGTCCCATTTGTTTATTTTTTCCTTAGTTTCCATAGCCCTAGGAACTGTATCAGTAAAGATATTGCTACAACATATGTCTGATATTTTGCTGCCTATGAAGTCTTCTAAGATTTTAATGGCTTCCCATCTTACATTTAAGTCCTTTAGCCATTTTTAATCTGTTTTTGTGTATGGTGTAAGTTGGTGATCTAGTTTCATTTTTTTTTTTTTTTGCATATATCTGACCAAATTTCCCAGCACCATTTACTGAAGAGGCTGACATGACACCATTTTATGCTCTTGCCTCCTTTGTCAAATATTAATTGAGCATAAGCCACTATGGAAAAGAGTATGGGGTTTCCTCAAAAAGTTAAAAATGGAACTCCCATTTGACCCAGTGATCCCACTCCTCAAACTATATCCCAAGAAACCAGAAACACCAATCAGAAAGGATATATGCACCCCTATGTTCATAGCAGTACAATTTACAATAGCTAAGATTTGGAAACAGCCCAAGTGCCCATCAGCAGATGAGTGGATTAGAAAAACTATGGTACATCTACACAATGGAATACTATGCTGCTATAAAAAGAAGGAACTTTTACCATTTGCAACTGGAGAGCATAAACCAGTTGGAGAAAGATAAATATCACATGATCTCATTCATATGTGGAATATAATGATTAACATAAACTGATGAACAAAAATGGATCCAGGGACAAGAGGCAGGGAGTGGTGGTGGGGGGGTGAGAGATCAACCAAAGGACATGTATGCATGCATATTAGCATATCCAACAAACACAGACACTGGGGCAGTGGGGGCTTGCCCTCGGGGGTGGGAGTGGATGGGGGCTCAATCAGGGAAAATGAAGATGTATGTAATACTTTAAACAATAAAGAAAACTATAAAAGTCCAATACTCAAAGGACTTTTCTACATATACTGTCTCACTTCATTTTTAGTCTTCTATGAGACAAACCTTATTACCCATTTTTAAAGTGAACAAGTAAGAGAAATTAAATTGTTAAAGGTCCTATAACAAAGCTGGGTCTCAAACCAAAGTATTAACCAAAAACAGCATGTTATTCTCAGTTTGCCAAATCGTTTGAATGACCCTGAAGCTTCTCCAGTTTGCAAAAGCTTAATTACCTATCTATAAGCAGAACCATATGCAGTACATATAGAGATGTGCTTATCACAAGTATGATTATTGATAACCACTTTTACATCTTTGAGTGAATTCTTTGTCTGAAATATTTTAGGAATGAAATTTTTGGTTTAAGAATTCCTACATGTATCTCCTAGATACATGCTCCATCTGCCAATTTTAATACAATCTATTAACTATAAACTCTGTAAATAACTGAAAGGTAACATTGACTTCTTGAAAGGTAAAATTGTATAAAATTGTGCAAATCTTTGTGTTGCTTTGAACAATTTTTATGAAGAAAAGCATGCTTCAAAGAACAGAATTTAGCTATTCATATCATCCTTAAGGAAAAAACTAAATTTTAAATTCCCTGGAAGAAGAAAGAACCCATATAAGGATCTGCAGAAAATCAACCTAAATACCCATTCTATCCAGCAGTAATAGATTTCATCAATTAACTAAGCTATATCCTAGACCAATGATTCATATACTTAGTCGGTAATTCTAAAAAGAATTACTACCATCGGTTTTATTGTATGTCATAGAAAGTATCCTACCTCTGGAGGGAACTGCAGAAGGCCTGTCAGTAAATTAAGTCTCCCCCTATGGGGCATCCCAATGATGACATCAGTGATCCCACTGTAGGCTGACATTTTCAGCAACTCATGGAAAAAGCCCATCATGCTTTCAGCTCCTTCGCCTCCATATCGCTTCACCGTGGCAAACTTGGTGGCCAAAAAGTGGTCAAATTCCTATGGGACATCACATCAGACACATTAGTTACACACTAGCTGACTACTTAGGTCAAAGTCAGACATATTTATGTGTGTTGTTAAGACCTCACACCACCCCAAGTGGCTGCAGCTGTGCCCTTCACTACCTAACCCAGAGAAAAACATGTCACCCGGAGTCCAGCAGGAACATCATACCAAGGACACCCAACCACAGTAAGGGATAAAGAGAAAATAGCCTGAGAGGTAGAATAACTTAACCCAAGAGGAACCCCCTCAAATGTGTGTTCTTCCACAGTAGGGGCAGAGCCTCAGATTTCTGCAGCCTCACCTAGTACCTGAGTTTCAGTATCAGGCTCCACAGCACTATTTTATCAAGGCTGCAAACTGGCCAACTGTCTGAATTATTGGGAATAAAATTTTTGTCCTCTTAATATGCCTGAGACCTGAGACTAGCTTTGACAAACACTTAATCCCATTAATTCATATTGATTTGTCTTCCATGAATAGTTTTTTTTTTAATTATTTCAGGAAATAAAAAGAGAAGATCTTAAGGATTTTGGAATCTTTTATAGAGTGAATAGACACACATATAAAAAGTATTCTGACTGAGGAGAACCAATAGCTCCATTGTTTGGTAATTTACTTTTTCCTCCTCAGAATAAAGTGGTGTGTGTTATATTGTCTGTTGTGTTGAGGTATTGGGGAGGGGTAAGTGGGGGTATATTCAGAGGTATAATGCCTAATTCCCTCTCTCCAGTATTTATATATCTTCATAGGAAATGAGCTGACCTATTCCATTTATTAGCTGCTGCTTTTATACCTGAGATTCTAGCATTAGTTTGGACAGATGTTTTCTCTCTTCTGTAGTAAATGTCTCCTTTTTCAGCTCCTCAAACCGCTTTGCAAACCAGTCTTTCTCCTCCTGCCTCTGAAGTTGGGAGGTTTCGATGGAAATCTGCCCACAGTAGATTTGGTTGAGATAGGCTAATACTTCCTCTAGAGAGGCCTCGTCCTTCCCCATGTTCAATAATCCTATGAAATGGAATCAAAGAGATCCTTTTAAAGAAGAATCAACCATGTAGCTAATTATAGGACTTACCAAAATAATTTTTTTCAATTCAGAGCATTTCATTACAAATAACTTGGGTCATTATCAGTGCTTATCTGTATTTTTCTAGAAGCAAATCTAAAAATATGATCAAAAGCCACAAACTAGAAGAGAGAAAAAAATCTCTCTTCACAAGCATACAGCCATACTATTTTATGTCAAATTTTGATTCTAGAGTCATTTAAACAAATACTTCAAACCTACTTTTTCTTTTTTTAAAATATATTTTATTGATTTTTCATAGAAAGGAAGAGAGAGGGATAGAGGGTTAGAAACATTGATGAGAGAGAATCATCATTCAGTGGCCTCTTGCACACCCCCCCACTGGGGACGTGCCTGAAACCCAGGTACATGCCCTTGACTAGAATCGGACCTGGGACCCTTCAGTCCACAGGTCAACGCTCTATCCACTGAGCCAAACCGGTTTCGGCAAAACTTACTTTTTCATCTGCTTCATAGCTACATAGCTTATCAGGGGTGGGCAAACTTTTTGACTCGAGGGCCACAATGGGTTCTTAAACTGGACTGGAGGGCCAGAACAAAAGCATAGATGGAGTGTTTGTGTGAACTAATATAAATTCAAAGTAAACATCATTACATAAAAGGGTACGATCTTTTTTTTTCTTTTTCCCCCCCAATAGTTTAGAACAGCCATCCGGCCCTCGGGCCGTAGTTTGCCCACGCCTGACTTATATCCTACCTTTATCTCAAATGTCTATCTACCAAAATATTAATAAATATGTGTAAAGCAATGTTTATCATTAAACAATTGGTCTTGATGTGAATTAATATTGATTCCAAAGCAACATTTAAAGGTAAAAAGAAATCTCTCTGATACTCAACCAAAGAAAAGGGAAGTTTGTAATGTCATTAGCTCAGCCCCAAATCAGTTATCAGTCATTTGCCTAAACCGACAGCATGAGTTAACACTAACATTGCCCTGCTGGTTTGGCTCAGTGGGTCGAGCATTGGCCTGTGGACTAAAGGGTCCCTTGTTCGATCCCAGTCAAGGGCACATGCCTGGGTTACAGTCCCAATCCCAATGTGGGGCCTACATAAGACTACTCATCAATGATACACTCTCATCATTGATGTTTCTCTCTCTTCCTCTCCCTTCCTCTCTGAAAGCAATAAAAATATATTTAAAAATACATAAATAAATAAAAATTAACACAAATGTCACATGCAAAAAAAACCAATTATTTACTTTATATTTCTTATGTTTCTTACAATAAACTTTAAATCTTTTATATTGATTGACCAATGTAGCAAGAATATGGGAGTGAGATGTAACTAATTATAGAACATACCAAAATAATTTTTTCAACTCAGAGCATTTAATTAATAAAATAAAATAAAATAAAAAAGAAAGAAAGAAAGTGCTCCTCACTGTCTCCTCACACCCCATGAAAGCCTCGACTCTAGGGAGCATATGGGCTCTTCAAGAACAGAGGAAGGAGCCCCACCTCGGGGGCAGGTTACTGTCACATGGAAGGTCTATTGTCAATGGGCTTTACCTGTGGTATTAAAGGGTCCCTGCAGGGTCTGCACAAGAGCTTGGATTTCAGGCACATTCTCCTGCAGAGCTTGTCCAGTAAAGAGGGGGTTGATTTTGGCAGCTTTATGGCCATGTTCACAATATACGGTCACCAACCTGGCAAGTCCATGATCAACTATTTTAGGGGGGAAGAAAGCAATACAAACAGTTTAGGAAATGCCCACAAACCACAAAAATTAGTTTTTCAAAGAAGCCTTGTGGCCTTCAACATTTTTAATGCATTGCTCCTACCCACCAAATCTGCCAGTAGTTTTTCAGGATTAAAGACTCAGAATCCAGGAAAACACACTTATTTCCTTAAATGTATCTCATGATAATTAAAGTCATTTAAAAAACAATATGTACATAGGACTATGATTATACATTTATAAAAATAACTATGTATATGAATATTAAAATGGAATACCTCAAATTGAAAAAAACCTCTTATAATGCTGAAATTATGGATAATTAGTCCTCTTATTAAGATAACACCTTAGATTAAAAATATAGAGAGAGAGAACTACAAAATCAATGTTACATTTATTTGTTAATTCTTAAAGACCTCAGGTACATAGTTATTTCATAGACTCATAAAAATCTTAGATGAAGACTAAAAATTATGTCACTCACATAATGCAAAAAAAAAAAAAAATCCCCTTTGTAAAGCTCTAAATGAGTGATCTGCAGTCTCCACTCAAAGGGGAGCCATTATCTCTCAATGAATCCAGTTCTATCTGAGGTGATGTCATATTCAGCCAAAAGCTGCTTTTCTTTCCTTTTTACATGCAAGGCCTAAAATTGGGGGTGGGGTTCCTCCTGCCGACATTCATCTAACCTTGAGTTTGTCCAGGCAGTTTTACACACACTGAGCACAGATCCCTGAGGATGAGCAGATATGCTAGAGGGCACACACTTTTCTGAACATTTTTTAAATTTGCATTTTTATTTTCAGAATCCAAAGAAAACTATTAGCATATTTTCAAATATTTAATGACCATTATTTCAATATGTATTGCTATGCAAGGATTTCATAGTTACACATGTGCCTGGGTTTGTATTCAATATACTGCAAAATGTACCTATTGGCATAAGCTTAGGGACAGAACACACCCTTTACATTGAGCATGTAAAGGGTGTGTTTGCACTAACATTACAGTTAGGAGGATCCATATTATGTCTATTACACTAATCAAACAATCCCAGTAATGAACTGAATTCTGGATAGAGGTTAGTCTTGTATATTGCCACAGGGTTCTATTCTGAATTGTATTAAAGTTGCTATTTTATGAAGTAGGAAATCTTCATATTTGTAGCTAAAATCCAAATAGATCATGTCTAAAGCACTATCCTTTTGTGCTGAGTTCCATGTAAGCATTGTAGAGTATTATTAAAAGCTTGGCTAGTGAGCATTTAGAAAGTGGAGCAGAGATCTCTGTAAGTTGATGTTTACTGAGAGAATGTTTTTGAAAGGACTACTAGATTGCTATGAGAATGGTGATGGTAACCATGTATTTTACTATTGGACTTATCCCAACAAAGATGGAATTCAGTAGATAATAGCAGAAGCTGTGGAAAGTAGAGGAGATCACCTAGAAATAAAGTAGACTGAGAAAGTGACCCTAGGTACATGATAGAGTACCAATATTTTAAAGTTGAGCAAAGAGGAAGAGTCCATCCAAAAGTGACTGGGGTTGTTAGCAGGAATCTTGCAATGCCATAGAGCCAAAGGAAGGATGTATTTTTAAGGAGTGGCCTTTATAAGACAACCATTATTAAAAGTTCCTTAAATATATTTATATACAGGATGGGACAAAAGTAGGTTTACAGTTGTTCCTATGGAAAATAATAGAATAATAAGTAATAATACAAAAATAAACTGTATTTTGTATAAAATAAACTGTTTCACATACTCAGAACTGTAAACCTACTTTTGCCCCACTGTGTGTGTGTGTGTGTGTGTATTTAATGAAGTGGCCAACAGAAATCAGAAAGAGCATGTGGCATCTACTATTCTGGAAGAGCAGAGAGAAGGGCCTTATTCTCTTCCCACCTCTGGGCACAGCCTACAACCCTCCTGACAATTTATTTTTCTCTTAGACCTTCATTTCATTGCCTTGGTTTCTTCTACCACACACAATCCTACATCCTCCCCCTCTGACCCACAAGCCCTTCCATGTGACCTCTGGAATTGTTTCATGATTAACAAACCTCTGGAGGTTCTGAACCTCATCCCTGAACATCCCTTAAGCTCTTATCCTAACTGGAATCTGGTTTCCCACAGGCCACCAGAAGAAGGTGAAACTATTGATCAACCATAACTATACTCCTCAAATATTGGAGGTGGAGTCAGTGCCTCCTGGTTCCTCATTAACATTTCCGTGCCATTAATCCTCTAATTCCTGATAAACCCCCTGCCTCTGAGGGACATACTGTACTGTTGTTAACAAATCTCCATTTGCCAAAACTCATTACAAAATCATGTTGCAGGAAAATGCTTAATGGGAAAGTGTCCATTTATTTAGATGAGAAAAGATAATAATACAATACATGTAGCATGAGCCTGCTTTTTGTTAAAATGTTGTTTGTGCTAATATTATCTATAATAATAAAAGTATAATATGCTAATTAGACTGGACAGCTGAATGACCTTCCTGATCTCATTCCGGATGACCTTCCAGATGAAGCCGCTGTGGTGAAGATACAGGCAAAGGCGGCTAGGGGCCATCAGGCAGGCAGGCTAGTTAGGAGCGATCAGGCAGGCAGAGGGGTTAGGGGTGATGAGGCAGGCAGCAGGTGAGTGGTTAGGAGCCAGAGGGTGCAGGCTGGGCTGAGGAACCACTCCCTACCCCATCCCGTGCACGACTTTTGGGCACCAGGCCACTAATATAACATATTTATTTCATTATATAGTCTATATAGCACCACATTAGAACATCTATACTTCATATATATGTATATGTATATATCTATACATATATTTTACATATATATATATATATATATATATATATATATATATATATACCGGTATATAAAGAAAACAGACCAAAACCTTAGTAATTACCCTATGTCAAAATTTCTGATTTTTTTTGGTTTATCATATTTTCCAAGTTTTCCCACAATGGACATGTACAATAGAACTCTTTTCATTGTATCCATTGAACATGCTTGCTGCCCACTGCATTCTGAAAGCTTTTGATTAGTGGTTTCTCTCCAGCACACCTGTACCTCTGCCCTCACCAACTGACTAAATGCTGGTAAAAATCAGTTATATTTGTTCCTAAGCCTGTTGCTGTGAGAAAAAAATAAAATATTAGGAGAGAAACTATAAATATGTAGAAAGATTCTGCACTCAGATTGCTTTCATGGGCTCTTTTTAAATGCTTGCATAGATGCAAAACTATAAATATTTAAGTTAAAATAACTTGAAGCATCTCACGTCTTTGTGATAATCCTTGTGTCAATGACTTTCTAAAAAAACTGACAAACTTCTAGTTTCAAATGCTGTTATGAAAGAAAGAAAATACTTAAGAGTATGAGAACACAGCAATAGAATATATATATTCTTCATTAAAAATAACTTTGTATTATTGTATAAATCAAAGAGTTACTGTAACAGAAAAACGAATACCTTTATGTTAGGCATAACACTGTCCAAACAATTCAGAACTCATGATATCTCCAAAAGTTCAGAGAAATTTAAGTTAAACCCCTAAGAAGCCAGAGAGTCTTGGCTGGGTTGCTCAGTTGAATAGAGCTTCGTCCTGATGTGCCAAGGTTGCTGATTTGATCCCCAGTCAGGGCACATACAAGAATCAACCAATGAATGCATAAAAAAGTGGAACAATAAATCTCTCTCTTCTCTTCTCTTCTCTTCTCTTCTCTTCTCTTCTCTTCTCTTCTCTTCTCTTCTCTTCTCTTCTCTCTCTCTCTCTCTCTCTCTCTCTCTCTCTCTCTCTCTCTCTCTCTTTCTCTCTCTCTCTCTCTCATCAATTTAAAAAAAGAAAAGAATTACCTGGAGAAAATAACTTAGAAAAGCCTGCTTGCAAAGTGAGCCTCTGGCTGGTGTCTGGGAACCTGGATTTCAGGAACATCCTCCCCTGTCTCTGACCAATAAGGTGGCTCACTGCGCCTACATGGTGCAAACAATGCGGTTCGTGCTGAACACCTGCTTTTCCAGTGGGAATGTGGAACTGTGGCCTGTATAGAGGGTGCTTACAGGAACACCCCCAATAAAAACCTTGGGTGTCAAGGCTCTAATCGGCTGAATTGGACAGAAACATTCCACCCATGTTTCAGGTTTTTATCACTTGAAGAGGTGTGTATTCTGCTACCCCCTGTGGGAGACAGAGCATAAGAAAGTGTGCACGATGGTTCCTCCAGATTCTTCCTGTGCTTTTGTCCATTCTGATCCAGTTGTGCATCCTTATTCCTTCACTGTGATAAATCTTAGCATTGAGTGCTAACTCCTAATATGGCATGATCTGAAGGACACCCAGCACACACTATGGGTGACACTGGAGCTGAGTACCTAACAGCTGTGCTCTTTGAGCCCACACACAGTTTCTGCCAATATTCCCAGAGCTGCCTCTGGTTTAATGCACATATCTTTCAGTTCTACGAGATATCATTGTATCTTTCAAATAGTCTCCTCTTTGCTTAAAATAGCCAGAGTTGGTTTCTGTTGCTTGTGACCAAGAGAAACTTAGCTAATATAATAATTAAAAAAAAAAAAGAAATTATGATAGGGATATCTACATCAATTATTTTTTCTCTGCTGTAAGCAAACATGGTATGGGCACTAAGAGTGTTTTATTATCAGGAAGAATATTGTTTCTATTAATCAGGATGACGCACACTAACAGATAAACTCAACTAAACTTAGTGCTTAAACTAAAAGTCACTACAATTCCCTTTTATCAGCTGGTCACAGTCCCCCGCCCCCCCCCCAAAAAAAAAAATCTAGATCATATCCACAGCATATTTCCATTCAAGGCAGCATATGTTTAAAGCAAATAAGAATGTTAGATACCGCCAAAACCGGTTTGGCTCAGTGGATAGAACGACGGCCTGCAGACTGAAAGGTCCCAGGTTCGATTCCGGTCAAGGGCATGTGCATTGGTTGCAGGCACATCCCTAGTATGGGGTGTGCAGGAGGCAGCTGGTTGATGTCTCCCTCTCATCAATGTTTCTAGCTCTCTATCTCTCTCCTCTCCCTTCTCTCTGTAAAAAATCAATAAAATATATATTTTTAAAAAAGAATGTTAGATACCTATACAAACACTGAAGATTCCAAGAAAGAGAATTTCATAACTGGGGTCCCTTAGAATCCTATAAATATGAGATGGTTACCTCCAGCTTCAACTTAGGAACTTTAGAGATAACCACATTAAAAGCCAAGACTTTGAACCCGAATACTATATTCTGTGCAACAAACTCAAATAGACCTAGGCTGTGCAACTGAATTCATTTCATGCCATACCCTTCATTCCCATCTCAAACATATCTTTATGAAATAAATTAATTTTGCCAGCTATTTTTTTTTCCAAAAACGACATAAAAAACCCAGACTTTAAATAGAAACCTTGGTCTGGTCCTTTCCATTTTTCCCTAATCCTTTCTTAAATCATTGCCAAGTTAGATACCTAAGGGTCACAGATTGGTAATAAATGACAGTGACCATTTACTGAGTACTAATTTTTGGCACACATTGTGCTGGATTTTTCATATACATAATCTTACCTAGTCCTTGCAACAACTTGAAAATATGTGTTCTTATTTGCAGAAGCATAAACTGCAAAGGTTAAGTGATTTTCAAAAGGTGGCACAGGTCATTAAAAGCTGGAATTTGACTTCAATCAGTGTTTTAACCGTCCTATATAATAAAAGCCTAACATGCTAAGTGTTTGGTTGTCCATTCAACCAATCAAAGCATAATCCTATATAATAAAAGGGTAATGTGAAAATCAATTGAACGGCTGAACGACAGGTTGCTGTGATGTGCACTGACCACCAGGGGGAAGATGCTCAATGCAGGAGCTGCCCCCAGTGGTCAGTATGCTCCACAGGGTGAGCGCCATTCAGCCATAAGTGGGCTGATGGCTGGTGAGTGCAGCGGTCCATCTCTGTAGCAGCACTAAGGATGTCCAGCTATGGCTTATGCCCGCTCCTTGTGGGCCTAAGCCATCAGTCAGACATTCCCCAAAGGCTCCCAGACTGTGAAAGGGTGCAGGCCGGGCTGAGGGATCCCCCTCCTGAGTGCATGAATCTCGTGCACTGAGCTTCTAGTATGCTAATAATATGCTAAAGCTGCTTAATCACTCGCTATAACATGCACTGACCACCAGGGGGCAGATAGTCAACGGGTTGACCAGTAGATATAACATGCACTGACCACCAGGGGGCAGACTCTCCAACTGGTAGGTTAGCTTGCTACTGGGGTCTGGCTGCTAGGGACTGACCAAGATAGGCCAGACATTCCCTGGAGCCCTCTCTTGGCCCCTCCCCATCTGGCCAACCTCCTGCATCCCTCCCCAGTCCCAATCATGCAGCGGTGGAGTACCTCAGCCTGGCCTGCATCATCTTGCAATCTGGGGCCTCTTAGGGAGATGTTGGAGAGCCAGTTTTGGCCAGAAAGCAGAATGACCGGTTACTATGGCCTGCACTGGCCACCAGGGGGCAGACGATCAACACAAGAACTGCCTCCTGGTGGTCAATGTGCTCCCACAGGGTGAGTGCTGCTCAGCCGGAGTGGCAGCACTAAGGATGTCTGACTGCCCCCAAGGGCTCCCAGACTGTGAGAGGGCGCAGGCCAGGCTGAGGGACCCCCTTCCTGAGCGCACAAATTTCGTGTACTGGCCCTGTAGTTATACTATAACAAAAATTCTATGTTGTACACTTGAAACTAATACAATAATAGTCTATATCAACTATAATTGAATTTTTTAATTGAAGCGGGAAGTCTAGAACTTATAGCAAAAGGATGAGAAAACTAAAAGTCATTAAGACTTCTTTTTATTTTTTAGTACAAGAGCTAATGTCATTAGCCTTTTTGGTCTGCATTTGTGCTCCAGAATTATTTAAATTCTTAAAAATCTCTAATGCAGTAAAATTTTAGTCAACCATTTCCCCCATAACTCCAGTAAAGGCTCCTGTTATTTCTAATATGTAACATACCTACATCTCACTTCAACTACTAAAGCTCAGTGCCAAGGTCAGAAGCCACTAAACACTGGAATCCTATGGCTCCCATCTCCTGATGCTCACTAAATTCTGCCATAGCAAAATTTATATCTGTAAATCACCACTCCTAAATCCATCTCCATTTTAAATTGGGACTGTCGATAAATAAACTCAAGTTTACTTAGAAATTGAGGTTTACAGAGGTTAAAGTACATGCTGTTACTAATAGCCACAAAGAACACTCACCACAGGTCAAATTTTAACTAGTGAAACCTTGGCCATCCAAAAGATTACAAGAAACAAAGTTAGTATCTCTGTTAAGCCTAATACAATGGAAGTCTTCATGAACAGTGTGTCATCCTATGAAGTCAATGCTTTTCAGCCAAGATAAACATATGAAGAAAGACAGTTGACGAAGGGCAAAGGGAGGAGGGAGATATCGTAAGTCTGACTACCCCTCCTCCCTCTTCTTATATCTCCTTTAATGTTGGAGGATGCTAAGAGTCATTTTCAGTAGGGTTTGTCCTTTAATCTACTTTGCCAGCATTGAAAGTTATGTACATGATCCATCACACCAACTTGGTCATTCCTCTCAACCAACATGCCAACTGTTAGGACAAATGGCAGGTGGCATGAAAAAGACTAGAGCCCAACAAACCATGTCCTTGGCCTCATAAGCCTCCTGTTCTAATTAATGGAACTGACTGTAAGCACACACTTACCCAGAATTTAAAGAAAAACCCAACAAGGCTTAATTGACTTCATCAGCAAAGAAGAAGTTATAACTCTTTAAATAACTTATTAATAGTACACACCATAGTACACATTGGTTACCCAATATATAAAGTGCTTCCTTTCTTGACACTTCAGGTTATGGCTGTACATGCAAAATTCAAATGTGCTAAATGTCACAAATAAATTACAAATACAGAACCTTATTTCCATGTATTAATAAGAGCGAATCATTTAATAAGTATTCAGTTAAGTGTAGAGCTGAGAAAAATATAAGACTAGGTCTTTACTAGACAGAACCTTATACACAATTGGAAAAAGTTCAATAGAGTCCAAAGGGCTCCATACTGAGAACTGAGAGAGTTCAGATCAGGATGGCCTGGTGCTCTCTGGAAAGATACCATGGAGGAACTGGGAATGGAGCTGGACCGTGGAGAATGGGTAATAAGTAAAAGGCACAGAACGAGGAAGAAGAATTTGGGGTAAAGGTTGAAATATAGGGGTGCCGAAACTGGTTTGGCTCAGTGGATAGAGCATCGGTCTGTGGACTGAAAGGTCCCAGGTTCGATTCCAGTCAAGGGCATGTACATTAGTTCAGGGCACATCCCCAGTGGGGGGTGTGCAAGAGGCAGCTGATCGATGATAATCTCTCATCGATGTTTCTAATTCTCCATCCTTCTCTCTTTAAAAAATCAATAAAAATATATTTTAAAAAATAGAGATACACATTCTTAATTTTCAATGCAGCCAGTGTGGCCATGTGACTAAGTCCTGACCAATAAGAAGGTAATAGAAGTGATATATACTACTTTTGGGTCTTGCCTGGTTCTCTTCCCTTCACCCTTCTTCCTGCTGGCCAATATATGAACACAGTGGTGAGCTATCTCAGACCAGAGTTGAAAGCAATACCCACAGGATGATGAAGGAATAATAAAGAAGGAGCTTGACCCCTTCCTTATGAAACTGCAGAGCAAAGCTGTCATACCAGCATAAATTTTTACTTATTTTACTTGTCATTATTATTCCAGGCCTCTGGCACAACCATGAAATCATCCTATCTACTATAGAACTCAGTGCCCGAGGTGGTTTGCTGCCATAGTAGAAGCTAAAATGCATGACTGGCTTAGCAGCCAGGTAGTGGGTGCCAAGGACCCATATGGTTCAGAATAGAAAGCTGATGAACATCGTTTTGCTAACTGACTTGGTAAAACTGTCACCTGCAATACCCGGAAAAGAAGGCAGACTACATGCCCACAGATCCTGTAGCTTAGTAGTGAATGCTCACTGTTTCTTGTCATTTTCAGGAAAGCCCTGGAAGAAAGATGAGGTCAAGTTGGAGCTAGTTAATCAGCAACAAGAGATGGCAGGAAATTCACTCTACATGGAGGTACCTAGAAGGCAGACCCTGGCCAGTTTGGAAAATCAGAAGTATTTAGAAAACATGGTTTTGAAAAGGCTGGCTAATAGGAGATAGAACAGACAAAACCCTTCTTCAGGTACATTCAAGTAAGCATTCTTTGTTAGACAAGGGGAACCAGCTGAGACCTCAAGATCCGATAAAGAGCGTTGCCTTCCCACTCAAGCCTATTATTTTGGTTGATGTCAGGTAAGCAACATTAAATTTAGGGAGTGGAACATGTAGAACACAGAAGCAATAAATAACAGACTGAAGTTTTGTGGCTTAAATATTAGGTCTAGAAGCCCTCGTCAGATACCTCCATTGGTTAGAGCATGGTCCCCCTATGCCAGTGTTTCCCAAACTTTTGACATATGTGTACCCCTTCTATAATTTTCGTAACGCTGAGTACCCCTCGTCAAAAAAAATGGATGTACTTTAATAACAATCAAAATATATTTATTTTTTTTGGTGCATACACAAAATAATAATAAACGAAAAATAAAATTATTAATAATAAAATATAAATCAAAGTTATATTATAAATAACATTTATTTGCACACCGGACCATCTCACGCCTCACAAGACTGTCTTGACTTGACTCATGAGAACGTAGAATTAGGCGCAGCTAAGCACGGTGCAATGCATATCCCCACCAAACTCTTCCCGTACCCCTGGGGATATGCGTACCACACTTTGGGAAACACTGCTACGCCAAGGTTGCGGGTTAGACCTCCAGTCAGGACACAACCAATGAATGCATAAGTAAGCGGAACAACAAACCAGTGTTTCTCCCCTCCCCCTCACCACCCCTGCTCCCTCCCCTTCTTCTCTCTAAAATCAAGCACTACATAAATGTTAGGTCTAGATGAGATCTTTTTTTCTTAATCCTCACCTGAGGATATGGTGTTTTTAAACTGACTTTTAGAGAGAGAGAAAAAAAAACAAACATTGATGTGAAAGCACAACAGTGATCAGTTGCCTCCCATACGTGCCCTGACGGGATTCAACCCACAACCTAAGTATGTGCCCTGACCAGGAATCAAACTGCAACCTTCTTTAGGTACTTCAACCAACTGAGCCGCTCAGCCAGGGCTGGAAGAGATCTTTAAGCAATTTGCTCATAGAATGACCAGAAGTAAAAAGACTGAAGAGTTAAGAATTTTATAAGCAAACTATACTGCCTAAGAAATCCCAACTCTGTCCAGAAAAAAAATAAAACCTGTAACTGATGACACCCTAAAGTAACCCTCAAGCTCCTAAGCTTATCAAAGTGGACTGTGAGAGGGGTGCAGCCCCTGAACAGGGTATGTCCATGTCAAAGATGGCCAGAGAAGACACTGGATAGAGAAGAATCCATAAGGCAAATCCAGGGGAATAGGCAGAGGGCTGTGTCGAAGGGCCAAATAAACTTGTGAACTTACTACAGAGCCACAACAAGGGGCTTTTGTCATTCCTCCCCAATAGGACTGGTAACTGATTTAAACCAGTGGCTGTTATAGATCTCTCATTCTTTCCTTCTATAGATGGGAGTTTACTTCATATATCATAGGTGTATGTATGGGGTGGGTGGCAGTTCACATGAGGAGTCACAGCCAGACCAGATGAAGAGGACCACATATTCTCCAGAAATAACGGACTTTGAGCTGGATCCAGGAGTCGAATGGAAAGAGATGAACACGTTTTACATTTGGAAAGAAAAGTTTAGGATACTTGAGTGGCCAGAGGGAGCAAGTATGGTGATTACTAGTTGTTTTCTGATATCTATTTTCCTCTTCTTTCTCAAGATAATTTTTAGCTGGCACATGGCCACCCTGAATAAAGCCGTGTTTTCCAATCTCCCTTGCATGTATATAGACAGGTGACCAAGTTCTGACCAATGAGATATTATTAGACGTAATATACACAACTCTCCTTCCCTCTTCTCCCACACAGCCTAGTAGGAGATAATGATCTGCAAAAAAAAAAGTTATTATAAAATAATTTGAGGAATCAAACAGAGACCAATTGTGAGGAAACACCTCAAATGAGATCATAATAACTGTGTACTGAGGACATACGAATATGATCTTATATGAAGAAGAGACTATCAAACACATTTCACACATACATCTCTTACTGACTATAACAATATTTGGCCACAGATGGCCATGGATTTCCTGTTAGAGAATTACCTGAGGCGCCTGATAAAAACACATATTCCTGAATCTCATCTCAGACCACTGAATTGGAACCCAGGGGTAGAGGGAGGAAAGGAGGCCTGGAAACTGGCACTTGAAATGTCAAAGTGATTTGAACACACACTTATGTTTGAGAAATGACACCTAAATTTTTGACACTCATTTTGCAAAGTGAAATAAGATACCTATAGTCTTACCCTCAATGGATTAACAATGTAGTTCCCAAATGCTTTCCCTAGAAGAAACCCCATTGCATTCAAGAGAGAGAAATCAGGTTTATTCCAAATGTCCCCTGAGGTCATGAGCAAAATAGTGAGATACCAGAGTGTGATGTAAGATTCAAAGGTCAGGTGCTCAGATGATGAAGGGGATCTTCATTATTAATCTAATGACTGGATCAGCGATACCAAATGATTTTATTCTGATAATTGATCTGCATTCGTCTTCTACTCTTTGAGGATGAAAAAACATACTATAACCATGGAGCATAAATCAAATAATCAAAATTAATCTCTTACACCGGAGAATGCAACAGAAGAGAGAGGTTTGTCCTCTAGTCCAGTGTTTCCCAAAGTCTGGTACGCGTACCCCCTGCACCGGAGTTTGGTGGGGATATGCACTGCACCGTGCTTAGCTGCCCCTAATTCTGCGTTATCATGAGTCAAGTCCAGACAGTCTTGTGAGGTGTGAGATGGTCTGGTGTGCTATAACTTTCATTTATATTTTATTATGAATAATTTTATTTTTCATTTATTATTTTGTGTATGTACCCCCCAAAAAAGAAAAAATAAATATATTTTGATTGTTATTAAAATACATCCTTTTTTTTTTTTGACGAGGGGTACTCAGCGTTACGAAAATTATAGAAGGGGTACACATATGTCAAAAGTTCGGGAAACACTGCTCCAGTCCATTAAAACTCCAGTAACACGGTTCCAAATTCAGCAAAGAGTGTTACACGCTGAAATTAAAGTTCCAGGCTAGCTGGAGGGCATAAACAGGCAACAAATATCATGCTGTGGTCGTGGCCCTGAAATGTATTCTTGTGTAAACTCCAGGAGCTGGGAGATCTTAGAACTTTTCTCTGCCTGCGGCCCCGCCTCCGCAAAGAGCTCTGTTCCCACAAGTTTGAGCATAAGAAACAGAAAAGGCAAGAGCGCCCAAGACCCGTAGGAACTCGGAAGGTGGAACCGACGAGGCGATCCTGACCTCAAAGTCCCCAACTCCAGAGGCTGCACAGGGTTCACCCCCACACAGACAACACCCACGCCGCCCTCTCCGTCCCCCCGCTTTCCTTGCCCCCCCCCCACGCCCGCGCACAGACTGCAGACCCTCTGCAGCCCCCGCTGCGGGCCGGGCGAGAAGGACCCCGCCCAGCAGCCCCCAGGCCCTCGGCCCGCCCCCTCGGACCTGGCGGGTGCGCCCGGGCGCCCCGGGGTTCCCGGCTCTCGGTCTTCCGCGGCCGGTAGCCGTAGACGCCCCTTTCGGTCTGGTAGCCGCGCTGGAGGAGGAGCGGAGGCGCCCGCCCGAGGCTCCGTCTGGCCGCTGCCGCGGCGACCGAGGCCATGCTCCGCCGAGCGCCCAGCCCGAGGACGAGGGCTGCTGCAGCCGCCGGGAGCGGAGAGTGGGGCTCCCAGGCGCCCGGAGCCCGGGCTCGGTCCGCGGGGGGCGGGCAGCTGGAGCCCCGCCCGCGGACGACGCCCCCGCGCCCGGGCGCCCGATTGGCGGGCGGCCCTCGGAGCCCCGCCCCGCCCCCGGCGGGACGCGCGGTCCTAGAGGCTGAGGGTCGCCCGCGTTTTGGGGAAGGGTGGCGTGCGGAGCCCAGCTTCACCGCGGCCCCGGCTTCCCCGCACCAAACGTGATCCTCTGTGTGTCCGACAGCCTCCCGCCCCGAGTGCTCACCCGCACCCCGCTGCTGGGACCCGCAGGCACCACCGCACAGACACGTGGAGGCTCTCTCTCTCTCTCTCTCTCTCTCTCTCTTTCACACACACACACACACACACACACACACACACACACACGTTAGCGACTGGCTTCGAAGAAAGTAGCTGAGTCCCTTGGACTGAGACCAAGGGACCCAAGAAGGAACCAGAAAAAAATCAAATATCTCGCCCTTTTTAATGAAGAAATATTGAGGAAGAAAGTGCAAAATAGGGGGAGTGGGGAGCCTGCGCGAAAGGAATAGAATATGAGTGAAAAGAAATTGGTGGAAAGAGGTTTCAGCAATGTAGAGATCTTTGAGGTTCTCCGTTAGTCTGTCTCTGATAGAGTTCCCCAAACTACTTTATTCTGACCCACTTTTAACTTTGCCAGTATACTGGGGGAGGGAGGGAATCTAAATCCTCGTCCATCATTCCATTCCTGTTCAGCTTACCCCCTACTCCTAAGAGCATTACACATCTGAGCTCAAGATACTTCTCTACCTCATTCACGCAACCTCTGTGTCTGACAGAGAAGGCAGGTGCAAAAGCAGACGGAGTTATAGATTCAGTGGTGGGGTTCTGAGGGAGTTTCTTCAATGTGAAATATGAGACCAGATCATCCCTACCCCCTCCCGAGAATTACCTGAGGTGCTTGGGAGTGGGGACATGAGTCAGAGTAGAGAAAGGTGGAGACAGCATAAAACTGTTCTTGAAGAGAGTAATAAAATGCACCACTTTGGGGATTGATGAGCATGAATAGAGATACTAATTTCTGCTCCTTTGTGGTTTTCTCCTTTAGTGCTCAGTTGCCTCCGTACTGAGAGAGTCAGAATGACAATTGGATTCATTTGAGGCTAGAGTTTGTCCAGACAGATGATAGAAAGATCAACAAGCAAAGGCGGTGAGGATATTAGCTAGAGAACGATATAAATAATAAAACATGAGCCCTGGCCAATGTTGCTCAGTTGGTTGGGACATCTGGTACACCAAAAGGTCTCGGGTTTGATTCTGGGTCAGGACACATACCCAGGTTTCTAGTCCCATCATAGGTCAGGTGAGGTGCATAAGGGAGGCAACCAATGGATGTGTCTTTCTCTCTCTTTTTTTTTTTATGTTTTATTGATTTTCCACAGAGAGGAAGTGAGAGGGATAGAGAGCCAGGAAGTCGATGAGAGAGAAACATCTACCAGCTGCCTCCTGCACACCCCCTACTGGGGATGTGCCCACAACCAATGTACATGCCCTTGACCAGAACTGAACCTGGGACCTTTCAGTCCGCAGACTGATGTCCTATCTACTGAGCTAAACCTGTTTCTGCGGGTGTGTCACTCTTTTTTTTTATTTTTTTTTTATTTTTTTTTTAATTTTACTTTATTAAGGTATTTTCTGTGTACATAGTTTACCATTGCCCACCCACCCACCTCCCATTTATGCCCTCCCTCCCCAGAATTCTGTGTTCATTGGTTGTACTTATGTTCATGCATACCAGTCCCTCGGTTGTTCTCCTATCTCCCCCCAGGTCTCCTTCCCCTCCCCGCTGTCATTTGACAGTCTGCTTGTTTTATGGTGACTATCTCAGGACCATATGAATAGAGTCCGCTCCTCCTCTGGTTTTCACCGCCCCTTCCCCTGGGTCCCACTGCTTCCCCTGGTACACACGGCTCGCCCGGGGCACACTGCATTCTGAGACACTCGGCTCCCCGGGGCACTCAGCCCCCTGGGACACTCGGCTCACCCGGGGCACTCGGCCCCCTGGGACACTCGGCTCACCCGGGGCACTCGGCCCCCTGGGACACTCGGCTCACCCGGGGCACTCGGCCCCCTGGGACACTCGGCTCACCCGGGGCACTCGGACCCGTGGGACACTCGGCTCACCCGGGGCACTCGGCCCCGTGGGACACTCGGCTCACCCGGGGCACTCGGCCCCGTGGGACACTCGGCTCACCCGGGGCACTCGGCCCCCTGGGACACTCGGCTCACCCGGGGCACTCGGCCCCCTGGGACACTCGGCTCACCCGGGGCACTCGGCCCCCTGGGACACTCGGCTCACCCGGGGCACTCGGCCCCGTGGGACACTCGGCTCACCCGGGGCACTCGGACCCGTGGGACACTCGGCTCACCCGGGGCACTTGGCCCCCTGGGACACACGGCTTACCCGAGACACCCTTCCCCTTTGGGGGGTACGGCTTACCTGGGGCACATGGCCCCCCGGGGACACTCGGCTCACCCGGGGCACTCGGCCCCCTGGGACTCTCGGCTCACCCGGGGCACTCGGCCCCCTGGGACACTCGGCTCACCCGGGGCACTCGGCCCCCTGGGACTCTCGGCTCACCCGGGGCACTCGGCCCCATGGGACACTCGGCTCACCCGGGGCACTCGGCCCCCTGGGACTCTCGGCTCACCCGGGGCACTCGGCCCCCTGGGACTCTCGGCTCACCCGGGGCACTCGGCCCCCTGGGACACTCGGCTCACCCGGGGCACTCGGACCCCTGGGACACTCGGCTCACCCGGGGCACACGGCCCCTCTAGGGTGTTGGGGTCGCATATTGGAGGCGCCGCACTAGCTCCTTGCTAGCATGGCGGGCAGGCTGGGACAGCTGCAGTTGGGCTGAGATGGTTGCAGGCGGGGGGACCACCTTCAAAGGTGTCTCGTTCGGTGTGGGAGCGGAGCAGCTGCAGACATGGAGGCTAAGTTCTGAGGTCGCCCACTCCCTGAGCCCAAGGCGTGGTGAGCTCTGTTCTTGGTGGATTTCCTTTATTCTCAGCGGCAGTGGCGGGTGGCGGTGCCAGGTGCAATATTGACGGTCGCTCCTGTGGTTCAGTTACCACTGTAGTTTTAAAGTTCACATGGCGGTGGTGGTGAGAGCTTCGGCTTGGCCACGTGGCATCGGAGGATGGGCTCGCCTGGGTGGGTAATGGAAGGCACCGTGCCATTTCCTCACCAGTGCTCTCCATCTCCCTCCCAGCATGGTAGGTGTGCTGGGAAGATTGTGGGCGGGCTGTGATGGCTGCATGGGGAGAGTCCGCCCTCAATGGTGCCCTCTTTGTTGCGGATGTGGAGCTGCTGTGGATGCAGAGGCTAATTTCTGAAGCCACACTCTCTATGAGCCCGGTGCGTAGTGAGCTCTGATTTCGGTGGATTCCCATTCTTGGGGGCGGCGGTGGGTGCGGCAACGATGGTAGCTCCTGTGGCTCAATTTCCCCTGTAGTTTTAAAATCCGCATGGTGGTAGTGTCTGATGCTTTGGCCTGGCCATGTGGCAACGGAGAGAGGATTCTCCGGGTCTGCCGATGGAAGGCGCAGCGCCAGCACAGCATGCGCGAAGGCCTGGCAGAGCAGGCCGCGGGCGGTGACGGAGAGTCCCTGCGATGTCTTAGTCTTTCAGACTTAGTGGAACGCTTCCCCTGAGCCAGGACAAGCAGCACCACCACAAATATTGGCCAGCTCAGTGCTGCCCCTCTACAGGTGACAGTAGGGGCATCCTCACCTTGGTAGGCCTTTTCTCTTGGAGGTCTTAACCAGTGGAAGGCAGCACGGTACAGAACTGCCCCACCTTCTCAGTCCTCCGCGCGGGTGTGTCACTCTTATATCAATGTTCCTCTCTCTCTTTCCCTCCTTCCCCCAATCCCTCCACCTCTATCTAAAATTCAAGAAAAACATGTCATCTGGTAAAGATTACAAAACATAAAGAAAGAAAACATGAACTCTATGCTGGGGGGAAAAAGGCTAGCAATATAAGAATGAACAGATCCCATCTTTGGACCCTAAACACAACCAAAATAGTTCCCAGATCCATCCACTTTCCCTAATTAAGGCCATCAGCACCTCTCCTGGAATACCACACTATCTTCCTAAATGGTCTTTTTGCCTTGAGTTTCTTGCTTAGTCATTCTTCTTCCACACTAAAGTCAGAGTTATTTCTTAAAATTCATATTACTATTTCCTGAAACCTTTCCATGGTTCCCTGTTCTTCTTCTGATAAATTCTAATTTTTTTAGCATAACTTTATTTTTTAAATAAATCTTTATTGCTCAGATTATTACAATTGTTTCTCCTTTTTCTCCCCCAAAGTTCCCTACCACCCAGTTCCCATCCCACCCTCTGCCCTTACCCCCTCCCCCCCATTGTCCTCATCCATTGGTTATACGATTTTAATCCAGTCTCTTACTGCACCCCGACCCCCTTATCCCCCTGATAATTATCAGTCCTCTCCTTTTCTTTGCCCCTGATTCTATTATAGTCACCATTTATCCTGTTCCTCAGATTTTTTTTCTTCTTCTTTTTCTTTTCTGTATTTGAATTTCAATTGGGACACTCTCTCTCATTTGTTTTTGTAGGGAAACACAACAAAGTGTTCTGTAGCAAATGGCTACAGACTGTCCAAATTTCTCAGGACCACACAAATAGAATCCGCTTCTCCTCCAGTTCATAGTGCCCCTCCAGGACAAACGGCTCCCCTGGGGCACACAGCTCTTTTTAGCATAACTTTAAAGCTCTTTAAAGATCACTAACCTTGACTCATTCCTTAAAATTCCCATTTTCCCATTTTCCAGCCAGAAACTTCAATGTGCCATGCTTTTCCAAACTTCCAAACCCTTTTCCTTCTCAACTTCACTCACATTCATGGCTTTAATGAACAATATTGTAAGAATGATATCATATATAGATCATCAGCATGGATCTCTCTTCTGAACTCAGGAACCACATATGTGGAATATGGTCTACTGACATCTTCACTTTTTAGTGAATCACTATGAACTCATGATATACCAGACTCCATGCTATGTTAAAACATCATCATTTGGAAACTTGGTGGCCCGCGGGTCTAGATTAAACTTCTGGTGTATGCTTTATTTTCCATGACAATGTCTTAATTTTTAAAAAGTGGATGCTAATATTAAAAATATGGAAAATGGAGAGAAACCAAGATGGTGGCATAGGTAACCACCTAACTGTAGCCTCGCACAACAATTTCAAAAAATACAACTAAAATACAAAATGGACATTGTCCAGAACTATAGGAAAGTTGACTGACTGGAAATTCTACAACTAGGAGGAAAGAGAAAACCAGAAGGAAAATCAGAGGAGCTGTAAAAGCCTAAGGTACTGAGACATGGTGTGCATATGGAGAGGATGGAGTTGCAGAAGAGGGGGCGGCTGAGTGCCTGGTTGGCATTCCCTAGCAGGAAGGAGATAAAAGCTCTGGACTGTGCTGAACCCCAGTTCCAACTGCACTGAACCCGTTCTGGGCGAGACCCTGTGGACCCAGGCTCATACAGAGGGAATCTAGGCTGTAAGGTGGAAATTCTGGGGAGTGGTGAAAGGCAGAGCCCAGGAGGCGTGCACATGATGCAAGCAGAGGATGGACTGTTGACTCTGCTGCTAGATTGCCCTATCTGGAAGGAGACAAAAGCTCCAGACTGCTCTGAACCCCACTTCCAACCCCACTTCCAACTGCACTGAACCCCAGTTCCAGACTCATTGGGGGAGAGCCTCGACTGTCTGGTAGCGGGCGAAACTCGAGGGCACCTTTCTCTCAGAGGTGCTTGCAGTGAGTACCGAAGGACACTGAGGAACACTGAGACTCAAGAACCTCTTAGGGCGGGGCTGACCGGTAGCCAAGGCTGTAGGCTCCACCCTGAAACTCCACCCCATCCAAGCTGAGCACAGAGGCTTTTGCAATTTTCCAAGTCTAGTGGAATAAGGATGTCTCCTGGCATAGACTCAGCTGATTCTCACAGCCAGTTGGCCTGGAGGTCAGTTCCTCCCAGTGATACCAACAACAATCAAGACTTAACTACAATAAGGCTGTACACACAGTCCACAAAGGGGTGCACCAAAAGTATCCACCTCAGACAACTGGGAGGCTGACCCACTGAACCATATAGGACACCTTAGCACACAAAGCTACCCTACCAACTCAGGGAAGCAGGAAATAGATCACAAATGAAAGAAATGGAGGACAACAAGCGACTGGATATAGAATTCAAAACCACATTTATAAGGTTGTTCAAGAATTTCCTAGAAAAGGTCGATAAAATAAATGAGACCTATGAGGATATGAAAATGGATCAACTAGAAATAAAGAATACATTGTCTGAAATAAAAAATATTCTACAGAGTCCTAAAAACAGAATGGAAGATTGCAAGAATCAAGTCAAAGATTTGGAACACAAAGAGCCAGAGGACACTCCTCCACAGAAGCAAGAAGAGAATCCAGAAAGTTGAATATAGTTTAAGAAACCTCTGGGACAACTTCAAGCGAACCAACATCAGAATAATGGGGTTCCCAGAAGAATATATATATATTCTGTAACTCCTTACTGGTATGGGAGTGGGGAGTCTTTACAAGAATTTGTTACCTCATAATGGTGAGACAAACTATGAGAGAGAAAATCCTGATGATTTTAGAAGTCCCTAGTCCCAACTGTTCTGAGACCCAGTCAGTTCTTAATTTGAGGGCAATAATGCACCCTTAGTCTCAAAAGCATAGTGCTTTTCTACCCAGAATCTAATATGTCTTCAAAGGCTATAGAACAGTGTGGCCTGGTGGGGGAAAAAAATATGAGCTCTGAGTCAAAGAGATAGGGATTTGGATTGAGGCCTTCCTATTTACTATCCTAGGGAAGAAGGAAACTTTTCCTCTACCATCTCAGGTTCTGTTTCTGGAGGCATGTGAATTAAACTGGGAAAAGACAGAATAACAGGAGAACAGGCATATGTTTGTATTTATGTTAGTATTTCTACATTTGCAGGAGCTTCAAAGAAAAGAAGTGGAAACCCAAAGAGGTGATTAGAGCTGGGAGCTTATATACCATTTTAATAAAAGGCTAGTGGGGAAGTGACTAGACAAAGGAAAGGGGTTTGGGCTCTTTGGGATAGTAAGTTGTGAAAGATGACTAGGAACTCTATGGGTTGCTTAGTAAGGTTTTTTAATGTAGTCTTGTGTCATTTCCCATGGTAAGTATCATTCTCTTACTGGTCTGGGAGTGGGGAGTCTTTACAAATGGAATTTTATGTCATCTTTACAAAGGGCGATTTATGTCCTGCTTTTGTGCAGCAAGGGGAAGGGCAGATAGCTTCTCCTGTGTTTTCTATTTCTTAATTGCCTTAGGCTCAAAATAATTAATACACCACAGGGGCACATTGTGGGTTGGCATGCCTTGATCCCCTTCCCTACATAAGCCTTAAACTCTTAGTCCATATACTCATTTGTAAAATATTTAAGTATTACATAAAACACCTAATTTGCAGTGGCTGGAACACAGTACATGGCCAATAAATGGTAGCTACCATTATTATGATTATTATTAAGAGTAAGAGAGTGATCGAAAAGTTGGAGTCACATACTCTGAGAAGTAAATAGAACACTGAGTAAACCAAGGCAGGGAGATAGACTGAGAGAAAATCAGGACAAAGAAGCTTATTTTACAAAGGTAGTAAATGAGCCTACAGAGGAGAGATAGTACTAAAGGATTAAAAGTTCTCAGTTAATAGTATGTTGGCATGTGAGATTTTAGAAATGAAATATTTGCCTAGGCATGGTAATTGGAGGGACTTGCTGAAGAGGGGCAAAGGTTAAAATTGTCAGAGCTAAAGTTAAGGTCCAGTGAGGTTAGGGTACAGGACAGGGTCTTCCACATGAACAATGAAATGGCCTAGGATAATGGTGGGCCTTTCAAACAATTTTGTCATCAGTTTCTGCCCATCTTCCTCACTAGATTGTGAACTCCTTAAGGCCAGGCACAGTGCCTTATTCATTTTTGTATTTTTATTTCTAAAATAATGATGGATATATAGCAACATATTAAAAATTAGATGGATGACACTGGGAAACCTTATGCCTTCCCCTTAATTTTGCTATTAACCTAAAACTGCACTAAAAATATAAAGTCTGGGGAAAAATATGTATTTTATAAAAGTCTGTTATCCAAAATATACAAAGAACTCATAAAATTCAACAATAAGAAAACAGCAATGTGATTTAAAAAATGGGACACCTGCCGAAATCGGTTTGGCTCAGTGGATAGAGCATCGTCCTGCAGAATGAAAGGTCCCAGGTTTGATTCCAGTCAAGGGCATGTACCTTGATTGCAGGCACTCCCCAGTAGGGGGTATGTGAGAGGCAGCTGATAGATGATTCTCTCTCATAGATGTTTCTATCTCTCTGTCCCTCTCTCTTCCTCTCTGTAAAAAATCAATTAAAAATATTTTTAATGGGACACCTTATCAAAAAAGATACATAGATGGTAAGTAAACATGCAAAAATCATATGTCATCAGGGAAATGCAAATTAAAAAACAATGAGATACCACTACACATATATTGAAATAACCAAAATGCAAAACATTGACAACACCAGATTTTGGTAAATTTGTGGAGTAACCGGAACTCTCATTCGTTGCTGGTGAGAATGTAAGATAAAGCATAGATGTTAAAACGATTTCTTTCTTCCAAGAAGTGATTTTGGAATTATAGTCCTATGCATGTAATAGGCAATCAAGACACTCCTGTAGGTAACAGTTGGGAAACTAAGTGGTAAGAGAAGAGAGCATTAGCTCCCCCATATTAGCTTTGGGAGAACTAGGTTTTAGAATTGTGCCTTGTAATTCTATGGCCCTTGCTGCTGCTCAAACTAGGAGAGAACTTCCACTGACTCCTGTCTTCAAGCCTGTTCTACAATTTCATAGTCTGGTGTTCTTACTTTCTAAATAAAAACAAAACAGACACAAATGATTTAAAATAAGAGCATTTAATTTTTTAAAAAAAACTTGCATAGCCAACCGTGGAGAAAGAATTATTTTAATCATAAATAGGTTATTAATGCTGTTTTGAAATTACAGTCAATATAATTTAGTTTAATAGTTTTATTATTCCTGGAAATTTTAAGTATTTTCTCTCTCTTTTTTTTTTTTACTACTGTGCCATTTCCATTTAGACTATAGATATATAGAGTCATATGAATGACTGATAGAGTGATGAGTGAGGACTGAAGGGTCCTGGGTTCAATTCTGGTCAAGGGCACATGCCTGGGTTGTGGGCTTGGTTCCCAGTGGGGGGTGTGCAGGAAGCAGCTGATCAATGATTCCCTCTCATCATTGATGTTCCTATCTCTCTCCTTCTTCCTTCCTCTCTGAAATCAATAAAAATATATTTAAAAAACAGAATTTTCAAATTATTATAATAATTTTCAAATTATTATAATAACAACCACGATACATTGTCTCATAGAATTTACGGGTCAGTAATCCAGACAGAGCGTAACTTAGTGCTTTTGGCTCAGTAGGTTTCATTCAGGCTGTTGTTTGAGATTATGATCATCTGATGGCTCAACTTGGGGAGCCTCAATTTACCCTCTGCTCAGTCAGTTGGCAGGATTGAATTCCTCGTTGGCTGTTGGTAAAGAAGCCTCCGTCAATTCTTGCTGTGTGGTCCTCTCCAAAGAGTAGCCTACAACATGGCAACAGGCTACCCTAAGTGACAGAGAGCCCAAAATGAATTTACAACATTTTGTAAATTAATGTTGGTACTAATGCCCCATGACTCTGCTGCATAGATTCACTATAAGTCGCTCAATCTAGCTTACACTTGAGGAGAGAGGATTACACAAACACATGAATACTAGGAGGTAGGGATCCTTGAGGGCCATTTTAGAGGCCATCTACCATACCCATGTGACCATTCACAGCATTCTTCCTTATGGCCTATCAATCATATATTCTTTCATGTAACTCTTTTACTGGCTACTATGACATTCTGCCTCAAAAAATGATAGCCATTTCTATTAGCTTTATTAAACTAGAGGCCCAGTGCACAAAATTTGTGGGGGGGGGGGTTGGGGTAGGGGATGTCCCTCAGCCCAGCCTGCGCCCTCTCCAATCTGGGACCCTTGGAGGTTGTCTGACTGCCAGTTTAGACCCAATCCCTGTCAAGGCCCAAACCAGCAGTCAGACATCCCTCTCACAACCTGGGACTGCTGGCTCCTAACCACTTGCCTGCCTGCCTGGCTGCCTGATTGCCCCTAACTGCTTCTGCCTGCCAGCCTGATCACCTCCTAACCACTCCCCTCCCAGCCTGATAACACCTAACTGCTACCCTGCTGGCCTGATTGCCCCCAACTGCCTCTATCTGCATGATCACTCCTAACTGCCCTCCCTTGCCAACTTGATCTTGCCCCTGACTGCCCTCCGCTGCCAGCCAATTTGATTTTGATTTGTCAGTTTCTGTGCCGTCAGCGTCTAAAGCTCTGCCTCCTAGGCAACCATTGGCTCTTTACAGTAATCCAAATTTGGTTCTTATTGGTTGGTTTCTATGCCAGTCAGTGTCTCTGGGCCTATCAATAGGGCCAGATCAGAAAGGTGGGGCTGATCAGCAGCCCTGGTGGAGGCTTGGAGAGAAATGGTGGCACAGCTGTTGACCAGGCCTGGAAAGAAAGAGAGAGACACGTGCTGATCAACAACTTCCACAGAGACTACGGTTCAGACCCTGCTTCTCTCTTCAGGCCTCTCTCAGGGCCTGATTTGCAGCCCCTTGATACAGTCAGTGCTGGGTCACTGTAACTGTAGCTGTAGCAGTCAGTGTTGGGTCACCATGGCATCCCAGTGCTGACTGCAGGACTGACTTCTGGTTAGTCGAGCCTCCCGGTCACTGTGGATGTGATGGACCCAGGGTATTTTATATTAGAACTAGAGGCCCAATGCATGAAATTTGTGCATGGGAGCGGGGGGTCCCCTCAGCCCAGCCTGCATCCTCTCCAATCTGGGACCCCATGGGGGTTGTTCGACCACCAGTTTAAACCCAATCCTAGGAATTGGGCCTAACCAACAGTTGGACATCCTTCTCACAGTCCAGCTCCTAACTGCCCCCCCCCCCCAGCCTGGTTGCCCCTAACTGCTCCCCCTGCCGGCCTGATCACCCCTATCTACGCCCCTGCTGGCCTGGTCACCCCAACTGCCCCCCTGCCAGCCTGATCACCTCCAACTGCCCCCCTGCCAGTCTGGTCACCCCACACAGCCTGCTGTTTAGTCATTTGGCCATCCCTCACTAACCTTCCTGCTGACCTGATTGTCCCACATAGCCTGCTGTTCAGTGGTTACTGTTACTGTTATGGCATCCTGGACAATTTGCATATTGCTCCATTATTAGTATAGATTGATAGGGTATGAAAAGATTAATACAAAGGGGCACCCCTATTTAGGTGAGTCTTTCATTAAATTGGAATGGGGTAAACACAATGAAATGACTATTTCATGAGGAAAACTTAGGGAAGTATAATGTATTTTTATATTAACAATGTAGACCCTTCCAGAAGAAAAAATAGCTAGAAATGACACCCATTCCTTTATCTTACTCTTAGCAACTGATATAAGGACTGAAATGATACCAGAAGATTCTATGAGTGATAACTTTTTCCCCCCAGTTATATTTCTCAATGTGACATTATCATCCTGAGTTATGAAGGCAACCATTTTTCACTTGGATTCGTCAACACTTGGAAACAATAAGGTATACTGCTAAAATTAAATTAAAATAACAAAATTGGGGATCAGAAAGTGTAACCTACTCATTTTTAAATGATGTTTCCATGTCACAGACAGGTTACAAATGATTTGCCCTACTTTCACTATGTTACATTTTGCAGTAGCCAGACTCAAAGACGGGACATTAGGTCTTAAATACCCAGGCCAGCCTTCTTTCCTTTAAGCTCTCATGGGCACAGATTTATCAGCACACTGTCTGACTTATGCAGACATTTTTTGTTCATACATATTGACCTATCTTATTTTAACTAGATTATAAAATCATGTATTTTCTTATTCTACATTCTGATTATGTAAAAGGGGATATCTGTATTGTTATGTGTGCCAATATTTGGTTATATAAGGTAGGGAAAACATTTTAGAATGGGAGGAAATATTACATAAGAGCATGAACTTTGGAATCAGGCAGTCCTAAGCAGAGATTCTATTTAATAGCTGGGTCATCCTGGGCACATTATTTAACCATGCTAAGCCCTAGTTTTCCTACCTATAAAAACAAAGAAAAGAGTATCTTCTAAATAGACTCATTGGGTGGGTTAATGCCTGACACAGACTAAGAAAGAAGTGTCTGTTTATTTCTCTTTATTCATCCACTCAACACCCAGTGTTACAAACTTGAATTACCTTTAAATGGAAATCACATAAAAGGGGTATGTAGTCCTGTATTTGGACTGTTAACAATGGGTATATTGCTTGGTAAACAAAATTGAAACCCTAGTTTAGGATGGTTTTCTCCAAAATATTATGCTCTTTTCACACTGGTTTAATCCTACACATTCCTGTATCAGTATACAGATTTTTCTTTCCTCTAAGAAAGCATTTGCAGGGGAGAAAAAACTTTTCACTCTACCCTCTTTCAGTAGAAGGGTGGGAATGAAACTAGAAAGATTAACAGGAGAAAAAGCATACAATTTTATTATTTATGTACATAGTTCACAGAAAAGAAGTAAAACAAAGAGATGGTTAGTCTTGGGGCTTACATACTATATATATATATATATATATATATATATATATATATATATATATATATATATATATATAATTTCAGAGAGGAAGGGAGAGATAGAAACATCAATGATGAGAGAGAATCATTGATCATCTGTCTCCTGCACGTCCCCTACTGGGGATCAAGCCTGCAACTCAGGCATGTTTGATTCATGCCTTGGCCAGAATTGAACCTGGGACCCTTCAGTCTTCAGGCTGACTCTCTATCCATTGAGCTAAACCAGCTAAAGCAGGCTTACGTACATACTATTTTAACAAAGGAGAGGGGGCTTGGGTTTCAAGGGATGACAAATCATAGGGAAGTGGATAGGAAATATTATCTTCTTTGCATAAAATGTTTATGTAAACACATCTGGTTGTTGACACTCCATCTCCCCTAATAAAAGTTAATTTCCTCTTCCTGATAGGGAGTTGGGAGTAAGGGGTAGACACCTCCACAAAGATAAATTCACACCTTACTTTTGTTTTTAGGCAGATAAGGGGGAATTCTAGAGAACTTTCCAGCATTTAGTCTTGATTACCTTCAATTCAAAATAATCCTTACCATGAAGTGGCCCCCTTTTTTTGATGGTATATCCGGACCCCTTTGAACACCATTAACTAAAAGAATAAAAATAGAAAAAGAAGTAGATTAAGTTAAACCAATATTAAGTTAAGTTTTGGACTTTAGGTTTGAAGTGTGTGGAATATTTCATCACAGACACCCCACAGCAAAGATGTAGTAATATAGGTCAGGAATTAAAAAATTAAGACCAATTAGATGACATACATAGGGTTAGCATTCTCACCATTTATCCATTAGTTTCCCCAACGAATATTTAGAATGGTTATTCTGCTGGACAAATTGAAGTAATATCGATCTTAGAGATGACATTTATAAACCTCTGTCATTATTGGTTACTAGAGGCCCAGTGCACGAATTTTTCCCTCTTGCAGTCTGGGACCCCTCTCTCCTTATTGCCTGCCTGCTCGCTGCTCCTTACTGCTTGGCTTGTTACTCCTTAGTGCTGCCATGGAGGCAGGAGGGGCTCCTGCCACCGCCACTGCACTTGCTAGATGTGAGCCCAGCTTCTGGCTGAGCAGTGCACCTCCTGTGAGACCATCAGGGGGTAGCTCTTGCATTGAGAGTCTGCCCCCTAGTGATGAGCGAGCATCATAGTGACCAGTTGTTCCACTAGTCATTCTGCTATTTGGTCAATTTTCACATTAAGAGTTTTATTTGTATATAGGATAATAGCTGAGAATACATTCTTTTTCCTCTTTGTAATACTCTATCTATAAAATAGAGGCCCACTGCATGAATTTGTGCACAGACAGGGTCCCTCAGCTTGGCTGATGATCAGAGCCATCTCACCCAGTCCCAATAGGGGCTGACTGGTGCAGCAGGCTGTGGGGAGAGACCGTGGGAGGTTGGCCAGGAACAGGAGGTTGGTTGTAGGAGCACATTGATCACCAGGGGCAGCTGCTGCATTCAGTGTTTGCCCCCTGTGGTCAGTGTGCATCATAGCAACCAGTTGACCAATCTTTGGTCACTTAGGCTTTTATATATACACTAGAGGCCTGGTGCACAAAATTTGTGCGGGAGGGTGGTGTCCCTCAGCCCAGCCTGCACCCTCTGCAATCTGGGACTCCTCGAGGGATGTCCAACTGCCTGTTTAGGCCCAATCTCACCAGGCAGTCAGACATCCCTCTCACAATCCAGGACTGCTGGCTCCCAACTGCTCACCTGCCTGCCTTCTTGATTGCCCCTAACAGCTTCTGCCTGCCAGCCTGATAAACCCATAACCACTGCCCTGCCAGCCTGATTGATGCCTAATTGCTCCTCTGCCATTCGGTTTGCTCCTAACTGCCCTCCCCTGCAGGTCTGGTCACCCCTAACTTCCCTCCCCTGAAGACCTGGTCCCCCTCAACTGCTATCACCTGCAGGCTTGAGTCCCGCCCAACTGCCCTTTTCTGCAGGCCCGGTCACCTCCAACTTCCCTCCTCTGCCAACCTGGTCACCCCTAACTTCCCTCCACTGCGGGCTAGATTACCCCCAATTGCCTTCCCTTGCAGGCATGGTCCCTCCCAACTTCCCTCCCCTGCTAGCCATCTTGTGGCAGCTATCTTGTGTCCACATGGGGGCAGCAATCTTGTGTGTTGGAGTGATGGTCAATTTGCGTATTGCTCTTTTATTAGATAGGCTAGAGACCTGATGCACTGGTCAGGGTCAGATAGTTTGCCCTGAAGGATGTTCTGGATCAGGGTGGGGTTTTCCTTGTGGTGTAGGGCAGCCTGGATAAGGGGCCTGTGGTGATTGCAGGCCAGCCACACCCCCAAGCAACCCAAGTGGAGACCCTGATGTCCGGGATTTGTTTATCTTCTATATTTGAAACTTAGTAGCCTTGAGTGGAGGAAAAGGCCACCCACGGTGTGCTGAAAGCTTTGTTTCATCCATTACTAGGGAAACTCAAGCCTCCTGCTTGCTCTGTGACCATAGCCATCTTGGTTGGGTTAATTTGCATACTTGCTCCTGATTGGCTAGTGGATGTGGCTTGTGGGTGTAGCAGAGGTACAGTCAATTTGCATTTTACTCTTTTATTAGATAGGACTAATAGCTCTGTGCATGAATCCATGTGCCAGTAGCTCTCTGCCCGTTGACCCACTCTCCTGTAGCTCCCGCTCATAGCTTGCTACCCTCCTGTAACTCTCCACTGCCTGCTTGTAGCCCATAGATTGCTGCTGCCCTCCGTTAGCTCTCTGCACGCTGCCCCACCCTTCTATAGCTCCCTCTGCCTCCCACCCCCTATAGCTTGCTTCCCTGGCCCCTCTTGTAGCTCTCTGCCAACTGCTTGTAGCTCACTGTCCCACCCTCCTGCTGGTCCATGATCCAGTCGTTACACAGTTGGTTGTTATGCTTAATCAACATTTGTATATTATATCTTTATTATATAGGATAGATGCCACCTCAATACACTCATTAAAAAAAAAGAAAAGAAACATCTATTTTGAGACATGGGACGTTATACTAAACTAGAGGCCCGGTGCATGAATTTCATGCATGGGTAGGGTCCCTAGACCTGGATGGCGATCAGGGCTGATTGGGGCCTTCCAGCTGCTGGCCACATCCTTCCTTCCCCTGGCTACTGGCTGCCAGCAGAGGCCTTCCTTTTGTTTTATGCCACCCCTTGGTGGTCAGCACACGTCATAGTAAACAGTCAAACTCCTAGTTGGTTGAACTGCTGAGGGGAGAATTTGCATATTAGCCTTTTATTATCTCTATAATAAAGAGCAAAGGTGTAACGACTTTATGACTGAAGCTCTACCAGACCGGAAATCAGTGCTGGGTTGCCACGGTAACCCAGTGCTGACTGCTTCGGCTGCGGGTGGAGTGCCCCAGCACAGACTGCTGAGGAGGCTGCAAATCAGGGCCAGAGAGAGGCCTAAAGAGAGAAGCAGGGACTGATCCGTTGCCTCTGTGGCAGCTTTTAACCAGCACTTGCCTCTCTTTTTCTCTCCTAATCTGGCCAGCAGCTGCACCTCCATTTCTCTCCAGGCTTCCACCAGGTCTGCTGATCAGCAACTCCTTTCTGATCAGGCCCCGTTGATAGGCCCAGACACACTGACTAGAATAGAAACTGACCAATCAGAATCAAATCTGGGTGAAGTGTGAGGAACCAATGGCTGCATAGGAGGTGGAGCTTTAGATGCTCACTGGCATAGAAACTGACCAATAAGAACCAAATCTAGGGGCTAAGAGATGTTTCTGTCCAGGGAGAGCATGGATCCTGAGGCCAGCAATGGCCTTCGCAAATCTACAGAAAATGCTCATCAGTGACAGCATGGACCCTTGCTGCTGGAAGATCCTGCAAGATGGATGACTGCAGGTGGTGAAGAAGCAGAACCTGAGAAAAGAGGAACTGGTAACCAAGCTGAAGGACTGTTAAGGACTTATCGTCTGCTCGGCCACCAAGGTGACAGCCAATGTCATCAATGCAGCAGAGAAGCTCCAGGTGGTGGGCATGGCCAGCACCAGCGTGGACAGAATAGACAGAATAGATCTGGAGGCCTTCACAAGGAAGGGCATCCTGGTCATGAACACTCCCCATGAGAACAGTCTTAGTGCTGCGGAGCTCACCTGTGGATGATCATGTGTCTGGCCAGGCAGATTCCCCAGGTAACAGCTTCGATGAAGGATGTCAAATGGGACTAAAAGTGGCCCAGCACCAAGAAGGCCCAGAGCCACTGCAGGGGCATCGCTGTCCAGTTTGTGGACATGGTGAAGGGGAGAGCCCCCATGGGAGTCGTGAATGCCCAGGCCTTTACCAGAGCCTACTCTCTGTAAACCAAAACCTTGGATTGGTCTGGCAGAAGCTGTGGGGACTCTGATGCGAGCCTGGGCAGGGTTCCCCAAAGGGATCATCCAGGTGGTAACACAGGGCTTATCCCTGAGAATGCCAGGAACTGCCTGAGCCCCACAATAATTGTCAGTCTCCTCAAAGACTTCTAATCATGCAGATGTGAACTTGGTAAACACCAAGCTGCTGGTGAAAGAGGCCAGCCTCAATGTAACCACCTCCCATAATCCCACTGTGCCAGGAGAGCAAGGATGCAGGGAAGGCTCCTTGAGGTTGGCCCTGGCAAGTGCCCCTACCAGGCTGTGGGCCTTGTCCAGGGCACCACACCTGTGCTACAGGCCCTCAACAGAGTTGCCTTCAGACCAGAAGTGCCTATCGGCAGAGGTCTGCCCTTTCTCCTGTTCTGGGCTCAGCCCTCAAAACCTGCCATGTTGCCTACCATGATTGCACTCCTGGCAGAGGCAGGTGTGCAGCTGTTGTCTTACCAGACCTCGGTGGTGTCCAATGGGGAGACCTGGCATGCCATGGGCATCCTCTCACAATCTGGGACTGCTGGCTCCTAACTGCTCACCTGCCTGCCTGCCTGATCACCACTAACTGCCCTCCCCTGCCGGCCTGATCTCACCCACTTTGGGATCAGGCCTAAACTGGCAGTTGGATATCCCCTAAGGGATCCCCGATTAGTGAGGGTGCAGGCTTGGCTGAGGGAATACCAGGCCACTAGTATAGGATATAAAAGGCTAAATGACCTGCTGGTAGTTATGATGCACACTGACCACCAGGAGACAGATGCTCAATGCAGGAGCTGCTAAGCGACAGCAACTTTGCAGAGTGCCCTCTTGTACTCTGGGACCCTTCGGGGGATGTTGGACTGCCAGTTTCAGCCTGATCCCTGCAGACCAGGCCGAGACACCCCACCTGCTCACTCCACAGATGCCCTTCGAACCTAGGCACCAACCCAGGTATGGCCGGCTGGGGTGGGACCATGGGAGGTTGGCTCCAGGGTGTGTTGGCCCATCTTGCCCAACCCCACCCTGCTGGCCACCTTCTAATTAATTTCCTTTCAATCTGCACAAATTCATGCCCCCAGCCTCTAGTTGATTTATAATTGACAAATAATATTGTAAGATAATTAAATCCTATATAACAAAAGGCTAATATGAGAATCAACCAAACGGCAGAACAACTGATTGCTAGGACGTGCAATGACCACCAGGGAGCACATGGGGTGTTCCTCAACCCCATGGCCTCCCACTTGCCAAGTCCTCCAAGTCACCAGCTCTCCCTCTCCGCTCTCCTTCTGTTGGCTTGGGGAGCTATGTTCCCCAAGCCACTCCACTCTCCACCAGTTCTCCCGCTCTGCTCTCTGCCCAGTGCCTGTGCATGCAAATTAACCCAACATCTTTGCACAATACTCACTCTTTTTAAAAAAGAAATATATTTTATTGATTTTTTACAGAGATGAAGAGAGAGGGAGAGAGAGTTAGAAACATCGATGAGAGAGAATCATCCATCAGCTGCCTCTTGCACACCCCCTACTGGGGATGTGCCTGCAACTAAGGTACATGCCCTTGACTGGAATCGAACCTGGGACCTTTCAGTCCACAGGATGATGCTCTATCCACTGAGCCAAACCGGTTTTGGCAATACTCACTGTTGATTGGCTGGCATGCATAGTGGAGATACAGTCAATTCACATATTTCTCTTTTATTATATAGAATAGATATTCATTTTAAAGTTCATTGTCTTAGCAAAATTTATAATGCTGGAGTAAAAGGTTTCAAGTGCCCTGGTTTCACACCAGAGTTAGGACAAAGAAAAGGCTGTTTTGAAGTACCATTTATTCAAATTGCTAAGTCATTAAATTGTGTTTATTATTTCAAAAATGATTTGGTAATAGCTAACACAGCACATATGATGAAATCTGGGTTACGTGATTTTATTACCTTGTTTACTATGCACAAAACCCTACGAAAAACTACAATCCTTCCTCTTCCTGTAAAATCAACACATTAAAAAAAAAAAAAAAAGGAAATGCCAGAACCGGTTTGGCTCAGTGGATAGAGTGTCATCCTATGGACTGAAAGGTCCCAGGTTCGGTTCTGGTCAAGGGCATGTACTTCGGTTGCGGGCACATCCCCAGTAGGGGGTGTGTAGGAGGCAGCTGATCAATGTTTCTCTCTCACTGATGTTTCTAACTCTCTATCCCTCTCTCTTCCTCTCTATAAAACAATCAAGTAAAAAAAATATATATATATATATGAGAGACAAACAAAAACACCTAATTGGAGAATCTGGCATATGTAAGCTGGATGGTTTTTCTTTCATTTCATACCACAAACCTCAAGTAGCTTCCAACATGACCTGGAAACCATTACTATACCTCTCCACCACATTCACACTCTTCAAGGTGTTTCTTTCACCTTAGTTGCTGACCTTGCCTCCAATTTCACTGAGAAAAATAGGATCAATCAAGAAGGATGTCCTTTATAGTCCCTCCCCCAACCAAATCTATTAGCCCATCTGTACATGCCTCATTTTCTTTGTCTTCTCTCTTGATAGTCCATTCCTTTTTACTGCTAGAAGTATTTTCTTCTATATTATCATTTTTCCTCTCCTCCATGTCATTAATATTCCCTCACTATTGGATCATTCCCATCAGTATACATTCTCTATATCTATCATTAAATAAATGCTAAAAATATATAAAAGTAAAAGATCGAATAAGACTTCCCTGAGCTCACATTCTACTAGAATTATGTTTTTCTGCTGCTCTTCACCTTAAAACTTCTCAGATACCAATCTGTCCCAAAATACTTCCCTGAACTGCCTCCTACAAAGTCAATATTAATCCTTATGAGGTTAATCCAATTAGCACTTGTTCTGGGCAACACTTGAGATTCTTAATCAATTTCTCTTTCCTGAAGAATGTCTTTTTTTGGCTTTCATAATACTATACTCTCCAGGTTTTCATTTTCCTTACTCAGACATTTTTAGAGACCTAACCTTTCTTTTGTAAATTTCTCAGGGCTCAGTATTGGACCCTGTTTTCTATTTACATTTTCTTTAGTAATCTCCTCTTTAAAAAAAATAAATTTTATTGATTTCAGGGAGGAAAAGATAAATAAAACTGACTGGCTGCCTCCTGAATGTCTCACACTGGGAATTGAGCCCTCAATCCTGAGCATGTTCCCTAACCTGGAATCCAACCGGGACATCCTAGTTCATAGGTTGATACTCAAGTCACACCAGATGGGCAATCTTTTTTTCTTATGGCTTTAAATACTAGCTATGTTGATGACTCTCCAATGTCATCTCTCGACCAAAATTCTCTGATTTCCAACTACTTATTTGATATCTGTAGTTGGATAACTGGGACCTTCTAATTCTTCAGGTTTTAGATAAAAGGTGTTCCTCTCCCCCCCCCCCCCCAATAGCTCCCGTCCACCTGATTCCCTACCCCACCCCATGCCCTTACCCCCTGCCTTCATCCATAGTGTAAGGCTTTTGTCCAATCTCTTTCCACACCCCTCAGACCCCCTGCCCCCTGAGAACTGACAGTCCAACCCCTTTCTATGTCCCTGATTCCATTATATTCACCAGTCCATTCTGTTCTTCAGAAATTTATTCACTAGATTTTTAGATTCACTTGTTGGTAGGTATGTATTTGATGTCTTTTTGTCGTTCATAAATTTTATCTTTACCTTTTTTTTTCTTCTTCCTCTTCTTAAAAAATACCCTTCAGCATTTCATGTAATCTTGGTTTGTTGGTGATGAACTCCTTTACCTTTTTCTTGTCTGTGAAGCTCTTTATCTGACATTCAATTCTGAATGATAGTTTTGCTAGGTAGAGTAATCTTGGCTGTAGGTTCTTGCTGTTCATCACTTTGAATATTCCTTGCCATTCCCTTCTGGCCTGCATAGTTTCTGTTGAGAAATCAGCTGATAGTCGTATAGATACTCCCTTGTAGATAACTAACTCTTTTTTCTCTTGCTGCTTTCAATATTCTCTCTTTGTCTTTTGCCCTTGGCATTTTAATTATGATGTGTCTTGGTGTGGTCCTCTTTGGATTCCTCTTGTTTGGGATTCTATACACTTTCTGAACTTGTAAGTCTATTTCTTTCCCCAGGTATGGAAAGTTTTCTGTCATTATTTCTTCTACTAGGTTTTCAATATTTTGCTCTCTCTCTTCTCTGGCACCCAAAAAATTAGGATATTGGTATGCTTAAAGTTGTCCCAGAGGCTCCTTACACTATCTTCATATTTTTGGATTCTTTTTTCTTTTTGCTTTTCTGGTTGAGTGTTTTTTTTTTGTTTCCTCGTATTTCAGATCTTTGGTTTCTTAGGGTATGTTAATCTACAGTTGAGTTTCTGTTTATTCTTTATTTCAGACAGCGTATGCTTAATTTCTGACTGGTCCTTTTCCATTTTTTTTGGCATTCTCATTAAATTGAAGGTCTCATCAAGTTTCTCAGGGGTTTTTATAAGATTCTTGAGTAACCTTATAAATGTGGTTTTGAACTCTATGTGGTCCCGTAGTTAGCTTTCCTCCATTTCTTTCATTTGTGACATGTTTCTGTGTCTTCACATTTTGGCTGCTCCCCTGAGTTGATGGAGTGGCTTTGTGTAGTAGGTGACCTATAAAGGCCAGTAGCTCAGCCTCCCCAATCACCTGAAGTGGACACTCTTGGTACACCCCTTTGTGGGCTGAGTGCAAAGTCTTGGTATAGCAAAGCCTTGATTGCTGTTGGTACACTGGGAGGAAATGTCCTCTAGGCCAATTGGCTATGGGGACCCTCTGTGTTTATAATGGAAGAACTGCTGAACTAGAGACACGTTTATGGTGCAGGACTTGTTTCAGTGGGGCTTTGTTGCTCACTGAGTTTGCCTCTTGAATGTGTCACTTATTGTGAGACACAATCTGGTGTCTCACACTGACCACTAGGTACATTGGCTTCTGGATCTCCAATGGGGTGCAGGTCAGCTACTGTCTGAGTCCACCCTGCAGGAGCTACTGAAGAACTACAATTTTCTCCTATTTGCTTGGGATTTGGAGATTTTGGAACTGTCTGAACTGGGTTGCAAGTTTGCTAGGTTAAGCTGCGATAGGGAAGGCCATACATATGCAAAAGCTGCTGCTTGGATCTTGAGTGGATTTTTAGGATGTGCGGGGAAGGGTCTCAGGGCGTTACTAGGCTAGGGGGTGGCATACAGCGATGGCTGGCAGCCAGCCATCCCCGCGTCTCCAACTACGTCCCCGAGTCTCGAGCCCCAGCGCAGCTAGCAATTATTCCTGTGTGTAAGCAAGCCATCCTCTTTCCAACCTGATAGCAAACAGTCCAGCTTCTCCCTGTAGGAGTTTGTGTCCTGGGCATCTCCCCAGAACCTGGATTTCAGAGAAATCTGGAGTTTGTCTCCCTTTGGGTTGAAGAAAGCAATGCCCGCAGCCAGCCTGGATAGCGCACACCTATGTACCTCAGCTTTTTGGCGTTTGTACACTGAATGCTCTTTTCTCTTTCCTTCTAGTTGTAGAACTTCCACTCAGCCAGCCCTCCCATGGCTCTGGGTGATATATGTTTTGTCTTTTAGTTTTAGTTTTGAAATTGTTGTGCAAGGCAGCAATTTAGGTGTTTATCTATGCCACCTTCTTGGGTTCCTCTCTTAGATTTCTTATTGAATGGAAACAGCTCTGCACATTCATTTCAGAAACTGTTAGTAAGAGACAGAGATCAAGTTGTCGAAAAATTTCCACCAGAGATATTCTATAAAGTGGTGGCTGCTTGAAAAAACAGGTAGGCCCAGTTGGCATGGCTCAGTGGTTGAGCGACAACCTATAAATCAGAAGGTCACAGTTCAATTCCTGGTCAGGGCACATGACTGGGGTTTTGGGCTTGATCCCCAGTGTGGAGCATGTGGAAGACAGCCGATCAGTGATTCTCTCTCATCACTGATATTTTATCTCTATCTCTCCCCCTTCCTCTCTGGAATCAATAACAATATATATATATATATATATATATATATATATATATATATATATATATATAATTTAAAGATAGTTTAACATTGTTTAAATTAGCTAACCTCGACAGTGGTTTTAAAAACACAGCTAGAATTGTTTATATTAATAACAGACACCCACCAGAGGACCATATAGTCAATCTCACATAAGGCCCATTTTTGTTTTTTACTCAGCGTTGGTCATGCCCTATGATTATAATCCTTTTTCTTGCAGTTTGCTTTCTTCTGTGAAGCAGAATTATAACCAGGTTTTAAGTAGAAAATATTATTACATGAAAGAAAAATATATTTATATATAGCAGTTTTCGTATTTATTTATTTTGGTTTTTGTTTTTCTTTTCTTTCTTTATTTTTTTTTACATGGTAGAGTTCTGAGAATTGAAGGAGGCAAAAAGAATAGACTTTTTTTTGTCTATATGGTTATGCATATTATGCATATATCCATACAAGGTCTTTGGTTGTTCACCTCCCACCAATCCACCCTCTCCTGCCTTTCATCTGAGATTCCTCAGTCTGTTCCATGCTTCCATGTCTTTGGGTCCACTCTGTTTATCAGTTTATTTTGTTCATTAGATCCTACATTTGAGTGAGATCATGTGATGTTTGTCTTTCTCTGACTGGCTTATTTTACTCCAGGTCCGTCCATGTTTTCTCAAAGGGTAAGAGATACAAGAATGGACATTTTGAGAATATTCTCAAATAATAAAATATCTAAACATTTAAAAGGTTAATATAATGTAGTTTCAGAAAATAGTCAAGTTTGAATATTATCAAAATACAAAAATGATGGTTTCTTCAGAGCAGTGTTTCTTCCAATTACAAATCACAATGATATGCTACATAATAAAGGTTTTGGTGGCTCGCTTGACATCCTTTCTTTGGAAAACAAAATGACTGGCAGCATTGTCAATCAATGTAAAAGCCTGCATAAAGGCAGTGGAAAATAGCAGGAAGAACTTAGGTTTTTAGAGTTAGATTTGAGTATACTATATAATATGCTTACTATATAATAGTTTTGTGATCTGGAGTAAATTACTTAGTTTTTCTATGGTTCAGTTCCTATAAATAGGGATCATAATATTTACTGGATTATTGTGATTATTAGTTACAATAACATAGGTAAAATAACAAATACTCAATAAAAATGCCCTCTTTCAACACCTGATGAAATGCAAAGATCGACTTAATCAAGGCTAAGAGGGATTTATTTATCAATCATATGGGATGTTAAGTTAGTCAGACAAAATGGGGGGGAAAAAACTTAAAAATGTGGGTTATGCCTGATGGTGTGGCTCAGTGGTTGAACATCCACCCATGCACCAAATGGTCACCAATTAGATTCCTGGTCAGGGCACATTCCCAACCCTAGGATAGGGAGCATGCCAAACAATGTTGCTGTTTCTCATTGATGTTTCTATCTCTCCCTCCCTCTCCTTTCCCTTCTCTCTAAATATCTAAAATCAATGAAAATAATTTAAAATGTGGGTAGCTATCACGAGTGTTTGGGGACAGTTCTCTCTTAGTTATCAATGGTACTGACAGCAGTATTTGTTTTTCTCTTATATTCCCCTTTCAATGATTAACCTATTAGTAGTATTTTGAAGAAAAAAAAACACATCGAAATTTAATATATACAGGAAGAATCAACATTCAGTTTGGGAGGCAATTTGCTAAGAATAAATGGAAAGTAAAACACTACAGAGAGGCAAATGGGCAGAAGCTGAATAAGTGGAAAACTATACTTGCCTCAAATACAGCAGCTCATTTTGTGGGACTGGAAACTGGGTGGGGCCCCGCACTCAAGCAAGAATCAACCTAGGACTTTTATGCATACATGTGAGCAAAACCAATGGATACAGACAGCAGTGCGAGGTGAGGGCTTGTGCTTGGGGGAGGGGATTGAGGGGAGAGGTCAATGGGGGAAAAAGGAGCTAAGTAATACTTTAAACAATAAAGAATTAAAAAAAAAAAAGAATCAAGACTTTGAGACTTTGTTTCTTTGGCTCCTGACTAGCCAAAGCCGACAGACTGTTCCAACACCTAGCCAAATCATGTTGGCAGACGTTTGCACTGTTTTAATAAAAATTGGAGGCCAGATGCTCAAATTTAGTAATTTAAGAGAGAGTAAGTTGTGTGGGTAAAATGATACCTATTTTAAAGAGTTCACTTGGGCCGAAACTGGTTTGGCTCAGTGGATAGAGCATCGGCCTGCGGACTGAAAGGTCCTGGGTTGGATTCAGGTCAGGGGCATGTACCTTGGTTTAGGGCATATCCCCAGTGGGGGGTGTGCAGGAGGCAGCTGGTTGATGATTCTCTCCCATCGATGTTTCTAATTCTCTATCCTTCTCCCTTCCTCTCTGTGGAAAATCAATTATATATATATATATATATATATATATATATATATATATATTAAAAAGAGTCCACTTGGGTTCCCATTTGGAAGTAATGACAAGACTATTTAAAAACAACACACCAATGACTAAATTAACAAAGGGAAGTCATTCCATTGTAATTTTAAAAATTTGTTTGCTAGAACCCGGTACTTTCTAAAGCCTGTATGGAGCCCAGCCAGCGTGGTCCAGGGTGGACCTATGAACCAGAAGGTCACGGTTCTATTCCAGGTCAGGGCACATACCAGGTTGCAGGCTCCATCCCATGTGTGTCTTGCTGGAGGCAGCTGATCAATGATTCTCTCTTATCATTAATGTTTCTCTCTTTCTCTTCCTCGGCTTTCATCTCTGAAATCAATAAAAGTATACTTTTAAAAAAAAAACTTGTATAGAAAGAGCCTTGATTCTTCACGATGAGGTGTTTCTATGTCGAAAACCTAAAACTGCTCTTGTAAATTTCCCCACGGGACTTCCTTACTTTCTCCAGGTCACCCTAAAATCCAGACCCATTCCTAAACAGCTCCTACCTTCTTCACCAGCTATATTCTTTAGCTCCTCCAGTTTCCAAAATCTTCACCCTCATCCCTCGAATTAGTACACTCCAACTTTCCCTTCTTACACCTCTTCCTTGCATTAACTCCAGGAAACTCCCACGAGAATCACGTGGCCAAACTTGTCCTTCACGGCGCTCCGTAATTCCCCTACTGTTCCACGCCCTTACTTACCTCCTGTTAGCCCCGCCCCGCCCATTCTCGCTTCCCCTCCCTCTCCCCTCGCCCATAGGCCTGCGCCTGCGCATCTCCAATACAGGGCGCCTTCCCTTTCCTGGCGACCAATCCACTTCCTGCCTCCGGCTCTCGGAACACTCCTCCCCTCAGCTGGGGGCCTGGCTCGAGGTGCTAGTTGTGGCTGTCCTCTTGATTGCCTGTCTAAAACAATTTTCTCCCTCTCATCAAGCGGACAATTCGAACGAGCCACTAAGTGTGCGGCACCTATCTGAGTCTTTGCCCGCTATCTACCCCCATCGGAGCTAAGCTAAGGGTAGCGGTATGCTGGAGGATGGGCGATCCGATCTGTGTTCGATCCGGCAATTTAGGGGAGAGCTTCTTCCTTTCCACTTCGCCCCGCCCCGCCCCCACTCGCAGCTCGTCCGCGCTGGTGAGTGGCGGGCGGACGGGCGGGAGGGCCGGCGGGCGGAGGGAGGAGGGGGAGCTGAGGGAAGGCGGGCCCTCGGCTGCGAGATAGGTGGGGGGAAGGGAGGGGAGAGCCCAAGCTGGAGTTAGTGCTGGGAAACCCGGGGCTAATGTTGACAACAGGCTCGAGGTGAGTCCCGGAGAACCCCCTTCCCCTCCGCTCCAACGACCGGGGAGGAGCGGGTCTGAGGAGCACCGGCCTGGACTCCTACTCCCTGTGGTACCCAAGAGGCGACTCCTCACCCCAGCGCTCCGGGGGCGGCAAGCGGGAGACGGACCGCGGGTCCAGCGTCGTCCTCCCCAGACCTCTCTCTCGGAGGCTCCCACCGACGCCGGAGCCCCCGGCCCGGGGCAGGCATGAGGGGCGCCTGCCCCACATGCCGGGGCTGGGCCTCGCGGCTGGCGGCGGGGAGCTGGCCGTGTCGGGGCGAAGGTGTTTGGGGGTGTGGAGCCGAGCGGGGGAGGTTGGGGAAAGCTCTTTGGGAGCCGGGAGGGAGCGAGGGCGAGGAAGTGGGGAGGGTGCTTGTGTGGGAGGATGCGGAGCGGGGAGACCAGCCGGAGGAGAGTTTCGGTCTCCGGTGTGGGGGACGGTGGGGTGCGAAGTTGGGGTTGGGGCCGGGATGGTAGTCGAAGGTGACCGTGGATGCCCACAGGAAGGGAACTAGCGGCGGGGAAGCGTGGTAGGTATGGGAACGGAGCGAAAACGGGGGTTTGTGGGAGATGCGTGTTCAGGGGCAGGGGTTTGGGTGTATCTGGGGATGGTGGGCGTAGATGATCATCTGGTCTGCTTCTTTTTGGTCTGGTAAAGCTGGCGAACCTTCACTTTGCCTTCATCCCGTGGCTCCTGGTACTCTCGTTAGCAGTGCTGTTGAAGAAGGAGATGATCCCAGGATGTTTGGCTTCCAGGTTGGCCAAGCAGAGCCAGCTGATAGGCTCGAGGGTTCACACTGGTCCGGACCTTCAGCTCTTTTTGTTTTGGGACTTGTACATAGTGATGCTTCAGACCAAAGTGAAACTCGCCCTTCTCATTGGTCATAGTTTGTAGGTGTTTATAATAAAAATTGCACAGCTGAGCAGGAGAACCATTTTTGAGCACCGGGGACATTTGTAAAAACTTTGAGGCTTTTACACTAAGGATGGTCTTTACTTCAAAGACTGGTAAATAATGCCCCTTTGCTGTTACACCCTTAGAACATTTGAATAACACAAAATTGAAAGGTAAACAGCATTCTCTTACTCTGGAGTATTTTCAGAGCAGTCTGATTGTGATTTCATGCAGAGTCCATATGGTATTTTTAAAAGACAATCACCCCTTCTCTGTACTCTGTCCCCCAGTACTCTTCGATGGTACCTGCTTTAATAGTGAACTAGTTGTACTTTGTTTTGGAAGTTCAGAATATATTTAGAAAACCAAATAAAACATAAAGCCCAAGGGCCAAGACACTATTTTGGGAGTTAGAAAGGTGGTTTTAAAGTACAGGTTCCTTTTAGGGACCGTATGAATGTAATTGTAGTTAGTAAAATAACTAAGAGCTAATTATATTCTAATTAAAAGATTGCTAATCTTTATTATTTAGAGATAGAATTTATTTAAAGTTCTAATTTTTACTTGAAATACTTTTTGAAACACTTTAGATAAAATATTTGACTATTGAACATGGATTTATTAAAATAGTTTAAAAGAAGTTTAGCATTTCAGTAACTAATTTAATGCTCAGTTTAATTTTTTAATTGGTATAATACAAACACATTGATTTACATTATATGGTTTGTATACCGTATTTGCCGGCGTATAAGACGATTTTTTGGCCCTGAAAAATATGCCTCCAAGTGGGGGGTAGTCTTATACAGCGAGTATATAACAAACTCTGTATTTTGAGTGGAAATGTTAGGGGGTCGTCTTATACGCCCAGTCGTCTTATACGCCGGGAAATACGGTATTTTTCAGGGCCAAAAAATCGTCTTATACGCCGGCAAATACGGTATTTTATTTGGCTTTTTAAATCTTAGAGTCAGGGTATATAGTGCAAAAGAGCACTGGAAACTGAGACTTGACCCAACTAGCAAACTAGTTGTGTAATATTGGGCATGCCACTCTTCTGTTGCCATCTCAATGTAAAAATTGAGAACTGGAATAAATGAAAATCTAGTAGTCCTAACTCTAAAAATCTCTCATAATGAACTTTTGTGTTCTGTGTGAGAGAATATAAATATTTATTAATGTCTCCGTTATGTTAGAAGTGTAAGAGCTGTGTAAGAAAGGTAGCAATATCTCCATTTTATTAATAAGTAGATTCAGAATTTGTTGTCCAGTTTCCAGGTTGCAGAGTTGGGATGCCTGACTTCAAAGCCTATGTTATTTTTTTACATGTTGCATTGATACCTTTACATGAACCTTTAGGTTTTTTGTCAGATTTTTTTGTTCACTGAAATTTAGTCCCTAGTACATACTTGGAGTATATGTTTGTAATATAAGGATAAAATGATACAAAGAAGATACCAGTACCAAGACTTAAGGGTCTTATTTAGAGTCTGTTTTAGTATGCTCTAGAACAGTATCTAATTTATGAATGCTTACTACAGTTTGGTGTAACAGACACTTAAAATTTTATTTAAAAAATGAAAACTATTGCCCAAACCGGTTTGGCTCAGTGGATAGAGCGTTGGTCTGCGGACTGAAGGGTCCCAGGTTCGATTCTGGTCTAAGGGCATGTACCTTGTTTGCAGGCACATACCTGGTAGGGGGTGTGCAGGAGGCAGCTGGTCAATGTTTCTCTCTCATCGATGTTTCTAGCTCTCTATCCCTCTCCCTTCCTCTCTGTAAAAATATCAATAAAATATATATATTTTAAAAATGAAAACTATAGAGAGTCACAAACATTTGAGAGACTTTGTTGAGCTAATAAATGATAATCCCTTATCCTGTATGAATTTGTCAGATTTCAAGTGAATTTTTTAATGTTTCAAGAGTATTTGGTATCTAATTTTATATTAGAAAATGAGACATTAATTGTAAATTTAATTTTATTCCTTGTATTGCTGTAATGAGGTTTGTTGATACTTAGTATCAAAATACAAATTCTTTGTAAACATTTTTTACGCATAATGATGAATATCATAAATAAGATTGTATTGGTATCTTAAGAATCACATGGGATTCTTAATAGTCCCTGAACTATTAAGGTAGAATCTGCCAAAATTTAAAAAAAAATGTAAAAACTGCTTAATCACTATCAGGGACTCTAAGGTACATAATTCTATGATTTTTCTTAATATTTATCATGAAGTCTTCCAAATCATCATTTAGTACTCTCAAGATTCTTAATAACTTTGGTTAAGAATATGGGTTCTTCAGATTCCATCTCTGTCACCAACTATAGGGGCCTTGGTCAGGTTACTTGGTCAAGTCTCAGTTTACGCATTTATAAAATAGGGAAAATAATACCCACCTCATAAAGATTTCAGTATTAAACAAGATAAAGTGTATGTTTACTATGGACCAGTGAGTGGTAGCTATTACCTCCTTGAAAAGTTTGCTTGCTTTAGGGCATAATATTTTCACATTAAAGATGGGTTTTTAATTGAAGCGTATAAGAATTGATAACTATACTTTCCAAATAATATAAATATTAATGTTCTTGCCACATGTGTAAGTTATGCTCTTTCATGTTGCAATGATTGCTTAAATAGGATTAACATGGAGGAAAGTAAGAGAATAAAAGAGAAAAAAGGGAAGGAAGAGGTGACAGAAAAGGTACAGAATGACATGTGCCTTCAAAAATTACTCAAGTGCTTCTGCTGGCCTGAGTTGTCTTTCTGTGATAACATTTTATTAGAGTGCTAAAATAAATGCTTTGTGTGTTAGTAAGTAATAAAATACTATTGCAAATATTTTGTTTGATAATCTAGTTTTTATTGCTTTAATTTAAAACCTATATTTGAAAATATTTAAGAATATTATGTAAGTTTAGTTTTTAATAAAGAACTAGGAAGTTAAATAGAAAATGTTTTGATTTTCTCATACAACTTTCACATGATTTAGGAGTTAAAACATGGAGCAATGTCCATAAAAATTATAGTCTAAGTAGAGACATTTATTTTTAGAAATGAGTTTGACTATTGTTAATGAAGAAATTAAAAGTCTAGTCTAATTTGAGATAGTTGACAGTTTTTGAATTTGAAAGTTTTGCAAGTTTAGAAGAATGAGGTAACATTTGTGAGTCTTCTATTTTGTTAGTTGATTTGTAGGGGGCAAGAACTCATTTATGCTCCAGTTTAAATTCTTCTATTGAATATTATGTGAAATAGTGTCACTAGGGTCTCTTAAAGGGTGTGAAATGTTGGGGTTAATACTGATTCAAAATGTTGTCTGATACATTACTAAAATATTAATGATTAAATGGTATGTTATTTTACAGTTGATAATGATTGAATTAGGATGCTACGTAAATGGAAGGAAGCTCCTTATATTGTGTTTTCTACTTCTGTTTCTGTTTTTTGTTAATAAAAAAGTACTTAGACATAGGCATAACTAATAATGATAGAGTGTGGAAAGTGACCCAATAAATTATTTTACCACAGAAATAGTATTCATTTTGCATGCATTTATTTATTCTCACAATTGCCAAATTGCATTAATATGTTCTGCTTAAAACAATAGTGTCATATTGCTAAAAAAAAGTCACTGCATCTACAATACTGACATTCTTTTACTCTTACAGATTGTCCTGGGTAACATAATGCCAGCTGAGCGTAAAAAGCCGGCAAGTATGGAAGAAAAAGAATCTTTGCTAAACAACAAGGAAAAAGATTGTGGTGAAAGGCGGTCAGTGAGCTGCAGGGAGAAACCAAAAGACGAGATCAAGCTCCCTGCCAAGAAAGAGGTTATTAAGGTCCCTGAAGATAAAAAGAAGAAACTGGAAGAAGATAAGAAGAAAAAAGAAGACAAGGAACGCAAGAAAAAAGAAGAAGAAAAGGTAAAGGCAGAAGAGGAATTAAAGAAAAAAGAGGAAGAAGAAAAAAAGAAAAATGAAGAAGAAGAGAGAAAGAAGCAGGAAGAGCAGGCAAAACGACAGCAAGAGGAAGAAGCTGCCCAGTTGAAGTAAGAACATTATTTTAATGATTGATGTGAGAAATGGAAGGTGGAAATATTTGGACAAAGTGATTATATAAATAAAACTTGGGAGTACAGTTCTTTAAGAGTTGGGAATATTTTTTATATTCTGTTAGTTTCACTGACTAGAGGCATGCCTGTGGTGCTTTAATTTTTTGAATTAAATAGTAGTCTTTAATGTATATTTTTTGAGATAGAGGGTAATCTGAAAATTTGTTTTTTAAAATTTCAATTTTTTTATGGTACATTCTCTTTTTAAGTTGAAAAATCTTTAGTTCTTAATGGCTGTTATTTGTTGTTCTTAATATGTGCTTGGCACTAGGAAGTGTATTAGTATGTATACTTAGACAGTCCTAATGAAGTTTTATGATCCTTATATTACAGATTAATAAAAGTTAAAGAAGTTAAGTAACTTGCCCGAGGTCATAGTAAACTGGTGCACTGGGATTTGAACCTTTGTCCTTAAGTACAATTCTGTAATGCTACCCATTCTTACCTTTATCTAAACTTAGTTTTAACCTTGTAAATCTATGCAAATAATATAGTAAATGGTGAAAAATGAGGTAATCTTCATAGGAAGACTACTAGGATGTAGTGCCAATGGCAGTTATTGAACGGCAGGAACTCTTCCCTTTTCATATACAGCTGTTTGCAAACGTGAGTTGTTATGGATCTCTGGAGTAGCTCAGCCATTTACTTTCTTAACAAAAGTTCTTTAGTACAGAACTTCTATTTAAAAAAATATACTTTTGTTGATTTTTAGAGAGAGGAAGGGAAAGGGAGAGAGAAATATTGTGAGAGCATTGATTGGCTGCCTCCTGCCTGCCCCCTCCCTGGGATGGAGCCCACAACTTGAGCGTGTGCCCCGATCAGGAATCAAACCGGCAACCTTTCAGTGCATGGGACCTCGGCCAATCAACTGAACTACACTTGCCAGGGCAGTACTTCTATTTTTAATGAGGAATTGACCCTTAAGTCTGGAAGGCAATAGTAATGTATTCTGGGTTTGGAATATTCAAAACCATGATTCTTGAGAGTTTCTTGCCTTTTTTTTTTTTAAAGCAAATTCTCACTTTCCTCTCTTCAGAGAGAGGAAAGGAGAGGGAGCAAGAGATAGAAATCATTAATGAGAGAAAATCATCAATAGGCTGTCTCCTGCATGGCACCTACTGGGGATTGAGCCCACAATTTACGCATGTGCCTTAATCTCCTGGTTCATGAATCCACTATCAACCACACTGGTGGCGCTTCTTCCTTATTTTATATTTTCCTTTTCTTTAAAAATTCACAAAGCTACTTAATTTCACTGTAACTCTTGTTCCCTCTCCCCTCAAATACAAAGAGCTTAAAATAACAACGAAAAACCCAACTTTGTTTTTGGAAAAATTCAACCATATGCAAAAGTAGAATGTAATAATGAACCAATACTCCCTCCCAGCACCCCAATCTGTGCAGCACCAATTATTATGTACTTCTTCCCTCCCTTCCCCCTCCCCCTATAGTATTTTTTGTTTATTTGTTAAGCCTCTCTGGAGGATATTTTTCCATTGACTTTAGAGAGAGTGGAAGGAAGGAGAAAAGGGGAGAGAGGAGAGAGAACATCGATGTGAGAGAGCCACATCAATAGGTTGCCTCCCACACATGCTTCAACCAGTGTGGGGAACCTACAACCCACATACATTCCCTTGACTGCCCTTGACTGCACTTAACCGGAACTGAACCTGTGACCCTTGGGTTTGAGGGTCAGTGCTCTAACCACTTAACCCACTGGGCAGGGTTCCCGGAGTATTTTAAAAGATCACATTATTTTATCTGTACATATTTCATTATATATCTTAAAATATTTTTAATGCTGATGAAAATTCAGTTACTTAATGCAAATATATGCTGCACAACTGCTGAAGTTACAGTTTCTTAAAGTATACTAATTATTAATCCTGTGTTTGTGTGTGGCTGGAAGACTTTCAAGAAGTGTTCACATATCCCTATTCCCAGTGATGGATGCAACTTTTGTTAACATTTGTAGTGGGGGGAAATGAGAACTACAGGTAGCTCAAGGATAGTTATCTCAGGAAGATGAAAATCTACTTTTTATGGAATAAGTATTAAAAGTTATCTATTTTAGTATCTTAGAAACCTCAAAGTCAGGTTATCCCCAATCTTCCACTCCTGCCCAAGCTATTTTACTATTTTTGCAATTTAAACACATTTCATCTTTTTAGTAGGAATATAGATTGATTTGTTTTTAACTATTCTTTTCAGGATACCTGAGTTTGTAGGGATTTTACCATATAATTTTCTTCGAGTTCCTTTCCAGAATTTTAAAGTTACACTTGAATTTTAAGACCCAAATATAACAAGGTACTTAATTAAAAGTTTGGTTAATGCTTAAGTATGGAAAAATGGTACTTAATGTCTCAAAACATTTTTAATATATTTTTTTTCTTAATTCTCACCTAAGGATGATTTTTTGACAGAGAGTAGAAGGGAGGAAGGGGGTAAGAGGGAGAAGAGACAGAGAGGCAGACATTGATGTGATGAGAGAGACATCAATTGGTTGCCTCCTGCACATGCCCCAACTGTGGCTGGGGATTGAGAACCTGCAATCCAGGTATGTGTCCTTGACTGGGAACTGAACCTGAGACTCTTTGGTGCACAGACCAATGCTTTGACCACTGAGCAACACCAGTGAGGGCAGTTTTAGGTTTTTTATCCTTACTAAGTATATTATTTTGTACTAGAGGCTTGGTGCACAAAATTTGTGCACAGATAGGCTCCCTAGGCTTGGCCTGTGATCAGGGCACAAGGGACCTTCAGCTACCAGCTGCCGGCCAGGTCCTGCCTTCATTCCGTGCCATTCCTTGGTGGTCAGCGCATGTTAGAGCGAGCGGTTGAACTCCTGGTTGGTCAAACTCCCAAGGAGACAATTTGCATATTAGCCTTTTGTTATATTCTAGAGGCCCAGTGCACAAAATTGGTGCACTAATAGGGTCCCTAGTGGCTGCTGGCTGCCAGCCAGGGCCTCCCTCCCTTCCCCGGCTACCTGCCACTGCCACTACTGACTGGGGTCTTCCTCCTTTCCCCAGGCCAGCCCCGCCCCCTGGTTGAACTAGATGACCTCCCATTTGAGGGGGCAATTTACATATTATGTTTTTATAATATAGGAAGATTTTTCATATTAAGCATCATGTGTTTTATCTGTTTATTTTTTTCAGCTTCATTGAGGTATAAATGCCAAATAAAAGTGCTTTATCCATGTAGCTTACCAGTTGGCAGACTGATTTTTAATTTAGTTATTTAAAACATCTCCTCTACCATATATGGTATTATCAGTACAGAGTTCTTATTATCTTAAGTCATTAATAAAATGTCTTTAAAAGTAATGAAAGGGCCTTTTGCATTTTTTGTTCTTAGAAGATTGTGATGCTAATGTGATTACTTTTTCATTGACTTTCGCCTGTATAGGTTTTGGCAGTGATGCTTTGAAGAAACAAGGTATTTTACTTGTTTGCTTTTTTTTTTATATGTATAGAGAGAAAGAGGAATCTCTTCAGCTTCATCAGGAAGCATGGGAACGACATCAGTTAAGAAAGGAACTTCGCAGCAAAAACCAAAATGCTCCGGACAACCGACCAGAGGAAAATTTCTTTAGCCGACTAGACTCAAGTTTGAAGAAAAATACTGCTTTTGTCAAGAAACTAAAAACTATTACGGAGCAACAGAGAGACTCCTTGTCCCATGATTTTAGTGGCCTAAATTTAAGTAAATACATTGCAGAAGCTGTAGCTTCTATTGTGGAAGCAAAGCTAAAAATATCTGATGTGAATTGTGCTGTGCACTTATGCTCTCTGTTTCACCAGCGCTATGTCGACTTTGCTCCATCACTTCTGCAGGTTTGGAAAAAACATTTTGAAGCAAGGAAAGAAGAGAAAACACCTAACATTACCAAATTAAGAACTGATTTACGTTTTATTGCGGAATTGACAATAGTTGGGATTTTCACTGACAAGGAAGGTCTTTCTTTAATCTATGAACAGCTTAAAAATATTATTAATGCTGATCGGGAATCACATACTCATGTTTCTGTGGTTATTAGTTTTTGTCGACATTGTGGAGATGATATTGCTGGACTTATACCAAGGAAAGTAAAGAGTGCTGCAGAGAAGTTTAATTTGACTTTTCCTCCTAGTGAGATAATTAGTCCAGAGAAACAGCAACCTTTCCAGAATCTTTTAAAAGAATACTTTACATCTTTGACCAAACATCTGAAAAGGGACCACAGGGAGCTACAGAATACTGAGAGACAAAACAGGTGATTTTCAAATGTTTCTCAGAATTGAGAATTTATTTTGGAGCTCATACTTAAAAATGTTTAAAGTCTTCATGCCTCTGAAAGAACTTGTGGAAAAGGGCTCATTGCAGGTGATTTCTTAACATTCCAGGAAAATTTCAAAGTGTAACAATTTAAGTACTCATGTTAACTGTGAGTCTATTCATAGATTTTTTGAGTCTAATTTTAAAAGAAAGCTGGCAAACATCGTGATTTTTACTTTGGATTTGTTTTCTTGTGATTTAAAAAGTCACTGTTGAGGGATAAATTTTCTTTTTTTTCTATCACTTTAACTTATCTGCTATTCTTTTTCTGTGTGTTTAACTATTTCCACTCTGCTCTCATTGTTTTGTATTTTAATTTATTGATATCACTATTGATACTTGCTTTTTTTTTTTAAAAAAAAATGGGTTCATTATTGGTGGTATTTTAGATCAGAAATTTAGAAAATAGTGTACCAAATTCACTATGAAAACAAATTTAACATACAACAATGTGAATTGATTAATAGAAGTCTTCTTCTAAGGATATCCATTTATAATTCTAGAAAAATGATGTATGTGCATATGGTAATTAGTGAAGACAGCTGATTTGGTAGCACCTTTGTTCTTACAAGATATAGACTACTATGTAACATCTGTATCTAAGAGCCCTCAACAAACTACAAGTTAGTAGTAGTAGTTGGTTGGCTTTAGTTCAGTTTCTACAGATGGTGGATTTGGAGGAGGACTGAGGGGGTACAGAAAGGAGGCAATAGCAATAGCTTTTACCTGAATACTTTGCAACTGTTTAACATTTATGGTTGAAAGTGTGAAATTGCTATTGATCGTGAAATAATATGGGGAGTACATATTTCTATTTCCTTAAGACTGCAGTTGGGAAAGACAGATTCATTTAAGTAATTACCAATAGAAAGTGAATGATTTAACCAGAAGAGAAGATTTATTGTTCATGCCAATAAAACAGTTAGGTCAGGGTCAAGATAGGTACAGAGGTTATATTGGTAAACCTTTCAGTGATTGATGAGAATTTAAGATGGTATTCCTCAGTGCTTCTTAAAATTAATCCTTGTTTTGTGGTTTGAGTAGTGAGGACTGTTTTAAACTTTGAAGGGGCAACCAGAATGTATTTACATAGTCAATAATGAGTTAAAAAGGAAAACAGTGGTCCTTTATTAATAAATCTCACATATTTAAGGTTTCTTAATTATGGTTTACATAGTGTTTTGTCTTTTTTCCATCTTTTTCCTTTTCACATTCTACCTAATACATCACAACTGATTTTCTAAGTATGCTTTTATTTTTATTGGCTACTTTAAGGATTTTATGTGTTTGCTTTTGATTGGCCTCTCAGAAGCATAGAGGCTAGAGAGATTCTACAGTGACTTAACCTCATCACCTTTCCAGTGTAGCAATCCATTTTACAGGTTATGTGACACAATTTTTTTCTCTAAAAACTTCTCCAAGGTGATTAGTGCTCTGAGCCATTCCATTATTGGACACATGTATTTGCTAGGAATTCAAGCTGAAATTTAACTCCCCATAAAATGGTTCCCTTTAACTTACTACTTTTTTCTAGTACAGATGGAAAAAAGCTACTCAAACTGGGGCCATGACCTGTTTACCTGTTCACAGTGACTTAAATACAGAAACTGAGACTAAGCACTTAGACATTTTAATAGCAATTTTCCATTGTCTTGCTATTGTTACTGTATTTTATAAGTGTCTGTAAGGACTGGAAAAAAGTTATTCCTTTATCACAGTTTGAGAAGCATGGACTTCTTACTCAGATATTACTCAGACTATCAAATACATGATGGGCCAAAAGTAGGTACAAAATTGTGAGTATGCGAAACACAGACTTTATTCTTGTATTTATTAATTATTATTTTCCATATGAACAACTGTAAACCTACTTGTCTCACCCTGTCTTTGCAAACTGCTCAGATGTTTCCCTTTCATGTTCTTTAGGCTAAATACCTCTGATTCCTTCAGTTTGCTCCATGATTTTCAGATACTTCACTGTTCTAGGACATTTGTTTTGGATGCATTATTTTTTACCTAGAACCTACAATTCCATTAGTTTTAAAGCTGCCTTGCCATACTTTGGACTTTTTGTTAGGCTTATATACACCTAAAGCTTTTTTTTTTATTGATTTCAGAGTGGAAGGGAAGAGAGAGAGAAGAGAGATCAGTGGTGAGAGAGAATCATTGATCGACTGTCTCTTGCACGCCCCCTACTGGGGACCGAGCTGGAAACCCAGGCATGTGTCCTGAGTTGGAGTCGAACTGTGACCTCTGGTTCATAGGTCAACTCTCAACCACTGGCTGGGCTAAAGCCTACTTTCTTAAATGAACTGTTGCCAAGCCATTTCTTCATCTTGAGCTAGAGAAATAATTTTTTAAACCTAATTTCAGACTTATCTCTTAAAAACTTTCTTTAGATGTTTTTAGCATAGCATTTTAACCTAATGATAATTTTGAACATTGATTATATGTGTATTGTTAAGTGTACTTATCCATTGGTCACTTGCAGCTTGATAAGCAGACCTGTTTTTTCATTATTCAAGTCTCCATGGGAATTTTATACAGCAGGATATAGTAGTGTTAAAGAGCACAGTTTTGTGGCTTTTCTCTAGAAACTTTCACACATTTAAATACAGAATCATTAACCTGTTAGAGTAGGTTATTTATTTAGTGTAAATTGATCTTAGTGTAATAATCATTTTGTCATGGGAGATTGCCCACTTAGATATAATAGTTTGGGGGTTGTGAGAATGTTAATCATAATATGGAAAATAATTGGCATTTGGCTTAATAAATAACTCATGCTTCAGGATATCTTCACTTTGAGCAGCCTCTTGTAAAGTGATTTAAATATCTGACTGAACAAAGAAGACTTGAAGAATGGATTAGTGCAGTTTCTACTTGGTCTAATGTTAGTATCCTTACTTCTAAGAGGGCATATTACAGTGTACTGTTAAAATGACCAGTTTCCAACATTTTCTCCCTCCTAATCATTACCTAGTAGGTGTTTTGAGGTTTTTCTATATCATAGGAATAAATTATTGCCAGTAGTTTCCCCCAGTATGGTTTCTCTTAAGCATGATAATGCTAGTTTAGAATTTAAGTGGATATTTGAGACTTATATACAGTTAAATTATTTTAAGCCTTTATTCAATGTCTGATAATGATGGTTTAAAAAAATCAAATATACAATTTTCAGTCTATAAATCCCAAGTGCTCTTTGTCATTTTAAGTAGCTTGGGAGATGGCAGTAACATGTACTCCCCATGTTATTTCATTCTTAGGTTGTGAAGTCTTAGTCTATGCTCATTAAAGTCAATATTTAATTTTTGTTCAACCAGTTAAAAAAAAAGAGTAAAAACATCTCTGATATTTTCTTGAAGACATTAATGAATGGTTGAAAGCCAGTACATTAACTGATTGAGACTCACTGAGTCCCAGCTGTTCTTTTCTCATGTTATCTGGGCTGATATCATAGGTATTAGAAAGCTAGTTCTTTTTCTAAGCCCTGAGGGATTTAGATATTAGCAATCTATACATCTGACCCTAGGGTTGGGTGAATTCTGTTAAACTTAAGTTTATAAGCTTTTTGTACTTAAAACAATATTTTTAAAAATGCATTTTGGTTAAGTGATCTGGAGAGTACAGTATTTACACATTTAAAAACATTATCTAGTAATATTTTCCAACTTAGAGTTAATAGCTTTACTTGGTAGATTTTGCTTGGTAGCTTTGTATTATAGTCAATGCTCTATACTTGAGATATACTTTGTACTTTGAGATAATATTCTCATAGAAGTAATATAACCTAATATAACTTAATGTTAATTGTGTAAAAATTGTTTCTTTCAGTAGAGTGAAATGTCAGAATTTTTACCTGAATAATTTTGAAGTGTCTTAATTTCTTTTCCCTCCTAATTAATGGCAATGGTGGCAAGTTTCTCTATTCAATACTGGTGAATTACAACCTTCATAATTGCACATTCAGCAGCAGTAAGTGATTTGCGTTAAAGTTCATTAAAAAAAGAAAGAAATGTAGGTAGGATGTAGGCTTTTCCTCCATTGTTAATAAAATTAGGAGGTTTTTTTAATTTATTATTATTAGTGCAAATTAAAGAGATTTTACTAATGCTGAAACTTAAAAACACATTGACCTTAAATTAAATAGTGTTATCTTTCACTTTTCTTCCAGGTAAGTTGTACCTTACCTTTACAGGTAGATTGTTTGATAAACTGTAGCATTTAAGCACTAGTAAGATGTTAGGTCATTGGGCTTTATTAGACTCAGGAGCTTTAACAATTTTATAACTGCTTTAAAATTGTTACCTCCTTGTAGATATTCTCTGATTTTGATTCATACTTTGACATTGTTGTTTAAAAATATTAGATTGTCCTGGCTGGTGTGGCCAGTTGGAGCATTGTCCCATACACAAAGGCTTGATTCCCGGTCAAGGCACATTTCCAGGTTGTGGGTTCAATCCCTGTTGGGATGTGGACAGGAGGCAAACGATCAGTCTCTTTCTCACTAACCCCCAACCCCCATTCCTATCTCTCAGATCAATAAAAATGTGTCCTCAGGTGAGAACTTAAAACTCCTATATAATAAAATACTAATATGCAAATTGACCAAACAGTAGAATGCTGGTCGCTATGATGTGCACAGACATCAAGGGGCAGACCCTCAACGCAGGAGCTGCCCCCTGGTGGTCAGTGAGCTCCCATGGGAGCTTCCAACTAGAAGCTTCCAACTAGAAGCCGGGCTCGTGGCTGGCGAATGCAGAGGCAGTGGTGGGAGCCTGTCCCGCCTCTGTGGCAGCGCTAAGGACTCCTCTGGGGGGATGTCTGCCTGCCACTCCTAAGCTGGAAGGTGGACATTCCCCTAGGGGTCCCGAACTGCGAGAGGGCGTAGGCTGGGCTGAGGACTCCTCATCCCCCACCACAGTGCATGAATGTCATGTACTGGGGGCTATATGTTAGAGGCCTGGTGCATGAAAATTCATGCACTGGAGGAGGGTCCCTCAGCCTGGCCTGCCCCCTCTCACAGTCCGGGAGCCCTCAGGGGTGGGAGGCGACCCAGCTATCAGGGGAAGGTGATGCCTCATCACACCTCTGCTGCTGCCTCTTTCGGCAACAGAGGCAAGTCTCTGGCCCTGATTACCTGAGCCTCGGGTGGCTCTGGGTGGCTGGGCAGCCGCCATCTGAGGCTTACCTGTGCCTTGGGCATCAGCTAGGCAGCTGCCATATGAGGCCTGCCTGTGCTTTGGGCCGGCCCTCTGCAGCTGAGGGGCTGAGGAGGCTGGGGGACTCCAGATGCAGGCGCCCCAGCAGGGCTGAGGGGACTGGGTGTCACCATCTTGTGGCTGTAGGCTCTACCATCTTTGAGGGCGTGACAGTCAATTAGCATAATCCCTCCTTATTGGCTGTGGGTGCCTCCATCTTTGAGGGTAGAGCAGTCAATTAGCATATTCCCTCATTGGCTGTGAGTGCTGCCATCTTTGCGACAGCATCAGGGTCAATTAACATATTCCCTCTTTATTAGCTAGAATCATGGTTGGCAAATTGCAGCTTGCAAGTCACATGCGGCTCTTTGGCTCCTTGAGTGTTGCTCTTCCACAAAATACCACGGCCTGGGCGAGTCTATTTTAAAGAAGTGGCATTAGAAGAAAGTTTAAGTTTAAAAAATTTGTCTCTCAAAAGAAATTTCAATTGTCGTACAGTTGATATTTGGCTCTGTTGACTGATGAGTTTGCCGACCACTGAGCTAGGATATTTGCCCAGCCAGCATGCTCAGTGGTTGAGCATTGACCCATGAACCAGGAGATCATAGTTCGACTCAAGTCAGGGCACATGCCCAGATTGGGGGCGTGATCCTCTGTGTAGGGGGTGTAAGAGGCAGCCGATCAATGATTCTCTCTCATCATTGATGTTTGTCTCTCTCCTCTCTTCTTTTCTGGTATTAAAAATATCTTTAACTGTGCTCTAGTTTCTTTTCACACAAGATTATAAAAACACTCAAAAGAAAATGTAAGTTAATACTCATGAAATTTAAACTACTCATGTGAGAATTTGACAGTGTGCTAAAGGAGATGAAAAGTAAAACCTAGTAGGTTTTTTTTTTTTTTTAGTTTTTAAAATATGTTTTTATTGATTTCAGAGAGAGAGAGGAAGGGAGAGAGAAACACTGATGAGAGAAACATCAGCATCGATTGACTTCCTCCTGCATGCCCCCACTGAGTATTGCACCCACAACCCGGGCATGTGCCCTGACCAGGAATTGAACTGGAGACTTCTTAATACATGGATTGATGCTCTATCATTGAGACACACCATCCGGGCTCTAGGAGTTTTTTATGGGTCTGCTTCATGATTTCTTTTTTAAGATTTTAACTATGTCTTCTGTGTTATTTTGAATGATTCCATAGGTCAAGCTAAAATGGATTTTCGGTTCTTATGATTTTTTTTTCTTTTTAATTTGAGTAATAGAAGATCAAAATAATATTGGCATTGAGGTTCTTGCCTTTTCAGCAGTGGGCTCTAGTCCCGTTCCCCCCCCCCCCCCCAAGAAAATACTGTTTTACATTGATGTTATGATCTTAAATGATCACAGTACCCTTGAAAGGAATACCTCTATTTTGAATGTGATAAATCAGATTTAGGGATTGAAGAGCTTGCCCAGTATGACTTAGCAAGTGACAGAATCATTTTCTTTCCTACCTCTACATACTATATTTTTCACATCTTCCTTAGTAGTCATCTTCATCTGTGTTTAGTACCTGTACTTGTTTTCAAAGTGTCTAGTAACTACATTAGCCACTTAGTACTTACCAAGTCATATCTAAACAAAAGAAGGACCCAAAAAAAGGATATAAAACTAGCACCTTCAATATATTGAAAGCTTGCCTTTGACATGCATTTGAGAGACATTCTAATTTCAGTATTAAGTACCAAGTGGGTAATTTTAATTTCAAAGTACAGTCTGAAACCAGACTTGATTGGGCTCAAGTTCTGGATTTGTGAATTTATGTCTGTGAAAGCACTTAATAATAGTATCTGGCTCATTGTAAGTATACAATAAATGTTAGTTCACTCAATATATTGCCTGCATAATCCTTCAGAAATTTTTTAATAATATATTTTTATTGATTTCAGAGAGGAAGGGAAAGGGAGAGAAAGAAACATCAGCAATGAGAGAGAATCATTGATTGGCTGCTTCCTTACATGCCCGCACTGGGGGAAAGCTCCCATCCCTGGCATGTGCCCATGATTGGAATCAAACTGGGGACTCTTCAGTCTGCAGGCCGATGCTCTATCCATTGAGCCAAACTAGCTAGGGCCAGTATGATTTTGCTACAAGAATTTCTCTTTGTGCATCTTATGATCTGAAAATTTGTATGCTAAATGCATTTTAAAAATTCATTTTTAAAATTATAAAACAATAGTAAACAGTATACAAAATAAAAGAAGTAACAAGATTTATGAGATAATGCTTGATTTAAGAGTGGACTGATATTTTCTGTCAGCTTTAATAAAAAAAACACTCCAGAAATCAAGGATTGATGTACCCTAGGGATATTTTTAGACCACGATTCTTACATATATTGGGTGATGGGCTACTTTCTTATATTTTTATTATAATGAATATGACTTGGAATTAACGTTTCATTGTTTTTCATATCATGTGATATGAGAGAATGAGTTCATTTATAATGCATTTAATAAGCTAACTCCAATTATGACAGGGATTGGCAAACTTTGGTCCACAGATCAGATTAGGTCCACCTCTATTTTTTTTTTTTTTACGGAGGATATGCTTTTATTGATTTTTTTTTAGACAGTTTTTTTTTAGAGAAACATAATGTAAGAGAGAAATATCTATCAGTTGCACCCCAACTGGAGATTGATCCTGCAACCTATGTATGCGGCGACACTCCAAGTACCTGAGCCACCTGGCTAGGGCAATTCTTAACCCTTCTAACAAAATTTGCTTTAGCATAAACACTTAAGTTTTTATTAATTAACATTTTTTCCTAATAATACATTGCAGAACATAAGAGTAGTATTTATTAAATCATTTATTTAATTTTAGTGATTTTTTTAAACTTCCAAAATGACATTGTAATTGAAAGTTCTAATAACCTCATTCAAAGTAACGTTAGTCATTTTTTTCGTAGTTTCAATATTTTTAAATGCTTTGGATTTTTGTTTTAAGCTTTAAAATTTAATCATAAAACCAAAAGAAACTTTGTTTTTGCCTGTAAAATTAGTCTGAAATAAACGGAGAGAGAAACTTCTTTATGACAGTATTTTTAGTTTTAAGGGAAATGCTTTTTATTATGGATTAACTATTATGATATTTTACTAATCTGTCCATACAATTATATGGTCCAATGTATATTTAAATCATAAGAAAATGATTGACAATTTCTCATTTTAGATCCTAATAGGCCATATTTTGGAAAAAAAATTGGAGTTAATAAATAGTATCTAATATATATACATTGATCTATCTTGTGCTTGTAATAGGAACCAATATTTTTAAAAAAATATATTTTATTGATTTTTTACAGAGAGGAAGGGAGAGGAATAGAGACTCAAAAACATCGATGAGAGAGAAACATCGACCAGCTGCCTCCTGCACAACCCCCACTGGGGATGTGCCCGCAACCAAAGCACATGCCCCTGACTGGAATGGAACCTGGCACCCTTCAGTCCGCAGGCCGATGCTTTATCCACTGAGCCAAACTGGTTTCGGCTGGGAACCGATATTCTTAAAATAGAAAATGCTATTTGGAATGTTATAAAATGTACACAAAAGTAGGTAGGAATGGAGTAAGATGGGGAAATCTGGAAATTGTTTTAAATAAGCAGGAGCGAATAAATGTAGGCATAGGCTTTCTACTTTATATTTTGTAACTTTTAAGAAGATAACCACAAAAAATCTTCTAAAGCATTTTTTTTCCTTGTTCATAGGAAAACTCAAATGACAAGGAACTAAAACAACTTTAAATATATTGCTTTTGAAAATCACTTTATAATTTATAATTGACTTTGTGAAATCTGTCATATTTGCATTTAGATTTATAAATTTCAAATGTTACACTACTACATAAATATTTAATTATTTAAAAAACTAGATCCAGTTATAGACATAGAAACTATCTATACTAATATAGTAAGCTTTTTATTTCACTTTATATATTTTGAAAATTTTCAGTAGTATTGCATTTCTAATTAAGGGTGACTTATTAGTAAACTTCAGAGTGGAAGAGAAGTTGTGTTCTCTATTCCTAGAGATGACCTGGGCTTCTTGGTTAAGTGGATTGTTCAGTTAATATTTGTTACATGGATAAATAACCAGTACTTGCACAGTAAATTACGAATTGACTATGTAGAAGATAGTTGCTTTTTCCAAAAGATAATGTTGATTCAAATATTTGTGAATGTTTAAAGATCCTGGTTCTGCCGAAACCAGTTTGGCTCAGTAGATAGAGCATCAGCCTGCGGACTGAAAGGTCCCAGGTTTGATTCCAGTCAGGGGCATGTGCATTGGTTGTGGACACATCCACAGTGGGGGGTGTGCAGGAAGCAGCTGATCGACGTTTCTCTCTCATTGATGTTTCCAGCTCTCTATCCCTCTCCCTTCTTCTCTGTAAAAAAATCAATAAAAAATATAAAAAGAAATAAAGATACTGGTTCTTTCTAGTAGTATAACTTGTTTTTGAAAACAAACTCATTTAGGTTATGTCAGGAGTTATTTTAAAAAATATATATATTGATTTTTTACAGAGAGGGATAGAGAGTCAGAAACATCAATGAGAGAGAATCATCGATCAGCTGCCTCTTGCACACCTCCTACTGGAGATGTGCCTGCAACCAAGGTACATGCCCTTGACCGGAATCGAACCTGGGACCTTTCAGTCTGCAGGCCGACGCTCTATCCACTGAACCAAACCTCTATCCACTGAACCAAACCGGTTTCGACTATGTCAGGAGTTATTTTAAGTATTTTTGATTAACCGTGTTTCTGAGGGGAGTATGACTGTAATAAGATTAAATAATTTTTATTTAGTGGCATAATGTTAAATTTTATGTTTGCAGGCATAATTGTTAATCATACTTATTCTTTGAAGAACCAGTGTTAAAATGTAATTGCTTAGGTGAATTGTATACAAATTTTTAGTTTTTAGATATATCTTGAAAATGTTTAATAAAAATATGTTGTCAAATAATATTGCGGTAATAAGCTTGTGTGATATATGGATCATTATATGGTCATATGTATTTTGATAGGATTATCAGTTTAATTTTTTTTTTTAAATAGGCGTATTCTACATTCTAAAGGGGAGCTAAGTGAAGATAGACATAAACAGTATGAGGAATTTGCTATGTCTTATCAGAAGCTGCTGGCAAATTCTCAGTCCTTAGCAGATCTTTTGGATGAAAATATGCCAGATCTTCCTCAAGACAAACCAACCCCAGAAGGTAAGATATTCTTAAAAACAAATATTATAATTTTTACAAAGTACTATCACTAAAGAGTGTTATTTGCCAGATGTGTATTGCAAATTTAAGCCTTTTACATGCTTTAAAAAATTTGTAAATGTGGTAGTAATAAGACCTAATAACCTTGAAAAACTACTTTAAATGCTCTGCTGAATGTAAAGGATTTTAAATTTAGAGAATAATTATTAACTCATAATACTATGATGAGTTCCTTTGAATTCTTTTGTAACTAATATTCTTGGTTTATATCCAAGGGGCCTGTTGTAAATCATTCTTGAATTGTAGAAAGATTCACTTTATTTACCGAAACTAGAGACCTGGTGCAGGAAAATTGTTCCCTGGGTGGGGGAGGCTCTCAGCCTGGCCTGTATCCTCTGGCACTCCAGGACACTTCGGGAGGTGTCCTTCTGCCGGCTTAGGCTGGGGCTCTCACAATCCAGGACTTCTTGCTCCTTACTGCCCGCCTGCTGGGCTCTTTAGCAGTGCTGTGAGCCTGGCTTCTGGCTGAGCTGTGCTCCCTCTGTGGGAGCACACTGACCCCCCAGGGATAGCTCCTGTGTTGAGCATCTGCCTCTGGTGGTCAGTGCGGTCATAGCAACCAGACGTTTCGCCATTTGGTCCATTTGCATATTAGGGCTTTATTATATAGGATAGGTAATAAAATGCATTTGACCTTTGGAATTCTAGTATATCTATATCCTTGCTTTTTTAAAAAAAACAAAACTTAAATATATTTTATTGATTTTTTTTTTTACAGAGAGGAAGGGACAGGGATAGAGAGCTAGAAACATCGATGAGAGAGAAACATCGATCAGCTGCCTCCTGCACACCCCCATTGGGGATGTGCCCGCAACTAATGTACATGCCCTTGACCAAAATTGAATCTGGGACTTTTATCCACTGAGCTAAGCTGGTTTCAACTATCCTTGCTTTTAATCTGTTCATTTTCAATGATATATTATTTTAAATTGTTATTTAAAGCTAAATCTTACCTTGCAGTTTGTGATATTGTTTATGATGATGATGATGTATTTATTTCTTTACTTATTTATATTCCTCACCCAACTAGTGAGGGTATTTTTTTCATTGATTTTTAGAGAGAGTGGAAGGGCGTGGGAGGGAAGAAAGAGAGGAAGAGGAAAGAGAGGAAGAAAGACATCAATTTAAGAGAGACACATGGACTGGTTGCCTCCAGCATGCGCCCTGATTGGGGGTGGGGATTGAACCTGCAATCCAGATACATGGCCTTGACTGGAAATTGAACCTGAGTCCTGCTATGCAGGCCAACACTCTAACCACTGAGCATGCCTACTAAGGTTGTTTATGATTTATGAGAGGAGTTATTTTCATATTATTTCAAAGATATTTTAAATTTCCTTTTTGATTGTCCTTAAGTTGGTAGATTCTCTAATATATTGCTCTTACCTGTCATACTAACTACTTGATAAAATAATTATATTTATGTTAGGTAGATAAGTATTAATAAGTTAGTAATCTTTTTGAAATAAATTATTAATCTTAAAACTATGTGGCCATCCTATTAAAAATATTAACAGGAAGTATTTGTACAGTGTGTGTATTATGTGCCATTGAACCAGCTCCAACTCCTGGTGACTCTGAATGAGTGATGTTAAGTGTCTTATTCTCAACACCCTGCTCAGTTCCTATAGACTCATGCCCATAGCTTCTTTTTTTTAAAACATATTTTTATTGATTTCAGAGAGGAAGGGAGAGGGAGAGAGAGATAGAAACATTAATGATGAGAGAGAATCATTGATTAGCTGCTTTCTGCACACCCCCCGTTGGGGATCAAGGTCGCAACCCAGGCATGTCCCTTGACCGGATTCAAACCTGGGATGGACCCTTCAGTCCACAGGCTGACTCTCTATCCACTGAGCCAAATCAGCTAGGGCCATAGCTTCTTTAATGGAGTTAATTCATCTCATATGTGGATCAAGGGTGGGGGTTCCTTTGGGGTGTGGGGTGGCCTGGGCTAGAGGCCTTTGGTGGTTTGCTGGCCAGCCATGCCACTTGGTGACCCAAGCCGAGGTCCTGGTATCTAGAATTTATTTACCTTCTACAATTGAAACTTTGTAGCGTGGAGTGAAGGCCTGAGCCAGCCAGGGCTGCAGAAGCTTAGCTTTCTCCATTGCCCAGGGCAACCCTAGCCTCCTGCTCTTCAGCTCAGTGGCTGCCGCTATTTCTGTTGGAATTTATTTACCTTCTATAATTGAAACTTTATACTCTTGAGTGGAGGCCTGGACCCACCAGGATGTGTGGAAAGCTTGGCTTCCTCCATTGCCAGGGAAACCCAAGCCTCCCTCCTGCTCTCTGGGGCCGCAGCCATCTTGGTTGTGGTTAATTTGCATACTTGCCCTGATTGGCTGGTGGATGTGGCTGGTGGATGTAGCAGAGTGATGGTTAATTTGCATATTACTGTTATTAGACAGGGTTGGAAAAGGCGATGTAACCATGAAACGACGTATGTCAAGTCTGACATAACCCAGGGACTGCCTGTGTATTGAATGTTCTCAATCTGTAGGCCATTTTGTTTTCCATATTGTTGCCATATCTTGTTAGGATTTTAACAGATTTAGCACTTGTGTCTTGAAATAATTCCATTGATATTTCATTTACCCCTGGTGATGTATTTCTTCTCAGTACACTGAGGGCAACTTTCACTTCACTTTCTAGAATTACAGATTCTTTCTCATAGTAATCTTCCTCAAAGGTATCTGCCATTCTTTTATCTCTTCTGTATAGATTTTCACTATACTATTTCCACCTTCCCTTTTTTCTCTCCTGACCAGATAGTGATTTCTTGTTGGTTTGGTTAGCATTCCTAAATGTTTGAATTTCCCTTTAATTTTTTAATCTTCTGGTAGAGATCTCCTATTTTTCCTTTTTTGTTATTCACTTTTACCTCTTTTTCTTTATCTTTATGTTATAATTGTTGAAAAACTGAATGCTGGATATTAACCCTGTTTTTATAACCTTTTACTTTTGCTTTTCATCGGTCTTTTAACAATTTTTAGTATTTCTTCCATTACCACCTCGATTTTTCCTCTCCTTTTTCTGCCTTCATTGTCTTAATTCTTCCCTAGTAATATTCCCAGTTTCAGTCCACTGTTTTCTGTTTTTTGGCCAGTGGAGTTTAACAGTGCCAATATTTTTCTAAATGTGGACTTTAAATCTGTCAGTCATGTTATTTACATTTTATTTTTTTAGTGCTCTTCTTTACCTTTACTCTGTTTGAAATTAACCATTCATGGTCAGTAACACAGTCTGCTTCTGGTCTTGTTTTGGCAGAGAAAATGCAGCTTCTCCTGTTTCCAGTTACATAGTCGACTTTATTTCTCTATTAGCCATCCCATGAAGTCCATTTTTACAGTCATCTTTTTGGTAATTAAAAGCATGTGTTTGTGATGGACAAGTTGTAGGTTTCATAGAAATCTACAAGCCAATCTTTTGCTTCATTTCTTAACACCTAGTCCACATTTTTCTGATGACTTTGATTCTGCTATACTGCTTTTGTGTCTAGTCATCTGAACGCCTGCCACCTGGGCATGTGCCCTTGACCGGAATTGAACCTGGGGCCCTTCAGTCTATAGGCTGATGCTCTATCTACTGAGCCAAACTGGCTAGGGCCAGTATAGATTATTGACTATGTTCCCTATGCTTACTTTACATCCCTGTAACTATTTTGTACTTCTATTTTTTATTTTTATCTTAAAAAAAAATATGTTCTTATTGATTTCAGAGAGAGAAAGGGAGAGAGAGAGAGAGAGAGAGAGAGAGAGAGAGAGAGAGAGAGAGAGAAACATCAGTGATAAAAGAGAATCATTGATTGGCTACCTCCTGCATACCCCCTACTGGGGGTTCAAGCACGCAACTCTGGCATGTGCCCTCACTATGACCTCCTGGTTCATGGGTCATCGCTTAGTCATTGAACCACATCCGCTGGGCTATTTTGTACTTCTTAATCCCTTTATCTCATTCACCTCCTCCCCTCTGGCAACCCCCCAGTCCACTTTTTGTGTTTATGAGTCTGTTTCAGTTTTGTTTATTTTCTGACTGGCTTATTTCACTTAGCATAATACCTTCTAGGTCTCTCCATGCTGTTGCAAGGGGTAAAATGTTCCTTTGTATTACAACTTTTTTGTCCACTTGGATTGCTTCCATATATTGGCTCTTGTAAATTATACTGCAATGAACAAAGGGGTACATATGGAAATGCTTTTTAATTAAGGGTTTATGGTCTCTATGGGGAGATTATCCTGTATAATAAAAGGGTCATATGCAAATAGACCGAATGGCAGAACAACCAAATACCAATCAAAGCATAATATGCTAATGTATGCTAAGGCTGCTCAACCACTTGCTATGATGTGCACTGACCACCCTGGGGCAGACAGTTAACTGATCTACCAGTTGTTATGACATGCACTGACCACCAGGGAGCATATGCTCTGATGGTAGGTTATCTTGCTGCTGGGGTCCAGCCAATTGAGACTGAGTGAGATGAGCCAGACATATCCTGGAGCCCTCCTGCGTGCCCTCCCTGGCCTGATAGTGCACTGGTGAGGTCCCTCAGCCTTGACTGTACCCTCTTGCAATCTGGTACTCCTTGGGGGATGTCGGAGAGCCGGTTTTAGCCTGATCCCGCAGGCCACTCCCCTTGGGGGCGGTGCCAGACTCAGGGCTCATGGCTGTGAGCTTTGCTGCAGCAGGGCAAGCCTCTCCCTATCAGGAGTGATTGGGCGCGAACCCGGGGTAGGTAGGCACAGTGGGGCTGGGGTGAGCGGGAGTGGCAGGTAGGAGCTGCAGGTGGTGTTGGACTGTGGGTTTTGGCCTGATTCCTGTAGGCCACCCAGAGGGACCCCACCCATGCACGAAGTTGTGCACCAGGCCTCTAGTTATGATACAAGAGGATTGGGAGTAATAAAAAAGGCTTAATGGAGAAGGGGAGACTTAAAGCTGGATGTTTTAGAAATATCCAGAGTTATATATTTTTATCTTGGTTTTAATTTCATGAAGGTAGGCTTAATATATCAAGTGGCTACTTACTCTCATATTAATTACTTAAAATATTGAAGAGAAAATCATCTTTATCCTATGCTGTCTTCTAGTCTGCCCTTGTTCAGAGCGTTATCTAAAACCGTTTGTGATTTGATGTTAAAGATGGCTATGTTAATAGTCCACAGTGCTTATTGATTGAAGACACTTCTGTTAGCTGAACACTCAAGATTCATTAGTTATAAAATCGAAAATGTAAAATATCTTGTGATGTTTAGTGTGCTTAACCTGAAATAGTTTTAATTCTCTGTGATTTATTTTTTTGTAGAGCATGGGCCTGGAATTGATATATTTACACCTGGTAAACCTGGAGAATATGACTTGGAAGGTGGTATATGGGAAGATGAAGATGCTCGGAATTTCTATGAGAACCTCATTGATTTAAAAGCTTTTGTCCCAGCCATCTTGTTTAAAGATAATGAAAAAAGTTGTCAGAATAAAGAGTCCAACAAAGATGATTCTAAAGGTAAATTCTAGAGGACAAATTTTTGCTTACATGCTATAAAAATTAGTTTCAAAATATTATTTGTAAAAATATTTTTTAGTTACTTTTTAAAAATATTTTTATTGATTTCAGAGAGGAAGGAAGAGGGAGAGAGAGATAGAAACATCAATGATGAGAGTCATTGATCGGCTATCTCCTGCACACTCCCTACTGGGGATCGAGCCCCCAACCCAGGCACGTGCCCTTGACTGGAATTGAACCCAGGATCCTTCAGTCCGCAGGTCGATACTCTATCCATTGGAGCCAAACTGGCTAGGGCTAGTTACTAGTTTTATAATAAGAACCTTGACTCATTAGATTAAAGGCATGACAGAATAATATGGAATGGAGTGTGATATACTTTCAATAGTGTCAAAACAATTTAATGTGAAATAATTTGAATATATTTATTTATAATATAGTGAATTCATGTTAGTTCTTGATAAGATCTAACTTTCCCCTAGTTGGATTGTTTAGGGACAGTATTAGCTCTTTAGTGCTGTTTTAGTGAAATGCTCTTTCTAGGCTAGATATCTCTCTTTGGAAGAAAGAACTACTTTAGAAAAATTAGAACTTTTGAAATTATCAGTATGGTGGAAGGTACTGAATGCCAGTCATACCATGTTTTCTAAAGGGAATTCTGTGAAACCATAGAAATGAAGAGATGGAAGGGCGTGGTGACAGATTTGGAGAGAGAACTTAAATAATGTTTCTAACTTGGGTGATATGGTGAATTTTTACATCTATCAAAGGCCAGTCCACTTTCTCCCTCTGAGTCTTATCTCTGTTTCTCCTGAACCCTGTGTAATCCATTATCCCTTTTCTATGTCTTTAGTGCAGGGGCCTGATGTGGCGGGATCTCCCTTTTCCGCGTCCCGCACGGAAAGAGAGATGAACGAACCGGTTCTAAGGGGAGGCGGCCAGGGATTGAGAAATATTAGAAAGAAAGAGAGAAGACACAGAGATAGATTTTAAGCTGGGAGCTGGGAGGGCCGCTGACCTCCCCTGCTGGAGAGGCAGACTGAAGACCTCCTGAGCCGCAGCACATCTATTTATACTCCAATCTAACAAGGGGGTTTCACAGAAAAACAAGGAGGTCCCACCCACTCCTTCCTCCTGGACAAACACAAGCCAGGAACTAAGAACATCTCCGCACTCCCAGGGCAGGAGTGCAACTGACATGATTCTGCCAAAACCCCCCCGGCCCAGTCAGCAACAATCTAAAGAATGTCCAGGTATCTTCCCATTTGGCCCTCTACACTTTAGTATCAATTTTTCTCACTCTATCTGTCTCTACTGGATCCCAACTTCAGTATTCAAACATTTTTCTCATCTTTTAAAAACAAAACAGATAAAATCAAATTGTGAATACTTTGAAACTCCCTGGGCCTCTACTCTTCTTGTAGCTCTTTGAGTCCTCTTGAAAGAATTGGCTATACATGGAGACTTCACTTTCTTACTTCCTTGTTCTTCAATTCATTCCAATCTGACTTAAACACCACCTCTACCCAAAGTTACCAATTATTTTTATGTTGCTGTATCTCTAGAGCAATTCATAGTCTTTGTGTCATTTGATCTCAGGCCATTTAAGTTTATTGCTTTCTTTTTGGATCATTTCTTCTTTATGGCTTCTGTGATACTAAACCCTCCTGATTTTTATTTCTACTTAACTTGGGCTTCCACTTTCATGTATCTGTTAAATGCCAGTGTTTCTTAGGATCCAGTGGAAGACGAGGGAATAGTCAGTTTAATAATCAAGCCTACTAATTTAATCTCTTTTTAAAAGATATATATTTTTATTGATTTCAGTGAGGAAGGGAGAGGGGAGAAAGAGACAGAAACATTAATGATGAGAGAGAATCATTGATCGGCTACCTCCTGCAAGCCCCACGTTGGGATTCAAGCCTACAACCTGGGCATGTGCCCTTGACCGGAATTGAACCTGAGACCCTTCAGTCTGCAGGCTGACGCTCTATTTACTGAGCCAAATCGGCTAGGGCTAATTTAATCTCTTAAATGTACCTCAGATGTACTTTATATTTACTACTACTATTCTAATCTAAGCTACCATCATTTCCTATCCTCCTACCTGGCTGCCCTATGTTTGCTCTTGTTCCCTCTATGCATTCTGAAACATGATTTTTACACTTCTACCTAATACTTTTCAATGACTTTACCTTTATTTGGAGTATAATGTAAACTTAACATTTTCTCGAGGACCCTGCATAGTTTGGTTAGAGTCTACCTCTTGCCTGGACGGTGTGGCACATTAGTTGAGCATCGACCTATGAACTAGGAGGTTACAGTTTGATTCGTGGTCAGGGCATATCAAACTGATGCCCAGTAGGGGCTGTGTAAGAGGTAGCCAATCAGTGATTCTCTCTCACCATTGATGTTTTTATCTCTCTCCCTCTCCCTTCCTCTCTGAAATCAATAAAAACATATATATATATATTTTAAAGTCTTCCTCTTCAACTCTACCTGTTAACTTATTGCTCTTTTTTCTCCTTTTCTTTTTTTTTTTTTTTTTTTTTTTTAAATATTTTATTGATATTTTACAGAGAGGAAGGGAGAGAGATAGAGAGCCAGAAACGTCGATGAGAGAGAAACATCGACCAGCTGCCTCCTGCACACCCCCTACTGGGGATGTGCCCGCAGCCAATGTACATGCCCTTGACCGGAATTGAACCCAGGACCTTTCAGTCCGCAGACCAACGCTCCACCGCTGAGCCAAACCAGTTTTGGCGATACAGATCCTTTTCAAAAAGTCTGTGCAACAGCCAGTATTCTTGCTTAATGGCCTTTATGCATTGTTCTATTTTCTGCTTGCAGTCCTCTCCTCACTATTCCCCACTTGACTCTCAAGTGTATATTGATTTAATTTCCTCAAATAGACTATGCATTTTTTGAGAACAAAGGTCAGATTTTAAGCTTTTTCTGAACGTTCAATAGTTTAGTATAGTTCTGAATATATAGTGACTAGTCAGCAAATGTTGGTTTTTGATAATTAGGAATCAGGGAACACTAGAGAATGAGTATATGCGCCATATGGGCAGAATTTTTGCCTTGGTGCTAACAATACTACTTAGTATATAGTAGGATTTTAAATTTTAGTTGAATGAAAGAAAGAGGGAATGAGAAGATATTAGTCTGTCTCCATTTAGATAGAGTTTTGATTCTCATATATGGTATGGTATTTATTAAGTATCCGTAAAACATTTCTGCTTTCAGTGCAGAAATAATGTGATTGGAAGACTAAGAAAAGATAAGGCTGAAAAATGTAACAATTACATTTATACTGTAACTTCATCCCTCTTAAGCATAAATTCTTGAACTCAGGATTTTCTATTTTTTTATTTATGAAAATTTCAAACATAAAGTAAGTCTAATATAGTAAACTGGTAATTACCTATTACCGAGCAGTAATTGTCAACATTATGCCAATCTTGTTGGTTAGGTTGTTTCTTTTTCTTTGTTATCCTTGTTATTCATTTAGTTTTTTTTTAATAATTCCTGGACATTTTGTTTTGTTGCAATTTTTTTATTTCCCCTAACTCCTGACATAAATTTTAAGGATATTTTCCTAATTGGTCTCTATCTATACTATTTTTTCCTGTCTTTCAAATTTACCTTGTATATTGTTGGTGAGTTAATTTTCATATTCCATCACATTGAAATGTTATTCTCATGACCCAGCAAAGGTTATACTGCATAAAAGAAAAAGTCTGAACTCATCTTAGAGTTTGAGACCCTCCTTAACCTGAGTCTGTTTTATCTAATCAACTTTATTTCCCCCTCATCTTTACCACAAATCCTCATACATGTATGTCTCCACCCATCCATTTAGAAGTATGGTCTTGCTTCTTAGTGAGCATATATGTTTTATAAAATATGAATATGTTAAATTATATTCAAATGTTTCTAGGTATATATGTAGATTCTAAGATAAATAATGGAAATTTTGTGAATTTTTATCTTTTTTTGAAGTAGAATTTCAATATGACTTTTAATTCAGAGACTGATTCTTTTTCTTTAAGCAGAGGCAAAGGAACCTAAAGATAATAAGGAGGTATCAAATCCTGATGATTTAGAACTTGAGTTGGAAAATCTAGAAATTAATGATGACACCTTGGAGTTAGAGGGTGCAGATGAAGCTGAAGATCTTACAAAGAAACTTCTTGATGAGCAAGGTAAGCATTATTTTGCCAAAATTTTAAATTAGTTTTTCTGCACAAAGCTCTAGCCTAAGAATGTGGATCTTTACTCATTATTTCCTGTTCTCCTTTTGTTTCCAAGCTATAATTGCTTCAGAATTTGATTTAGATCTGAAACATTGTATATTCCAGTTTGTCTGACTGTAAGCTTTAATGATCATTTAAATTCTATCTTAGTAGATATTTCTTATGCTTCTCTACTTCCTAGCATTATTCTGAATTTATTTTAATTCTATAATATAATCTTTACAATCCTAAGTAATAAAAGACTAATATGCAAATCGACCAAATTGTGAAATGACTGTTTGCTATGATGCACATTCACCACTAGGGGGCAGCTGCTCAACACAGGAGCTGCGTCCTAGTGGTCAGTGCGCTCCCACAGGGGGAGTGCTGCTCAGTTAGAAGCTGCTCGTGGCTGGCAAGTGGTGGGAGTCTTCTGCCTCCACAGCAGCACTAAGGATGTCTGACTGCTAGCTTAGTTTGGCTTTCTGCAGGGAGCGGGCTTAAGCTGTCAGTTAGACATTCCCCAGACTGTGAGTGGGCGCAGGCTGGGCTGAGGGACGCCCCCCTCCAGTGCATGAATTTCGTGCACCAGGCCTCTAGTCTTAATATAAGTGTATCTGAGAGTTATTCAAAATTATTGAGCTATAGCCTTGGCTGGTGTGGATCAGTGGGTTGGGTGTCATCTCATGCACTAAAATGTTGCTGGTTTGATTCCCAGCCAGGGCACCAAAAAAATAAAATAAAATAAATTAAATTGTTGAGAGATAAAAGACAACTAGTACATCAGTTCATCTATGATCATGTTATCTGTATTTATAATTGAGTAATGTTTTATATTCAATAATAAAAATATTGTTTTATTATTTAGGATTCTTTATTTAGAAGGATGTCTTCTGTCAGTATTACTTTTCTCTCTATTGGCTTCATTGTTTACTGCTGCAGATTTTCTTTCCCAGTGTCATGAATAGAGGGTGGGTCCCTCATGCTCAAATTATACCAGCTAGTGACATAAAGGGAAAGAGATTCTCTCCACTGTCTATATAAGTGTCATGGAAGGACTTAGCTGGTGACCCAGGGGAAATGGAGGTGTCCTGTGATCTGGCAGCACCCTTCCCCATCAGAATCCCATGGACTTTCTTCAAAAAGGCAGCAATGAGAGTGCTGTTAATTGAAGACTCGCAGGAAGGGATGCTTGGTAAATAAAAGTAACAGATTTACCATAAAACTACATGCAATTTATGATTAATATTTTGTGTCTAATGCAAAAGTTTGTCAGTTTATTGTTGATATATGAAAGGGTGTATTGACTTGGGATTGTGATTCTAGAGATGCCCAAACTTTCTAGGTCCAAATCTCATAAAATGCTTTATTTTTTTATTGGTAAGAAAAGTGCTCTACATTATCTATTTCCCAAATAACTATTAAATGCATATTTTTATTCTTATATTGCTTCTCTATTTTTTAAACCTAGAACAAGAGGATGAAGAAACCAGCACTGGATCTCATCTGAAGCTCATAGTAGATGCTTTTCTCCAGCAATTGCCCAACTGTGTGAACCGAGATCTGATAGACAAGGTATGATTATCTCAGTATAACTTTACTGAAGCACATACATCATGTAGGATAACTCTAATTAATAATCTCTGCAGTTTTTGGGCTATTTTAGTTATAGAATGAACCATTTTTTCAAATGAAATCTTTTTTTAATATATTTTATTGATTTTTTTTTTTTACAGAGCGGAAGGGAGAGGGAGAGAGATAAAGAGTCAGAAACATTGATGAGAGAAACATGGATTCAGCTGCCTTCTGCACACTCCCTACTGGTGATGTGCCTGCAACCAAGGTACATGCTCTTGACCGGAATCGAACCTGGGACTATTCAGTCCTCAGGCCTGAAACCGGTCAGGGCTCAGATGGGATCTTATATTAGTATCCAAAATAAACACACAAATTTGGAGCCAATCTGTAGATGTTCAGTTTGGAAGTGGAATTGTCCTTAAAATCCTGTTTGCTTGACACCTCATCACATAAGGATCCCACAGTTTAGAAAGTAGAACAGAAACTTTTAGAAGCTCTGTAGAGTACTGCTGTTTTCCTAGGCACTTAAAGGGGGTATATAAGGTCAAAACTCTTTTCATACTAATATTAAGGTGTTTTTTGTTTCCTTTTTCACTGTTTTCAATAGTTACAAAAATGATTATGGATAAAGCCGCTGGCATTTTTACACAAATCAAAATGAGGTGGTAGTACTGTACTTGTAGCCCTTGTAGTCTTTGCTGCAATGCATTTGAATTAAAAAAAAAATATGCCACTTTCACTTAAGAATCTCCTTAATGAATCCATACAAATTAGTGCTTTTATTTCATTTCAACTTGTGAGTACCTGACCTTTTAATCTGACGAAATGGGAGGACAGGTAAAGCACTTCTGCTTTCATGAAGTTGTCTGGGAAAAACGACTTGTGTTTGCGTTAGGTGAACTCATTTTTTTTTCCCCATAAAATACCATTTTTACTTGAAAGAACTGATGGAAGAACTGTGATTAATTTTTCCATCTTGGGTGTTCAGCCGACATTTTTCTTTTTTTTCCTCTTGTTTTTTTTTTTTTTTTTTTTGTGTGTGTGTGTGTGTGTGTGTGTGTGTGTGTGTATGTGTGTTAAAGATTATGATAAAATTCTGTTTGTAATCATGATGACCATTAAAATAATCTTATATTCCACTCCAAAAATTTCTGAAAGGATTGGAATAGATGTCAGAGTCACTCATTGCCTATAGTTAATGATGTTTAGAATTGGATATGTTATTTGAAATAGACTAAAACAGAATGGGTAGATCAGTAAAATTTTATTGATACCAAGAAAATAATATAACTAAGTTATCTAATGATAGGTATGTAATGTAATCATCTAATTCAAAGTGGATTGTAGTCCATCAATTTATAAGCTTTTCTTAGTTTAATTTCCCAATCTATTTTGTTAAAATACTCAGAATGGCCCTAACCAGTTTGGCTCAGTGGGTAGAGCATTGGCCTGAGGACTGAAGGGTACAAGTTTGATTCTAGCCAAGGGCATGTACCTGGGTTGCAGGTTCCTTCCCAGCTGGTGCACTGGTTGGGGCACATGTAGGAGGCAACCAGACGATGTGTTTCTATTACATTGATATTCCTTTCTGTCTTTCCCTCTCTCTTCTACTCTCTCTAAAAATCAATGGGAAAATATCCTTTAGTAAGGATTAAAAAAAACAAAACTCAGAATAGCTGACAATTTTTCTAACATGAACAAGATGAATCTTACACTTAAAGGAAAACAACTAAAAGTATTTATTGCCAATGAACACATTTGAGTTGTCAATAAAAATTAGATTTTTGGAAAACTTAAGTCCACTACCATAAAACTTGACAGCTTCCCAGTTGTTTTCTGAGGAGACTTTATCCATGAGATTTTTCTGATAGGTATGGTGGTGATATTAAATAATGTAATTTAAAAATAGCATGTATGTTTTTTGGAAGACCAGCATAACTCAGTGAACCATTGTTCTGAGTGACCAGTGCACAATGCTAACCAAGTCTTGCTTGGTTGTTAAAGATCCACTCCAAGTGCAAGGTAGATTTTAATCCAACAGCATGGAAATTTGATAAGATTTCAGATTCCACATTTCTCCTAACCCTTAAGAACCTACCACTTATCAAAGAATATTTAAGAATCCCGAAAAGGATATTAAAATTCACCTCTCTTCCAAGATATATATATCTGGGAAAAGAGGTGAATATATGTGTGTGTGTGTGTGTGTGTGTGTGTGTGTGTGTGTGTGTGTGTAAATTTGGATTTTCTTCATATAGTTCAGCTAAACACATCACAACAGATTGCATGTATAGTAGATATCAGACTTCTTATCTTCTAAAAGAGTGCCACTCGTCTGTCCCTAAATTTTTATTTTAGTTGTTTTTAAATATGTCTTTTATTGACTTGAGAGATAGAGGAAGGAAGAGGGAGAGAGAGAAACATTGATGTTAGGACCATTGATCTGTTGCCTGCCGAATGAACCCTGACCAGCGATTGAGCCCACCACCGGGGTATGCGCTTTGATGGGGAATTGAACTGGAGACCTTTTGGTATGCAGGATGGTGCCCAACCAACAACTGAGCCACACTGGGCAGGGCAACATTTTTTTTTAAATATAGTTATTTCCAAAAACTGTTAATAGATAATAGGTTTATTGGTATCTTTAAGTGAATTAGTAAGTTTAAAGTTTCTCAGTTTTAATTTCTAACAGTAAATGCCAATAAATATAAGCTACATAAAAGAAGTTCTCTCAGGTCCTGATTAAATTTTTTTCCCCATTGATTTTTAGAGAGAGTAGAGTTGGTAATGTGGAAGAGAGAGAGAGAAACATAGATTTTAGACACATTGATTGCTTGTCTCTCACCCCCCCCCCCCGCGCGCCCCCCCCCCCCCCCAATTGGGGCTGGGGATTGAACTTGCAACCCACATATGTGCCCTTGACTAGGAGGAATTGAACCCGTGACCCTTTGGTGCGAGGGCTGACATTCTAACCACTTGGAAACACTGGCCAGCTTGGGCTTTTAATAATTTTTAAGAGCATAAAAGGCTCTTGAGACCCAAAGCTTGAAAATTGTTGCTTTAGGCCGATTTGTCAAAGTTTAATGTAATCTTCTATCTCTCCCCCTCCCCCCCCACCTCCCATAGTGCTTTGAGGGTTCCCTATAGAGAACTGCAGAAGTTAGGTTATTTTTTACTTTTGGTTTCTACATCTCTTCTTCAGATAATTTAGATGTATTTCAATAACTGTATAATCAAACAGGTTTTAAACTCTAAATTGCCTTACTTTTTGCATTGATTAGATCAGTGTTTTCAAAACTGTAATTACAGATTTATTTCAGTTTTAGGTAGTCTAGTCCAGCTGGATGGCTCAGCTGATTGTACACTAAGGTTGTGTGTTTGATCCCCAGTTAGGGTGTGTATGGGAGGCAACCAATCAGTGTTTCTCTTGGACATCACTATTTCTCTTTCACCCTATGTCTCTAAACAATCAATAAAAATATCCTCTGGTGAGGATTAGAAAAAAGAAGCCTTGCCGAAACCGGTTTGGCTCAGTGGTGGAGCGTCGGTCTGTGGACTGAAAGGTCCCGGATTCGATTCCGGTCAAGGGCATGTACATTGGTTGCGGGCACATCCCCAGTAGGGGGTGTGCAAGAGGCAGCTGGTTGATGTTTCTCTCTCATCGACGTTTCTAGCTCTCTACCTCTCTCCTTCCTCTCTGTAAAATATCAATAAAATATGTTTGTTTTTTTTTTAAAAAAAGAAGAAGCCTTTTTTTCCCTTACTTTTAAAGAGTATCAGAAACCATCTCTTAAACAATTGCTTATTTTCTAAGTTTGGAATATGACTAAATCTCTCCCCTGCTAAATTTTAACTTATTTATTGCATATAAACAGAGGATGAAAGAGAAATAAATACCTTGATACTCCTGCTCCACCTCCCAAAGTCCATTTTGAGTACTATAAGGAAAGCTGAAGGTACGAAAGATGTCATCAGTTTTGTATGTTAGTAACAATATTGTTAAGAATCTTTATTGGAAAGTATCCTTTAGTGCCCAGCTCAGTATTAAGTGGTGTGGCCAATAATAGTCATATATTAAATTTTAAATTAGCTTTCTGAGGGTCAAATGAAAAATAGTGGGCCACTCTTCCCTGTTGGATTGGACTCTGGTGGATTTTTCTGGGAGTCAGCTTTCTCATGACAGCAATTTCTTCTATAAATGTTGTCAAAGGTCCTAATGGCTTAATAGGGAAAAGTATTTGGGAAATAGGTAGAAACATCTAAGAATTTTTTGAAACTATATAACTCAAAATGAAGATTTCTTTTAGGTCACTTGATAATGCTTATTTCTGCATGCATTTGATGAGCAGAAGAATTTATTTTTACTTCATAAAATAAAAAAATAAAAAGGTGTTGAACTTTCTTTCATTTACCTAAAACATTTTGAAACAAGTTTTTGAAAATCTTTTTACTGAGTTGTCAAGCAGCAGTTGTAACCAAGGCATCTCTTTTGCTTTCATTTCTCCCCATAGGGCAGAACCAGTTATATAAATTTAAGAGTTAATATACATGTGAAGCTTATTTTTTTTCTTTTTAAATTTCTTTATGTTTATTAATTTTGGCAGTTTTCTCCTCTCCTCTATTTTTCTGAGTATATGACCTTTGGGATTTTTATTAGTAGATTCAAAATTTTTAATTTGAGTGAATTGCTTGAATTTTCAGTTTTTCTTTGTTATTCTCATTAACTATAATCTTTAATGTTATAAAATGTAAACTTCAATGACATTACATTTTCTCTTTAAGCAGAAGAAAAAATTAAATAGGTTTTGCTCTCTTGACTAATATTTTTTTAAATATTTTTTATTGATTTTTTACAGAGAGGAAGAGAGGGATAGAGAGTTAGAAACATCGATGAGAGAGAATCATTAATCAGCTGCCTCTTGCACACCCCCTACCTGGGATGGCTAGTCTACCAATGTACATGCCTGCAACCAATGTACATGCCCTTGACCGGAATCGAACCTGGGACCTTTCAGTTCGCAGGCCGATGCTCTATTCACTGAGCCAAACGGTTTCAGCTCTCTTGACTAATATTGATCTAAAGTTTTAGTCTTGGTGGATATTTTCAATGTGAGCTAGTTTCCTAAGTTTAAACATTATCAATTTCAGTTGTGCTATTTATTTCAACAAAAGTTTTAACCAAATGGGAGGTGTTTTATTATATTATCATTTACAGTAAAGAATAGAAATCCAATTCAGGAAAATCTGAGAATCTTTTATTTGTATCTGATTTTCAAATTTACCTGAAGATTGGTATGGATAATAAAATAATTTTGTGAGCCCACAAAAGGAAAATATTTGAGAAACTCAAAAGGATATTTGGCAATAGTATATTCCTTTATAAAGTATAACAAACTTGTTGTTTTCTAAAACATTAAAAAAACATACATGCCTACATTTTAAAAATACCAGTTACTTCATGTTGTCGTTTTCCAGTGGTTTCCCGGAACATATACCTCTCTTAGACTTTTTCATTTTTTTATTATTTTTATTTTTCAAATATATTTTACTAATTTTTTAAAAAAAATATATTTTATTGATATTTTACAGAGAGGAAGGGAGAGAGATAGAGAGCTAGAAATGTCAATGAGAGAAAAACATCAACCAGCTGCCTCTTGCGCACCCCCCACTGGGGATGTGCCCGCAACCAATGTACATGCCCTTGACCGGAATCGAACCCGGGACCTTTCAGTCCGCAGACCGACGCTCTACCGCTGAGCTAAACCGGCTTCGGCTTTACTGATTTTTTACAGAGGATGGGAGAGGGAGAGAGAGAGGGAGAGGAATCAAGTGCTAGAAACATCGATGAAAGAGCAACATTGATGAGCTGCCTCTTGCACACTCCCTGCTGGGGATGTGCCCGCAACCAAAGTACATGCCTTGACTAGAATCGAACCTGGGACCTCCAGTTTGCAGGCCAACGCTCTATCCACTGAGCCAAACCAGTCTTTATTTTTGAAAGTATTACAGATAACCCTTTTCTCCCCCATTGACCTTTTCTAGCCCATCCTCTCCCCCTGCCCCAGGCCTTCACCACACTATTGTCTGTGTCCATGGGTTATACATATTCTATATAATAAAGATGTAATATCCAAGTGGTCGTTAGACTGTGTAACGACCAGATCACGGATCAGCAGGAGGGTGGGGGCAGTGAACTACAAGCTGGTGACGGACAGCTATAGGAGGGGGCAGGGCAGCAAGCTATGGGGGAGGGCGCAGAGGCAGCTATGGGAGGGTGGCAGGGAGCTACTGGCTACTAGTGGTTGGTGGAGAGCTACAGGAAGCAGCAGGGTGGGGGGAACTACAGGAGGGTGGTTCAGCAGGCAGAGAGCTACTGGAGGGCAGCAGCAAGCTACTGGCGCATGGATTCATGTGCAACGCTATTTAGTATGTATATAAGTTCTTTAATCTTTTCTTCCCGCTCACCCTGTTCCCCCTCCGACTTCCCCTAGATTCTTTTTTAAAAATATTTTATTGATTTTTTTTTTTTTTTTTTTTTTTTTTTTTACAGAGAGAAAGGGTAGGGAGAGAGTTAGAAACATGGAGAAGAGAGAAATGTCAATCAGTTGCCTCTTGCACATTCCCTACTGGGGATGTGCCCACAACCAAGGTACATGCTTTTGGCCTGGAATCGAACCCGGGACCCTTCAGTCCGCAGGCCAACCCTCTATCTACTGAGCCACACCGGTTAGGGCTCCCCTGGATTCTTTAGTCTGTTCCATGTTCCTGTCTCTGGATTTATTTTGTTCTTTTACACAAATATTAGATGTTAGACATGATGAAGAAATATTGAACGTATTTTTGTTATTAAAATATAAAACAGTAGAGCACTATACTAAATAACAAGTCTGGATATTTATTATAGTCCTGTGATACGGTTTATTTAATTAAGTTACTAAATCTGATTGTTGACTCTGAACCTTTCAGTTATTGTTGAGGCATTTACTCTTACGTTTCTTGGAATAATCTATGCCTACCTCTCTTACCTACTTTATCTTTATTCCTTTTTGATTATCTGGTTTAGTATAAGTAATTTATTTGGCTCCTGATAACTGTTCTTGCAGAAAACTTTTCTAATTTATGAACATTGATTTTTTTTTAACTTGAATGAGGTTAAAGCATTGATTGTGCATTTAATGTAATTTGCCAGACATTGCATGAACATCAATCTACCAACTCAAAGTTCTTTTTCTAACACTAGGTTGCAATTTAAAAGTTTATGAAACATGTATTTTGAGATAACGTAAGAACAGAGGAGTTTAAGCTCAGTGATCTTTTAGTTTGGATATGCTTACAATACTAGTGTTTTAAAACCATTTGAAACATTTAGGAACCAAGTGGAAATCCATTGTTGTATCCAGGATTTCTGTTTTTTTGCAGCTAAATAAAGATTTTTTTTTTTTTAAGAAAAAGTTTGCTTTTCTTCCTATAGGCAGCAATGGATTTTTGCATGAACATGAACACAAAAGCAAATAGGAAGAAGTTGGTACGGGCACTCTTTATAGTTCCCAGACAAAGGTAGGTTTTTTTTTTTTAAATAAAGAGTAATTTGTTAGTGTTTTTACTTGAGTGATGATTGTAAGATCAAAGTTTTTATTTAGTTACTTCTTTAAAAATATTCCTTGTCAACAGACATTATTACTATAACTTGTTTCTCATTGATTTTTGTTCTTTTTGTCATTAGTGCTAAGTGGAAATATTTCTTCTGATGCTTTCCTATTTAAGAGAAAATATAACCTATTTTAAGAGAAATGATAATCTTTGCTAGAAGCAGTTGGTTTACATTTTTGCTTCTGAGGAGAAAAAAATAATAAATGGTATATAAGGTTGGGTTTTTTTTTTTTTAATATTTTTATTGACTTTTCACAGAGAGGAAGGGAGAGGGATAGAGAGTTAGAAACATCAATGAGAGAGAAACATCGATCAGCTGCCTCCTGCACACCCCTCACTGGGGATATGCCCGCAACCAATTCCGGTACATGCCCTTGACCGGAATTGAACCCAGGACCCTTCAGTCTGCAGGCCAACACTCTATCCACTGAGCCTAACCGGTTTCGGCAGTATATAAGGTTTTTGGAGAGCTTTATTTTGTGTAAAGATTACACTAATTGAGTGTGTTCAGTTCTTACTGTTGTATTTAAATGAAAAATTGTAAGCTATTTTGTAATTATGATACTTTAGAATTGGAAATCACATTAATATGTGTTACTGAGAATTGAAGTAGTATATTCAGTTGTGTGTGTTACGCTTATAGAGAATTCTAATGCTCTAAATTACACCAAATTTAATGCCTTACTTCATCTGAGAAGATTTATTTGTGTTTATTCAACAATAAATTATTAAAGAATTTTGTTAACTATGATGATGACTACATATAAAATAGCCAAGATAGATACAAAAGATAAGAATTCTAAGGTATTTTACTAAAGATTTCTTAAGCAAGATTTTAATTTGGTTCATTCATTAATAGGGGCCCATTATCTTTTAATGGTAAAATTTCTCAGTGAAACCAAATCACTGCTTTTCTTTTTTCTTTTGTTTTGGTTTTTATCTCTTCTCAGCATCATTAATATGAGCATTAGGTTTTTTATTTGAGCATAAGGGAGATGGAATGTGCTAATATCATGAGTAGATAACAGTTATCTAGTTGAGAAAGTAAAAAAGATCAATGTTTTTATTGCATCAAATTATATATTTCATCAAATGCAAGATGCTATTAGTTATGAAGATGCCATTATTTTATGTGCAATTAAGAGAGAAAAATACTGCCATTTTAAGGTTTTGATTAAGAAGAATATTTCACTTTCTTACACACAAATGTAGGTTTATAGTTATGTGTACACAAAACACCTAGTTTATTTTGTATTATTATTGTATTATTTTCCATATGAACAACTGTATACCTTCTTTTGCCCCACTCTGTATTTATAAATGGGAAAAAGTGCACCTTGAATTGATGAGAACTCAAATATTATTTTTCCCCATTATCTTGGACCAAAATTTTTAAAATAATGCTCTTTTTCTTTTTTACCTTATACAATAGAATATTTACCTTTATATTTTTCTGTTCAACTGTTTATTTGAATGCAGAAACATGTATAGCAATCGTCTAGAATTATTTAACAGAATAAACCAAGGTTAGCAAAAATAAAAGGATTTGTTAACAAAGAAATTATGCAATATTTAAGTAGTTTACTTATAAAAGAGCATCTTGCTTCTTTGTATCCCCATTTTATTCTTCTCCACCATTGCCTGCTCCTGTCTCCAAAAGAAAAAGTTCTCAAAAACTATGTACTATTTGGTTCTTATACCAGTTATTTCTTTATAGCTGAATTTATCTGCTTTTAGTTTAGCAGATTTCTGCAAATTAGAAGTAGTTGGAATCTGCTAGAAAACATAGACTTGAAAGTAATAGGAAGTGACAATTTATAATTTGAAAGGAGAAAAAAATAAAGATACATGTACTTAAAATGAATGTATAACATTCTGGAGCCATGAGGTAGAAACCACATAATCTTACATTATCTGAAATGTATACATATAATAATTTGGTGTGTTTTTTTTTAAAATTCTCACCTGAGAATTTTTAAATTTATTGATTGATTTTAGAGAGAGAGGAAGAAGAAATAGAAAAACATTGATGTGAGAGAAAAACATTGATCAGTTGCCTCAGATGTGTGCCCCAACCAGGAATCAAACCCATATCCTTTTTGGTGTACTGGACGATGATGCTCCAACTGAGCAATCCAGCTAGTGCTAATTTAGGTTTCTTATAAATCAGCCTAAGTGATCAGGAAAGATTAAATTATGTTCTAAAATTTTTAAAAAATATTTTTAAAATTGGTTTTTAGAGAGAGAGAAAGGGAGAGGAATAGAGAGGTAGAAACATCAATGAGACAGGAACATCATCCATTGATCTGCTGCCTCCTACATATCCCACTCTGAGGTTCGGACCTGCAATCCCTGGCATGTGCCCTAACCTGGACTCAAACCTGTGACCTCTTGGTTCCTGGTTGACACTCAGCCACTGAGCCAGACTGGCAGAGTTGTGTTCTAAAATTTTTTTACTCGTTGATTAATTCATTAAGACAGTGATTTTCCACTGCTGTGTTGCAAGAATTTTTAAAATAAAACATGCAGTACCTGACTAGTAAGGGACACTGACCTCTTTTTCCTTAGATTGTCAAATAACAAGATGACAGCAGCCAATATAATAGCTGTCTGGTGTGAATGAATTAGAATTATACCATTTTTTTTTAACAGATTGGCATATATATATATGGTGTGTTGCAAAATTTTAGTAATTAGTTTATGTGCACCATGAGATGAAAAATGTTGAAAAATCGCTGCATTACGGGTTTGCTATATACCGTGATTAATGCTTAGGTACAGTAGTAAACAAGAGAGGCTTAACTCTTGTACTCATGCAGACAATAGCTTGGATAGAAAGATAAAGATGCCTAAGTATAATCACCAAGAAGAATCACAGTGTGCTTTCAATTACATAGTAAGTGGAACTGATTTATTCTTGGGTGAGAGAAAGCTGCCTGGAGCAAGGGCATTTATTTTTTAAAAATATATTTTTACTGATTTCTGAGAGGAAGGAAGGAGGGAGAGAGATATAGAAACATCAGTGATGAGAGAGAATCATTGATAGGCTGCTTCCTGCATGCCCTCCCTTGGGGATTGAGCCCACAACTTGGGCATGTGCCCTGGCTGGGAATCAAACTGTGATCTTCTGGTTCATAGGTTGCTGCTCAACCAATGAGCCATACCAGGTTGGCCGGAACAGGGGCATTTAATCTGAATTCTGAGAAAGGAATTATCTAGACTAGGGGTGGGTGAGGAAAGGGAATATTGAAAGAGCATTTCTGATAGAGGCAACAGTATGTGCAAAAGCTAGAGACTTGGTATCAAACTACTGCAAAACCTCTTTCATTTAATATGTTTTCAAGATTCATTCATGTTGTAGCCTTGATTAGAATTTCCTTCCTATTTAAGGCTGAATAATATTTCATTGTATAGACATGCTGTATTTTGTTTACACAAAATTGTTATTGGACATTTGGGTTGTTTCTATTTAGCTATGTGAATAATCCTGCAGTGACTCTGTATAAGTTTTTATATACATTTTATATTTTCAATTCTCTTGGGTACATATACCCAGGGGAGGAATTTCTGTGTCTTGGTAACTCAGTGTTTAATGTTTTTATAACTGCCAAACTTTTCACAGTGGCTGCACCATTTTACATTCCCAACAGCTATGATTGAGGATTCCAATTTTTCACCACTGCTTGATGTCTCTTGTAGCTTATAGCAATCCTAGTATGTGTGAAGTGGTATCTCATTATGGTTTTGATTTGCATTTCACTACTGGCTAATGATTTTGAGCATCTGTTCATGTGCTTATTGGCCATCTTAATTGGAGAAATGTCTTTAAATCCCTTTCCCCTTTTTAGTTATGTTGTCTTTTTTAGTTAAGTTATGAGTTCTTTATATTTTGTACTTATCCCTTATCAGACATAATTTGTAAATATTTCTCCCATTTTATGAGTTATCTTTTTCTTTCTTGATATCAGTTACATTACAAGTTTTGATATTTGACTTAATCCATCTTTACAATTTTTAAAGGTTTTTAACTTTCAATTGTGTTCTTCCTTCATTAAAGAAATAGTGGTTAGCAGAGGCCTGTATGGTTCAGTTGGTTGGAGTGTCGTTCTGTGCAATGATGGGCTGTGAGTTCAATTTCCGGTCAGGGAACATACCTAGATTTCAGGTTTGATTCCCTCTTGGGGCATGTACATGAGGCAATAGATCAGTGTCTCTCTCAATGTCTGTCCATCTGTCTGTCTCTTTCTCTCTTTCCCTCCCTCCCTTTCTCACTCCTTCCCTCCTTCCTTCTCTCCCTTTTTTTCTTCCTCTTTTCAATCCCTCCCTCCTGTCCCTCTCTAGAATAATAATAAAAAAATAGTGGTTAAAATAATCTCAAAAGGCTGGCATTTTATTTCTCAGCCTATTAATTTGAAGGACTCCACTTTAGAAATTAAATCTAGAATTTCCCTTAATTGGATATTATTTTATAGTTAATTTATACACATACATAATTGAAATTTCTCATAAGTGTTTATATCATACTATCTAATAAAAGAGTAATATGCAAATTGACCATCACTCCAACACTCAAGATGGTTGCCCCCATGTGGTCAAAGATGATAGCCCTCATGTGGATACAAGGTGGCTGCCATAAGATGACCAGCAGGGTAGGGCAGTTGGGAGGGGTCAGGCCTGCAAGGGAGGGCAGTTGTGGGGCAATCAGGCCAGCAGGGGAGGGCAGTTGGGACCAAGCCTGCAAAGGAGAGCAGTTGGGGGCGATCAAATCTGCAGGGGAGGGCAGTTAGGGGTGACCAGGCTGGCAGAGGAGGGAATTTGGGAGCAACTGGGTCTGCAGGGAAGGGCATTTGGGATCCAGGCCTGCAGGGGAGAGCAGTTTGGGGGGACCAGGCCTGTTAGGGACAATCAGGCTGGCAGGGGAGCATTAGGCATCAATCATGCTGGCAGGGGAGTGGTTAGGGGTGATCAGGCTGGCAGGCAGAAGCAGTTAGAGGTGATCAGGAAGGCAGGCAGGCAAGCATTTGGGAGCCAGAAGCCCTGGATTGGGAGCCAGCATTCACGGTAGGATCGGGCCTAAATGGGCAGTTGGACATCCCTTTCGGGGTCCCAGATTGGAGAGGGTGCAAGCTGGGCTGAGGGACATCCCCCGCCCCCCTCACCCCCTACACAAATTTCATGCACTGGGTCTCTAGTAAATGTATAAAGATTAGAACCACTGCTTAGCACCTCAGAAAGCTCCCTCACTTAAGTCAACTACTGTGTACGAAGTCAATCAAAATCAGAGAAAGTACCTAAGAATCTCTTAGTTCCTTGTTTTAGATATAGGCAAACCTGGTATTGGTTTAGTTACTTTGAAGCCATATAGATTTAACCAGATTTTAGCAGATGGTCATTCAGGCTTTCTTTAAATTAATATAAAACAGAACACTCTTCAGAGGTTGATTGCTTCCCTTGATTCTTAAACAGCTTTTCCTGATCCAACTTTTTTTAGGAGAGTTTGCTGGAGTTTTTTTTTTTAGATAAACACAAGTTAAATTTATTATGAGTTGTCCACAGTCAGGAATGGTGACCTTGCTGGCCTTGCCATTCCTGGACCCCGAGTGCTCCATGGCCGTCACAATATCCATGCCTTCTTTCAACTGGTCGAAGACAACATGCTTGCCTTCCAACCACAGCCTTGGCAGTGCAAGTAAAAAATGGAACCGTTTGTGTTAGGTCCAGCTTTTGCCAAGGATAAGACCCTAGGACCTATGTGTTTCAGGACGAAGTTCTCATCCTCAAATTTCTCCCCCTAGATGGACTTGCCGCCTGTGACATTATGGCGTGTGAAGTCACCACCCTGGCCCATAAATCCCGGAATAACTCTGTGAAAGCAGGAACCTTTATAATCAAATCCTTTCTCCCCAGTGCTCAGAGCACGGAAGTTTTCTGCTTTGGAACTTTGTCTGCAAACAGCTCGAAGGAGATGCGGCCCAAGGGCTCGCTGTTGATGGCGATGTCGAAGAACACTGGGGTTCACTAGGGTTGGTCATGGGCAGCTCCTGGTTGGTGGCATTTGCAAAGCCATTTGCTGGAGTTTTTATGAGAGACATTCTAATTGAACCTCCTTCCCTCCCTCTTGCTCAGTTCGGAAATATAAAAAAACTGAGTTTGTGGGAAGTCTATTAGTATGTTATGTCACTTGATGGCGCTATTGCTCTAGGAACAGGAACATTCTGAAAAAAGTCTCAGCCTTTGGATATTGATTTCAGAGTAGATGACCCCAATCTTTTGCATATTATATTTCATGTTTTTTAAATCATCATCTGCTTTAGTGTTTCCTAATTGAGTGGTAAGAGTGTTATTTGTTTTTTTTTTTTCCCAAGACATTTTGAACACGTAGAATTCATAATTTTCAACAGTTAAATTGCATTGATTTGCTTTGATTTTTTTTTTTTTTTTTTAGAGAGAGAGAGAAAAAGGGAGAGAGGGGGAGAGAGAAATCCATGTGAAATTAAGACTGGATAAGCTGCTTTCTGCATGCCCCCTATTGGAGATGGAGCTTGAAAGCCAAGCATATACCCTGACTGGGAATCAAACTGGCAAACTTTTATTGCACACACGTGCCCAACCTACTGAGCAACACCCAGCCAGGGAAATTCTTTAGATTTTATTTATTTACTTATTTATTTTTTAAGTATATTTTATTGATATTTTACAGAGAGGAAGGGAGAGAGATAGAGAGCTAGAAACGTCAATGAGAGAGAAACATCGACCAGCTGCCTCCTGCACACCCCCTACCAGGGATGTGCCCGCAACCAATGTATATGCCCTTGACCGGAATCGAACCTGGGACCTTTCAGTTCGCAGACCGACACTCTACCACTGAGCCAAACCGGTTTCGGCAATTCTTTATATTTAAAAAAAAACCAAAACAAAACAAAAAAAACCCCTGGAAATTTCTTTTAGAAAACTGTTTATGAGATAAAAACTTTTAAGAATGCCTTTTCCCCTCTCTGTAACGTGTGTTTGTTCCTACATTCTTCTTATTACTTGTACTATTACTTAACTGGAGTTTTACTAACTTGATGACCATTAATTAACTGCTAGGAAGATACTTAAATGTATGATTGAGGAGACCTTGAAAATATAAGCAAGGTTTTATTGTATGAGGAAAAAACATCCTTTTAAAAGATTCACTCATTAACTTTTTAAAAAATTTAATAAATCTTTATTGTTCAGATTATTACAATTGTTCCTCTTTTTTTCCTCCCATAGCTCCCCTCCACCAGGTTCCTACCCCACCCTCTGCCCTTACCTTCCCCCCACTGTCTTCATGTTATAGGTGTATGCTTTTTGACAATTTCTTTACGCACCCCACACTCCCCTTTTCCTCTAAGAATTGTCAGTCTATTCCCTTTCTATGCCCCTGACTCTATTATATTCACCAGTTTATTCTGTTCATCAGTTTTTTTATTCCCTTGGTTTTTAGATTCATTTGTTGATAGATACATATTTGTTATTCATAATTTTTATCTTTATCTTTTTGTTCTTCCTCCTCTTCTTAAAGAATATCTTTCACCATTTCATATAATTCTGGTTTGGTGGTGTGAACTCCTTTAGCTTTTTTTTTTTTTTTTTTTTTAAATATGTGAAGCTTTTTATCTGACTTTCAATTCTGAATGATAGCTTTGCTGCATAGAGGAATCTTGGTTGTAGTTTCTTGCTATTCATCACTTTGAATATTTCTTGCCATTCCCGTCCAGCCTGCATAGCTTCTGTTGAGAAATCAGCTGACAATTGTATGGGTGCTCCCTTGTAGATAACTGTTTTTCTCTTGCTGCTTTTAATATTTTCTCTTTGTCTTTTGCTCTTGGAATTTTAATTATGATTTGTCTTAGTGTGGTCCTCTTTGGATCCCTTTTGTTTGGGGTTCTGTGTGTTTCCTGGACTTTAAGTCTATTTCTTTCACCAGGTGGGAGAAGTTTTCTGTCACTATTTCTTCAGATAGGTTTTCAGTATCTTGCTCTCTCTCTCTGGCACCCCCATAATTCTGATGTTGGTATGCTTGAAGTTGTCCCAGAGGCGTCTTACACTATCTTCAACTTTTTGGATTCTTTTTTTCTTTTTGCTTTTCTGGAGGAGTGTTTTTTCCTTCTTTATATTCCAAATCTTTGACTTGATTCTTGCGATCCTCTAGTGTGCTTTTAGGTCTCTGTATAGTATTTTTTATTTCAGTCAATGTATGCTTAATTCCTAGTTGACACTTTTTCTTTCTTTTTTTTAAAAATATATTTTATTGGTTTTTTACAGAGAGGAAGAGAGAGGGATAGAGAGTTAGAAACATCGATGAGAGAGAATCATCGATTAGCTGCCTCTTGCACACCCCCTACTGGGGATGTGCCCGCATCCAAGGTACATGCCCTTGACCGGAATCGAACTTGGGACTTTTTAGTCCGCAGGCTGATGCTCTATCCACTGAGCCAAACCATTTTCAGCCCTAGTTGACACTTTTTCATATCCTCGAGGTTCTCATTAAATTTATTGGCCTTTTCTAGGAAATACTTGAAAAACCTTATGACCATGGTTTTGAACTCTTTATCCAGTCTTTTGCTTTCGTCCATTTCCTTCATTTGTGGCCTGCCTCTTTGTCTCCACATTTTAGCTGCTTCCCTTCCCTGAGTTGATGGAGTTGCTTTGTGTGCTAGGTGTTCTAGCAGGGCCCAGTGGGTCAGCCTCCCCAGTTACCTGAGGTGGACACTCTTGGTGCACCCCTTTGTGGGCTGTGTGCACAGTTTTGTTGCAGTTGATTATTGTTGTTGTCACTGGGGGAAGGTGACCTCCAGGCTAATTGGCTGTGAGGATCAGCTGTTTCTCCTCTGAAAGAGCTTCTCTGCTCAGCTTGGGTGGGGCAGAGTCTCAGGGCTGAGCAGACCAGCCTTGGTTTCCTAGCAGCCCCGCCCTACAAGGCCCTTGTCTCAGTGTCCCATGGCCATCGCTGCACACACCTCCGAGAGAAGGCTTCCCTGAGAGTTGCCCGCTGCCAGACAGTCCAGTTTCTCCCTGAATGAGTGGGTACTCAAAGTCTCACCTGGAATTAGATTTCAGTGCAGTCGAGGTTTTATTTCCCTCCCAAATGAGGAAGCTAGCTGTGCCTTGCTGCTCGCCATCAGAGCCACAAGTCTCCGAGCACCAAGAGTCTGCTAGCCACATATTCAGCCGCCCGCCCTTTCCACACGCACTGGTCTCCACACCTGTCCTCCACAGCTCCTCTGGGTCACAGTGTTCTTTTATCTTTACTTCTGGTTGTAGAATTTCCACTCAGCCAGCTTTCTGGTGGTTCTGGATGATGTCCACTCTGTTTTCCAGTTGCAGTTTTGAAATTGTTGTGCGAGGCAGCAGTATAGGTGTTTACCTACACCGCCATCTTGGTTTCTCCCCACTCGTTAACTCTTGATAAAATAATTATCAGTCTCAGAAGATTATAAAATTCAATTTTCAAAGAAAGGATGTAAGTTTATTTTCTAATTGAATTTCAGAAGAGTCAAATTAAATAATAAATCTAGCTTGAATTTTAACAGAAATTTGCTCTTTAAATTGATTAAAATGTTTTATTTATGTTTAAATAACTTTAATGTGCTCGATATAGAATTTGGCACTCCATTTTCTTTCAGGCTCATATTTGTAGAAAAGACAGAAAAATGCACTTGTACAGGATTAACATTAAAATATATTATGATATTAGGGATTTTGTGAAGTGATGAATGAAGAATCATAAAAGTTGAAGATTTAAATAGGGCAGGATGACATTTAGTTTCAACTATCTATTTGTAAAAGTGGAATGGAAAAAGAGGGATAGTAGGAACTTGTTAATTTGAGGACTTGTTGCGTTTCATAGAGGGTAAAAGATTCTGAGAGAATGGAACTTCCATGTAGCCAATTCCAATAGAAATAAAAGCCAGGGATTACTAACTAGCTGGAAAGGAAAACTCTTTTAGTTCAGATCTTCTAGGGAATCCTTAAACCATGTTTTAAATCCCTATTGAAGCTGAAACCACTTATCTGTGTTGTTACTATACTAATGGGAGCCTGAAGGGATAGCACACACTGCTTTACTTTAAAATAAATAGCTATACTTACCTTTCTTTTGTGGCTGGGAAGAACTTGGAAGTTGATTCAGCTAATTGGAAAAAGAAAGAAATGAAGCAAAGTATAAGTGTCTTGCCCAGGAAAAGAAGAAAAAGGAAATGACCTATGTAAAAAAAATTAAAAAAAATTTGATGCTAAGTTATAATCTGAAATTTTTTGAAAGATACATTGTAAAGACAACCACGATTAATTTTAAAATTTAAAAACTTGAGCTAGTTCTTCAAAAAATATAAATACAGAAGCATTAGAAAACATAAAAGAACATTAAAAGTTTTAAGAAATGAGCCAGATGATATGCTAGAGATATTTAAAAACCACTTGAAAAATCTTAGTGAAACAGATAATTGTTTGGAATAAATATACATTTTTAGAGTGATTCAAGATAAAATAGATGAGTCATCATGGGGAAAAATATAAAAAAATTATCGGTTAATTTTGTTTTGAATAGATTAAGACTAGATAGCTTTATTGATTTTTTTTTTTTTTTAGCTTTTATGAACAAGTAATTTTTTTGTTATATTTTTCATTCCATAGCATGAAAAAGAAAACTTGTCATATTGTAATATGAAGAAACAGGCAAAATTTATAACAAAAAAGAGCCAGGAAGTTAAAAGTATGACCAATCTCACTTTTGAATTTTGTTATAAAAATTCTAAGTAAACCACTAACATCATATTTAATAGTATATTAAAAATAAAAATCTAGCCCTGACCTGGTGGCTTATTTGGTTGAATTTTCATCTGTACACCAAAAGGTTGCAGTTTCAATTGGTTGTGAGGCTCAGCTGTGTCTATGCCGGGAGACAGCCTTATTCGACTAGACTTGGAAAATTGCAAAAGCCTCTGCGTTCTGCTTGGATGGGTTGGAGTTTCAAGGTGGAGCCTATAGCCTTTGCTTCCTGTCAGCCCCGCCCTATGAGATTTCTGAGTCTGTGTTCCTCAGTGTCCTTTGGTACTCACTGCTTTGGTACTCACTGCAAGCACCTCTGAGAGAGAGGTGCCCTCGAGTTTCGTCCACTACCAGACAGTCTAGTCCAGGGGTGGCAAACTTTTTGACTCGAGGGCCACAATGGATTATTAAACTGGACCGGAGGGCTGGAACAAAAGCAACCTGAGACATGCTGGCACTCTTGTCTTGGGCTGCTGGTGAAGGAGCGGAGGGGAGAGCAAGAGAACCTCCGCTCTTTCGGCTCCTTGGGCTGGATAGAACAGCCGAACGGGCCAGATCTGGCCTGAGGACCGTACTTTCCCCATGGCTGGTCTAGTCTCTCCCCCAATGAGCCTGGAACTGGGGTTCAGTGCATTTGGAGGTGGGGTTGGAAGTGGAGTTCAGTGCAGTCTGGAGCTTTTATCTCTTTCCTGCTAGGGAACGCCAGCCAGGCACTCAGCTGCCCCCTCCTCTCCAGCTCTGTCCTCTCCCCACACTCACACCATGTCTCCGTACTGTTGTGGGGTCGAATCCTTGGTTCAAAATAAAACCACCGGAGGCTGATGATTAATTTAAAAAGCAGACAAAGATTTATTGAAATAAAAAATAAAGGAAAAAACAAAAAAACTGGCCAGGACAGCCGCAAGAGCACTACACGCAGGTAGGCTCTATACGACTGCACTGTTCTAGGGGTAGGCAAGTCTTTTTAAAGGCTCAAACCACAGGAATTTTCCTTCATTTGAATTTTAAAGGCTGAATTCTAAAGACTGGGGACAATCCGCAGGGTTGGTTCCCAGTCACATCCTGCAGGACATTGGAATGTGGCCCTATCCGATACACAAAACAAAAGTTGAGAATAGCCCACATACAAAACAAAAGCAGTCCCTAAAGGTTATCTACAATTTTTATCCCTGAAGCTACTGAGTCAATGGGTATCAATTTCCTGGTTCTGGTCTCAGGCACAGGATAATTGCCTTAACCTCCAGGTCTCCATCTGGAAGCTGAGGTAAGTACCCCGTGTTTTAATCAGACTTAGCAGAGTTAGAATTCAAACAGCAGGCTTTATCAAAATATAACTTCTACCATATTTCAGTACCTTAGGCTTTTACAGCTCCTCTGATTTTCTTTCTGTTTTTCTCTTTCCTTCTAGTTGTAGAATTTCCAGTTAGTCAACTTTCTTGTAGTTCTGGATAATGTCCATTTTGTATTTTAGTTGTATTTTTTTTGAAATTGTTGTGTGAAGCTGCAGTTAGGTGTTTACCTATGCCGCCATCTTGGTTTCTCCTCAAGGTTGCAGTTTTAATTCCAGGTCAGGGTACATACCTAGCTTGTGGGTTTGATCCTGGATCAGGTGCATATGGGAGGAAATTGATGTTTCTCTCACGTTGATTGTTCTCTTTCCTTGCTCTTTAAATTCAATAAAAACATATCTTCACATGAGGATTAAAATAAGTAAATAAATCTAGCATGATCAAAGAGGATTGACTTTAGGAATGAAAAGATATTTAAATAAGAAACCTATTAATCTATATAATACCAGTAGTGAGAACTGTATAACTTTTATTAAAAAATTTTTGTATTGTTTTTGAGAGAGAGAAACATCAGTTTGTTGTTGCACTTATTTATTGATTTGTTGTTTGATTCTTGTATGTACTGTGACCAGGGATTGAACTTTCAACCTTGGCATATCAGGATGACAATGCTCTGATCAACTGAGCTCAGTTAGGGCCTATGATTAGTTCCCCCATTAATTGCATAAAAGGTATTTGATAAATGAGCTTTTATTTGACAACTTATGAAATTGATCAAGTTTAATATTCTTACAAAAATAGGATAATGTTTAATAATATAGTGAAGAATAGACTTAACAATAATATACTTAATTGTGAGATACCTGAGACATTCATTTATCTAACAAGTGTCTATTAAGCACCTACTATGATCCAGGCCAGCCGTGGGCAAACTATGGCTTGCAGGCCGGATCTGGCCTGTTTGGCTGTTCTATCCCACCCACGGATCCGAAAGAGCAGAGGGTTCTCTTGCTCTCCCCTCCGCTCCTTCACCAGCAGCCCAAAATGAGAGTGCCAGCATGGTCAGGTTGCTTTTGTTCCGGCCCTCTGGTCCAGTTTAATAATCCATTGTGGCCCTTGAGTCAAAAAATTTGCCCACCCCTGATCTAGGCACTGTTTTGAGAGCTGGTAAACTGACTCCTACGGAGCTTACATTCTGATGGGGAAGGGTGACAAACAAGATAACAAACATAACAAGTAAGTAAATTATATAATACTAGAGGCTGGGTGCACTGGTGGGGTTCCTTGGCCTGAGCATTCTGGGACCCCTCGGGGGATGTTGGGGGCCTGGTGCATGAATTTGCTGGATCTCCACATGCCAGGCCGAGTGACTGCACTGGTGTATGAATCTGTGCACCGGGCCTTATTATGTATATAAGATCTTTGGTTAATCTCTTCCTATCCCCTCTCCCCAATTCCTTCTGAGATTCATCAGTCTGTTCCATGTTTCCATGCCTGTGCATTGAGAATCTGCCTCCAGTGGTCAGTGTGTGTCATAGGTACCAGTCAAATGGTCACTTAGGCTTTTATATATATAGATGTTAGAAGGCGATACATTTTATTTTTAAAAAACAGTGCAGGGTACAGGGATTGGGTTGGGTGAATTTGCAGTTTCAAGGGAGCATTCACAATGGGTCTCAGGGAGATGTTATTAGGGCTGACTTGCTTCCTAGGGAGTAAGCAGCATGAATCGTTATTTGGGGGATTATAGCTGTACTGCAGCTAACTGAGAACAGCCAGTGTGATGGCTCTGAGGTAAGGGTTTGTCTGCTGTGTTGAGAATTAGTGAGGGGCTGGTGAGAACAGTGAGCAGGAGACAATAGTAGATGAAGTGAGATTAGTTTATGAGGTCACAGAAGTACTATTTGAGAGATTTAGAATCCAAGTCTCCTAACTCCTAGCACATTGCTCTTTGTTATCCCATGACTTTAAATCATCTTAATTTTTCTTACCTATGACATTCTAACTAAAGTTTGAAAACGTAGAAAGTAAATTTGGTATTAGGATTTATTTTGCAAGAATGTTTGCCTCATGCAGGCTTTTTTTTTTTTTTTTTTGTAACAGTAGACATTCAGAAAATGATTACATATTTATGAGAGTATCTTACAGTAATATCTCATTTCTGTAATATTAAGGAGTAATGTGACCCACATGTGTGCATTTTCTGTGACAAGAGCAATGTGCTAGGAGTTAGGAAACTTGGGTTCTAAATCTCTCAAATAGTACTTTTATGACCTCATAAATTGATAAAACTTTTAAAGTAATTTTTAGAAAACATTTTAAATAAAATTTGCCATTAAATGTTTTTATTCAGATTTTTACATAGTGGATTGTATTTTTCGTTGTTTCTTATGATGCATTTAAAAAGCTTATTGAGTTATCAACTACAAAGCCACCATGTTGTTTACTTCTTTCAATACCTGTTCCCTTCTAAAATAGTAATTAATAATGTCCACCTCATAGAATAAGCAAGTTAAATAATGTGTGTTAGATGCCTAAGACAGGGCCTGGTAGATTAATAAGAAATGTTAATTTTTAAAAGAAATTTTAATTGTAAAAGAAATATAAAGTTTTTGAGGCTAGTAGGCATGACTTTGAGCACTTTCCTTTTCTTTACCCTATTCCCCCCCCCCAATTTTTTAAATTATTCTTTCCCACAGAAATTTTTAGTAAAAGGCAAAGAGCTATGTAATATGAAGAGAAACCGTAGTATTTACCTTTCAAATTTCATCTGCAGTCTTTCTTCCTTCACTATTGTCCCTTCCAGCTAAAGCTTAATCTGTCCATGCTGGGAGTTTTCGAGATCTAATTCTAAGCCTTTCATGTTATTCAGACTTTTCTCTGATGATGAAATTATGTTCATGTAATATTCTATAGTGATAGATTCTGGGATAATTACAACATAGGATTATTTGTTTGTGGTTTAAGTAGCTTTAGGCTGTTGTTTTGGGGCTCTTTTGTTGAATTTTTATAGTTTTTAGTTTCTTTCACTGTCAGCTCATATTACTTGCTGCTGTCAGTGCAGTTGTTTGTTTGTTTATTTATTTACTAGGGGCCCGGTGCACAAATTCATGCACCAGAGGAGTCCCTTGGCCTGGCCTGCATAATCAGACTGAAACTGGCTCTCAGACATCCTCTAAGGGGTCCCGGATTGTGAGAGGGCACAGGCCAGACCAAGGTACCCCACTTGTGCATGATTAAGGCTGGGGAGAGACAAGGAAGGTTGGCCAGCTGGGGAGGGACCTCAGGAGGAGTGCTTCAGGGCATGTTTGGCCCATCTTCCTTAGTCCTGATTGGCCAGACCCCAGCAGCATGCAACCTACTGGTTGGAGCATCTGCCCCCTGGTGGTCAGTACACATTATAGCAACTGGTCAACTATCTGTCCCTGGTGGTCATTGCATGTTAAAGTGAGCAGTTGAGCAAACTTAACATATCATTAGCATATTATGCTTTGATTGGTTGAATGGCTGACCAGTCAATTAGCATATTAGGCTTTTATTATATAGGATTAATTTCTGGCTACTTCTAATTTCCAGTATCTAATCTAGTGAGTGTTGATTCATTGGAAAGTCAAGTTTTATAAAATAATGTTTATGGCAGGAATGAAAAGTAAATTTTAACTCATGTGTTGATTTTGATTGGTAGTGGTTGCCTGGAGTGTTAATATAAAGCAGGATTCTGGAGCTGCATCCAAATTTGATGAGAAAGTGCTCTGATAATAAAATGGGATGGCAGCACTGGTAACCACATCTTTGCCATTTATTGTCTAAAGAATAAATAGGTACTGCACAAGAATTTGAGAGGGTTCTATAGTGATTAAAATACCTAAGTTAGTATGTAGATTGTTTTGACCCTTAGATGCTTTTTGGGTTATTGATTACCCTTTTACTTTAGACATTGAGGTTTCCAAATAACTTATCAATAAGTAAAGTAAATGGTTAAAAGGATTCTGCTTTTCATTATTTAAGTTAACTTTGTTTACTTAGTAATTATGTAGTTAAAAATTTAGCCTATGTAAAAACTAAGTATTTTCTAAACTTGATATTTTATCAAAATTGCATACTAATAAAATTGCAAATGTATGATTTAAGCACTGGGTGGAAAATACTGTATTGTTAATAAGCTTTCACAAAGCAAATTAAATTTCTGTGTACTTCATTATGATGGCAATGAATAAGAATGTCTGTATGATTATTAGTTTTTTAATTATTAATTTGTGAGTATATCTAAGGAAGTTTAAAGTTTTTAATGAATTATTTCTTCTGTCTTTCTTTTTACACATATCACATATAACTTTTGCAGGTTGGATTTGCTACCATTTTATGCAAGATTGGTTGCTACATTGCATCCCTGCATGTCTGATGTAGCAGAGGATCTTTGTTCCATGCTGAGGGGGGATTTCAGATTTCATGTATGTATTTAAGCATTTATTTTGTAATTTACATAGATACATATACTTAAAAGTTGAGTGAGGATTTTTTAGTTTAAGAATATGATTTATTATTGGTAAGAATATTTTTGAAATCTGATAGTGGCCTAACAGTTCAGAATATAGGTCTAAGTTTTTAAATTTACTCAACAAAGCCTGAAATGATTAAGTGATATTACAATTAGGGGGTTGAGCTGCTATGGCTCTTTTATTTCTCCATTGTAGGTACTGCCATTTTTGATTTTGTAAAGTAAACATTCTCAAGAGAACCAGCAGGTTTTCCCCAGAAGAAACATAGGATTGGTCATTACCAGTCAGGGCACAGTTCTTATAGGATGCCTGTTTAGTTATTGGGGGTCCAAATATTTGGGTTCAACAGAGGATGTGATCTCAGTGAATGCTGTTGTAGCCCCTGTTTTTATTGAGTCTTGCCTTAAGAATCTTTCTTAGATAGTGGTGAATTATTTAAAAAATACCCTGGTAAAGTACTAGGGACCTGTTAGTAGGCACCTTCCTTCCCTTTCTGGTCCCAGGAATTTGCCTGTTAGTGGTTCTTCAAAACCCATATAACATAGTTATCTTGTGGAGGTGATAAAGATTCAAATATAGTTCTGAAAAGAGTAAAATGATATGTTAGAGGTGACTGAAAGTGAGCATTGTTAGGCTTTGAAAAGATGTGAAATTCAAGTGTTTATGTTGTTAACCAATGGGAAAATTGTGTTTATAAAATTTAGCTTTATAGTGAGTTGCTTGGAATGCATATAAATGTTTGCTATGCTCAGTATGCACTTTATTGCACTTGCTTTACACAATTCACTATTGATGAGCACTTAGAGAACAATTCCTGAGGTCAGGAATCTCACCTGTAGTTGGGGAGATAAGACTAAGCACTCACAGAAGCAAGAGAGAAATAAAAATGTAAGCCCTAAATATATTTGATATTATAAATAATTGCATGCTTAATTGCCAATTGACTTGTTTGAGAGTGTCATTACCTTGAGTTCAGAGGAAGGAGCAAGTGTCACTGATGGGCTTCTTGTTCTAGGGTGTTAATCTGTTAATAGGATATTTGTAGTTAAGATTCTTTTGGGCCGCTTCTGCTAAAGTATATTTCAGATTTTCATAGTATTAAGTAATGGCACATTTCTATGTTTAAAGAAGTTTGGAAATACTGAGTTAAAGAAAGTTAAATTATTTTATCTTTGTTTCATTATAAGAAGTCTGAAAGCTTTGATAGGGTAATTAGCATTATGAATCTTCTGGTGGGGGTTAAATAGGTAGTCACTCAAAGAACACACTTTGATAAATGCTGCTAGTTCAAGGACAGATGCATCAGAATTCATGATATTTTTGTTGATATACTTAATCTCATCATACAAATAAGAAACTTTTACTAACAGATAGTATGATTGTATTGTATTGAGTTATATGCATACACCCTTAACCAAATCCAAAATTAAATAAAATGCAAGTTGCTACACCAAGCACAAGCATAATTAGTGCTTTTGGTGAGAAACTTAAAATTAAGAAAATACTATTCATGTATACTTCCCCTCTCACCTTTAAAAATTCAGAAGAGAGTTGAAGGAACTGGCATACTTTCATCACTAGAAGAATATCAGTGTTAGGAATATACTTTGGTAACCACTGCTCTTGTGGGTATTTGGGGGAAGAGAAGAAACACCAACTTTTCCCAATATCTGTTTGTTCCCTACCCCCCAAATCTACACATCTTGCCAATGACTTTTTATTAGGCTATAAATATACTTAACACTAATATCCTTAAGTGAAAATAAAATAATAGCAACAAGTAAACTTACCTCAAAAAATCCCCTTCCCCCCATTCTTTCATTTCCTTCTTGTTCAAGTTTTTTAAAGTATACTTGTCTCTTCAACTACTGACATTTATCCTTTGTTCTATCATAGTACCCTGGCACAGATCACCAGTGTCTTCCTAATTGCTTTATGTTAGTCAATATCTCTGCAAATTCTAAACTGCTGACTCTTCTGCTTTTTAGGAAACTGTCATTCTGGCTCTACACATGCTAGTGTTGTAACTTTGGCCAAGTTACTTAAGTGTTCAAAACTTCAGTTTCCTTGCCTATTAAATTGGGATAATAGTTGTATTTTTTTAAAACAATTGTTTTTATGGATTAAATGAGATAATGCATATAAAGTTGATCCCACAGTGCCGGGACATAAATATCATTATAATAATAATTCTTCTCTGCCACCACTTTCTCCTAGTTCTTACTTATGACTACCATTCTCAATGTCCTTTGCTCTTTTTTCCAGCTGAGTTTATGTGTTGGTGTTCCCCAGACTTTCTTCCTTCACCCTCCTTTTTGATGGAACACATTTTACCTGGGGTTCAGTTAACATCTATTTCCCAGCAACCTCCAATACATATCTCTTGCCAGAACCTCTCTCCTGGTGCTTAGTAAGTTCTCATGTACGTCTAGCTAAATATGTTCATAAACTCATTGATTTCTTCTAAAAAAATGTCTTTATCCTTCTCTTCCTTATATCAACTTCTATATTCTCCCTGTAAATTTATAATATATTTTATCTGATCACTAAGAGAAATACCTCAATTTTTGCTCCTCTGACATTTAGGAGCCAGTAGTCACCAAATACTATTGATACTATTTTCTAAAACACCTCCTCAAATTTATGGTCTCCTATTCATACCAATTGCCACTGCTTTTCATTTTCCAGAGCTTGAAATATGAGAATAGCTTTTTAATCAGGTATCCCCATCTCTGCCTTCTACCTAATTCCATCATATTGTCACATCTGATTTTATTTGACCTAGCTAAAGAATCTCGACTGAGAAATAAAAGCTGGTTAGCAAAACTGTATGAAATATATATAGTAGTCAAAGAAATTCTAGTATTCTAGTTAAAATAACTGATTTGCTAATTTGACTAATAGAAATGAAGTCATTCACATATACTATGATCGAAATTTGGAGAACGAATTTGGCAATATGTTTCAAAACCCTAAGAGATATTCATACATTGGACAACTCTGAGAATCTGTCCTAAAATTTTTATATACCTCCAAAGCTTTATTCACATTATGAATTGTAAAGGAAAAAGAAAATAGGAAATAACATAAAAGCCAAACAATGGATTAAAAAATGCCATAGAGCCATTGAAAATGGTATTTACCAAAAAGTTTTCATTTCATAGAGAAAACACTTTTGGAGGGGGTAGCAAGCTATAAAATCTTACACATAATAAACTTACAGTTATGTTAAAATGTGTTATTAATATGTTAGCAGTGACTGTCTTTGAGTAGTGAGAAATATTTTGTCTTTTATAGTTCTCTAAATTTTTAGCAGAGTCTGCTTCTTTGATAATGGAGGGGACAACTTTTACATAAATATAAACATATCACCCTCACTGATTGACATTTAAAAAAATTTTTAATTTTCCCCCATCACCATTAATCTTTCCTATTCCCTATCTACCTCCACCCCTGCAATCACCACACTGTTGTTTGTAACTGATTGACATTTTTAAAGTTAGTGTTCTCTTAGCTTTTTAAGTAAGCCTCTCGGTAAAAAAAGTTAAACACATATTCCAATATAGGCATATTTATTTATAAGTTAGTATGCCTTTACAGTTGTACCAAATATTTTATGTAATTTCTAAAACATATAAAAGGACACTGAAAATTATTATATAAAAACCAAAAATATAAATAGAAGTTCCAATATGCCATACCCTAGTACCGTGGTCTACAAACTGCGGCTCGTGAGCCACATGCGGCTCTTTGGCCCCTTGAGTGTGGCTCTTCCACAATATACCATTGCCTAGGCAAATCTATTTTGAACAAGTGGCATTAGAAGAATTTTAAGTTTAAAAATTTGGCTCTCAAAAGAAATTTTAGCTCTGTTGACTAATGAGTTTGCTGACCACTGTCTAATAGATCAAGAGTCTTGCCCATCCTACTTTGTAGATTAGTGGTCCACAGAATAATTTTTTTTAAAGGAAAATGCACTATTAGACTTAGTGCCTATTTAGCCTATAGTAGATTCTCCAAAAAGTTGAGTCATTGCAAAAATAAAGTTTATATAAAACAAAATGAGCAAATTATGGTGAATAGAAATTATAATGTCTACTTAAGATGACGTTTAGGGGTGTGAGTATTCTTTCTATAGGAGAATAATGAATGATAGGCCTTGGAAATTCTTTTTATATGTTGATATATCTGAAGAATTTTTAATATTGCTTATGAATTTAGTTACTCAATCTCAGTTTCACCTGTCATTAATAAATGAGCTGTAAGCAACATTTTTGCTAAAGATGATTAATTATATAAGTAAAATTTTATACATGACATTGAACTAAAATATATTTAAAAATTATACGTTGTTAATTCATCTGTACTTGCTTTTGCAGAAGTTTTTTGACATACTTTTTGATCTAAAGGAGTCAACAAATGAGACTGGAAAATATTGAATGAGGATTCAGAATGAGTTAGTCTTTTTTATAAGTTGCAGTCTTTTGAAAAGCCTTTTTTTTCCCCCATCTGAAAATGAGTGAATGAGATAATTGATTTCTAATACTTCACTTAAAAATTCTATAATTTTGTTATGTCAGTGAGATTTTATCTCCTTAACCTCAATAATGTTTTTTAAAAAAATATATATTTTATTGATTTTTTACAGAGAGGAAGAGAGAGGGAGGGATAGAGAGTTAGAAACATCGATGAGAGAGAATCATCGATCAGCTGCCTCTTGCACACCCCCCCACTGGGGATGTGCCCACAACCAAGGTACATGCCCTTGACCGGAATCGAACCTGGGACCTTTCAGTCCGCAGGCCGACGCTCTATCCACTGAGCCAAACCGGTTTTGGCTAACCTCAATAATGTTTAAGAGTAATTGTGGAAAATACACTATGTTACATGTTTTGAAAGCTGTAATGCTCAGTAATACTTAAAATTGTATGATACTCCACTGCAGTTGTTAAGAGCTTATGCATCCAGAATCACCCAAGGAGACTTTAAAAAACATATATGTATTTCCCATCCCCACTCCTCCTAAATATTCAGCATCAGTGTATCGTTTTTGAAATGCTTTTTTATACTTTTTTATTTCTATATTGTTTTAACTCTAAAATAAACACATGCTCAGTGTTCATGATTTAGAAAATATAAACATATAAAGTAGAAAAAAGGTAGAAAAACCACATAATTTCATCACTTAAAAGCAAATCCCGGTAATGTTTTAGTACATTTTCTTTACCTTTATTTCTTCGCAGTTTTTCATGGATGAATTTATATTGTATGTACAATTTTCCATTCTTTATTTCTCACACAGAAACATTTTACAGTGTCATTTAAAACACTTCTTATGCATCATTTTAAAGGTTGTATAATCTTTTGTCCTGTACATTGCTTGCTTATTATCAAGTGAAGTGTAGTTATCATTACCACCACCACCACCACCACCATCATCATCCTTATTTTTATCCTTACTTTACCAAGTGAACCAACAGGTTCAGGGGGGTTTATGTGAATTTTATAAGATCATATGTCCTCAAAAAATGGCATAGAGTGACTATAAAGACTGAGATGTTCTTTCCATAGATATTTTGTTCTTTCATTTCTACAATGTATACATAAACATTAAGCATTTTCATTTATTTGTTTAGTCCATAAACATTTAATGTCCATTTATTAGTGATAAAAATATACAAATATAGATAAAATTAATAGTAGCTAATAGATATTGGACTCTTCTTGATCTTTGCAAGTACCGTATTTGCCGGCGTATAAGACGATTTTTGGCCCTGAAAAATACGTATTTGCCGGCGTATAAGACAAATGGGCGTATAAGACGACCCCCTAAAATTTCCACTAAAAATACAGAGTTTGTTATATACTCGCCGTATAAGACTACCCCCCACTCGGAGGCATATTTTTCAGGGCCAAAAAGTCGTCTTATACGCCGGCAAATACGGTACTGTTGCATGTGCTGTACATGTACCAATTCACTTAAGACTCACAACATCCCTACTAGGTATGTTACTTTTATTATTTCCATCATATAAATGAGGAAATTGAGGCATGGAATTTAAATAACAGCTAGTAAATTATGGAACTTGGATTTAAACCCACCAAATCTTGCCCAGGATCCACATTTGTAATTCCTAGGAGTTCACAAAGTAAGAAAAATTAAAAATTTGATCAGACATATTAGTGAAAGGGTCTTTATGAAGGCTGTACTCTTTTCTAAATTGCAAGGCTAAAACAGTCAAGTTTATTCAACATAATTTTGTTTACTAGTAGAAACTAGAAACCAAACTAGGTTTGGTTTTCTGATGAAAGTGTAATTCTGAGGTTAAATCCAATTATATTTATCTTGAGGTTTCTCTTCACATTGTATTGCTGTAATAGGGTTTTGCTATATTCAGTATTTCTTCAAATGTGTACCTAAGTAAGAGGTTATATTTGCAAAGGACTTGAACTTTGATATATTGCTGTGACTAGTGGTAAAAGAGAATAGTTATTATGTTGGAAATTTCATTATAATGAACTTATAATAAAAAATATTATAGTTTGTCACTCTTATACACTAACTGAGCCTTAATATTTTTGCTTAAATGAGCTTTTGATGTTCATTATTTATAAAGCAGCATCTCCTAAAGTGTGTTCCTTATGATATTAATACAATGGAATCTTAACTAGTCATTGTTAACATTTCAAAAGGGGGATTTATGTTGCCAAATAAATTTAAGAAGCAATTAAGTTAAACAGATTTCTCTTTTTGTGATCCTTTTAGCCTTATAAAATGCATTATTTGACCATGGAACTGTTTTTGCAAAGCACATTCTGGCATTGGTGTTATACAGATCTTATTTTGCCTTAATGTAAAACAATTTGAATATAGCAGGAAATTATGCCAAATTTATTTAAAGTATTTAGAGTGAGTTCAGTCTCATTAAAATAACTTTTCTTACCAGAGATTCCAAAGTGTTAATTATCTAAGCAGTATCTCTTTTAATTTGTAGGTACGAAAAAAGGACCAGATCAATATTGAAACAAAGAATAAAACTGTTCGTTTTATTGGAGAACTAACTAAATTTAAGATGTTCACAAAAAATGATACACTGCATTGTTTAAAGGTTGGTGCTGAATTATTTCAATTATTTTTAATAGACAAATTTAAAGTTTTTGTTACAGATGCTAGAAAAAGTGAAATAATTAAGAAATACTTGATTTATCCAAAAGAAGGCAAAAGGGGGGTAAAAAGGACATTAAACAGGTGAGCAAAATAGAAAAAAAATAATAGCTTGACAGACTTGTCTCAGTGGTTGACCTAAGAAGCAGGAGATCACTGTTCGATTCCTGTCAGGCACATGTCCTGGTTGCAGACTCAATTCCCAATGTAAGGCATTCAGGCAGCAGTTGATCAATGATTCTCTCTCATCATTGATGTTTCTATCTCCCCCTCTCTCTTCCTATCTGAAATCAATAAAAAAATATATTTTTTAAAAAGGTATTTGCTTAAAAAAATTAGAAACCACCACCACCACCACTATATGCTACCTATAAGAGACATACTCTTTTTAAAGAAATATATATTTTACTAACTTTTTTACAGAAAGGAAGGGAGAGGGATAATCAGAAACACCAATGAGAGAGAAACATCGATCAGCCGCCTCCTGTACTCTCCCTACTGGGTATGTGCCCGCAACCAAGGTACATGCCCTTGACCTGAATCGAACCTGGGACCCTTGAGTCCGCAGGCCGACTCTCCATCCACTGAGCCAAACCAGTCAGGACAAGACATATTCTTAAATACAAGGTTGGGCAAAAGTAGATTTATAGTTTGAATATAATAAACACAGTTTATCTTTGCCTTATTTATTTATTAATTGTATTATTTATTTGTATAACTGTAAACTTATTTTGCCCACCCCTTTATAAAAATAAAAAAGGCTAAAGTAAAAAGATGGGGAAAATATACCATGGAAGCACTTTTTAAAAGACACCTGGTTTCATTAGTATCAGACAAAGTAGACATTAAGGGATGAAGCTGTATTAGAAATAAAGAAGATTAGTTGGCCCTAACCTGTGTGGCTCAGTTAGCTGAGTATTGTCCCATGTACTAAAAGGTCGCTAGTTTGATTCCCCATCATGGCACATGCTCAGATGTGGGCTTGATCCAAGAGGCAGCCATTACATTAATGTTTCTCTCTCTCTCCCACCCCCCTTTTCTTCTGTCCTAAAATCAATAAAAATGTGTTTTTTAAAAAACGAATAAAGGAGGTTAGTTGATAGTAATGTAGAGGTCATTTTAATATGAAAGTGTTACTTCCTGAACCAGTAATGTAGCTTAAAAATATATAAACAATTGACAAAATAAATCTATAATAATATAAGTGTAATATGCTAGTTAGACCAGATGTCATTCTGGACAATGCTGGGGCTGAGAGGGAAGCCAGGGTCCTGGGTGCCAGAGGGAAGGTCATGCTGGCAGCCAGGGGAAGGAAGGCCTATCATGGCCTGTCGCATGAATTTCATGCATCGGGCCTCTAGTAAAGAAATAAAAGAGAAATAAAAAAATCCACAATCATAGTGAGAGACTTGAAAACACTTTAATAGCTGAAAGAACAGGCAGACAAAAATCTGTAAGTACTATATGTACAGAATTGGACAGCACAATTAACAGTCTTGATGTATTTGGCACTATACCCAAGAAATTCAGAATATACATGGAAAAATATTCATGTTGGTCAAAACAAACAAAACAAGACTATATTAAATGATGTGATATGTCTGAATCTATTTTGGTTTAGAAAATATGCATAGAAATAGGTTGTGGTAATGTGTTGTGTTTATAAATTTTATACAATAAGTCTTTTGTAGTCAGAATTTTAAAAATAAATGTTATTTAAACCAAAACAAAATAATTCAGAATGTGTAAGCTACGTATGTGATGTGGTTAAATATGTGGCATTTAATAGCATATTTAGAAAAGGATGTGATACTAAAACAAAAAACATTAAATAAAGTTTTTAGAAAAGATTTTTATGTCAAACCACAAAAGATGTCCATCGATGAGGACTGTTAAACTAAAAGACTAGCTTTTGTTTTTTATACTGACTTTTTAAAAATTGTTACACACATTAGGAATATATTTTTTCTCTCTAATAGGATTGAAGTATTGTCTTTGTGGTTTTTCATCATTATTATTATTACAGATGCTTCTATCAGACTTTTCCCATCACCATATTGAAATGGCATGTACCCTATTGGAAACATGTGGAAGATTTCTTTTCAGATCTCCAGAATCTCACTTGAGGACCAGTGTACTTTTGGTAAGAGTTTGAGAATTCTAGCAAGAGCTTGAGCTTGTTGATTTACTTCAGGGGTTAAAAATATTGACCATTGCCTGTTATCTTGCTTTGTCATAGAAACAAACTTTTCTACCTTAACTAGAACATCCTACACATATGAGCTGCCATTCCTGGACAGCCGTTGGTATTTTTCTCACTTGGCTCTTAGTGAGTTAACAATATTGTGAATGGAAATTAAGCTTAACCAAAGATAACTTAAAAAAACAACTTTATTGTTGAAATTATTACAGATGTAGATATCCTCCTCCCCCTCCCCCCCATCAACCCCTTCTTGCCCGCCCTCGCCTCAGGCCTTCACCACACTATTATCTGTGTTCATGGGTTATGCACATACGCATACAAGGTCTAATCAAAAATAACTTTTGACAGTGATACAAATGAGCAGGTACTCTTAATACTATTATGTTAGATTGGTGTGCCGTAAGCACATAAATTATAAACTAAACATATATAATGAAATTTTAAAATTAAAAAACAAAAGTCTAAAAAACTACCTTGTGGGAGAAGTTATTTCTTAAGTTAATTAGAATGCCTAATGACCATCAACTTTATTAATTAAGTTATTATGCTTATTGGTAATATTCATGCAGTTTGCTGATAGCCTTTTGTAGGGTTGGTATTAATGTTCAAGAGAGCTCTGGGCATACACTGTCATTACATCACTGTTGCTTGATTGTGTCATTTTCTCTAGGTATCTTATTTTCTTTTAGAATCCAGTTGTAAGCCTGAATTTTCTGCCAATAATATTTAAAAATGAAGAAAGATGAGAATTTATTTCTCCTAAACAAAAATATTAATGTGAAGGCCATCAAATAGAATTGATTTCCAAATTCTCTTTAAGTTTATATCATATTAATCATATAATAGTTATTCTAAATTCAAATTTAATTGTAACAAGGAGAAAATTCTTCCTTCTCTTTGGCTCATACTGATAAGTTAAATGAGACACTGCAAACAAAAATGTATTAATTGAAACATGTTGTTATTAACCAGTGTTACCCAATATATTTAATAAATAAAAATGTAATAGAGATGTTAGGAAAGCTTAGTTTTTATTATCTAATTTTTATTTATAACATTGAATCCTCAATATTTACTTTTTGCTGGGGAAAATATTTACTAATTGTGGTAGTATGGATGAACGTCGTGTTACTAAAAATCAGAGTCCTTCCTGTCTGATTGGTTTTCTTGGTTCAGTGGACCTTTTCCCCTCTTACAGCAAAAGAAGCTAGCCTTTATTAGTGAGTATCTTGCTTTCTGGATAGGAACTTTATTTATCATTTAACATTTTTGTGAGGCCTATATGTCAGGCATGGTTAGGAGAAATTGTACAAAGAATGCAATTGTGAAAGTGGTCCATATCTAGTGCTAATTTGAATACAGTGTTGTACGTGCTTTGAGCTATGCAGAGAACATTATGGGCTTATGGAGGAAGTACTTTAGCTAGACTGATAAATCAAGAAATATCTTCCCTAACAGTTTCATGGTATTCACTGAGTACAAACTCTTATGTCAGACCCATCCTATATGTCTTCCTATACAATAAAGAGGTAATATGAAAATTGACTATCACTCCAACACACAGGATGGCTTCCCCATGTGGTCAAAGATGGCCACCACAAGATAGCTGGCAGGGGAGGGATCAGGCCTGCAAGGGTGGGCAGTTGGGGTGGGAGGGACCAGGCCTGCAGGAGGAGGACAGTTAGGGGCAATCATGTTGGCAGGGGAGGACAGTTAGGGGTGACTGGGCCTGCAGGAGAGGGAAGTTCGGAGTGACCAGGCCATCAGGGGAGGGCAATTAGGGGTGTCAAGGCCAACAGGGGAGGACAATTAGAGACAATTGGGCAGGCAGGGGAGCAGTTAGGCATCAATCAGGCTGGCAGAGGAGTAGTTAGGAGTGATCAGGCTGGCAGGTGGAAGTGGTTAGGGGCAATTAGGCAAGTGGTTGGGAGCCAGCAGGCCTAGATTGTAATTGGGATGTCCGACTGCCCGTTTAGGCCTGAATCCGGTGGGATTAGGCCTAAACGGGCAGTCGGACATCCCACAAGGGGCCCCAGATTGGAGAGGGTTCAGGATGGGCTGAGTGTCAACCCCACCCCATGCATGAATTTCCTACACCAGGCCTCTAGTAGGGTATAAAGATGAAAAGTTAGTCCATGCTCTTCTGGAGCCTACTGAGTCAGACCGAGGAGTAAATAGGCAGTTGGAATATATGGTGTAAAAGCTATACAGGCCGTAGATAGAAGAGGCACTTAATCTCGTCTTGGTACGTCAGGACAACTTTCCTGGAAAAGTGGTGTTTTAGAGACTAATCTGAGTCTTTAAGGCAGAGAAGAAAGACACATTTAGTCAAGTAGCTGCAGATAAAACTGGAGTGGCAAGCAACAAACTAGATTAAAAAAATTTTTTTTTATTAAGGTATTATATGTGTACATATTTTTCCATTGTCTCTCCCCCAACCCCCACTCCCATACATGCCCTCCCTCCCCGGAGTTTTTTGTTCCTTGGTTTTGCTTATATACATGCATACAAGTCCTTCGGTTGATCTCTTATCTCCCCATATCTCCCTATCCTTCCCGCTGTAATTTGACAGTCTGTTTGTTGCTTTACTGTCTCTGTATCTATCTTTTTGTTCATCAGTTTATAATGCTCTTTATTATCCATAAATGAGTGAGGTCATGTGGTGTTTCTTTTTCAATGACTTGCTTAATTCACTCAACATGATGTTCTCCAATTCCATCCAGGTTGCTGCAAATGATAAGAATTCCTTCTTTTTGATGGCAGTGTAGTATTCCATTGTGTAGATGTACCATAGTTTTCTGATCCAATTATCTGCTGATGGGCATCTAGGCTGTTTCCAAATCCTAGCTATTGTAAATTGTGCTGCTATGAATATAGGGGCGCATATTTCCTTTCTGATTTCTTAGGATATATTCCTAGGAGTGGGATTACTGGGTCTAATGGGAGTTCCATTTTCAGTTTTTTGACAAAAATCCATACTGTTCTCCACAGTGGTTGCACCAACCTGCAATCCCACCAGCAGTGCATGAGGGTTCCTTTTTCTCTGCAACCTCGCCAACACTTGTCATTTGTTGATTTATTGATGTTAGCCATTCTGACAGGTGTGAGATGGTACCACATTGTTGTTTTGATTTGCATCTCTCGGATAATTAGTGACTTTGAGCATGTTTTCATGTGCCTCTTGGCCTTCCTTCTGTCTTCATTTGAGAGGATTCTATTTATGTCCATTGCCCATTTTTTAATTGGGTCATTTATCTTCCTTTTATTTAGTTGTGTAAGCTGTCTGTAGATATTGGAGATTAAACCTTTATTAGTGATAACACCTGCAAATGTGTTCTCCCATACAGTGGGCTTTCTTATTGTTTTGTTGATAGTTTCTTTGGCAGTAAAAAAGCTTTTTATTTTGATGTAATCCCATTTATTTATTTTCTCTTTAGCTTCCATTGCTCTAGAGGCAGTATCAGTGAACAAGTTCTTTTGGCATATGTCAGAGATTTTGCTGCCTGTGGATGCCTCTAGTATTTTTATGGTTTCCCGTCTTATGTTTAAGACCTGTATCCATTTTGAGTTTATTTTTGTGTATGGTCTAAGTTGGTGATCTAGTATCATTTTTTTTTTCAAGTGTCTGTCTAATTTTCCCAACACCATTTATTGAAGAGACTGTCTTGACTCCATTGTATGTTCATACCTCCTTTGTCAAATATTAGTTGAGTATAGAGGTTTGAGTCGATATACAGATTCTCTATTCTATTCCATTGATCTATATGTCTGTTCTTGTGCCAGTACCAGGCTGTTTTGAGAACAGAGGCTTTGTAATACAGCTTGAAATCTGGTATTGAGATCCCTCCTACATACTCTTCTTTCTCAGGATTGCTGTGGATATTCGGGGTCTTTTTTTGTTCCATATGAATTTTTGAAGAGTTCTTTCTAGGTCTGTGAAGTATGCCGTTGGTATTTTAATGGGGAGTGCATTGAACTTATAAATTGCTTTTGGAAGTATAAACATTTTGATAATGTTGATTTTACTAATCCATGAACATGGTATGTTCTTTCATCTGTTTACATCTTCCTCTATCTCTTTTTTTTAGTGTCATGTAGTTTTCCGCATATAGGTCTTTTATCTCCTTAGTTAAATTTATTTATAGGAATCTTAGTTTTTTTGGTGCGATGGTAAAAGGGATTGCTTTTTTAGTCTCTGTTTCTGTAAGTTCACTGTTGGTGTATAGAAATGCCATAGATTTCTTGGCGTTAATTTTGTATCCTACTACATTGCCAAATTCATTTATTAAGTCAATTATTTTTTTTGATGGAGTCTTTTGGGTTTTTTATGTACAATATCATGTCATCTGCAAATAAGGATAACTTTACTTCTTCTTTTCCAATTTGGATGCCTTTTATTTCTTCTTCTTGTCTAATTGCAATGGCTAGTACTTCCAGTACTCTTTCAAACAGGAGTGGTGAGAGTGGATATCCCTGTCTTGTTCCCGTTTTAGAGGAAATGGTTTTAGTTTTTGCCCATTGAGTATTATGTTTGCTGTGGGTTTATCATATATAGCTTTTATTATGTTGAGGTATGATCCTTCTATTCCCACGTTGTTGAGAGTTTTTATCAGGAAAGAGTGTGGGATTTTATCAAATACTTTTTCTGCGTCGATTGATATGACTATATGATTTTTATCTCTCAATTTGTTTATGTGATATATCACGTTTGCTGATTTGCGGATATTGTACCATCCTTGCATTCCCGGAATAAATCCTACTTGGTCATGGTGTATATGATCCTTCTGATGTACTGCTAGAGCCGATTTGCTAGAATTTTGTTGAGGATTTTGGCATCTATGTTCATGAGGGATATTGCCCTGTAATTCTCTTTCATTGTGTTGTCTTCATCTGGTTTTGGTATTAGGGTGATGCTGGCTTCATAAAAGTTTGGAAGTGTTCCTTCCTCTTGAATTTTTTGGAAAAGTCTGAGGAGGATAGGTTTTAGTTCTTCCTTGAATGTTTGGTAAAACTCTCCTGTGAAGCCATCTGGCCCTGGGCTTTTGTTTGCTGGGAGCTATTTTGATGACTGTTTCAATTTCTTCCCAAGTCACTGGTCTATTTAGATTTTTAGATTCTTCCTGCTTGAGTTTTGGAAGGTTATATTTTTCTAGGAATATGTCCCTTTCCTCCAGGTTGTCCAGTTTGTTGGAATAGAGTTGTTTGTAGTATTTTGTAACAGTCCTTTGTATTTCGGCGAGGTCTGTTGTTATTTCACCTCTTTCATTTCTGATTTTGTTTATTTGGGTCCTCTCTCTTTGTTTCTTGGTTAGCCTGGCTAGGGGTTCATCAATCTTGTTTATCCTTTCAAAGAACCAGCTCTTGGTTTTGTTGATCTTATGTATTGTTTCTTTGGTCTCTATGTCATTTATCTCCGCTCTGATTTTTGTTATTTCCTTCCTTCTGCTTACACTGGGCTTTTCTTGTTGCTCTTTTTCTAACTCTTTGAGTTGTAGAGTTAGATAATTTGTTACCATTTTTTATTGTTTTTTTTTGCAATAGGCTTGTAGAGATATGAACTTCCCTCTCAAAACTGCTTTTGCTGTGTCCCATAGATTTTGGATTGTTGTGTTCTCATTGTCATTCGTTGGCATGATGTTTTTAATTTCTTTCTTGATATCTATGGTAACCCAGTCCTTGTTCAATAGCATGCTATTCAGTCTCCATGTGTTTGATTTCCTTGAGTTATTTTTTATTGTAGTTTATTTCCAATTTTATGCCACTATGATCTGAGAAGATGCCTGATATGATTTCTGTCTTCTTGAATTTGAAGAGACTTTGCCTATGTCCCAACATGTGGTCCATCTTTGAAAATGACCCATGTGCACTTGAGAAGAATGTATATTCTGTGCCTTTGGGGTGAAATGTTCTGAAGATGTCTATTAATTCCAACTGTTTTAGTATTGATGTTTCTTTGCTGATTTTTTGTTTAAATGATTTGTCCAAATATGACAGTGGGGTATTAAAATCTCCTACTATGATTGTATTGCTATTAATCTCTCCCTTAATGTCCTACAGCAGTTTTTTTTTTTTTAATGTATTTGGGTGCTCCTATATTGGGTGCATATATGTTTACCAGGGTTATTTCTTCTTGTTGGATTGCTCTCTTTAGTATTATGAAGTGGTCTTCATTGTCTCTTGTTATGTCCTTCACTTTGAGATCTAATTTGTCATATATAAGGATTGCTACCCCAGCTTTTTTTTTTTTTTTTTTCATTTCCATTTGCCTGGAAAACCTTTTTCCATCCCTTCACCCTCAGTCTGTGTGCATCTTATTTTCTGAAATGGTTTTCTTGTAGACAGAAGATATATGGGTCTTGTTTTCTTATCCAATCTGTTACACTATGTCTCTTGATTGGAGCATTTAATCCACTTATATTTAAAGTTATTATTGATAGGTGCTTATTTGACACCATTTTTATTCTATACCCCTGTGTTCCTTCTTCGCTTCCTATTTCTTTAATTTTACAATAGATCCTTTAGCACTTCTTGCATTGCTGGTTTGGTTGAGATAAATTCCTTTAGTCTTTTTTTTGTCTGTGAAGCTCCTGATTTCACCTTCAATTTTGATTGATAGCCTTGCTGGGTACAGTATTCTTGGATTCAGACCCTTCCTTTGCATGACTTTCTATATTTCATCCCATTCCCTTCTGGCCTGATGAGTTTCTGTTGAGAAACCAGTTGCTAGTCTGATGGGGGTTCCTTTATATGTAATTTTCTGTCTCTCTCTGGCTGCTTTTAAGATTCTTACTTTGTCATTGGTGTTTGCCAATTTAATTATAATGTGGCTTGGTGTTGGTCTTTTGGGATTCATTTTGCTTGGGACTCTGAGATTATCTTGGATTTGTGTGGGTTTTTAGCAGTTATTAGCTAATTTGTTATAAACAGTTCATCAGTGGTATAATAAATAGTCTGCTTGCAAACTCTTAAAAATACCAACTGATTGTTTTTTTCTTTTTCTAGATCTTTATCCTAAAATCTTATCATTGAGAATAGTAGTTTTGTTAGGAGTAAAGAAACCTTAGAATGAAAGTATTTTGACTAGTATAGACTTTTTATTTTAGGAACAAATGATGAGAAAGAAACAAGCAATGCATCTTGATGCAAGATATGTCACAATGGTAGAGAATGCATATTACTACTGCAACCCACCTCCAGCTGAAAAAACAGTGAAAAAGAAACGTCCTCCTCTCCAGGAATATATCCGGAAACTTTTGTACAAGGATCTCTCCAAGGTCACCACTGAGAAGGTAAATTTTAATGGAATCATGGAATAATTTCTATATTGAGATTTGTGGTAGTTATATAATATTCAACTAAATTCTTTTTCATCCTAATGATAATAATATAAAAAGCAATGTCTAAAATTTTAGGTCAGGGACATATATTTCAGTTTTCCTAGATCAGTTTATTTATAAATTGCTTCAGTGCCTCATAAGTTATAGATAAGAAAGGCAAGTGCTTTGCATTGTTCACATTTTGTAAATGGAGAAATTAAAGCAGAGCTGTTCAAGTCTCAAGAGTGAAGTTTAGGAAAGTTGGGTTTGGATCCCAAGTCCCATTATGATTGACTATCCAAATCATACTAAGAAATAATTCATATGATGATACATAATATTTAGGACAATGTTTTATTTTTCTATTATGATAAAAACTTCTTACTCTAATTAAAAGGGCCATTCTTCTAAATTGAATTTTGAAGTTGTGTGTATATATTCATATTCTATAATGAATTTACCTTTACATATTTTTCTTGAGAGCAGGATATCTTAACCTTGAATGGGTGTTAGGAAGCCCATGGCCCTCTGAAATTTCATAGTTTTGAATTCTGGGGCTATCTGTATTTTTCTGGAGATAAGGTCTGTGGTTTTCTTTAGATTCTTAGCAGGAGTCACTTTCCAGAAAAGTTTAAGAACCACTGATCTGTCAATTGAATTATTGTAGTTACCTTGCTAGATATGTAGTTACATATTCACTTTTAAGTCAGATATGTTGAGCAAATCTTTTCTTGGTTTATTCTGCAAGTTGAAACAATACAGTGTAGAATTTTTTTCTTTTTAGGAGATAAAGTAATGGAAATTAACTTATGGACAGAGAGCGTATCAGAGGAGGATAAAAGGCATGAAATAATACATGGGTGGGATAAGAGGTAATAGGAATGATAGTGCAGCTTTGAAAATTGAAATCAACTTTCAGAGAGTTGGAAAAATAGTTGTTAGAAACAAAAGGATTTTGATAGCTGTTTAGAATTGACTAGAACTTGAAAAATATGTAATGCTTATGAAGTTGAGATGACATTAAAATTGCCAGTGAAGCTGATATGAGAAAATATTTAGTGTTTAAAAGATGGATTGTGGATATAGAAATGAAAGGAATACTTTGCAGTCTACCAATAATGTCCATGTTCTTTCAGAATAAAAAAAGATAGAACTTGATGATAGATAGAGCTCTGCTAATTATTTTATTGACAGGGTCTTTAAAATTGTAATACCTGACTTTTATGGGTATTTATAATGTGACAGACACTTTCTTACATACTTCACATGTTTTAATTTGTCTAATCCTTACAACAAACTAGCAAGTGGTTTTATTATCCCCCCCTTTTACATATGAGGAAACAGGACACTCTAATATCAATCTTGATGCTATGTCTCCATTTTAAGTGATCTTTTAACCAATTTGCCTTGGGTTTATTATTTATTGGAAAGTTTTATTTATACAAGAAGTGTCTAAGATTATTTAGATTAAATGAAGCAAAAAAGAAACATTATTTTTGATGACCCTTGGGAATTTCTTTCAGTGTCCTTAGTGTATGAGTGTATACTGTTAACTTGATTGAAGACCTAGAAACTCAGGAAATATGGGGACATTATAGAAAGATGGAGGAAAAATGTGAATACCTTTTGTCAATAATTGGAAAAAATCTCATGTCTAATCTCTGACGTGAAAAAGCTGATAGAGGATTTCTGAAGTATTCCCATTTCAAAAGTTCTTTATCTGCATACTCATAATACCATATCTATGCTATTGGGTATATTGGATTATATACTTGTTTAGTAATTTAAACAAAATTCTCTTTGTTTAGGTTTTGAGACAGATGCGAAAGTTGCCCTGGCAGGACCAAGAAGTGAAAGATTATGTTATTTGTTGTATGATAAACATCTGGAATGTGAAATATAATAGTATTCATTGTGTGGCAAACCTCTTAGCAGGACTAGTGCTCTACCAAGAGGATGTTGGAATCCATGTTGTGGATGGAGTTTTAGAAGATATTCGATTAGGAATGGAGGTAACACAGACTTTCTTTAAAGTTGTCAAGTTGGAGTTTGGGAAAAATTTAAATAATTGAAATAATTAAATTATTGAAAAATAATTTGAAGACCTTCTTTTATCTATATGGTATCTTTTACTATTACTTTTTTAGAATTAGTGGTTTCTTAAACCCTGCTGTACTAGATTTACTATGCTTCTCTCAGGCAAATCCTGGGGTTTATTTTGCCTATTTTTCTCAAGTCCAGTTAAGCTTATTTTGGAAGAATATAGTACATTTTTATTATTTCTGAGTTACTATTGGGAAAATAAATTTATTAATTAGAAGAATTTTAACCATTAGGTAAAATTTCCTGTAAGCAGATCCCCCCCCTTTTTTTTGTAGCCTTACTGTTAATTCAGGATTATAGAGAAAATAAGTTATATGGGGCTGATAAGGGAGAATTACATCTTAATTGTTTAATAGACTATCAAATCAGTTCACTTAATGATAGCTTAATAATAAGTTTAATATTTAACATATTTTTTATTAAACTTAAAAAAATTTATTTGAATAACATTGATTGGCTGCCTTCCACATGTGCCCCAAACAGGAATCAAACCTGCCACCCTTTTGTGCATGGGATCAACTGAACTACACCAAACAAGGCAACTTTTTTTTTTTTTAATGTTTTGTAGATACCCATTTCCTAAAGAGAGAAAAGGATACTCACAAGTACCTTATTAGAAAAGAAGAAAAGAACCCATTAATTTTTCTCTGTTCAGTGTTTCTTCAGTAATTAATTGATACTGTCAAGTGACAGAGGGAAATTTTGCCTCTTTTCAACCACATTACTGTTCTTTAATGCAAATCTTATTTTTTTTTCTTTTAGGTTAATCAACCTAAATTTAATCAGAGACGTATCAGCAGTGCCAAGTTCTTAGGGGAACTTTATAATTACCGCATGGTGGAATCAGCTGTTATTTTTAGAACACTTTATTCTTTTACTTCATTTGGTGTTAATCCTGATGGCTCTCCAAGTTCACTGGACCCTCCTGAGCACCTTTTCAGAATTAGACTAGTGTGCACTATTTTGGATACTTGTGGCCAGTACTTTGACAGAGGTTCCAGTAAACGAAAACTTGATTGCTTCCTTGTATATTTTCAGGTATATAAGCTGAAATATGCATTTTGGCACCATTTAATATATTGATTATGTTACAAAAATATTCAAGCAGAAACATTATAGCATTCACATATCACATATGAGATATGTCCATAATTAGACTAAATTTGATTTATTCTTTTGCAGGGATGCTTTAGAGATTTTAAAAAGTTGACGAATTTTATCATATAAACATTCTAATTGCATTGTAATTTTTATATGATTGACTTAATTTTGAAAATTATTTTGGTATACTTCATAAATTTGGAATGGTAATTTATGAATTATATTTGGTACATAACTTATGAATTTAAAAACTTGTGATTTTTATACTGTACCAAATATAAATATAACAATTATATTTGCCTCGGTAATGTATAAATTTAAAAACTTGTGATTTATTTTTAGATGTAAAATCAAAACACAGATGTGTATTGATTTTACATCTAAAATTCTTATTTTTAAATGATTAACTTTTTTTAAAAGAAAAAATTGTCTCTCTGGGAAAAATGTTTTTAACACAGGAAGAAACTCTTGAGTTGTGCTTTTCATATCTTAATTTTAGTTAATTATGTAAGCTTATGATTTAGAGCAAGTATAGTATAATTTGAATTCAGGTACAAAAACGGAGATGTTTCTACAATTCCTTTAAAGTAGGTGTTCCAGAAGTTAACTTTGTAGGTTGGTTGTTTGGAATCCAATCACTGTTTCCCATAAAATACTGAGTAGGGTGAACAATTCACTGTTGAATTGTCCCGATATTATTGAAAGGAGGTATCAATAGTACCATTAAAGTCTATATGATCACTATTTCTAGTATTGTTTTCATTCATCCATTGATGAAGAAAATACATTTAAAACTAAAACTGGAGGTATTAAAAAATACATCCACATAATGGCTGGTGTTATAGGGGGTGGGGAGTAAATGCTCTTGGAGAAGAGCAGTTCATTAACTTTATCCTACCATGAGGAAGGGGATTGCACATTTGAGAATCAGATTCCCTTTGTCTCTAAGGACTGTCTTAGGTTGGAGACTGCCTATATTGAAACCCACTTTGCAAAGTGTTAGCTGTAATTGTCAGTATCCAAAGTAGAATCTCTTTCAGAAGAGAATCCTTATTTGCATTTAATCTGAAATCCCAGGTGGAGAGAAAAGAGCTATCCCAAAATATCCAAGAGACAGAGAGAGGCATTTTCCACATTGATTAACAGGCAGCAGAAATAGGCATCAGGATTAAACCTGAGGGGATGGAGTAAGAAGTGAGGCCTGGGGATGAGGTCAGTGTGTTTTGCCTAGACTATAGAGTGAACAGTTATGTATTGGAAGGCCAGGTAGAAAGGATCACCCATAGCAGTGCTTCTAAACTTTAATGTGCATACACATTACCTGGGAATAGTATTATAATGCAGATTATTATTAAATTGGTCTGGGGTGGGGATTTGAGATTATGCATTTCTAACAAGCTGCATTGAAGTGTGCAGTTTTGAGTAGCTAGGACCTAGAACAAACTGGGGAAGAAGAGTGAAGCACCCAGATCCATGGTTGGCAAACCGCGGCTTGTGAGCCACATGTGGCTCTTTGGCCCCTTGAGTGTGGCTCTTCCACAAAATACAATGACCTGGGCGAGTCTTTTTTGAAGAAGTGGTGTTAGAAGTTTAAGTTTAAAAAATTGGGTTCTCAAAAGAAATTTCAATCGTTGTACTGTTGATATTTGGCTCTATTGACTGATGAGTTTGCTGACCACTGACCCAGAGGATTACCTGTTTATACATATGCAAATTTAATGTTAACTTACAAAGTATGAAACAGAATGAAGGACCCAGGGTAGGAAAAGAGAGGGAAAATATCCCAACAGTGCCATATACACAGTAGGTGTTCAATAAATGATTGTTGATTTTTATATTTAAAACACCCATATATTTAGATACTTTAATTGACCTTTTTAAAAATCAAAGCAGGTATTATAGGGAAAATGATGAATATTTATCAAAACTATATTTTTGAATCTGATTATTTTTGTAAACTTTAACATTTAAATCCAGTTTGGGAGTGGGGTTTCTGACTTGTTTCATTATTTGAAAGTTCATTTGATATTTTATTCAGAATTTTTCCTTGTCTTTAAAAAGATTATGACAATTATAATGAAACAATATTTAGATTCAAGGCACCAAATGGCTTAGAAACTGTAGATGGAGGGAAATAATTGGAATTAGGATCATGGTTGTCGACCATTAATGAAAATGATAGGTGACTTTTTAGCTTAGTTGTTATAGTTAGGTGACATCATAGTTAGGTGATGTCACGTTACAGATTATTATTTAAAATATTTTTGTTATTAATATTTTATAGCTTAAATTTATCTTTTATTTGTCATCAGCGTTATGTTTGGTGGAAGAAAAGTTTGGAGGTTTGGACAAAAGATCATCCATTTCCTATTGACATAGATTACATGATCAGTGATACACTAGAACTGCTAAGACCAAAGATCAAACTTTGTAATTCTCTGGAAGAATCCATCAGGCAGGTACAAGACTTGGAACGAGAATTCTTAATAAAACTAGGTAAGCAATTAATTACAGAGAGACAATGAAGGTGTTATTTGGCAGATTGTTTTTAGAATTCGCTTTACAGTGTTATCAGAGTTTACCTTTGTATACTTTTCATTTTTATATTGAGTGTTACATAATATTAGGTAAGACATATGGGTGACATTTTTTTAATTTCATTAAATTATCCCAAATTGGAGGTGAATACTTATGTAAGAATTGAAGCCAATGATAGTGATGAATAAATACAATCCTGTTGGCCTCTCTTAATTTTAGTATTTTTGGTTGCTAATATAAAATCTACTTTTAATTAGAGCACCTCTTACAATATAGTACGTAATTGTAACAAGCGTTATTTCTTAACACATTGTAGGCTAGAAACTGTAGAAGGGGAATACCTGTTTGAAGTTTGGAACTACCCTACAGAATTTCAGACCTTATTCACTGGGAGAGTTATCTCTATTTCTAAGAACTAGAGAAAATGTGAGAAATGTGCTACAGGAGAATTGGTCAGTTTACTTTCTCTGTGTCCTTTTGAGATTGTTGTGGAAGAAGAGGTAGCTCTTTCAAAAAATATATATGCATATTGATTTTAAAGAGAGAGGATAGGAGAGGGATAGAAATATCAATGAGAACTCAGTCAGCTGCCTCCTTCACGCCCCCTACTGGGGATTCAGCCCACAAGTGGGCATGTGTGGTCTGACCAGGAATAGAACTGAGGACCTGTGGATTCAGGGGTCGATGCTAGGAGTTAGCTCTTGAATTAACTCTCATGAGGAACTGAAGGAGCTAGCTAACTTTGTGGAAATAACTGGAATATGTAACCTTACTACTCTGATGTACTTGTAGACAGTTGTTAGCAGGTTTCATTTTAGTCATTTTAAAGTGACATACGTTTTGAGGCTGTTAAGCTAGTATTTTATTTCCTGCTAGCACTTAGGACCTGTAAGTCTGTCATTCAGAGATTCTTACCTTCACCAATTATACTAATTGTATAAATGTACTACATTGCATATCTGAAGAACTACTTTTTATGGTGAAAGCATTTGGTAGTTTTCCCCCCTCTAAAACTATTTTTTTTTTATATTACATCCAGCATATTAGTAGGGTTTCTTTTTCAATAGGTAAATCTTTTGGAGAATATGATTGCTGTTATCTATTTGAACATTAATTTTAAAGATGCTTTTCTAGTAAGAAAAGTTAATAGTTGCATATCTTTTAGTAGTAACTCAACCCATAAAGACATGTGCATCTTTTTTATACTTTGTTCCAAATTATCTACTTTCTTTTCCTTTTTAGACTTCTAGTTGTATAAAATTATCATTTTAAGCAAAGTGCTTATCTATTTATTTATTTCATTTACTTTTTATGCTTTGAAATAATTGATTCTTAGTCTTATTTCTCAAAGACCTTTATGAATGATGCTCTGTATACTGGGCATGAGGGAATACTAGTTTGACACCAATTTGGTAGCAGTAAAGAGAGCAATGTGCTTTATCCTTTATTGACTGAAGTTTAAATTAAAAAACTTCAGTCTCTCCTGAGGAGTTTTTTTAGATATGGAACGGGAAAAATAGGTCAACATTTGCAAGTGAAACTCTGAAGATGGTGTAACTGGAAATTATGCTATGGAGTTGTCCCAATTTAATTCTGTTTTAAACAGTCTAAGTATCAGGAAAAAAAGCTACATGAATAAACCTACATTAAATCTATTTCTTGTTGATTAAATCCAGAAGATAATACAGTATCAAGAGCCTTTGCTAGTTTTTTTGGCTCAAGCACTTAGCAAATTCATTATCTCAGTTTTACAGCAACAAAATTCTAGCATAATAGTTAATGGAAAAACACTAAAATTTCTCTTATAATTATGCTTAATGTTAGTTTTAAATAATTTTTAATATTATTAAAAATACTATATGTTCATGGCAGAAATTTTGAAAAATACCAAAAAGTCAAAAATCACTGATAATCCATACTTAAGGATAATTATGTATTAGCATTTTGATATATTTTCTTTTATTCTTTAAATCTTTTCCTCTGTTTATACAGTTTTATAAGTGAATTTTCCCCCACATAATACATTATGAAATTTCTTCCTTACAAAAAGTATTTCTCTAAATATTTATTATATTTTTTAAAAACTGGCTATATTTCTTCATATAAATGTACCATAATTTGTTTAATTCCTGTTGACACTTAGATAATTGCAAATTTTGCACCACTATACATAACACACTTGAGTTATTTTCTTTTTTTAAAAAAATATATTTTATTGATATTTTATCAGAGAGGAAGGAAGAGAGATAGAGGGCTAGAAACGTCGATGAGAGAGAAACACCGACCAGCTGCCTCTTGCACACCCCCCACTGGGGATGTGCCTGCAACCAATGTACATGCCCTTGACCAGAATCGAACCTGGGACCTTGCAGTCCGCAGACCTACGCTCTACCACTGAGCCAAACCGGCTTGAGTTATTTTCTTGTGCATTTTTATTTCTTAGTATAGACAGAATTATTGGCAAGGACATTCTCTTTAAATTTAAGAACAAAATTAAGATGGTAATAAGCAAATTGTTTAATTCTGATTTGGAAGTTCTCACTAGTATTATAATAAATGAAACAAAAAAGAGGGAAATAAAAGTAAAAAAAGGAAAGAAGCCATAAGAATAAATTATATTTTAAATTTAAAGAGTGTATTTCATAAATTAGAAATAAAATAAGTAGGATAGATAAAAGGTCCAGAAGTTTTCTAGTTAAATACAGAACAATAATTTATGGTGAACCAGGAATGTTAAAGATAGGATAAGGCCAATAGGTGAGCATTTGGGAGGAAAATTGATAGAGAGCCACATCTTATATCGCCAAACTCTAGGTGGATTAAAGAGGTAACTATTTACCTTTTCAAAGTTAAAAATAGATCTGATTATCAAATATTTTCAGAGGTTAATTTTATCAAATTAAAAATGATAGAAGAAAGCATACGTATAGATTTAGGTTTTTTAAACATCTATCTATATATATAAACGCTAAGTGTCCAACCACCCAACCAACTGGTACATATGACACACACTGACCACCAGGGGACAGATGCTCAACAAAGGAGCTGCCGAGCTGCAGCCGTAGTTCTCAGGTGAGACACCCTGGAAACAGAGAGGAGGGAGTGCACCAGGCCACTAGTATACAATAAAAAATTAATATGAAAATAGTTTTCTTGCTAGGTTGTTAGCACTTATATAAAGAATACAGATAAATTGGAAATAAAATAGAATACCCCAATAGAAAAATGAACAAGGCACAATCAAATAAGGGAGAGCAGGGAAGAATTGGTGTTCTTACTGAGTACTGCCTGATTGTCAGAATGATAGAAGAAAGTAATGCTACTGATTTTTGACAGAAGAGTTTAAGTAAAGCCCAAATCAAAATATTAGGTTAAGCAATCAAGTCAACTCTGCTCTTTCTGACATGTTAAGTATATGGGGGAAATGCTCAGCATGTTTAGTAAACGAGAACTATAAATTAAAATACAATGTAAAAGGAAATACTGTAGTTTATTACCATCTCTGCTATGAGCATGAAAATGGAAACCAAGGAGCTCAAATTTAAGAGGACAGTATTTGTTTTTTTATCTCCAAGTACACTTAATTCTGACACACATTTAGAATTTGCATTTTGTCATCTCTGTTTTTTAGTCTGCATTGTTTACTTTAGATTGTAGTGACTTATGGTTCAGCAACTGGATCGTTATATAGTTTAGCAAATGTAGAATATAATACTTATACATTGTTTTTGAAACTAACTTGCAATGAAAATAAAAATGTTATACAAATTAGAAGTGTCGCTATCAAAACAAAGACTTATACAATATAGTCCTTCCCATGACACATTTTAAATGGACATAACAAGTGTGTGATGGTATGTGAGTTTATCACCACTGTGATATTTTTATTGAGAATGCTTATTAGTCCTGATAACTTTTGTCCCTAATAACTTTTCCAATATTTTGCTTCTTCATGTCCCTATAAACAAATAAAATTTACATATAAAGTCTATTTCTTTCTATGAAAACTAATAAGTAGTAGGTGGAAAATATTTAAGTTAAATGGAATTTAAATCTGAATATTATTTTCCATGTAAAGTAGATCTTACTGAGCTTCAACCATCTTCTCAAATTAAAAAAAAAAAATTCCAAACTTGAATGTATCTACTTTAATCACTCTATATTTCCATATTTTTCTGTTTGTTTGTTTGTTTGTTTGTTTGTTTTTCTTCATTATTTTTCCATTGATTTCAGAAAGGAAGGGAGAGGGAGTGAGAGGTAGAAACATCGATGAAAGAGAATCATTGATTGGCTATCTGCTGCACAGCCCCTACTGGGGATTAACTCAGCAATCGAGCATGTTCCCTGACTGGGAATTGAACCATGGCCTCGTGGTTCATAGGTCCACGCTCAACTACTGAGCCACAATGGCCGGGCTTTGTCAGTGTTTAATTAATTGCTTAGACTTAGGACATTGGAGTAATTTTTCTACTTTTATTGGTTGGGTCATTAAAACTCTCTGAGCTTCAGTATTCCTCATAAAATGGAAGGGTTAAATCACATCATCATTCTTTCTGTACTAATTGGCTAAGATTCTGTGAGTAAACAACTATTTACTAAACACCTACTGTGTATTTATCAATATATGGCCTCTGATAAATTTTGAATATACGTATATAAGAAGTTCTTTGTTTTTAAGGGTCTTCTAATCTAATGTAACACTTTTGAAATTTTAAAAAATATTACATGGTACATATATTCTTAAATGTAAAGTGCTCTGATAAACTCTCCAAGTGCTATAAAAGCAAGTAGGGGGAAAGTATTGGATTTTATATTGAGAAGAGTATTGATGAGCAAGATTGCAAGGTAGTGTGATTTTTAATGACAAGAATCTGACCTCACTATAGCAGACGACGTGGGAGAAAACATGGGAAAGAGATTTGATGAAGCCATATTATGTGCCTCTTGAAAGTAGAGGTAGTTTGGTATTCAGATGCTAGGAGGAATTGAGTAAATAGTGAAATGTGGATGAACATGGGGAGGTAGAAGCAAATTAAAGCCAGGGAGTTCCCTCAGGAGGAGAATGCTGTTACTGAACAAAAAAACTAAGTTCTGTGGTGACACAGCTGCTAGGTGTGTCACCATATTGCTTTGCCTTTCCTTAGTCTTAATTTGCAGACATTCAAATATATAGTCAAATGTGATTTCTCCATTAAAGTGACAATTTTATATCTGAGTTTTTAGAGATCCTTGAAATATTTATTAAAATGTGGAACTGAAAAAAAATAAGTGGAATCGAGGTACATTTTATATGGCATCTTATGTGCTGCTTTATGTGGCATCTTATGTGCTGCTTTTTGCCTTTTTTTTTTTTTTGAGACTGAATAAACAGTTTGAAACTCTAGAAAAGGGGAAAATGTGTGTGTGTGTGTTTTTTTTTTTTAGTGACTAAAAAATATATCAGCTGAAAGGAAGTTCTGTTTAATTTTTTAAATGTTTATCAAAATAGTTTTAAATTCTGTTTCTATTTTACTGTTGTTTGGAAAAAAATGGCTATTGAATTTTCTTAATACATACTTTTAAATGAAGTGGTATTGAAATCTTGCCTTTATCTTTTTAAAATGTGTTTTTCTACTTTCCTCTCACTGCAAGGCCTAGTAAATGACAAAGATTCAAAAGATTCTATGACAGAAGGAGAAAATCTTGAAGAGGATGAAGAAGAAGAAGAAGGAGGAGCTGAAACAGAAGAACAATCTGGAAATGAAAGTGAAGTAAATGAGCCAGAAGAAGAGGTGATGACTTTAATTTATAGCAAATAGGTACATTTGTACTAGAGTATTTTGACTATATTAGCAAAAATTTCCTTTATAAAATAAAATCTACCCCTCAGTTGTATGATAGTAAACTAGAGGCCTGGTGCACGAAATTCATGCACGATGGAGGGGGGGTTTCCCCTCAGCACGATGGAGGGGGGTTTCCCCTCAGCCCAGCCTGCACCCTCTCCAATCCGGGACCACTGGCTCATAATTGCTTGCCTGCTTGCCTGCCTGGTTGTCCCTAATTGCTCGCTCGCTCCCCCCCCCCCCCCCCCCCCAGTCTGGTCACCCCTAACTGCCTCTGCCAGTCTGGCCACATCTCACCCTTTTCCCCTTTTTCCCTCCACCCCTTGCCAGCCTGGTTGTAGGCAACCATCTTGTGAGGGTATGAGTGTTAATTTGCATATCACTTCTTTATTCTATAGGATATAATTAATAGTATCTCTGAAATAAAATCTCTGGATTCATTAAGGTTTTTTAAGAAGTAAATACTGATCATAGGATTGTTTTTATTATTATTTAATCATAGAGGAAGGGAGAGGGAGAGAGAGAAACATCAATGATGGGAGAATCATTGAATAACTGCCACACTGAGGATCAAGCCCACAACCCAGGCATGTGGCCTGACCAGGAATCGAACCATGATCTTCTTCTAATTCATAGGTCAACGCTCAACCACTGAGCAACACCAGCTGGGCTGTTTTTATTAAGACTATCTTTTTAGAGTAGTTTTAGATTTATAGCAAAATTGAGGGGTAGGTAAGGAGACTTCCTGTGTACTCAGTGCAGTATCCCGGACATGCACAGCCTCCTCCTTCATTCTTCTTCACCAGAGTGGTACATTCGCACATTGATGAACCTACAATGTACAATTCTGCATTGACACATCATTATCACCCAAAGTCTATAGTTTACATTAGGGTTCATTCTTGGTGTGTATAGTCTATGGACATGTTTTATTATGGTTGGGATTTTTATTTAGTAAGCAATTTGAAGAAGAATGTTGTTTGATCTCCTGTGTTTCTAATCTCACTTTTGAATATGAACTTTTAACCTGTGGGTTTTATGGGGGGAAAAATTACTGACTACATATTAATGAACTTTGTTTTTTCCCTCTCAGATATAATGGTATAGAAGTCTGAAATTCATCATCCACTATGATAACATGCCCTGTTGTTTTTATGACTATTAGGCTAAACCATATAAAATTGATCTTCTATTTGGACCTACCAAAATGTCATTTTTTATATAGATTAAGCTAGTAGTTTTAATTCTTTCCTTTTTTAAACCTTCTTAAGTTTTAAAAGTTTCAGCTAAAATAAGAGAATGTCTGAAATTTGTTTAATGAACTGAAAGACTGGGGAATATTAGGGATATGGAAGAAACTAGAAACTGATCATGAGCTAATAGTTGTTCAGTTGTGAAATGCGTAACTAAGGGTTCATTAAGTATTCTGTCTCTATTATATATACTTAAATTAGAAAGTTAAAAAGTAAAAAGGATGCATAAGAATAAAAAATAATGAAAATAAAATTTAAACCTTGGAATTAGCATTTTCTCATTTGTTTTAGTATAAGTTTATAATTATTAAGGTTAATATTAAGGTCTATTTTTTTTTGTGTGTGTGTTCCTTGGGTGCTTAAAGCATTTAGGAGAGTATGATAATTTAGAAGTGTTATTCAAACTTTTCTGAACCTTGGGTTTTTCATGTATAAAATGGGGATAGTAAAGCTTATCCTTCCTTCTTTAGAATTGGGTAAAACAAAAAAATTAAGTATGTGAGAGCACCTTCCAAACTGAGATGCCTTTATACAGTGTAGTGCTTTATAAAATTGAGTCACTGCTTTCAACTGGTAATGATGTTAAAATGAATTAATTGCTTTTCTTTGCAGAATTGGATGGATATTAAAAACCAATTATGACAAATTCAGGCTCTTAAGTTAGTTAGGGAGGAGAAAAATACACAAGGTTCAGGAAACCCATTCTTTGTGGAATTCATGGAAGAGATTCTACAAAGGATCTTTGTATTATTAGATCAGTGGAAGATAGTGACATGGGATTTCAGCTGCTGGTATTTAGTAACTGTTGCCCGCTGACTTTGCCCCACATTTGGGAATAATAAACAGTTATACAGACATTTTAAAATAATTTTAAGGCATGTAAAATGTAATAACCCTTTCCAAAATGTTTTAATCATCTAATGTTAAATTTTAGGAGGGTTCTGATAATGATGAGGAGGAAGGAGAGGAAGATGAGGAAGAGAATACAGATTATCTTACAGATTCAAATAAGGAGAATGAAACTGATGAAGAAAATACTGTATGTATGGCTAAAAATTTGCTTCTTGAAATTGTGCAACATTTTTATTGTATTTCAGTTTTATTTCTTATAATTATTGAAAACTATTTCTTTAGGTGTTTATTTTCAGTTTGTTTTCCTAAATACTTTTTTTAAACAAGTTCTTTTAATATTTAATAATGTTATATATTTTACTCACTCATTCCTTAAGTATGTTAAACAAGTTAAGTTATCAATACAAAAGTCTCTGTTAAACAAAACATTAATGTTACAATTTCTGGTCTGATTTCTTATTTTTGTTTTGTTTTAATAAGGAGGTGATGATCAAAGGAGGTGGACTTAAGCATGTACCTTGTATAGAAGATGAGGACTTCATTCAAGCTCTGGATAAAATGATGTTAGAAAATCTTCAGGTATGAAATGTTCTAGTTCAAAATATCTCTCAATATAAAAACATTGCAGCACATTCTGTTCTGGTTAATAGGAAGGTCTCTACTATCTAAATATTTGCCTCTGCAGTATTTTCCTTATTTGTACAGTTTGCAGCTGCCAATGCTTGGATCTCATGTCCTGATTTGTACCTTTCTTTAAGATAGTGTGGGAATAAATGTAGTAAATATAAGACCTGGAATAGAATAATTTCATTGTGCCAACTCTCACCTTTTCTTTCTGAATCATCTCTAAGACCCTTTACTTGCAGTTTGTTTAGGAGTCATACTTTGCAGAAGATAAGTATTTAGGGGAAATTCAATTTTGTAAATTCCTAAGTTTGATATATAATTTGAATAACAAATATTTAGAGGAATATTAGTTATTTGACGTTTAAAGAAGTGTTAATTGTTTCATGTATTCATGACATTAAAACACTGGATTTTAGAAAAAGCTCTATCATGCCAGTAATTTAGAGTAATTATGTTTTCCTATAGAGTTGAAATCTCAGACTGTTTACTTGAGCCCTATACATACTAGCTGTTGTTAAACACTTTGGTGACTTGACAAGAGTGCTTTTGTTAGAATGGTGGGATGAAGGCTACTTGGGGTAGGTTTAATGGAAAATGAGAAGGGATGAGGTGAAAATAATGGCTAATAGATGTAGCTAAATCTTAAGGAGTTTTACTAGAATGGGAAGAGAAATGGGGAGGTTGCTAATTAGAGAAGGTCAGAGTTAAAAGAGGTGGATTATTATTGAATTAAAGATACTAGGAAAAAAATATTAGAGTCTGTATATTGGTGGGGAATAATCCTTTAGAGAAAAAATAATGGATTTTACTTATATTGATGCTATTAAGGCTGAAGGCTATGATAATGTACAAATTACCATTAAAGGTATAGTAGGCCAATTTGTTCAGCTATCTAGAAAGCTCTTAATTTAGTAAATAAATCTTATGTCACTTAGGAGCACAAATCAAATAAAACAATCATTATAATCTACTAGAAGCCTGGTGCCTGCAATTTGTGCACAGGTGGGGGGGGGTCTCCTCAGCCTAGCCTGCACCCTCTCCAGTTTGGGACCCTTTGGAGGATGTCCAACTGCCAGTTTAGACCCGATCCCTGGGTCTAAACTGGTGGTCAGACATCCCTCTACAATCCAGGCCTGCTGGCTCCCAACCGCTCACCTGCCTGCCTGCCTGGTCGCCCCTAACTGCCCCCCCCCATGGCCAGGTCACCCCCAATTGCACTATCCTTGCCTGCCTGGTTGCTCCTAACTGCTCCCCCACCCCAGCCTGGTCATCCCTCACTGCCCCCCCAACAGCTGCCCCCCCTCTGCCACCCTGGTCTCCCCCAACTGCCCCCCTTGCTGGCCTGGTTGCCCCTAACTGTCCCCGCCCCCGCTGGCCTGATCACCTCTTACTGCTCTCCATACTGGCCTGATCGCTTCTTACTGCTGCCCATGCTGGCCTGATTGCCTCCAACTGCCCCCCTCTGCTGTTCTGGTCATCCCTAATTGCCCCCCCCCCCCGTGGCCTGGTTGCCCCCAACTGCCCCCCCCCCCCCCCCCTTGCTGGCCTGGTCGCCCCTCACAGCTCCCATGCTGGCCTTATCACTCCACACAGCCTACTTGTTCAATCATTTGGTCACCCCTCACTAACCTCCCTGCCGGCCTGGTAGCCCCATGCAGCCTGCTGTTCTGTCGTTTGGTTGTCCTTCACTAACCCCTGCCGGCCTGGTCACCCCACGCAGTCTGCTTGTTTAGTTGTCTCTCACTAATCCCCCTGCAAACCTGGTCGTAGACAGCCATCTTGTGTGGGTTAATTTGCACATTATTTATTATATAGGATACTCCACGTGATAAGATAATAAAACAATTTTCTTTATAAAGTAACTTTTCCTATCTTACATGCGTCAGAAGCTACTTACCTATTCATTTGTCTAGCAAGTATTTCTAGAGCACCTACTGTGTGCTTAACATTGCAGCAACAGGTTTACTATAAAATAGTACGTAAAAAAAAAAAAAACAGACCTGCTTTCTACTCTTAGAATGTAGTTTTATGGGGAAGGCAGATATTTAACAACTAAACAAACACATTGTGATAAATATTCAAGCATTAAAAGAACAGTGTTTTCGTAGAAAGTAAGGGAAAGGGTTTTCTTTAGATAAGATAATCAGGGAAGGCATCTCTGAGATCATGACTTCTATTTCTTAAAATAATTTTATTGGGTATTTATATGATATTTTCTTTTAAAAAATGTATTTCTATTGATTTCAGAGAGGAAGGGAGAGGGAGAGATAGAAGCATCAATGATGAGAGAGAATCATTGATCAGCTGCCTCCTGCATGCTTCCTACTAGGGATTGAGTCCGGGACCCTTCAGTACAGGCTGACGCTCTATCTACCGAGCCAAACCAGCTAGGACTGAGATAATGACTTTTAGAAAAGATAGGTAAAATGGAGTCATGTAGGTGAAATAGGGGAATGATTTGTTGAAGTTCCTGAAGCAGAAAAGAACCAGAAGGTTAGTATTAATGGAACATCGTCAATCTGTGGAAGAGTAGCACGGCATGAGAATGGATTATTGAATGGGACACCTTTGGAGTGGTCTAGCCCTATATAGAGGTGTCTTCGACAAACTAAAAGCAGGGAAACTGATCAGGGAGGCTGTTGTAGTGTGTGACATGATGGTCATCTGTTTGATAGTGCCGGGGCACCTGGAGAGAATTCTGGGTTTGAGCTAGATTTGTTTGGTGCTTGATTGGATAGTGGTGTAGGGAATGAGGAGTCAAGGATAATACTAATTTTTTTTTAGCTTGGGCCACTTGCTAGTCTCTCTGGCAGTTCACAAGGGCAGAGTGAGCAGGCATTCCACTTGGCCATGGTAAGTTTGAGAAGCCTATGGAGATGTCTAGAGATCATAGAAACATAAATCATGGAGAAGTCTAGAGATCAAGAGAAACATAAATGGAGTGATTGTGAGAGCATATACAGTGATGAAATCCACCAGTCTTGGGGGGAGACTCACAGATAAACAGGCAGTTATGACATACGAAAATTATGAGGGAAGGTGTATGCTGTGATTATGAATGAAAGGGCACAGTACATTAGAGGAACAGGGAAATTTAGTAGAAGCAGCAACATTGTGTGTTTGACATGGAGGGGCTGGAGTGATAACCAGGAGCCAAGTCACAGTTCTTCACGGGCTAATAAGGGTTTGGGGACCAGTGGTTTCACCTGCACTTCACAAAGATTACTCAGACTCTAATGATTGTGTTTGAAGAAATATAACACTGAATGAATTGTTTGCAGTTTATATTGACATATATCAGTGTGCCTTGGAGTATTTATATTTTTTCATTTCTGTCTTTAAGCAACGAAGTGGCGAATCTGTTAAAGTGCACCAACTTGATGTTGCTATTCCCTTGCATCTCAAAAGTCAGCTGAGGAAAGGGCCCCCACTTGGTGGTGGAGAAGGAGAGACTGAATCTGCAGATACGATGCCATTTGTCATGTTAACTAGAAAAGGCAATAAACAACAGGTAAGAAACTGCCCTCTGTTACCATAATTGATAGTAATCAAGTAGAAGGTGTAATTATATTTTTTAGGTTCTAAATTGTTTTTTACCTAAAAGGGGAAAAGAATTGCAAGTATTCAGTACTAGAAATAATTTCATCAAGTATATATTCAGAAGACACATCTCTAACTTGTACAGAATGGTATTTTTTAATGGAAAGAACATTTATTTCAGTAGGAAAGGTTCTTAAGTATGCTCATAGTAGGAAAGACAAAGATGACAGATACATCTCAAGAAAATGCTCAGGCCCTGCCCAGATAGCTAAGTTGGTTAGAGCATTGTCCCCTATACACCAAGGTTGCAGGTTCCACCCCCAGTTAGTACATATACAACAATCAACCAATGAATGCATAAATAAGTGGGACAACAAATTGAGGTTTCTTTCGTTTTCGCTCTCTCGCTCCCCCCCACACACACACCCTCTTCCTTCCTCTCTCTAAGAAAAAAATGAGTAAAAATTTTTTTAAATGAAATATGTTGATAATGAAAAAAAGGAAAATGCTCAATTGTTACGGTTTTTCTTAAAAATAATTGTTTCTTGACTCTGGATGCTTCTCCATTCTCCTTAGATTGCTTCCCTCTTCTTTCCTGTACTTCACAGATGGCCCTCAGAATCATTTCCCTATTAAGCTGTTACTTCAGGGATTCATACATTGATAGCTTACATCCTGCTGAGAGAGATAGATAAACATTATATACTTGCAGATAGTGAAAAGTGCTGTGAAGAAAATAAAGCCCCACTCTCAGACACAACCAAGATATATCATGCATTACCAGTGCTGTAAGAGTATTTTTTAAATCAAGTTGCTGTTAGAGTTGATAGAATCTTGTGATAATTGACAGCATTTCCGGATTAGTAGTATGTAAAATAATCTTATAATAGAATCTTAGATTCTCTGAAATAGGGTAGCTACAACAGCTTCTCTTAGAGTTTAATACCTGGCTCCCACACTCATTCAAATAGTCATCTAACAGATACTTTTTGTTTACTTGCTACATACCACACACTATTCTACGTGCAAAACATACAACAGGCAAGCGAAGTCCCTCCTCTCTTTGGGAGATTTCATTCTATTTGTGGAAGGCGGACAATAAAATACAAATTGCTATGAAGAAAAATAAAGCAAGATAAGAGGATAGAAATCGACTGGGTTGGGCCATGAGAGGGAGATTACTATTTTAGGTGGATGATCAGGGAAGACCTCTAATAAGGTATCTCCTATGGTAGAAGTGATATTCTGTTCTCTCCCTACCAGTGCACTCTCAAGGAGATGATTGTCTAAATTTTATTTCTGTTTTTGTTACATAATTTCATATTTACACAAAGGATCAAAGTTGCACAGTAAACCATTATTTTGCTGTAGTGCAGGTAAATCTTGTGATTCAAGAACTATATGTTAATTAGAATGTGGAATGAACGTTGGAAAGGATTTATATCATGACTCATTTTAATAGTTAACTTTGACTTAGGTTCAGAACCCTGTTTAACTTTTTCAGACATTGTGTTCATAATTCCTTTCCAGTCTTTCTTCATTCTCCAGTTATGGTGCGTTCAGGAAAGTTTCACCCTGTCTCATCTTCAGGTCAAGGTTAAACTCTCGCTTGTCCTCCCCTCATTCTCTGGAAAATGAGGAATTCTTTGAACTTTGCACAATTGCTGTCCTCAGTACACATGGAACTGCTAGTTTACCATGGTTACCAGGATATTCAAAGTTCAGACTTTTTGCGTTCCTTGGGACTAAGTTCTTTGTGATCGACTTTTATTTCTATCGTATTTTAGGTCTGCTTCATTTTATTCTTCTTTAAAAGCTTTCAGTTCTTAATACCAGATGTTTGGGTGCAAAAAAAAGAGCATCCCTTCCCCTCCCCTCTCCCGCCCTCCCCTGCTCTCCCCTCCTTTCCCCTTCCTTCTCCTTCCCATCACTATTTATTCCTTTATATACCCTCTTCCACTTCCACCTATCCTCACCCCCAATCACCATACTATTATGTCCATGAGTTCCTTCTCTTTTTTTTCTTTTTTTGCTCAAATACCTCTATCTCCCCAACACCCTTGCCACCCAGAAAAACTGTCTGTCTGCTTTTTTGTGAGTCTGTCTCTATTTTGCTTGTTAGTTCAGTTCATTAAATTCCACATATGAGTGAAATCATATGTTGCTTATCTTGTTCTGCCTGATTTATTTCAATTAGCATAATACTCTCCAGGTCTACCCATGCTATTGCAAAGAGTAAAATTTTCTTCCTTTTTATGGCTGAGTAGTTTTCCATTGTATAAATGTACCATCAATGTTGAAAAGGTGTGTTTGTTATTGTGAAGGGCAATACGTGACAACTTCAGTTAGCAGTACCTTGGTTCCTATTCCCTTGTAGCTCTTGCAGCTACTGAAGGAATATAATTACACAGAGTAAATACGTTTTTCTTTTGTCCCTCTTTTGAGGCACACATGAATATTCATTATACCTTTGTCAACTTGTATATCCCATATGACCTTTTCAGAATGGATGGGCATCAATGAAATAAAAAACCTCTCTTAAAAATACTTTTGAGCTTTGAACAATAAACTTATTTCAGCAGACTTAAATTCTAACTCATATAGTTCAAAATAAGACAGTGTGCTTATTTCTTAAAAGGAATGTTTTTAGTTTAAAGTGGGTAGATTATATACTGTGTAACCCATATAGCTTTATACAAAATGAGTAGAAGTCCTTCTTAGAATGTGAAATTTTGTTTAATTTTAAGAAAACAGTTTTATTGAACTTTATTAAAAAAACATTCTCAAACTGGAAATGAGAGTTCAGAATACTTGGTTATTAAGTACATTTTCAACTCAAACTTTATTTGGAATTTTGGGAAAGGTTTCACTTTATGAACATTATTTGAAAAAACATCACTGCTCTTTTGTGGTCTGAAAAAGAAAATACATTTTGTTCAGATTTTTATTTCTTTATTTGAGTTTTGGGTGTTGGCCCTTTTGGTGCAATGGTTTTTCTAGAAATGTGAAATGTGTTGTTTTTATAGGAATCTTTGGTTCTTACGTGAAAGATCTCTTTGTGTACAAATTTGTGCTTAGAAATAACTTTCTCCTGTAGTCATTAGGAAAATAAAAATTTATAACACTGAGGTGACTAGGTAGAAAGAAAGAAGGATAATTCTATTGATAATTTATTAGGGTTTAAATATTTATAAATTAGAATACTGAATTGAAATAAAATGTTTTGATTACTTAAATGTTTTAAATTAATAAAATCATGATGCTATAAAGCTATTTAATTATCTTAAACAAATGCACAATATATTATAATTTAATACTTGTAAACAACCCTTTTTTCAGTTAATGTTTATAAGGAATCATTATTTGTTTTACATATCTTTTGACTGGAGTAACTGATACTATCTGTCATAGTAATTTGGGATTATGTATATGTGTTTGGATACATATATGTATTTTTTCCGCAATTTCAGCTACAGTTATGAAGTAGCTTTATTTTTAAATTCCTTTATTTTTAATGTATTTGTTTTGATTTTAGGGAGAGGGGAAGAGAGAGATACAAACATAAGTGATGAGAGAATCATTGATCAGTTGGTTTCTGCACACCCCACACTGGGGATCGAGCCTGCAACCTGGGCATGTGCCCTCACTGTGAATTGAACCGTGACCTACTGGTTCATAGGTTGATGCTCAACCACTCAGCCATGCCAACTGGGCTAAATTTATTTTTTATTTTGACAGTTTTACAGATGTTCCCCATTTCCCCCCACATTTCCTCTTCCACCCAACCCCCTGCCCTACCTCAGGCCTTCACCATTGCAATCTATACCCATGGGCTGTACAGCAATGCATATAAATTCTTTGGTTAATCTGTTTTTGTCCCTTACACCCATCTCCCCTCTGAGATATATCAGTCTGTTCCATGCATCCATACCTCTAGAACTGTTTTGTTCATCAGTTTATTTTATTAATTGAAGTATCTTTAAAATACAGTGTAAATCACCATTACCCATTATCATATTCCCAGAAATCTAGTTGAGTGACTATAGTTTTTGCCATCTAACTTGCTATAAAGAACCTCTCATTTAAAAGTATATCAGTAGCTTTATGGCAAAGGCACTGGAGAGGATGGCATCAGAAAATTTGTCTCTTGTGCTCCCTTTTTTCTATTCTTGTAAAGTACATACTACTTGAGAACTTTCCCTTTTGTAAAACTTGTGTCAGGTCATAAAGTGTTTTTGTCATTTATTTATAACTAGAGGCCTGGTGCGCGAATTTGTGCACTAGTGGAGTTCCTCAGCCTGGCCTGCAGGCTCAAGCCAAAACCGGCTCTCTGACATCCCTCAAGGGGCCCTGCATTGCAAGAGGGCGCAGGCCAGGCCGAAGGACCCCACCAGAGCATGATCGGAGCCATGGAGGGACGTGGGAGGGCTCCAGGGCATGTTCAGCCTGTCTCGCTCAGTCCCGATCAGCCGGACCTCAACAGCAAGCTAACCTACTGGTTGGAAAGCATTTCTACCCTGGGACCCTTGAGCCAACACTCTATCTACTGAGCCAAACCAGTTAGGGCATGGATTAGCATTCATATCCAGTTTTAAGCTTTACTAATAATTTTAAGGATGCAGGCATTTAGAAGACATAGGTCACGCAGGCAAAAGTCTGGGATCCTGAGCACAGCTCTCCATGTCCTTCCTTTTTGCATCAGTCATTCCTTTGGTTCAGAGTGTTAGAGGAGGTCTCTATAATGAGGGGTGCGAATTATACACAGCAGAGAGAATTTAGGCTACAAAACATCTCCATTTATTACTCAGATAGTTGCATAGCTCACTTAACAATTTCCAGGGAGCTCATATATTCATAGGTTTTATCTTATTTTGTATACCTTGTGCAATTATAAACCAAGGATATCCTGCTGAAAACAAAAACATTCCATAGATAAAGACTCTCTTCCATAACTGAAATAGATCTTGTATGTCAGTTCCTTAACTCTTCCTTCTTTCCAACATCACAGCTATCTTGAGAATTATGAAGGTCTGTTAATACTGAAGGTGGACTAGATTTATTCAGTATGGTTCAGGAGGGCAAAACTGGTTCCAGAGGATAGAAATGAAAAGGATACAGATCACAGTTTGCTACATAAAGCCTTTCTGACAATTATATGAGAAGGCCTACAAAATGGAAATGCTCTCATTGCTAGGTGTGTGCTGCCAAGCAGGGTGCAGGGAAGAGGAGCTTCTGCTTTTCATGGAGGTTGAACTTGATGGCCTCCACTTCCCATCCAAATCTAATAGGTTTGTCTCTAATAAAGTAGTACTATTTTCTGTGTATGTTCTTAGATTTTACTGTCTTTACTACTTACAGGAAAGGAAAGACTTTTTTTTCTAAATTCATTTAATTCTACTTGTTATTTTATTTGAAATCTTTTTTTCCCCTCTTGATTTTCTCAAGTCATTTGTTATTTCCTTTTTTCCCCCCTCAGTTTAAGATCCTTAATGTACCCATGTCTTCCCAACTTGCTGCAAATCATTGGAACCAGCAACAGGCAGAACAGGAAGAAAGGATGAGAATGAAAAAGCTCACTCTAGATATCAATGAACGACAAGAACAAGAAGATTATCAAGGTATAAAATCATTTAAAGGACAGAAGTAGAAATACTTGATTCTTTTAGGTCTTTTAAAATATAGAATATAAATGTTATGTTGACTTTTCCATACTGTGTTTATATATAGTTAGTCTGAGAAGTTGAATTCTATCTTCATTTATCTCTTTTTGCCTGTTTGGAAATCCTGGTCTTGAGGAACCCATGTTCCTTCATATTTGAGGGTATGCTTAAATCAGGGCTCTACGTTTATATAGACACTAGAGGCCCATTCGTGCAAGAATAGGCCTTCCTTCCCCTGCCTGCTGGCACCGCTTTCCTCTGACATCCGGTACCTGGGCTTCCCTCCAGCAACTGGGACCCGAGCTGCTTTCCAGCCACCCACCAGCATGCTCCCAGGACCTGGGCTTCCCTCTCAGCTTGGTTTTACCTGGAAAGTTGTCTGGAAGGATGTCTGGTCTAATTCGTGTATTATTCTTTTATTATAGATTATTATAGATACTTAATATTCTTGGATTAACTGGAACCTTATGCAAAAAATCCATGGATATCTCATAAGCCATCTTTTTGGCATCTCTGTGGCACCCAAAATAATATGATTGTTTATATAATTTTATACTGACAAACTGCTTTTTAAAAGAAATTATATTTTATTGATTTCAGAGAGGAAGGGAGAGGGGGAGAGAGACACAAACATCAATGATGAGAGAGAATCATTGATTGGCTACCTCCTGCATGCTCCCTACTGGCTATTGAACCCACAATCCAGGAATATGCCCTAACTTGAATCGAACTGTGCCCTCTGGTTCATAGGTTGATGCTCAACAACTGACTCACACTGGCCAGGCTGACAAAATGCTTTTTTGTGCAAGCGATTATTGTGTAAATAAACACTCAGTTTTCTGTCTTTAAATCTCACTTCTAACATCTCCTCTTCCAGTTGATAGACAGCATTCTTTTTTAAAATAATATAATTCTTTATTGTTGAAAGTATTGCATATGTCCCCCTTTTCTCCCATTGACCCCCCCCCCCCAGCTCAGGCCCACCCACGCCCCAGACCTTTTAAAAAAAATTATATATATATATTTTATTGATTTTTTACAGAAAGGAATAGAGAGATATAGTTAGAAACATCGATGTGAGAGAGTCATCGATCAGCTGCCTCTTGCACACCCCCTACTGGGGATGTGCCCGCAACCAAGGTACATGCCCTTGACCGGAATTGAACCCAGGACCCTTCAGTCTGCAGGTTGCGGCTCTATCCACTGAGCCAAACCGGTTTCGGCCCCACCCCAGACCTTTACTCTCCCTCCCCTCCCATTGTCTGGATAGACAACATTCTTAATAAACTACACATATAAAAGCCTAAGTGACCATCCGACCGTTTGGCCATTTGCCCAGTAGCTATGATGCACAATCACCACCAGGGAGCAGATGCTCTGACCAGTAGAGGAGGGAACCTGATTCCTTGTGGAATCGGCCGTGGGTTAGGTTGCTGCTGGGGCACTGTTGGACCCAATTCTGCTTCACCTGCATTTTGGACCCATCGGGGGATGTTGGAGGCCTGGTTTAATCGATTCGTGCATTGGTGGGGTCCCTCAGCCTGGCCTGCACCCTTTTGCAATCTGGGACCCCTCTGGGGATGTCAGAGAGCTGGTTTTGGCCTGATCCCTGCAGGCCAGGCCGAGGGGCCCCACCAGGCATCTAGTAAACAATAATAGCTAATATTCAGTGTAACTATGGGTCAGATACTGTTTTATGTACTTTTTCAAAGCAGTTAATACTCACAGTTCTATAAATGATTATTATCCACATTTTATATTTAGGGAAACTGGACCCAAAGTCCCACAATTAATTAACAGCAGAACTGGGATTTGAACCAGTATTATCCTGTTCCTAAAACAGTATGCTTGTAATTACTATATCTCATACTCTTTTACTGCCTCACAAGATACTTACTATAAAGGCCAAATTGACAGTAATAGAGACACTGGATTTTAAAGAGCGAATCTCCTTTCTTGATGTGATCTTTCAGTATTTAATCATTTTAATCTATTTAATGGTAATTTTTCTTTAGTCAGCAACCTGACTGAACTAATATACTTGATCTCTCTAGGGTGTTATATGCTTCATGGGAAAGAACATTTACCAGAGTTCACCACCTTTTCTATTTTGCTCCTCATGACAGAAATGCTGCAGTCTCTTGCCCAGCGCCCAGCTCCAGCAAACACCAATCGTGAGCGGAGGCCCCGCTATCAACATCCAAAGGGAGCGCCTAATGCGGATCTAATCTTTAAGACTGGTGGGAGGTATGACCGTCTCTCTCATTTCTCCCTTAGCTCTTCTGTGAATGAATTAGGTAATTCTGGATTATAGTTCATGATAAAGACCTAATTATTAGCAAAATAAAAAAGTCTTTGTGTTGTAGCTATTTGAGAAAAGAAAACTTATTTATAAAATAGTTACAGGTTTTTGGGTTTTTAAGTCTTGATTTCAGCCACACTGATGTTGGCTTTCATTCTCCCAACGGGTCTTTTCTGTTTTTAAGGTTTTCTTTTGCATTTTTAGAGAAGACTGAGATAAATTTTTATAGATTAGTCTGAGAGAAGTCATAGGCTTTGTGTTAGGATGTCTCAGGTCAGTGTTTAGTCATCTTAATGTTTACAAAAACTCAAAACCTGTTTGCTATACTTTCAAGCAAGCAAGCAGGTTGAATTTGTTTTGAGTTATTTTGTTTGTTAAATGATGAAATGTCCTGCTGGGATTTATGTCATTTCTACTTGAACTTGAATTGCTAAACCTTGACTAATTAAAACTCTAAAAGGAATTTCACGTAGAACATATTCCTTAATGAAGCCTCTTTTTAAAATTGACTTTTAAAGAAAATTAATTCAAAGATTTTCTGGGACGTCATCTAAAATTTAAACCATCAACTCAATTTTCTTTCTTCTTGTTGGGTTATAATCCAAAGTGCTATTGGCTTTTCTCCCCTTACTGAGCTCTCTCTTGAGTATTAGTATTAAGACTGAGGATATATGACAGACCCAAGATGTCACCTTGTTTTGGGGGCCAGAAGAACAGGTGTAGAAGGAAGTGTGTCGAAGTAGCAGGAGTAGCTCATTATTAAGGCGAGTCTCGAAAATGCAGATGTTCTTGAAGCCTATTGTCTTTTACTCACTAATATACTTGTGTGTTCCTGATGATGGTTTTCTTTGAACTGTATGTTCAGGCAACTTGAATCAAATTGAAATTTAGGAAATTGGTTTGTCATGACTATTTAGGGATCTGTTTTTGTTGTTGTTGTTTTTTAAATATATATATTGATTTTTTTTTTTTTTTTACAGAGAGGAAGGGAGAGGGATAGAAAGCTAGAAACATCAATGAGAGAGAAACATCGACCAGCTGCCTCTTGCACACCCCCTACTGGGGATGTGCCCGCAACCAATGTACATGCCCTTGACCGGAATCGAACCGGGGGGGACTATTCAGTCCGCAGACCGATGCTCTATCCACTGAGCAAAACCGGTTTCGGCTGGGAATCTATTTTTAACGTCTACTAGCTGTAATGTTTTTAGAAATTCAAGTTAGAAATGCTGGGGAAGGGAGGAAGGAAAAGAAACGCTATACAAACCCATCTAATTAAGCATGTAAGATATTAGGTTATATTTAATATCCAAATTTCATTAAAGTTCTTTAATAAAACCTTTTATTGCTGCCAAAATGTAGAAGCAGCTAGCTAGGTTAACATGCCATGGAAATATTATTTTCCTGCTTTTATATTTTTTTAGAGTAGCTTTAAATATATATCATAGTATTCTTGATAATACCTGTTTCCTTTTTTTGTCTTGTGATTGGAGGAAAGAACTGTTAGAATATTCTTATATTGATGTTCTCTATCAAGCTTACCTGTCCATATTGCAAGTGTAGCATCTTCCTAATTTGTAATGCATTGGGTGATACACAATTGATATCTGCAGTAGGTTTTGCTCCTCTCAACTTACATGCATCCAGCACCTACCAGGGATTCAGTCCTGCTCTATGGAAAATTGAAAAGTCAGGGGGGAAAACGTGTTAACCCTCAGTCTATTTATATAGTCCACTGGACAACCAAGTACAGGTAACTTGAGAGAGCTAATTCTTCCCTAGTCATATATTTCTTTAAAATATTGATTGAAAGTCTGTTAAGTATCAAACATTTCTTATGCAATAGGGAACAAAAATATTGGAAAACAGTATGTAAACTTATATGTTATAATGGATGTATATATGAGCACAAAGGCATGCCTTTCTTAATTTGGCACCAGTTTTTCAAAATTTTTTGTTAAAATTTGTTTTTCTTTCCTCCCTCCAGCTATGCCTGCCCCTAGTTAGGCAAATTGGAAGAACTGGCCACATTTGTTCTTTCTCACCTCACATTGTGAGGCTAAATGAAGTCTGCTGTCTTCCTGCCTTTTCACTGAAACTGCCTTTCAGCCATCAAGCTGCCTCTGAATGCTTCATTCAGGAGTCTTTTAGGCTGTCGGAGCATTTAGCATATGGACCTTTTCTTCTTGACACACTCTCTTCACTTCACTTGGCTCTGCTGTCTTCTGGTCTTTCTTTTCTTTCACTGACTCATCCTACTTCTGTCTCCTTACTCCTTTCTAGACTTGCCTCTGCCTAGAGATGCTGTGTCTTTGTTTTCTGACTATATATCCAACTATCGTCTAGATAGCCACCGAGATGTCTCATAGGAACATAAACCTCAGTGTGTCCCTAACCCCCAAGCCACTCTTCTTCTCTATTTTCTGGCTCAGTGAATAGAAACACTGCCCACCCAGTTGTCCAGACTACAAATGGAGGTTTTTAGTATAGATTCCTCTCTCCCTCAATTTCCATATCTAATTAACAAATTATCTAATTCTACTGCTGTATGGCTCTTACACTTTCCTATTTTATTCCACTTCTACTGCAAGATCCTAGATCCAGCTACCATCACTATTGCATTATTGCCAGCAGCCTCCTGATCTATTCTCAGTCTTCTATTTCAACCCCTTCTATTTTATTGTCTCTGCTGTACCCACAGTGTTCTTTCTAAAATGAAATCTGCTGTCTGATTATGTGAGCTCTTCAGTGGGTCCTCATGGCTTATAGGATAAAGTCCAAACTCCTCTACTTGGTTAACATGTTGAGAGTGTACTACCTTATTGGTTTTATCTTATGCTGTTTCTCCCCCCTCCTTCCCACTCCCAACCAAGCTGGCCTTCTAGTTCTTTTACCAGCTTTTCACCTCCCTCTGTTTGGAACCCTCTCGTGCTTTATCTCTGGACAATACTGCTCCTCCAGCAGGTGTCTCCTTGGTATTCTAAAGTCTGACATAGGTCAGTACGTATTTGCTGCCCTAGCTCAGGGTCTTTCCAAAGACACTGCCAATCACCTGCTAGCTTGCTTATGTTCTCCGTGAGGTTGAAGAATGGGGGCAAAGGCAAAGCTTTTAGTGCCTAGCACATAGATGCTTAGTAAATATTTGTTGAATGGACAAAGGGCCTTTTATAAGTCCATGTGTAGTCATATAATAAACTTTTTCCACATGTTCTGCTCCCTAGCTCTTTTTCTTATTTCATGATTTTGTGAGAATCCCAACTCTTGAGCTACCCTTTGTACCTGGTTTAAATATCTTTTTAAAATCATAACTCAAAAAATAAAATCCTAACTTGTCCATCACTCTTAAAAATGGTTCTCTGCCAACTATTGTGATATTTTCAAAGCCAGTGTTGATGTTACAATATCCTTGTGATAACAGTGTAGAGGAACAAGCAGACATGTAAGTATGAGTTTTTTAGTCTGAGCACCAAGTTTTTTAAACTTTTAAGTGAACAAATGTGTAGTCATGCTAACTGATTGGGGTGGATTTCCCTGGTGGTTTGGCACCTCTTTGTTTTCTTTTATTTTTAACGCTGGGCCAGACTTAGCAGAAAGATGTATATGTAGAGTAGTGGTTTACCAGATGTCTTCAGGAGAACATGCTGAGTGGGGAATTCCTATTCAAAGGAGTCAAAAGGAAATTCTGTGAATGAGGTCTCAAAACTGTTTTCAATTTGGCTCCTAACTTGGCTAGTGCTTTTAAAAAATGTTATTAATATTGTTGATGTGCCGAAACCGGTTTGGCTCAGTGGTAGAGCGTCGGTCTGCGGACTGAAGAGTCCCGGGTTCGATTCCGGTGAAGGGCATGTACATTGGTTGCGGGCACATCCCCAGTAGGGGGTGTGCAAGAGGCAGCTGGTCAATGTTTCTCTTTCATCAACATTTCTAGCTCTCTATCTCTCTCCCTTCCTCTCTGTAAAATATCAATAAAATATATATATATATATATATATATATATATATATATATATATATTTAAATGTGTGTGTGTGTGTATATAATTAAAAAAATATTGTTGATGTTATATGGCAGATAAAGGGAAGTTTATTTAGAAACTGGTTATCAAAGCAGCTTAATGTTTTTTCTTGTGGATTTTGATAAGGCTCTGAGGTGTTATGGCTTTTTTTATTTTCTAATAAGGATTGAAAGAGGCTATAAATTAAAATCTCAGTCTTTCTCATGGGGTAGTAATGCTCTAACATTTGTTTATAACAAGTTAAAATAGCAGAAATGCTCTAAGTAAACAATTATCTGGGTATCTTATAGTGCAGAACAAGGTTGTTTTCCACTCTGCTAGTGTTGAAAAACTACAGCTTAGCATCTTTGGTAGGTGTTACTACTAATGTGATTTATATGCTGCAAATTCATATGGATTACATCCCTGCTCCTTAAACTTTAAAATATGTATTTTAATAATCCTTTATTAAATTGCTCATTCTGATTAGTTTCTAACAAGCTCCAGGTAATAGCAAAACCGAGTAGCAAAGGGTTACAGACTATTGGACTTTTTTTAAACCCATCTTAAGGAGAGTATGCATATGTTATTAGATTTTTACTTTATGTTCTTATTGTAAGGTTAAATAAGGGATAGTTTTGTTAAAAATAGAGTCCCTCTGGAATCCAGAGTGTAAATTGTAAGTACTTTTTGGGCTCTTACATTTTTAAATCTCTCAGAATCATTGCTTGCTTATAAACTAGTCAAGTGGCACCCCTATCTGTATGTGATATAAGTGTGTCTTATTTACCAAGGACTAGGATCATTTTTTTGCCTATCATTCATTGAATATACTTAAAGTATTCTTTTTTTATGTTCTTTTAAAAAATTTCTTTGATTAAGGTATTATATATGTGTCCTTATCCCCCATTTCCCTCCCCACTCATGCCCTTACACCTCTGTTGTCTGTGTCCATTGGTTATGCTTATATGCATGCATACAAGTCCTTTGCTTGATCTCTCCCCCTTACGTTCACCCTCCCCTACCTTCCCTCTGAGGTTTGACGGTATGATTGATGCTTCTCTGTTACTAGATCTGTTTTTGTTCACCATTTTATGTTCATTATATTCCATAAATGAATGAGATCATGTGATATTTATTTTTCTCTGACTGGCTTATTTCACTTAGCATAATACTCTCCAGTTCCATCCATGCTGTTGCAAATGGTAAGAATTCCTTCTTTTTTACCGCAGCGTAGCATTCCATTGTGTGGATTTACCACAGTTTTTTAATCCACTCATCTGCTGTTGCACAGTAGGCTGTTTCCAAATCTTAGCTATGGTGAATTGTGCTGCTTTGAATATAAAGGTACATATATCCCTTCTGATTGGTGTTTCTGGTTTTTTGGGATATGTTCCTAGAAGTGGGATCACTGGGCCAAACGGGATTTCCATTTTTAGTTTTTTGAGGGGAAAAACTGCACCAGTCTGCATTCCTACCAGCAGTGCACGAGGATTCCTTAAAAAAAAATTATATATATATATATATATATATATATATATATATATATATATTAATGATATTTTACAGAGAGGAAGGGAGAGAGATAGAGAGCTAGAAACGTCAATAACAAAAACATCGACCAGCTGCCTCTTGCACACCCCCTACGGGGGATGTGCCCACAACCAATGTACATGCCTCTGACTAGAATCGAACCCGGGACCTTTCAGTACGCAGACCGCCACTCTACCACTGAGCCAAACCTGTTTCGGCGAGGATTCCTTTTTCTTCGCATCCTTACCGGCACTTGTCATTCGTTGATGATAGCCATTCTGACAGGTGTGAGATGGTACTGCATTGTTGTTTTGATTTGCATCTCTCGTATAAGCAATGACTTTGAGCATGTTTTCATATGTCTCTTGGCCTTCCTTCTGTCTTCTTTTGAAAAGTGTCTATTTAGGTCCTTTGCCCATTTTTTGGTTGGGTTGTTATCTTCCTTTTTGTTAAGTTGTATGAGTTCCCTGTAAATGTTGGAGATTAAAACCTTATTGGTGATAACATTGGCAATCATGTTCTCCCATGCAGTGGGCTTTCTTGTTTTGTTGATGGCTTCTTTTGCTGTGGAAAACTTTTTATTTTGATGTAGTCCCATTTGTTTATTTTCTCTTTAGTTTCCATTGCTCTAGGAGCAGTATCTGTGAAGAAATTGCTTCAGCATATGTCTGAGATTTTGTTGCCTGTGGAGTCCTCTAGTATTTTTATGGTTTCCCATCTTATGTTTAAGTCCTTTATCCATTTTGAGTTTATTTTTGTGTATGGTGTAAGTTGGTGGTCTAGTTTCTTTTTTTTTTTTTTGGCATGTATCTGTCCAATTTTCCCAACACCATTTATTGAAGAGACTCTCTTGATTCCATTGTATGTTCATGCCTCCTTTGTCAAATATTAATTGAGCATAGTGGTTTGGGTTGATTTCTGGGTTCTCTATTCCATTGATCTATCTGTCTGTTTTTGTGCCAGTACCAGGCTGTTTGGAGAACAGTAGCTTTGTAATACAGCTTGATATCTGGTATTGAGATCTCACCTGCTTTTTTCTTCTTTCCCAGGATTGCTGATGCTATTTGGGGTCTTAAAAAAAAAAAAATCCCAGATGAATTTTTGGAAAGTTTGTTCTAGGTCTGTGAAATACGCCATAGGTGTTTTAATGGAAAGTGCATTGAATCTGTAGATTGCTTTGGGTAGTATGGACATTTTAATGATGTTGATTCTATCAATCCATGAACACAGTATGTTCTTCCATCTGCTATGTCTCCTCTATCTCTTTTTTCAGGGTACTGTAGTTTTCCACGTATAGGTCATTTACCTCTGTAGTTAAGTTTATTCCTAGGTACCATATTTGCCGGCGTATAAGACTATTTTTTGGCCCTGAAAAATATGCCTCCAAGTGGAGGTAGTCTTATACGGCGAGTATATAACAAACTCTGTATTTTGAGTGGAAATGTTAGGGGGTCGTCTTATACGCTCAGTCGTCTTATACGCCGGCAAATACGGTATTTTCAGGGCCAAAAAATCGTCTTATACGCCGGCAAATACGGTATCTTAATTTTTTTTTGGTGCAGTGGTAAATGAGATTGCTTTCTTAGTTTTTCTTTCTGTAAATTCACTGTTGGTGTATAGAAATGCCATAGATTTCTTGACATTAATTTTGTATCCTGCTACATTGCTGAATTCATTTATTAAGTCTAATAATTTTTTATGGCATCTTTAGGGTTTTCTTATCATGCCACCTGCGAATAAGGACAGTTTTATTTCTTCTTTTCCAATTTGGATGCCTTTTATTTCTTCTTCTTGTCTAATCACAATGGCTAGAACTTCCAGTACTAAGTTGAACAGGGGTAATGAGAGTGGGGATCCCTGTCTTGTTCCTGTTCTTAGGGGAAATGGTTTTAGTTTTTGCCCATTGAGTATGATGTTGGCTGTGGGTTGTCATATATAGCTTTTATTATGTTGAGGTATGATCCTTCTATTCCTACCTTGCTGAGAGTTTTTAATCAAGAAAGGGTGTTGGATTTTGTCAAATGCTTTTTCTGCATCAATTGATATGACTATGTGATTTTTATCTTTCAATTTGTTTGTGATGCATCACATTTATTGATCTGTGGGTATTGTACCATCCTTGCATCCCTAGGATAAATCCTACTTGGTCATGGTGTATGATCTTTCTGATGTACTGCTGGATCCGATTTGCTAGAATTTTGTTGAGGATTTTGGCATCCATGTTCATGAGGGATATTGGCCTGTAATTCTCCTTCATTGTGTTGTCTTTTTCTGGTTTTGATATTAGGGTGATGCTGGCTTTATAGAAGGAGCTTGGGAGTGTTCCTTCCTCTTGAATTTTTTTGAATAGTCTGAGGAGAATAGGTTTTAGTTCTTCCTTAAATGTTGATGAAACTTCTCTGTGAAGCCATCTGGCCTGGGCTTTTGTTTGCTGGAAGCTTTTTGATGACTGCTTCAATTTCTTCCATAGTTATCAGCCTATTGAGATTTTTAGATTCTTCTTGATTGAGTTTTGGAAGGTTGTATTTTTCTAAGAATATGTCCATTCCTCCATGTTGTCTAGTTTGTTGGAATAGAATTATTCATAGTATTTTTTAACAGTTCTTTGTATTTCTGTGGGATCTGTTGTTATTTCACCTCTTTCATTTCTGATTTTGTTTATTTGGGTCCTCTCTCTGCTTCTTGGTAAGCCTGGCTAGAGATTCACCAATCTTGTTATCCTTTCATTGATCTTTTGTATTGTTGTTGTTTTGTGTCTCTGTGTCATTTATTTCTGCTCTGTTTTTTATTTTTTTTAATTATTATTATTTTTTTAATATATATTTTATTGATATTTTACAGAGAGGAAGGGAGAGAGAAAGAGAGCTAGAAACATCGATGAGAGAGAAACATCGACCAACTGCCTCTTGCACATCCCCGGAAGGATGTGCCCGCAACCAATGTACATGCCCTTGACCGGAATCGAACCGGGACCTTTCAGTCCGCAGACCGACGCTCTACCACTGAGCCAAACCGGTTTCGGCTGCTCTGTTTTTATTATCTCCTTCCTATGCTCACTCTGGTCTTTTCTTGTTGGTCTTTCTAATTCTTTAAATTATAGAGTTAAATGATTTACTACCATTTTTTCTTGTTTTTTTAGGTAGGCCTATAGAGCTATAAACTTCCCTTTCAGGACTGCTTTCATTGTGTCGCATTGATTTTGGATTGTTGTGTTTTTATTGTCATTGGTTTCTAGGATGTTTTTAACTTCTTCTTTGATCTCTTTGGTAACCCAATCATTGCTTAATAGCATGCTGTTCAGCATGTGGCATTCTGCTTGTGTGTGTGTCCAAAATCACCCTTGTACTAAGGACATGGTTATACTGGATTAGGGGCCCATCCTACTCTGATATGACCTCTTCTTTACTGATGACATCTGCAATGACCCTATTTCAAAAGAAGGTCACATCCTGAGGTGCCAAGAATTTAGAACTCAGCATGACTTTGGAGTACACAATTCAACCATAACAAAAATCACGAATTCTCAGCATCTTAGAAAGTAGTTGTAGGAAAGATACCTGGAGCACTGTTAGAATTGCTTTTTTTTAGTGCCCCTTTTCAGGCTCCTATTGTCTTAATCCAATAGGAGTTTGTGTGCTCTTTAAAAAGCACTGATTAATTTACAGTAAACAATAGCTGGTGATATTTAGGGGTTCTTTTCTTAGCAGGGGTTTGTCCTTGGTACTAGTTCTTTAACATTGCCCTGTTTGTGCTTCTAGGAGACGTTGATCCAGCAGCACGTGTCATTTCATTAGGTCCTGTATCTGATGTTGTGGATAGTGGAGTCCTCCAGCAATTGAATGAGAGCAGTGGACACATCTCAGCATGTCGGTCTAGAGAGTTGCGAATCTGAACAACCTGGGACAGGCTGGGGCCATGAGGCAGAAACAGCAGCCTCTGCCAACACCGGAACAAGCCGCTTCCAGATAAGGCATAAACGGCCTTTTGTAATGGAAATCACGTGAGGGTTAATCTTCTCTGAGAATGGCAGTCAAGAAATGAGATGGTTAACTTGACTACTGAGCAGTTACACCCAGAAGAGCGTCAGTGAGATGACTGAGCCTGAGAAGAAGTGATTGTAATGGTAATGGTAAGGGGGAAATGAACTTGAGTTTTAAACTTGATTTGAGTTACAGTGTCTCTGAATTGAACATCCCATGTTGGAAGAAGATACATTTGGGGGCTCCAGAACTACAGTAGGAAAGTATAGCTCAAGCAGTAAAATCTTCTAGTAAAAACTTACATGCAGGACAACAAAAAGATGAAAAATATCAAAGTACCAGATAATCCACCAGGAAGGCTTTTGTTTAGGAATCTGTTTCAAGAGGAACAAGGGATGAGGGACAAAAATCAGTTTTATGCATCGGAGTCAGTGATATAAAATTGCCTATTTGGGTAAAAGAAAAATGTGAAAGACTGTTAGTATTACAAAGAGCATGGATTCAGATGACTTAGGGAAGTCACACCCGCCTGAGAAGAGGGATTCTGAGCCCATTGTAAGTATCATTGAAAACAAATGTGCCAGTCAGCATGTCACAGAAAATGGACGAAGGACAGCAAGAAGTGGATCAGAAGATTTTGTTGACCTTCATGGGTTTACAGCCTTTGTCTCTAAACAAAGTATGGAAACAGTAGAGCTTTTATTTTGCTTTTGTTTTTGTTTTGTTTTGTTCCTTCTCCCTCCCCCCAAATAGAAATGAGGGTTCTTAGTCTGTTTCTGGCAATCTGTTAATTTATTAGGATAGTTGTCTTTCGTTTGCTTTTCAATAGGCATAGTAAATTTAGTTAAAGAGCACATCTGTATGCTACAACTTGATTACATCTTTTTTCTAGCTATTTTGCATTTTTTCTTTTACCATGTTTCAGTTTCTGCATGTAGAATTAAATAAGAAACAAAACTTGTAAAGTTGTAACATTTCACATGGAAATGCTGCCCAATCTTCACCAGCTTCAGAAATCTGACCTTTGCCGATGCTGCAATAAAGTGTTGTAATTTAGATATGCTGTAGTTGGGTTTTATTTGGTTTGGTTTGGAAACTTACTAAATGGATAAATCAGTATCTTCCAAGGTCATCTTCATCCTTTATAAAGTTGTCTCAGATTTCTTTAGCATGTCACTAGGATTGTTGCTCTCACTTTAGCATTCTGTATTTGCCTTGTTTTCCTGGGTGCCTGAGTTATTAGCTTACCTTTGGGTCAGTACAAAAAGTAGCCTGTGGAGTCCAGTGGAATAAATAGGCTTAAAGCTAATTAGAAAATGTTGGCACAGCACATCTAATTTTACCAGAATGTGTGCAAACCTGGGTGATAAAAGCCTTTGTAAGGCAGGCAACTCAGAAAGGAATCATAAGCACCATTGTTTTCCATTTTTTTCTAGGTGTTCATTCCAGGGCTTGCTTACATGTATACCAAACGAGTGCCTGCAATCACTATTGCTAAAATTTTTCAAATTCAGCTGAGAGTCATGAGAGTTTGAAAAGAAATTGAATTTTAATTTTAAAAGAAAGTTTTAAAAACCCTTAACAACTGTTAACCCTATTCTCAAACACTTCTCACCATCTTCATTGCTGACCTACATGCTATTTGTTACTATTTTGTGTTGGGGAAAATAGTTTACAAGTTTTGTCATTTCTGTTTTAAATTGTTTGGGGGAGCCAGGGATAATTATACTGTATATTATGCACAACTCAGAGGATATCTGAAAGTCAGCTGTAATTCACCTTCATTTGCCTTTCACATGTCATCTAGAAAGAACAAGTGTAGTGTATTTTGAAACCATAAAGAAAGATCAAATAAGATGGTATATTATTTAGTTAGATAACTATAACAAAAATAGCTTACTGGCGACCAAAAGAGTAGTGATATGTAAGGTAGATTCTATGTTAACCACCAAGAAGCTTATAATAAAAGAGTAATGTGCAGGTTGACCGTCACTCCAATACTAAGATGGCTGCCCCCATTTGGTCAAAGATCCTGCCCCCATGTGGACACAAGATAGCCAGCAGGGGGGGGCAGTTGGAAGGCACCAGGCCTTCAAGGGAGGGCATTTGGGGGTGATCAGGCAAGCAAGGGAGGGCAGTTTTGGGGTGGGGTGGGCATTTAGGGGTGACCGGGCCAACAGAGGAGGGAAGTTGAGGGCAAAAGGGCTGGCAGGGGGTCAGTTAGACATCAATCAGGATGGCGGGGAGTGGTTAGAGAGTGATTAGGCTGGCAGGCAGAAGCGGTTAGGGGCAATCAGGCAGGCAGGCAGGCAGGCAAGCAGTTGGGAGCCAGGAGTCCTGGATTGTGAGAAGGATGTCTGACTGCCCGTTCGGGTCTAAACGGGCAGGCAGATATCTCTCTCAGGGTCCCAGATTGGAGAGGGTGCAGGCTGGGCTGAGGGATCTCACCATTTGCTGAATTTCATGCACTGGACCTCTAGTGTGTGTGTGTGTGTGTGTGTGTGTGTGTGTGTGTGTGTGTGTAAAAGAGGGGAAAGCTGCCTGATTTTTAGAAAATAATATTATTCTCATAATTTTGCCAGTCTTTTGGACCACTCTTTAATCCTTTGATTCCAAAAGGATTAAAGGCCAAGCTAAAAAGACCCCTGGGAACCTAAGAGTCTGTCCTGGTGAAATCTGCCAGGCCCTTGTATATTCTTAGTCTCTATAGTTACCCATGGAAAAAACCATGTGGCTAGACAGAAGAATGGATACACATAGCACACAGTACCTAGAAGAGCCAAACAAGAAGCAAGACTAGAGAAGTGAACACATAAGCAAAACACAGAAATATAAAGAGGAAAGATCCTGGCCCAGACCCTGCCCGGCCCTGGGGTGGTGGTCCTGGAACAGGTGGAATGTTAACATTAGAAGAAACTCTCAGAGAAAAAAAACCAAGATGGCGGCATATGTAAATGCCTAACTGCAGCCTCGTTCAACAATTTCAAAAAATACAACTAAAATATAAAGTGGACATTATCCAGAACTACAGGAAAGTTGACTGACTGGAAATTCTACAACTAGAAGGAAAGAGAAAACCAGAAGGAAAATCAGAGGAGCTGTAAAAGCCTAAGGTACGGAGAGACACAGTGCATGTGGGGAGAGGACGGAGACAGAAAGGAGGGGGTGGTTTGAGTGCCTGGCTGGCGTCCCCTCGCGGGAAGGAGATAAAAGCTCCGGACTGTGCTGAACCGCAAATCTGACTGCACTGAACCCCAGTTCTGGGCGAGACCCTGGGGTCCCAGGCTCATACAGAGGGAATCTGGGCTGAAAGGTGGAAGCTCAGGGAAGCGGCGAAAGGCAGAACCCCAGAGTCGCGCAAATTGCACACAGAGGACAGGCTGTTCACTGAGCTGCTGGATTGCCCTATCGGGAAAGAGACAAAAGCTCAGCACTGTGCTGAGCCCCAGTCCTGACTGCATTGAACCCCAGTTCTGGGTGAGACCCTCGGGCCCCATCCTCATACAAAGGGAATCTGGGCTGTAAGGCGGAGGCTCAGGGGAGCAGCAAAAGGCAGAGCCCCCGAGTCCCACAGAGGACAGAAGGTTGATTGGGCCACTGGATTGCCTTGGCGGGGGGGAGGGGAGGACGATACATAAGCTCTGGACTGCTCTTAACCCCACTTCCAACTGCACTGAACCCCAGTTGCGGGCTCGTTAGGGGAGAGACTAGACTGTCTGGTAGCGGGCGAAACTCTAAGGCGCCTTTCTCTCAGAGGTGCTTGCAGTGAATACCAAAGGACACTGAGGTACACTGAGACTCAGGAACCTCAGAGGGCAGGCTAACCCAAAGCCAAGGCTGTAGGCTCCACCCTGAAACTCCGCCCCATCCAAGCTGAAAACAGGCTTTTGCAGGTTTCCAAGTCTAGTGGAATAAGGCTGTCTCCTGCCATAGACACTGCTGATCCTCCCAACCTACCAACTCAGGGAAGCAGCGAAAATGCCGAGACGAGGAAACAGATCACAAACAAAAGAAATGGAGGACAAAAAGCAACTGGGTATAGAGTTCAAAACCACGTTTATAAGGAAGGTTGTTCAAGAATCTCCTAGAAAAGGCTGATAAAATAAACAAGAGTTATGAGGATATGAAAAGGGATCAACAAGAAATAATAAAAGCTTTAGAAATATTTCTATCAACTAGAAATAATACATTCTCTGAAATAAAAAATATTATACAGAGTCCTAAAAAGAGTCTGGAAGATTGCAAGAATCAAGTCCAAGATTTGGAACACAAAAAGCCAGAGGACACTTCTTCGCAGAAGCAAGAAGACAAGAGAATCCAGGAAGTTGAAGATAGTGTAAGAATCCTCTGGGACAACTTCAAGCAAACCAACATCAGAATTATGGGGGTCCCAGAAGATGACAGAGAGCAACACACCAAAAACATATTGAAAGAAATAGTGACAGAAAACTTCCCCCACCTGGGGAAAGAAATAGACTTACCCGTCCAGGAAACGCACAGAACCCCAAACAAAAGGAATCCAAAGAGGACTACTCCAAGACACATCATAATTAAAATTCCAAGAGCAAAAGACAAAGAGATAATATTAAAAGCAGCAAGACAAAAGCAGGTAGTTACCTATAAAGGAGCACCCATACGACTGTCAGCTGATTTCTCAACAGAAACCATGCAGGCCAAACGAGAATGGCAAGAAATATTCAAGGTGATGACTAGCAAGAACCTACAGCCAAAAATAATCTATCCAGCAAAGCTATCACTCAGAATCAAAGGCCAGACAAAGAGCTTCAGAAATAAATTTGAGCTAAAGGATTTCATCACCGCCAAGTCAGAATTATATGAATTGCTAAAAGGGGTTCTTTAGGAAGAGAAAGAGAATAAAGATAAAAATTATGAACAACAAATACGTAACTATCAAGGGAAGTAAAAATCATGATGAACAATATTAACTGGTGAATATAATAGAATCAGAGGTATGGAGGGGGAGTGGACTGATGATTCTTGGGGAAATGGGGAGTGGCGGAGGGGCGGGAAGAGACTGAACATAAACTGCACCTATGGATGAGGACAATGGGGATGGGGAAAGGGCAGAGGGTGGGATGGAAACTTGGTTAGGGGAGCAATGGGGGGGGGAGAATGAGGAACATTTGTAATATGAACAATAAAGATTCATTTAAAAAAATAAAAGAAACCCTCAGTTTGCAGAGGTGTGAGGGCTTAATTCCTTTCAGTGCTGTGAGATCAGTCATTGGTGATGTAGGTTTTTTTTTTGTAATTAGTAGAAATAAATTCATTAAAAGAGGGAAATAGGCCTAGAGTGGTGAGGCCACCACCAAAGAAAAGCAGACCTCAGATTTCTTAATAACTACAGCCATGTCATAAAATACCTTTATAATACTCATAGTGGAAAACTTGAGGTAATGGTGGTGGTTGTTTTTTGTTTGTTTGTTTGTTTGTTTTTATTGATTTCGGAGAGGAAAGGAGGTGGGGGAGAGAAAAACATCAATGATGAGAATTATTGATAAACTGCCTCCTGCACATCCCTTACTGGGGATTGAGCTCGCAACCCAGGCATGTGCCCTTGACCCAATCGAACCCAGTACCCTTCAGTCCGCAGGCTATCCACTGAGCCAAACAGGCTAGGGCTATTCTTTTCTATTTAAAAAAAAACAAAAAACACAATGTTTTTAAATAAAAGGCAGAAATGAAATGTATCTCAGGTCCCCTTCCAAAATGGCTTTAAAATTTTTTACATTCATTTTTTTACTTCCAACTGTCCAGAACCCAGCTAGTATGTTATTTAGTTGCAAATGAAAGATGTCCAATTTAAATTCTGTTAAACTCATGGGAGGTTATTGTAAGGATCCTAAAGTTTGAAACCAAGACAAGAGTATTGTTGGGCTTTAGAAATGACTAAATGCAGTCTGAACTCTCATGTGTGCTTTCTGTTTCTCAGCTTTATTCTTCCTCACTGTCTTAGTCTGTTCTGGCTGCCATAACAATACCACAGACTGGGCAGCTTAAGCAGCAGGCATTTATTTCTCACAGTTTTGGAGGCTGGAAGCTCGAGATCAAGGTGCCAGCATTATCAGTTTCTGGTGAAGCCTTGACCTGCAATTGGCTGTTTTCTCAACTGTCCTCAAATGGCCTTTCCTCTCTGCAAAGGACACCAGTCCCATAGGGTCAGGGACCCACCCTCATGACTTCATTTAACCTTGGTTACTTCCTCAAAGTTCCAATCTCCAAATATAGCCACACTGGGGATGGAGCTTCAACCAATGAATTAAAGGGGCGGGGGAGAGAGACACAATTCAGTTCATAACACTAACTGTAAACTTGGCTGCCAAATGTCCCTGACTTTTATGTCTTGCAGGTTCAGAAGTGACAGGTGCTCTGCAGCAAAATCTGCGTAACCACAGAACTGCTGGTCCCATTGGCTTCTGTCCTTGGACCAGTGACCTGTAGTCAAGGGGGTGGTATGGCCACTCTCCAAGATCCTTCATAATTACCTGGGGAGGACCACTTCCTGCACCCACTATGCAAAATTTGGGCTCTCTCAGATTTCAAATGTGGATTTTCCACATAGCTGTAAGTTTTCTAAAGCTTCATTTTTAAAGAATTCTGAATTTTTTTTATTAGTACAAGCTCTCATTAAAGCATCCCTTTTACTCTATGGCTGGCCCCTGGGTTATGGCTGGCCTCTGGGTGTAGTTGTTCCAGCTTTCAATCTGGTGTTCTTCCCTAGACATTAAAACAAAATGGAGGCAGAGTCCATTTAAATTTAGAAATCCTTAGCATGTTACAAGTAAAGTAATATTTTTGGCATTCTTATTTAAGTGTGTTTGTGTGTGGTGTGTGTACGCACATGCATGTGTATGTGTTTGTGTATGTGTGTGTTTTACTTTGAAAGTCCAAAGGAAACTTGACCATCTTCTGTTATCTCTAAATATGCTTCTTTCTGGAGGAGTAACTGAAAATTGTTTGGTTACTTTTCACATGTTTGTTTCCTTGGAAGCGGTTCTACTTTTTAGTTATTGGAAAAGCATTTCAAATTCTGTTGAGTGTGTGCATGTATGTGTATAAGGACTCATGTTTTTACCCTTTTTTGGCATCCTACATGATACTGTATATTCAGTTTTATTTGGGATGCATGGGCATATAGTGTAATATGTATAGATCATGTATCATAGGTATGTAACTTGAAACCTATATAATCTTATTAACCAACATTACCTTCAATAAATTTAAAAATAAAATAAGACCAAAATATTTATATAAATACTTGGCAACCAAAGGATTTGTTTGATGATAGCTACTGTTATTATTACACATTTGCATCCGCTGTTTCCTCTGTTGGGAATATCCTGTTCTGTATTTCTTGGCTCATGCTACTTACCTCTCAAAATTCAGTCCAGACTTTGCCTCTTCTAGGAAACCTTGCTATGTCCTCACTAGTCACTATTTGATGTAGGTGCTTTACTTGAGCTTTATGGAGATGCCTTTGCCTGCCTGCCCACCCCAGGGAGGGAGTAGATGAGGTTTAATGAAATGTGGTTGCTCTGCTGCTGTTTCACAGAGAAGGAAAGCAGGGCCCTTTATTTGGGAGTACAGGCTAGGGATGGAGGATTGCTGTGAAGTGCTCAGCAAATGCTTCCCTCCAGACTATGGGAATTCTGAAGTATCCACTCAACCCCCAGGAAATGCGCATGGCCATGTTTTGAACCACCTGCCCCTGCCACGTTTTGCCCTTGACCCAAATTCTGCCTGATCTTTGCTCTTACTTGCCTCATCTGGCTTGATCAATTGAGTTCAGGAATTTGGAAAGTGCAAACAAGTCCCACTAGTCTGCCATTTCCCGGTTCTCGCTGACTCTGGACGGTAGCAAGTCAACTTTGGGGTCAGTGCTGGCAGGAAATTTCTCATCTGGGTTGATGGGTAGAGAATGTCATTCTAGTTTCATGAACTGTTTGCTTTGTAAAAATGGGAGAGGTGAACAGGTGAGCTTCATGTATTTCCCCCAGAGCTCTGTGCACCTGTATACACTTGCCATTAGGGAGCATTCAGGTCTGCTACATTTTTTTCAGTAGAGGCTCAGAGGCAAGAGATACCTATTAGGTTCTGAGGGGCAATGAAGGTGCCAGGCTGACTATTCAGTCACTCATAGATGTCTATTGAGCACCAGCTGCAATATTTCCTACCTGTGATTAGCCTATAGACCATAGTTTTCTGTAAAATGAGGATAAGTTGTTAGAGTTGTGTGAGGAATCAATGGGATAATGGACATGAGGGCCCTAATGCAGTGGCTTTTGTATGTGCTCAGTAAAGGTTAACTGATAGTAGTGATAGTATTACTACCACAGCTTCTATGTACCAGATACAGTGTTGGATACAAAGTTGACCAAGCTGACTTTGCCCTTGAAGAATTCATAAACCCTTCAGTTGTGCAAAGAGTGAATATAAAGTTCAATAATAATTTCCAGTAAACAATACTTGATTGCCCAGAGAAAAATGTGCCTGGACAGCAAGCAGCAGGAATGCCACCTTTCAGGCCACTCTGACCTGGACCGAGTCCTGTGTCTTTGAAAGAGAGAAATAGCGTCCCCATTCCCCAGAAATCACTGACCACTTAAGTTCAAGCATAAACCTTTTATTTCCGCATGAATTTTTTCCTGTATGTTTCTTCGTCATTAACAGGGGTTGGTGCTTGATTTGAATATTAAGGACATATGCATGGTAATCCTAGTTCATATGACTCTAAGTATCATGGCAGTTTTTGAGTCCAGTATCTCCAATAAGAGTGAGCTATTGGGTCAAACCACCCTGAGGGTTTTTCTAAGATATATCATGGATGGAGGTCAGATGGACAAAATTCCAGGATGCCCTTAGGAAAAGATGGGAATCCTCAAAACCACATAGGCTGGTGACTTGTCTATTAACAAACGGGGGGAGGGGGGCAGGAAAATGCTACAAAGTCATCTTCAGATTGAGGTGGATTTTTGCTGGGCTTCTTGAGGGCATTGGCAAAGAACAGGAAGTGAAAGGAGCCAATCAGGAAGCAGTTTTGATATGAGAAAGCAGAATTATTTTTCAGTTTAATCAGTTTGACCCCTTGCTTGTGTGTTGAGCACAAGGGCCTGAGGGGATTGGTTTTCAAATCAGTGAACCCACATTTACTAGGATTTCTGTGAGCAGAGGGGCCATTGATTAAGCGTTGAGACTAGGAGGAATTGTAGGGAATGATCCAAATCCTTTAGTAATTTATAATTATAATCTTGTTTAAAGCTACACATGGAATGTGTACCCTCCCACATCAGCACAAGACCAGCTACCACACTGCCCCATACCATGATCCCAGTGTGGTGGGGTGCTAGCTGTGAGCTAGACAGAGCTGACTGGCCCTGCCACTTACTGGGTAAACTTCTTAACCTAAGCCTGTTTAACTCATTTGTACCATGGGAATAGAATTATGAATCTTCTAGGTGGTTGTGAAAATTAAATTCATTTATCACTCAGGAGGTCACAGCCATATACAAGGCACAATCTTGCTTCTATGACACTTAAACTCTAGGAGAGGGAGACATGCATAATGAAAATTCAGAAAAATACCAAGTAGAGATAAGCTCTGATGGGTACTGTGATGTGCCACGCGGTCTGTCTTCTCTGAAGGCCTTGTTCAGGGAGCACTATTGGCAAGCAGCCTTGAGCTGTCAGTTCCTTCTGGGTTGGGCTCAGCCGCAGATGTTGCTGGAGATGGCCTTGGGAGGCCCACATGCAAAGACTGATCAGTATAGAAGTACAAAAACCTGGCCATCCTGGATCCAAGTCCAGGGTCATTCCAACTGTGGAGCTCCACACAGGAGCTGTTGTTGAGCCTGTATCACAGCCAACTTGCCCCTCTGACCCCCTTCCTGCTCCCCTTCCACAGTTGTTGATCCCACAAGAGCTCCCTAATGAACATCCTGTGCTCTCAACTCCTCTCAGGGTCTGCTTTCCTGAGTCCCAGACTGCAACCCAAGTGCTCTGTTGGGTGAGGTGCTGTGGCTGCTTGGCCTCTTGAGGTTGGGCCTGTAGAGAAAGAGTCCTCTCTGCAAAGACAGGCTGGACTGTTTTGAAGATGGGGAAGCACATCCCAGACAAGATGAGGGAGAAAAGGAAGAGCATGGCTTGTTTGAGTAACTGAGGGGAAAAGTGAAAGGTGGAAGAAAGAATTGGAAGAGCTTTGAGAGGCAGGGCCCTTATCAGAGAGGACTTTGTCAGCCAGGATGAGAAAGTTGAATTTTCTTTTCTTTTCTTTTTTAATATATATTTTATTGATACTTTACAGAGAGGAAGGGAGAGAGATAGAGAGCTAGAAACATTGATAACAGAAAAACATCGACCAGCTGCCTCCTGCACACCCCCCACTGGGGATGTGCCCGCAACCAATGTACATGCCCTTGACCAGAATCGAACCCGGGACCTTTCAGTCCACAGACCAACGCTCTACCACTGAGCCAAACCGGTTTCGGCGAGAAAGTTGAATTTTCTAGGTGTGATAGAATTGATTTGATCTGTTTTTAAAGGATCTCTCTGGCAGCTGAGTGGAGAAGGAAATTGAGGGGGCTAAAGTAGGATTGGGGAGACCTACGAGGAGGGAACAACCAGAGACAATGGGGGTGATGGTGGAGAGGAGACAGATTCAAGATACATTTCCCAAGTAGAGCTGAGAGGACTTGATGGTGGGAGTCTGTGCAGCAGGATTGGTATGAAGGGATTGTTGGGGTCCCGGCCTGAGCAATTGAGTAGGTGGGGTATGGAGAAGGAGTGCACACACACAGTCCCCAGGTGGTGTCACTCATTGAAAGGGGAGCTGTCAGGAGGCTCCCGCTTCCTCCATTTGAGTAATTTGCATAGCCTGGCTCCATACCTAATGTTTGTACCAGCTGCCAGTGAAAATGGCCATGGTTAAATGGACCTGGTGCCGAAACCGTTTTGGCTCAGTGGTAGAGCGTTGGTCTGTGGACTGAAAGGTCCCGGGTTCGATTCTGGTCAAGGGCATGTACATTGGTTGCGGGCACATTCCCCGGTAGGGGGTGTGCAAGAGGCAGCTGGTTGATGTTTCTCTCTCATCAACGTTTCTAACTCTCTATCTCTCTCCCTTCCTCTCTGTAAAATACCAATAAAATATATATTTTTTAAAAAATAAAATAAATGGACCTGGTTCCTGGAGACATCCTAGCCTGCAGGTGGGCAGGCAAAGGTCTTGGCCAGAGAGCTAAGATGACATTGCTCTGGGAAAGGGAAAGGAGGTACAAGAAGGGGGTGGGAGTGCTCTTTTTTAGAACTACTGCTCTGTGTGACGCCTTTATAGCCTTAGGCCCTGCCTGTCCTCTCTGAGCCCGGCCTGAGGAGGAGGGTGATGCTGGGGCTGACTGTAAACTGATCTCACTCACTCTGTTGGGCCTGACCTGAATTTTCCTTTTCCTTTAATTTGACTTTTGTTTGTTTGCTCTGCCTCTTTTCCTGGGAGTCTCTGGAGACATAACAGAGGCAGCCCAAGCTGAAGGTGTCCATGATCCTTGCTCACCTGCATCAGGCTAGAAGTATGTTTGTATTTCTACATAATATGATCCCATGTATAGCCATATAACCCCATTACAATCTAGATACAGAACCGTTTCATTGCCAGAGAGGAGCTCTGATGTGCTACCCTTTGTCAGCTGGGATATTAGAGGTCCTAGAGAAACAGAAAGAATAGGCTGGATATAGATAGATTTATAGGAATTGGTTTATTCAATGGTGTAAGCCAAGAAGTCTCACAATCTGCCTTCTGCAGATGAGATATTGGAAAGCAAGTGGTATATTTCAGTCTGAATCTGGAGGCCCTGGAACTGGGAGCACCATGTCTGAGGGCAGGAGAAGATTAATGTCTCAGGTGAAGCAAAGAACAAGTTTGCCCTTCTCCACTGTCTTGTTCTATTTAGGCCCTCAATGAAATTGGGTGATGCCCACATGGGAAGAACAATAGATATTCTTTACTCTTTTAATTCAAGTGCTAACACAGAAAACCAAGTACTCAGTCCTGAGAAGGGATGGTTTGTGGGAAAGCAAGCACTGGACTTGGTTGGAATGTCTGTAAGGAGGATTCTCTGAAAGGTCGGGGGCCTCTGCGGGGACCTTACTGAAGGTGGCAGCCCCTTCCTTTACTTTTCCAAAAAGTCCATCCCCCAGGGTGTTTTGCTAGAATCTCTATGTTTAATCTTTAAAGACCAGACCTTGTAGAAGCATATACTGACTTTCTCAAGGATACTTGCCCTGCTGGTTGTATCAGAAGTTAATTTGAGTTTAAGCTTTTGTGACAATAAAAAGCCAAGGCAGGTGCACAGGGCTGCTTTTACTTCTAAAGTGAAACAGCCCCTTAGCCTCTCTTTCACAGAAGCCTGTGTCAGAGTGATCTGTTCATCGTCGCTCAGGGCCTGCTGGTCAGCCCTGGCAGCTGGTGCCCCATGTGAGGAGGCCAGGAACACAATGGAACGCGGTGAAACCCTCGAAAATGAAAAGGAAGAAAAGGAATATAACTATGCAGTAAGTCATTGGAGCCTGCTTCAAATTTCCAAGTTCAAGGGAATTCTTTCTCAGCTTAAGTTTCATAGTGGGACAACAGTTGTCCACAGAACAGCAGCAATATATCACAGTGCTGAAACACTTATTAAAAGCAGGTGGTGCCTGTGTTACAGAAGAACGACTAAAAAGGTTATTAAAATATGTTATGATTTCTTTTTTCAAAAATATTTTATTGATTTTTTTTTACAGAGAGGAAGGGAGAGAGATAGTTAGAAACATCGATGAGAGAGAATCATCGATCAGCTGCCTCTTGCACACCCCCAACTGGGGATGTGCCCACAACCAAGGTACATGCCCTTGACCAGAATTGAACCCGGGACCCTTCAGTCCGCAGGCCGACGCTCTATCCACTGAGCCAAACAGGTCTCAGCAAAATTTGTTATGATTTCTAATCCTTGGTTCCCTGATGCTGGAATGCTAGACCTTAATCTCTGGAAACAAGTGGGCAGGAATTTAAAAAGAAATTAGGCTCAGGGAAAATGAGTGCCCTTATCATCATTAACTATGTGAGCTCTTGTTCGAGCTGCATTATGCCCACCTCATACGGAGGATCAAAAACCTACAGAGCTACAGGAGGATGTACCACTGCCCTCTCCTGAAGCAGAGACCGTAATATCCAAAGCCCTGCCACTGGAGGCTCCGGTGTGGGGAGGCTCTCAACTGAATCCTCAGTTACGGGGTCCTGTGTCAGGCAAGCCATGTTAGGAGGAGAGCTTTTGGCTTGCCCAGTTATGCAAGATCAACAAGGTAATAGAATTTATGAGCCGCTCTCCTTTAATACCTTTAAAGAAATAAGGAAAAGTGTTAGAGAAAATGGGGCTAACAGTCCATTTGCAAAAGGACTCCTTAATGCCTTGTCTGAAAATGATCACATGATTCCTTGGGACCGGAAGATTTTAGCAAAAACAACTCTGGATGCCAGTCAAGAGAACAGAATATAATGAGATCTGTGCACAACAGGCTGTGGGTAGGTGTTCACTAGTCACCCACCCAGGAGCCGCTGGGCTGCATTAATAGCTGTAATTCCCAGGCACTAAAAGACACCTGAAAAACCCATGGAAAGGACTCTGGTTTATTAGGTTGTGCGTGTCTATAAATGTTGCTCATAGAGTGTCTTTGCTAATTGTTGGTTTGTGTCTTTGCTGCTTGGTCTAATTTGTTTAAAAATGAGGCATATTTCACTTTGCTAGAGGCCCCAGCTACTTGTAACAGGCTGAACTCATGATAGGGATTACAAGAACTCCCCAGCAGCTGCCAAGAACTCTTATTCTTGGAGACCTTCCTGCTCTCCCTCTCAAGACATCAGCCGTTAGAAACTCTTAGTAGAAGTTCTTGTCTGTCTGTAATATAACTTGGTTACTGATTGATGTTATTTAGTATACTAGATTCATATAAAATAAAATTCTAAGACTAATGTTCCAGTCCACCCTTTTGTGAGTACTTTTCATTTACTGTATATTTTTTGTTTTTGTTTTTTAAAATCTCTTCTTATATTAATATATATATGGGAAATAATTATTTAAATTCCCCAAAAATTTATCCTGGAAGGCTAGAGCTACAGAAATACCATTGAATAGCTGCAGAAGTGGCAGCAGCAGTAAGGTGGGGGTGGGGGAGTACTGCCCTTGTAAAGAAAAAAACAAACAAAAAACAAGCTACTTTTACACTAAATTGGTTAAAGGTCCAGGAGTTACTGCAGACCTGGGAACAAACCCCAGGACCTACTATCTCTCCCCCATACACACCCTCCCTTCCTCCAGCCTCCTGAAAGTTGTCAAGGTCATGCTCTCTCTCTGATGCTTCTTAAGAATGTATGTTTTCCATTAGAAAAATAAGCTTATTTCTAAAAGTGAAGGGAAAAAAGCGTTTTCTTATATTTACCTCAGAAGCAAAGGAGATTATATATATAATTTCTATTAGAGGCCTGGTGCATGGAATTCGTGCACAAGGGTTGGGGGGTGTCCCTCAGCCCAGCCTGCACCCTCTCCAATCTGGGATCCCAAGAGGGATGTCCCACTGGGATCGGGCCTAAATGAGCAGTCAGACATCCCTCTCACAATCCAGGACTGCTGGCTCCCAACTGCTTGCCTGCCTGCCTTTCTGATTGCCTCTAATCGCTTCTGCCTGCCAGCCTGATCACCCCCTAACCACTCCCCTGACAGCCTTGTTTGTTTGCCAGCCTTTTTGCCCCCAACTTCCCTCCTCTGTTGGCCTGGTCACCCCTAACTGTCTTCCCCTGCAGGATTGATCGCCTCCAACTGCCCTCCCTTGCAGGACTGGTGCCTCCCAACTGTCCTCCCCTGCTGGCCATCTTGTGGCCATTTTGTGTCCACATGGGGGCAGGATCTTTGACCACATGGGGGCAGCCATCTTGTGTGTTGGAGTGATGGTCTATCTGCATATTACTCTTTTATTAGATAAGATAGAAACTTGGTGGACTGGTGGGGGCCAGCTGGTTTGCCCTGAAGGGTGTCCCAAATCAGGGTGAGGGTTCCGTTGGGGCATGGGGTGGCATGAGTGAGGTGCCTGTCATGGTTTGCAGGCCAGCCATGCCCCCTGGTGACCCAGGCGGAGGCCCTGGTATCTGGAATTTATTTACCTTCTACAATTGAAACTTGGTAGCCTAAAACAGAGCCAAGCCTCCTGCTCGCTCTGTGGCCGGCAGCCATTTTTGTTGGGATTTATTTACCATCTATAATTAAAACTTTGTAGCCTGGAGTGGAGGCCTGGGCCAGTCAGGGTGTGCAGAAAGCTTTGCTTCTTCTATTGCCAGGGGCAACCCTAGCCTCCCACTCTTTCCAGCTCCTTGGCTACCGCCATTTCTGTTTGGGTTTGTTTAGCTTCTATAATTGAAACTTTGTAGCCTTGAGTGGAGGCCTAGGCTGGTAAGAGGAAATCCAAGCCTCCCTCCTGCTCTCTGTGGCTGTAGCCATCTTGGTTGGGTTTATTTGCATACTTGCTCTAATTGGCTGGTGCACGTGGCTTGTGGATGTAGTGGTGTGATGGTTAATTTGCATATTACTCTTTTATTAGGTAGGATATATATGCTAGGGACCCAGTGCACAAATTTGTGCAGGGGTGGGGTCCTGCCAACCCGGTCCTGGTTGGGGGTGGATTGAGGCCAGGCATGTTGGGAGGAGGAGACAGCAGGAGGTTGGCTGGCCAGCCTGCCTCAATCTGTCCGATCAGGGCCTGGCTGGCTGGGGGGAGGGGCCATAGGCCGATTGGGGTAGCAGGGGCTGAAAGGGGGTGGGGCTGGCCATGGGGAGGAGCTGTGGGCAGTGGGCCAGTTGGGGGCCAGCCCTGCCCTTCATCAGAGTGGGGGCAGATCAGGGGTGGGGCCGGCTAGGGGGAGGGGCTGCAGGCAGTTGGCCGGCTGGCCCTGCCTCTGATCAGGATAGGAGGGGTGATCTAGGCTAGGTGGAGGGAGGAGCTGCAGGAAGTTGGCTGGCCAGCCCCATCCCCAAATGGGGACCAGCAGCCTAGGGGAGGGGCCATGGGTGGTTGGCTGGCTGGCCCCACTCCCTATTGGGGTAGAGGGGGGTGATCAGGGGTGGGGCTGGCCAGGGGGAGGAGCTGCAGGCTGATCAGGGTGTGTTGGGTCAATCATGGGCGGGGCCGGCCGGGGGGGGGTGGTTAGTGGGGGAAGGAGGGTCAAGGGGAGGTTGGCCACCATCCCTGCCCCCTGATCGAGGAAGTTCACTGGCCACAGTGGGCACCATACAGTGTTTCCCCGAAAATAAAACATCCTCCGAAAATAAGACCTACTTACAGGTTTCCTTCTGGGTGAAATATAAGGCATCCCCCTGAAAATAAGGCCCCCAGGCTCTGTCTCAGAATGAAAATTAACTTACCGTAAACTGGTCACTAGGGTAATTAACTTACCATAAACTGGTCGCTACTGGAATCTAGCAACCAGTGATGGTACGCCAAGTCCTGATGTCACTGCTGTGTGAATGGAGAGAAATCAGCGTGGAAACTTTGTGAAACTTTGTGAAACCTAAACTGCAAGAAGTTGTGACTTGGGGGAAGAATTCATGGGAGAAAATCACTGACAGTTGCATTGCAAATGCACTGCGAGCAGGCTACCTTGACAAGAAGTACTCATTTAAAGACAGTGCTATTGCTAAACATGAGAGATTTGGTCCACTGATTCTGAAAGAAATGGAGTCACAAGAAATTCACCAGGAAATTCAGGGATTAGATTGTTATGATGATGTTCCAGAAGATGATGACATGATTGTCATTGAATAAATGAGTAAATTCTTGATACTGTAGGATTCACAGTTTGTCTGGTTTGTGTTGACAACTACCGTACTACCATACCGCATACAGGTAATAAGTTTCCTTTATTTTCATTTAATAATAAATGTGTACCATGTTCTTCTTCATGGAAAAATAAGACATCCCCTGAAAATAAGACATCCCCTGAAAATAAGACCACATCTTTGGGAGCAAAAATTAATATAAGACACTGTCTTATTTTCGGGGAAACAGGGTAGTTACCAGTCAGTCTGGTCATTCTGGCATCCTGGTTGCTGGCTTTTTATATATATAGGTTATTAATATAAAATTAATCAGAAATTTTATTACTTAAAATAAATAAAATACTTAATACTGTTTAATCATCATAATAATAATCATACCATATAATAATATATTTTACTACCTTCTCAGGGTTTAAATGTTAAAATTTTCTTTCTTTATAAAGGAAATTTTATACTGAAAATCCATGGGGAACTCTGTCAAAAAAGAAATAATAATTCTATTCTATCTATCTATCTATCTATATATATATATATATATTAAATAAATTCCAATATGCTTTCATTTATACCTATTGTTATGTTATAATGTTATGAAATATTGTGTTTTGCAAAAAGAAACAATTTTATTATAGAACTAAATAAATAGAAAATTAGTCAAAATAAGCAAAATAAGAGGTGGGACCCTTCTGCTGTCGTGGTCCATTGGGAAGTTTCTCAAGGAAATCATACCCATTTGACGATCCTAGGAGACCAACAGGTTGGAGCCTACATGGTCATTTGCAAGCCAACCACATTGACATTCTGGCGTGCTATACATCTAATGCTAGTTACATACCTGAGGTGTGGCCTGAGGGAGGGATGAGTTCCCTGTGACCTCAAGAACCAGGCGTGCCAGTTCAGGAAACTAAGGAGATTAGGACGTTTTCAGCCCGTTGAGATTGTGGCACGGTGACTCCCAGAACTCCTCTGGCCACTTTAGTTTAACTTTTGCTAATAATCTTACTGACAATAGCCTTATTTGCACCACTCACCCCTATGTCTTTGTTATGGTCCCCAATCTACTAATAAACTATAGTTCATCTTTTCTAATACAAATTGGAGAAGGAGCTTATCTTTTTGCATCTTCTATTACCACTCAGAGTATTATTACTTCATTGAACATCAGCACTATTATGGTACTTAGAAGACAAGCAGAAATCCTGGTACCCATTAATCTCACCAGGGAATGGCAAGGCTCATCAGCTATCAAAGTCTTAGAAAGAGCATTGAGCCAGTTACGGCCCAAAAGGATTTGGGGACGCTCATTGCAGCCATCACCTCAGCTGTTGCTGTTCTTGCCACTGCCAGTGTCGCCGGAGCAGCCCTTTCTGTGTCTGTGCAGACGGCCACATTTATAGACAAGATGGCCTATGATATAACCAAGCAATTCACTATACAACAGCACATAAATAAGTAAAAAATACTAGTAGACTACAGGCAATAGAGGCAGTCATTGAATATCTAGGGAAAATACAGGACCCTATAGTATACAGGCAAGTGCTTAATTGTGATTAGGAGCATAAACACACATGTGTCAACCACTTTAAACTGGAACAATAGTCACCGTCACTGAATTGATGTTAAAAGGCACCTATAGGGAGTCTTTCACGACAACCTTATTAAAAAGGTAAACATGTTGCAAAGGCAAATTAGAGAGTCTTTACTTGCTATCAATGAGCATAGAAAGCAGCCTACTTATTTGGAAAACGATAAAGGAGCGTTTAGAGTAGAGAGACCCCCACCACATGGTTTCCTAAAACCAACTGGTACCTGACCAATTGGACTAACCATTGCTGTTATTGAAATTCTCTGTTTTCCTTCTAGTCTATAAAATCAGAACTCGAGCAGCGAATGCGCTTTGCAGACCCCAACCTTCCAAAGCAGAAAGTTCTCCGCCTCCCTCTGTCTTCTACGGCCAGCAAGACAAAAAGGGGTGGTTTGTGGGGAAGCGCAGGACTTGGTTGGCATGTCTGTGAGGAGGATTCTCTGAAAGGTCAGGGCCTCTGCGGGGATCTTATGGAAGGCGGCAGCCATTACCTTGACTTTTCCAAAAAGTCCGATCTCCCGGGGTGTTATGCTAGAATCTCTTATGTTTAGCCTTTAAAGACCTGACCTTATAGAAGCATATATTTTCTCAAGGATACTTACCTTGCTTGTTATATCAGAGGTTAATTTGAGTTAAAGCTGTTGTTACAATAAAAAGCCAACGAGGCAGGCAAACAGGGCTGCTTTTACTTCCCAAGTAAAACAGCCCCTTAGCCTCTCTTTCATAGAAGCCTGTGTGGGAGTAATCTGTCCATCCGTCGCTCAGTCTGCTGGTCAGCCCCAGCAGAGGCTGGGTGAGGGCATTGGGAAGCCTTCCCAAAGAGATGAGCTGGGAGGTGCATGAACTCACTGAGGCCAGGAAGTCTGTGTCCTGACATTTCAGTTCTGGAACTGACAACAGAAGAGGTTGAACTCAGTACTGTGGATAAAGTGCAGGCTTTGCTGTGCTTCTCCAACAAGGTAGCTCTCCCCCCCCCCCCGCCCCCCGCCCATCCCCCATCCCCATGAATGGGTAGCCAGGCAGCCTCCAAAAGGTCCTGTGCCACCACAGGCTGTCTCTCACTCCCCTTCACTCCAGGATGCAGAGCGGATGGGAAAACTCCCCATTGTTCCAGGGAAGGATGCCAGGAGAAAGCATCTAAAACTCTTGTCCTCAGGTGCCTGGGGCAACTGCCACCAATGGGGACTCTGTGGTTCTTTATGTATTAAGAACCTGGCCTTCTGCCAAAACCGGTTTGGCTCAGTGGATAGAGCGTCAGCCTACAGACTGAAAGGTTCTGGGTTCGATTCCGGTCAAGGCCATGTACCTTGGTTGCGGGCACATCCCCAGAATGGAGTGTGCAAGAGGCAGCTGATCGATGATTCTCTCTCATCGATGTTTCTAACTCTTTATCCCTCTCTCTTTTTTTCTGTAAAAAAATCAATAAAATATATATATTTTTAAAAAGAACCCGACCTTCATTTGTTCCTAACTCCAACAATCTGCTCACATTTTAATGCACTTATCCAATCCCAGCTTGGTGCAAGGAATCTTTTGAAGCATACATAATATGGGAAGAAATAGACTAACAAGGTCCTAATTCAGACCTTCGTAATTTACAACAGAGGGATGAGTTTCAAATACTAGGTACTTGAACCCCGGGAACAATGTGAGCTCTGTGATGAGAGAGGCATAAATCAAGTATTATGATAGTTCCAGGGACGGAAACAGCACGTGTGTGCACCGCCTGTGTAAGTCTGTGCAGGTGGGCTTGGCTGGGCAGGTGGGATGGGGTGGGTTACAGATAGTGGAGCACAGGCAAGCCGAGCACTAAAAGTTGTATTGGATTTTGTAAAATATATATTTTATTGATTTTTTATAGAGAGAAAAGAAGAGGGGTAGAGAGCTAGAAACGTTGACAAGAGAGAAACATCGACCAACTGCCTCTTGCACACCCCCTACCGGGGATGTGCCCGCAACTAAGGTACATGCCCCTGACCAGAATCGAACCCGGGACTCTTCAGTCTGCAGGCTGATGCTCTATCCACTGAGCTAAACCGGTTTTGGCTGTATTGGATTTTGATAGACAACTGGCAGGAGCTTTGGGGATACCTTAGAGCAGTGATCCTCAAACTGCCATTGGGCATGAGCCACTTGAGATCTTGTTACATACAGACTCTGAACAATGGGTCTGGGATAGGGCTTGAGAGTGTCGACAGGCTCCCAGGTAGGGCTGATGCTGCAGGTTAGAGGGTCACTCTAAGCAGCAAGGATGTAGGGAACAGCTTGTATGGGGAATAGTGGGAGAGAAGGGGAGAAGAACTGAAAAAGTAGTTAGGGGCCAGATTCCAGACTGAGGAGATTTGGCAGGCAGTGCACAAGCTCTGAAGGTATTTGGGCTATGAAGTGAGCCAACTCAGATGTTAGCTGAAAATCACTCAAAGGAGAGAGAAAGCAGGGACAACTAGAGACACAGTTATTTTTTATCTATTCATCCGTCCATCCATCCACCCATCCATCCATCCATCCATCCATCCATCCACCCATCCATCCATCCATCATCTGTCCACCACCCACTAACATTAAGTAAATATTGTGCTCAGACACTGGGGAAGGGTAAAGAAAACCCAATTTCCTCGCACACTCCCCAGGGGTCCCAGAGCCTAGAGGGATTGATGAGCCCCACATTATGTGTGCAGGTTCTACAGGGGCTCAGAAGAAGGGAGCAGGCAAGGGGCTTCCTGAAGGAGAGGACCCTTGAGAGCTTTCAAAGAGTACGCGGGAATGATTTAGATAAAGAAGAGCACAGTTAGAGAGATCCTGAGTGAAAGCCAGTGGCAGCAGCACATGCACATGGGGAGCTGCTGGGAGTTTGGGGCTGGAGGCGTTTGAGGCCAGTGAGGGTGGTGGAGCTGTAGTCACAAGCAGCAGGGAGCTGCTCTGGTTATGTCAGTGTGCTGGAGGCTCACAGGACTGACTGGGAAGTTGGAGAACCCAGCTTAGCTGGGCACCCAAAGTCAGGCCCCGTCCCCACATCTCTGAGTGAGTAAGGTGTGGTCAACTAAAATCACCGTGCCTATTTTTGGAAGTCATGATGGTAAGTAGAATCTGTGGAACATTTATAGATTTATAGAATCTACAGAAGGTTCATAGAATCTATAGGGCATGTATAGAGGCACCGTGCTAAGTGCTTTACACATGTAATTATAGGGAATTTTCTCTTAGCAGGGGACCCTACATTAAGATGAAGAGTCAAGACTTCCAGAGGGTCTGTAGTTGGCCTGACATTGTCCAGCTACCAGGTGCGGGGCCTTGATAGAAGTTAAGTCCGCCGCTCTCCAGAGCCCAGGGAGAATCAAAAGGGAGGCCCAGGTCAGCTGTGGAGCAAGGGAGTGGTACTCAAGGTCATACCTGGGGGAAGGGCCTCTGTTAGCTAAAAGCCTCGGTAGCTGCTTTGGGCCAAAAGATATAACTGCAAGGTTTGGAAGGAGATCACCAAACTGGCATGGCAGTAGAGTTTGTCGTGGAGATGACTTTGGGGGATGGGTTGGGGGACAGGAAAGACCCCCAGGAGAGGGGCACTGAGGAAGCATGCAGTGAACCACCCCTACACACACATACACTAGTCTCTTGCTTTTCCTCCCGTTCTGGCACCCTAGCCCTTCAGTTCTTCGTGGCTCCGGGTCAGGGGCCCTTTGTCAGCGGAGAGATTGGGGTGGTAAGTAGGGGCTGGTGAAGGATCCAGTTGATCTATACCCGAAAGAACACTGCAGAAGGAACTCACTGACATAGACAATATCAAAAACAGCTCCTGCTCAGAATCTCTGGAGGGGCTGGGGGTTGCTAATTTTCCCACCAGGGTTCAAGCCATCTCAATGACGTCAGAATGACAGAGGAGAAGGGTCTGTCTGCCGGGGCTGCTATAATCAAGTCTCATAGATGTTTAGTTCTCACAGTTCTGGAGGCTGAAGTCCAGAATCAAGATGCCTGTGGGGCTGGGCCTTGATGAGGCTTCTCTCCTGGTCTTGCAGATGACCTCTCCTCTCTCTCTCTCTCTCTCTCTCCCTGTGTGTGTGTGTGTGTGTGTGTGTGTGTGTGTGTGTGTGTGTAGCAGGGAGAAATCTGGTGTCTCTGTCTCTTGTAAAGATCCCAGCCAATGGATTAGAACCCCACCCAAACCACCTCATTTAACTTTAATTATGTCCTAGGAGGCCCCATCTCCAAATAGCGTCACATTGGGGGTTTAGGGTTTCAGTATGAATTATTTTTTTGTAACAGGGCCCAAGAGACCTTCTAGTCCAGCCTCCTTTCTCATTTTACTGAAGAGGAAACTGAGGCTCAGAGAGGTTTTCTCGAGGTCACACAGCTGGTTAGTCCGGCTCTGGGTGTGCCCAGCCGGGCTGTGGGCAGTGAAGCTGCTATGGGTGATTGTGTGAGAGACAAGCAGAGGGGGACAGGCCCACCCTGAAACCTGGAGGATTTAGCTTAAACCTCAGGAAGACTTCCTGTTTGAAAAAGGGGTGAATCACTGTGTGGCCAGCAGCAATTGCAGGGTTTCTTCCTCCAGATATGGCAGAGAGTTTGGGAAAGGGGCAGGGAATAGACTTCATAACTGCTTAAAGATCCTTCTAGCCCCGCCAGCGTGGCTCAGTGTTTGAACATCAACCTACGAACAGGAAGTCACAGTTAGATTCCTGGTCAGCACACATGCCTGGGCTGTGGGTTCGATCCCCAGTAGGGGATATGCAGGAGGCAGCCAATCAATGATTCTCATCTTTAATGTTTCTATCTATCCCTTTCACTTCCTCTTTGAAATCAATCAATAAAAGTATATTTTAAAAAATTCTTCTAGATTCAGGTTTCTATGACGACATTAACCGCTCAACCGAAACCATCTGAATCCAGAAGTCTTGCCAGGAGGAAATAGTTACTGAAAAAATGTCCCTGTGCATACCTTTGGCCCAGCAACCGCCCTTTGGGGTGAGGGCAGTGACTGGGCATATGAAGGGCTGTTTACCTTGGTTAGGCAATGCAGATAAGTTGTCCTGTTAGTATTTGCAGATGGAGCTAATGTTTGGGTGGGCGAGGCCAGGCCAGAGCAGGCAGGGGGAGCTGGCACCAGGTCAGGGTTCTCCATTGGGGTAAGGGGTGAAGAGGGAGGAGCAGCCACAGTCTAGCTAAGAGGTCCTATTTCCACTGCAGGCATCTGGGCGTCCTTCTTCTGTCTTGCTCTGTGCTCTCCTGGACTTCTCTTTGTGTGCCAACCTTTAACTTCCTCTTTTAAATGTTCTCTCTCCCCTTCTGCCCCTCTGTCCTCACAACACACCCTTGACAGCAAAGTTCTGCGCTGACCCAGGCCCAAAAGACTTCTTGTTGTGGATAAGAACATGTTTTCATTAGAAAATGAACCTGGGTAATTCCTTTCGGACCCACCAATGCCATGTTCAATAATATAGGAAATTCTGACTTGGTGGGTAATGAGAATGCCTGCCATTCGAAACGCCATCACCCCTGACTTGCAGGGGAGAGCATGGTCTCTGGAGAGGTCACCTCAAGACCTAAGAATCACCCGGTCTGTTCTTGGCACAGCCTTGTTATGACCTGTGCTCAGTATTTGCTAACTCAGTGTAGCAAAGCCACTGCCTCCCTTGAGAGACTAGGAAAGACAGGCAGAGTCAGGAAGGGCATCGCTGGACAGCTGCCCAGGTCCTCATTGCCCCCACTCTCCCGCCTGAGAGGGCACAGTTAACATAGATCACATCCTCGCTTTATAAAGAGATTCAAGAAGACTTTTTGCAGAACACAAATCAGTTCTCTCAGAACCTGCTTCTGGGGTTGAGAGAAAGTCACCTTCTGTGGGACCCCACTTCCAACCCCACACCACATCTTCAATGGAAGGGTTGCCTTTCACCAGCTGACAGATGACGAACTGACACGAAGGAGGAGGGTGGGGGGAAGGGATGAAGGGGAGGGGAGGGGGGGCATGATGTCTAGTGATGCAGGACCAGGTTTTGGGTCTTACTCAGTCTTACTGTCCCGGGAGGCAGCTCCACGTAAAGACTGTTGATTTGGGGAAGGTGGTCAACAGGTGCATAGTGCTCATTCCACGGGGTTTGGTTTACGAAAGAAGGCCGTGAGTGCAACGAGCAGAGCGGCCTCTGCAGAGGTCTGCCAGCTTCCTGCTGAAGGGGCAGGATGTTTCCATCCTTAGGGCTGCTTTGTTTGCTGGAGTCTGTGTGCCCCTGACAGCACAGCGGTGACTTTGCTCCCCGCCCCCCCCCCCCCCCCCCCCCCCAGGTTCCATCCTGTGTGTGACCTAGAGCTCAGAGCTGCAGGAATGGAGAACGTAACCTCTTAGAATGAGCTCTTGTATGCCTTTGACCAACATGCTACCCAGATGGGGCAGGGTATCTGGAGGGTCCCCCCGCCCCGCCCTTTGACCTTAGATCCGCCACCTCACCAGCCCTTTATGTCCCCCAGGACATTCTGATCCCCACCCACAGGGTGCTGGTGGGGTGGGGGAAGCTGGTGTCAGATGACAGGTTCTGTGCCCAGTCCTGCTTGGTTGCTTGCTGACCTTGGACCTTGGGCTCTCTATACTTTAACTTCCAACCAGTGTCACACGCTTGTCATGGGAAGGAATTCAGGTGACCCATGTAAACCCTCAGCCCAGCGCCTATTAATCCCCGGTCCAGGTGGACCCAGGACGGGCTCTGAGATCTCTACAGCATCACTCGGCAAGGAAGACAGGGAGTCTACACCTGAATGCACGGGGTTCTGGAGGCTTTGTCAGATGGAGTCTTAGGGACTTAGCTTGGGCGCAGTCTTACCTTGGAGGGGGCTTTGTTGGCCCTAAACCATAAACTTGGCTGGAACAAATGGACTCCTTGCCTTCCCCCTTTGTAGACTGAGGCCTAGGGGCGTTAGTAAGACCCCATCACTTTCCAACAGGCCCAAAGACGTCCTGAAGGGCTCCTGGGGTCCCAGAGACACACCCGACAGGCTGCTCTAATTTCAAAGCAGCCAGCTTGATCCCTTCCCAGACCCCTGAGAAATGGAAGTGCAGCCGCAGCAGAATTGGTGATGCAGCAGCCAGAAGTGGAGACAGCGCAGGCGGCAGGAGAGGGGCTTTCCAGCCACCGTCCCCTGGGTCCTGCCCAGGAGCTGTGATGTCATTTCTGGCCCGGCCTGAAAGTGACCTTTTGGGTGGCCTGGCCACCTGTGCCAAGGCGGCTCCCTCCCCGAGGGCGGGCCCAGCAGCCCAGGTGCGGAGGCTCAGTGAGGGGATCGGGGCCTGGGGGTGAGAGGATGTCCAGGGGAAGCGGCCCAGGCTGGTCATTGCTGTGGCCTGGACTCCCAGCCAGGTCCCAGCTGGGTCTTGGTCTCCCTGGGCTTCCACGCAGCCTTCTCCTGGCAAGGGGACTGGGAATGGAATGTTCTGGGACCAGCAGGTGTGTAACAAATGCTAGGAATGCTTGCTCAGTGATGTCAGAGGATCAGGCTGGCCCCCGGCCAGAAGCAGAGGTGAAGGCTGGCTGCTAATCCAGCTTCCCTTCCTCCTCTTTGTCCCCTCTGCTGCCCTTCCCCACCACGGTCCTCTCGCTCTCTCCTCTCTCCTGACCTTGAAACTTTTCCTCAGGAAAGGCGGCGGGGTGGGGGTGCATTTACACATAGTGTAAACGACTGACCGCACCTCAGTGTTTTTCTATTTCCCTTTCTATCTTTTCTGCAACCTTGACGTGACCTTAGTCTTGGGCTTCTGAAACTGGGATAATGAACCTCCGGGGATGTTGGTGATGGGCCAGGGGAAGACCTGGGACACCTTTCTCGTCAGTTTTATTAGATGATGAGAAAACCATGATCTCTTGAAATAGTTACAACTATGCTATAGAATGGAAAAAAAGTTGCCTGAATTATGAAGACAAATAAAAAAAAAAAGTCTTAACTCCATAGACAGGAGTTACATTTATTTCCTCAAGACTCAGAAAAGCATAGTTCCCACGCGGCCACTCTGGCCACTGACTGTAGAAACATTCTGTGATAAGACAACCCCCTCCGGTCATTGCCAATCCTGTTGGCAGATGATGGGTTGGTATTCAAGACTTATATGCCTTTCTGAACATTTGCATAATATTTTTAAAATTAAGGTTAGACCTCCTATAACTGTAAACTCATAACATCCGTTCTGAACCTAATACAGAGCTTAAAGGGCAGTCACAAGAATGTTCTTGCCCCTAACTTGTTTGGCTCAATGGATAGAGCATAGGCCTGCGGATTGAAGGGTCCTGGGTTCGATTCTGGTCAAGGGCATGTATCTGGGTTGCAGGCACATCCCCAGTAGGGAGTGTGCAGGAGGCAGCTGATCGATGCTTCTCTTTCATTGATGTTTCTAACTATCTCTCTTCCTCCCTGTAAAAAATCAATGAAAAAACTATATTTTTAAAAAAGAGTTTCTGCTCAGCGATTTTTAAAAAAAGAAAGAATGTTCTGCATTTTTGAGCATGTATTTCCTTAAAGACAAGGGTTTTAAGAGGTGCAAACATGACTGAGCCAGGTGTAAAACAGACAAATCACAGGGGAAAACTGTTAATGAATCCTAAGCGGAGAGCATAGGCTACAAGGACAAATAACACTACAAGGATCACAAAGATGACTACAACTATTGAGCTAAAGAAGGATGCTCGGCAGCCAGGAGAGAGGGCCCCACCAGACAGGCCATCAGAGCAGGCGCGAAGCATCGGGAAGCTGCAGCCAAGGCCGCCGGGAGCCGTGGAGACGGGGGTTCCACAGGGACCCAGGGCCTGTCCTCATCTGACACCCACACTTGCTGCCATCGCTGTGCATCTTTGGGAGGAGAAAGTTCCCTGGTGTTTCAAAGTCAAAGCCACGCTGACTGACTTTTGACAGAACCCGTTTTATTTCCCGAAGCTTCTCTTTACTCTCAGCTGACTATGCATTGCTCTCAAGATTTCCAATATTATAATTAGTATCGGATACTGGAAGAATAAGATCGATTGCATTTATGGGGAGATAAGTAAATACAAACACACTGTGGTTTTGTTAAGGACTCCCTCTGATTCCACTTCTGGAGCCCATTCCTGGAACTGGAACAGGATGGAATCAACCCTGCAGGGTGACTGGCACCATCCTTTGGGAGTACCCCCTTCTTCCTCCTGCACCCCCCTGCACCCCTCACCCAGCGTCCCCTCAGCACCGCTCCAGGGCTGATGGTGACAGCGTGTCTTTGTGACGCCTAAAGGGCTTCACACTGCCCACCGGAAGCGTCTGGTTCTAGCCACAGCACGCCCCGCCTGCCTTCCTCTCCTCTGGCCCTGGCTGTGCTGTCGCCCCTGTGGTCACAAGTTGGCCAGAACACAGCACGATGGGAAGAAAAGCAAAACGGACCAGCCAGGTGCTCATAGGACCCCTCTCTGGATTGAGTGCCTGTGTGAATTCTCGGGGAGGGGGGCATGCGGGTGTAATAATTTTTCTCTCCCTTGTTTATAGAAAAGCCAGACACAGGAGAGCCAAGAAGAAATAGGAAGCAAAACATTCATATACAGAGAACTTCTCTGAATGCAAGAGTTAATTATTAATGTCCTGTGCCCAGCGCAGAAGTGGGTCCTTATTTCTAACCTGAGGAAACTGAGGCTGAGAGACTAAGGAAAGGAGTGGCTAATGGCCACCAGGAGCTCAGTACAGGCCGGGCAGGGGCGTGTGTTAGCCCATTTGTTACTCACCAATCCCTTCACAGGAGCACAGGGATCTCAGTTCTGTAGATGGGAAACCAAGAGCGGAGACACCCGGGAACTTACCCATAGTTCCAAGCCAATCAACATTGGAGCCAGGGTAGGAATCTAGAAATGCTGACTCCAAAGCCCATGTGTTTCACTGCTGTGCTGAACTGCTCTGCAGATCGGAGAGTCAGCAAACACAGGACTCCGAGTTCCCCGGTCTGTCTCCTGCTGACGGATCATGAACGACCAAGGTCTGAGGCCAAATGGGGCCTCCCTTGGTCTGGAAGGATGCTTCAGACTGGTTGCATTAAAAACAAACAAACAAACAAACAAACAAACAAACAAAACGACCATGATGCAGCTGCCAGCCACGAGTGCAGCAGGCTCCTCAGCCTGGCCTCTGAGGACGGTGTCCCCACTGTTCTTGGGCATCTGCCACTGACACTGAATCCACACCTGGGCAAGGGTGGTTTTGATCTTTCTCTACCTGCCAGTGGGGCTGGCCAGGCCCCTGCCTACAGCCTAGGCTGTCATGAGGGTTGGATGATGAGCTTGGGAAGTCACTCTTGGCCAACACAGGCTGGGTTCTCCTGGGGGGAACCTCTGTCATCACCCCTCCCTGGCCAGAGGGGGGCAGGTAGTGTCTCTGGTGCAGGAGGAGGTGCCGGGTCAGCTTTTCTCTCAGATGGCAGAGCAGGAAGCCCCAGGGGCCGAACCCAAAGAAGAATCGATGTGAACTAGACAACAGGGAGGGTGTGAAATGTTAGGGTGATTCCTGAGAGGGGCTGGGAGCGGGAGGAGGGCGGGGAGGGGACACTAGTCTAGTCTGGCTCGGATCCAGATTGCAATTCTGAGCAGAGAAAATTGGGTCCAGTTGAGACCTATAAGTGCCAGGGCTGGAGAAAAACACTTTCCTGCTCAGGCTGAGCAGCTAAAATGCACTCCTGGTGCAGCAGGATTGCTAGTCGACACCCCCATATTCATTCTTATTGACTTATTGTTGGCAGTACGATATTCCAGATGACCCTCATCACCCCTTTACCCACCTCCACCCAGCCCCCACCCCACCCCAGGCCTCCCCCACACTGTGTCCATGGGTTATGCATATGTGTTCTTTGCCTTCCCTACATCCCTCTCTCCTTTGAGTTCTATCATTCTGTTTCATGCCTCTGGACCTATTTTGTTTGTCAGTTTATTTTGTTCATTAGATTCCACATATAAGTGAGATCATTTAACATTTGCCTTCCTCTAACTGGCTTATTTCCACTTAGCATAATAATCTCCAGGTCCTTCCATGCTGTCAAAAAGGGAAAGAGATCCTTCTTTTTTACAACCGCATAGTATTCCATTGTGTTAATGTACCAGCGCTTAAAAAATTAACAAATCGGTTCTGGCAATACATTAAAAAGATCAAACACCATGACCCAGTGGGATTTATTCCAGGGATGCAAAGCTAGTATAATATTCACAAATCAATTAACACGATACATCATATAAACAAAATGAAGCATAAGAATCACATGGTCATATCCATAGACACAGAAAAAGCATTCAACAAAATCCAGCACCCATTTTTTATAAAAACTCTCAGCAAAATAAGAATAGAGGCCATATATGACAAACCTACAGCCAATATCATATTCAGTGGGTAAAAACTAAAAGTATTTCCCTTAAAAACAAGAAAAAGCCCTAGCATGTATGGCTCAGTGGATAGAGCGTCCACCTTCAGACTGAAGGGTTCCAGTTTTGATTCTGGTCGAGGGCACATGCCTGGGTTGCAGGCTCAATCCCTAGTGGGGAGCGTGCAGGAGGCAGCCAATCAATGGTCTCTTTCATCATTGATGTTTCTATCTCTCCCTCTTTCTTCCTCTCTTAAATCAATAAAAAATATATATTAGTACTACTATTTGTAATACCTTAAACAATAAAATTAAAAATAATAAAATCTGAAAAAAAAGTATATATATTAAAAAACAGGAACAAGACAGGGATTTCCACTTCACCACTTTTACTTAAAAATGGAATTCATGCACTGAAAGGGGGGTCCCTCAGCTAGGCCTGCCCTCTCTCTCAGCCTGGGAGCCCTCAGGGGTGGGAGGGGACCCAGTAATCAGGGGAAGGTGGTGCCTCATCACACCTCTGCTGCTGCCACTGCCAATAGCACAAGCCTCGGCTGGCCCTGGTTATCTGAGCCCTGGGCAGCTGGGCAGCCACCATCTGAGGCTTGCCTGCACCTCGGGCCAGCCCTGGGCAGCTGCGGCGCTGAGGGGACTGGGGGACTCCGGAGACAAGCATGCGGAGTGGCCAGATCTGCCGGGGGATGGGCCCAGCCATGCCACATGCCTGCCACTCCAGCAGGGCTGAGGAAATTGGGTGCCGCCATCTTGTGGCTGTGGGCACCACTGACAACAAAAGAAATTAACCCCAACCAAGATGGCTGTGGCCCCTGAGAGCAGGAGAGAGGCTTGGGTTTCCCCAGGCAATGGAGGAAGCCAAGCTTTCTGCACACCCTGGCTGGCCCAGGCCTCTGCTTAAGGCTACAAAGTTTCAATGATAGAAGTTAAATAAATCCCAACAGAAATGGCTGCAGCCATGGAGGGAGCAGAAGGCTTGGCTCTACTCCAGGCTACAAAGTTTCGATTGTAGAAGATAAATAAATACCAGATACCAGGGCCTCCACTTGGGTCACCAGGGGGCATGGCCGGCCTGCAAACCACCACTGGGCCCTCGCCCAGGCTGCCCCATGCCCCAAAGGGACCCCACCCTGATCCGGGACACCCTTCAGGGCAAACCAGAGAGCAATATGCAAATTGACCATCACTCCAACACACAAGATGGCTGACCCGATGTGGACACAAGATGGCCACCACAAGATGGACAGCAGGGGAGGGCAGTTGGGAGGGACCAGGCCTGCAAAGGAGGGCAGTTGGGGGTGATCAAGCCTGCAGGGGAGGGCAGTTAGGGGTGACCAGGCCAGCAGAGGAAGAAAGTTGGGGGCAAACAGGCTGGCAAGGGAGCAGTTAGACATCAATCAGGCTGGCATGGGAGTGATTAGAGAGTGATCAGGATGGTAGGCAGAAGCCGTTAGGGGCAATTAGGAAGGCAGGCAGGCAAGCAGTTGGGAGCCAGCAGTCCTGGATTGTGAGAGGGCAGTCAAACATCCCTCGAGGGGGTCCCAAATAGGAGAAGGTGCAGGCTGGGCTGAGGGACACCCCCGCCCTGTGCATGAATTTTGTGCACCGGGCCTCTAGTTGTTTAATAACATGCTATTTAGACTCTGTGCATTTGAATGTTTTTGAGTTTTTAAATTGTAGTTGATTTCTAATTTCATGCCATTGTGATCCGAGAAGATGTTTGATATGATTTCAATATTCTTGAATTCATTTATACTTATGTCCTAACATGTAGTCAATCTTTGAGAATGTTCCATGTGCATTTGAGAAGAATATATATTCTGCAGTTTGGGGATGAAATATTCTGTAAATATAAATTAAATCCATCTGATCTAGCATGTCATTTAAGGTCTCTGTTTCCTTGTTGATTTTTTAATCTGAAAGATCTGTCCAGAGATGTCAGTGGGATCTTAAAGCCCCCTACTATGACTTTAGTCTATTTACATTTAAGGTTATTGTTGACAGGTACTTATTCATTGCCACATTTTTCTTTACACCTGCATTCCTCTCATTCTCAAATTCTTCCTCTTAAAGCACTTCCTCTAACATTTCTTGCAATGCTGATTTGGTAGTAATATACTCCTTTAGCCACCCCTGCCCTCTGTTTCTTAATTTGTCTGGGAAGCTCTTTAATTTGCTTTCAATTTTAAATGATAGCCTTGTTGGATACAGTAGTCTTGGACTCAGATCCTTGCTTTTCATTACTTTCCATACTTCATGCCATTCCCTTCAGGTCTGAAATGTTTCTGTTGATAGATCAGCTGACATTCTAATGGGAATTCCCTTGTAGTTAACTTTCTCTCTCTCTCTCTCTCTCTCTCTCTCTCTCTCTCTCTCTCTCTCTCTCTCTCTCTCTCGTTGCCTTTAAGATTCTTTTGGTCTTTAACCTTTGTCATTTTAATTATGATGTGTCTTGGAGTGAGTCCCTTTGGGTTCATCTTGATTGAGACTTTCTGTGCTTCCTAAACTTGTATGACATTTTCCTTCACCAGGTTAGGAAAGTTTTGTCATTATTATTATTTTTTAATATATTTTATTGATTTTCCACAGAGTGAAAGGGAGAGGGATAGAAAGCCAGAAACATGGACCAGCTGCCTCCTGCACACACCAGGGGGATGTGCCCGCAACCAATGTACATGCCCTCAACTGGAATCAAACCTGGGACCCCTCAGTCCGCAAGCCAACGCTCTATCACTGAGCCAAACCGGTTTCAGCGGCTTGTCATTATTTTCTAAGACAGGTTCTCTATTCCTTGCTCATGTTCTTCTCCTTCTGATACCCTTGTGATAGGAATGTTGTTACATTTCATGTTGTCCCAAAGTTCCCTTAAAATATCCTCTTGCTTTCTAATTCTTTTTGCTGCTTTAATTGTTTTCTTCTTCTTCTACCTTGTCTTTCAAATCACTGATTTGATCCTCTGCTTCATTTTATCTACTTTTGATTCTTCCAGTGTATTCTAGATATCTGGTATGGTATTCTTCACTTCTGACTGGTTCTTGTTCATAGCTTCTATTTCCTTTTTCATGCTGTTGTAGTTCCCACTAAGTTTCTTGTAATGATCAGGAAGTTCCTTGAGGATTCTTATAACCATTATTTTGAGCTCTGTATCTGATAGAGATTTTGCCTCCATTTCATTCAGTTCTTTCATTGGAGTTTCCTCCTTTCTTTCACTTGAGAGTTATTTCTGTGTCTCTCATTTTTAGCATCCCTTTGTATTTGTTTCTATGTATTACGGTAGATAGAACTTCTATGCCCCGCAGTCTTTGTGGGGTGGCCATATATCATAAGTAACCTATGGAACCCGGTGGTGCAGTCTCTTTGATCTTCTAAGCTGGATGCTCTAGGAATTCCCATGTGTCGCTTATTTCAGCTCTCTGGTTGTCGCTGGGCCCTAATTGTTGTTGTCCCGTTTGTGGGTTGGATCTCCCCTCAGGCTGGCTGACTGTGAGGCTCAACCCTGACCACATAGTCAGAGCTGTCTTGCGGGTGCTGACATAACAAAACAAACAAAACAAAACAAAAACATACACAAGGCCCCTACAAAAACAACAATAACAACCACAAAAGAAAGAGGGGGAAAAAAAGAATAAAAGAAATATAAAGGGGGGTGGGGAAGGAATATAAAAGAAAAGAAGGGAGAGAAAATAAAGAATAAAGAATAGGAAAATGATATAAACAATGTCTTATGGTCAAGGGCCAGAGCAGATGACCTCCCTCTGACAGCCACATGTCTCTTCCTGCTTTTCACAGAGTGGGTGGCCTTAGACCACCCTCCCCTAAAATGGATGTCTTTGTCTCATTGTCCTTTCATAAGTAATATTTACCTCTCTCCAGGAGAAGGCTTTTCCCGATGAGTTCCTGCTACACCTGACCTTTCCTCCGGGCTGACTACACAGGTTGTATAAGGTCTTTTCTTGCCCAGAGGACCTGAACAATAGGCGGAAGATTCTCATTCACCCAGGTTTAGCCCTGACCATCAAGTCCACACCAAAATCCTATTACTTTTCCTTTTCTGCTTCCAATGTGGAATTTCCTGGCCAAGGGAGGGTCAGAATGGAAGGAGCTCCCCACTGTCTCCTCCTCTGCCCCAGGTACAAAATGCATGAGCAAAGGCCCATTACAATACCTGCTCTGTTTCAGCTCCTTCTTCTGTGAAAAGAGGATAATAAAACCTTTCCATGCTGCTTGATTCTCGAGTTCCCTGCCATTTGAGGGTGGCAGTTCTCTTGGCTCATTCACTTAGAGACAACCTCAAACTTCTACAGAAAAGTTGCATGTAGGATGTAAGAATTTTTCCAGAGCCACTTGGGAATATATTGTTGACATGATGCCCCAAGACCCCTGAATGTTTTGGCTTGTATTTTCTACACACAAGGACATTCCTCTACATGACCACAACACAACCATCAAATAAAAAAGTTAATGCTGCTCCATTCCTATCATGCAACCGTGGTCTCCCACTCAAGTTTCCCGTCTTCCCAGTAATGTCCTTCGTTAGCAAAAGGATACAGCACAGAATCACGTGACCCATTTATTTGTCACATTTCTTTAGTCTCCTTCAATCTGAGATGTATTCTTGGGTCTTTTATTGATGGAAAGTTATTAATCTTAACACTCTTGAGCATTGCAGACTCAGTTGTTAATAGAGTTTGAGCTTTCTGACACCGTCCTTAGATTCAGGTTGTGAATCTCGGGTAGGAATAGCTCAGACATGGTGCTGTGCTCCCATTGGGTCCTCTCAGCTGGTGCATGGTTTCCATTGGTTCTATCACTCATGTAAGTGATTCCCTCACTAAAGACTGTCTGCTAGGTTCTCAAATGAAGCAAGTTTTTATTTGTAAGTATTAAGTACTTTGTGAGGAGGTACATTGAAACTCTGTGAATGCACAGTTACTCATCAAATAAGTACAGTTAATTAATTCTAAGTATAATTCTAAATATATCTAATTAACAAATTAATCAATTAACATATGTGTGGACTCATAGTTTCCCATTTCATCCCATGGGTCATGACTCATTATTATTATTATTATTTATCTTGATGCCCAAATTGTCCCAGATTTAGTTGGCAGGGCCCATTTAAAGTGGCATCTGTATGCTTTTGACATCTCCCTATCATTCTTTGAACATTTCCTGACTCCTTGGCACAAAAATATGTCCCAGGCTCATCTTGTAGGTTCCCCATGCAAGCTCTGGAACAGGTCATCTCTCTTAGGAGTGCTGGTTCTTTTTAGTGGAGCACCAGTGGCTTGACTTAATCCGGCTCCTCCTCAGTGCTGGGACTCCCCACTCTGTCCTTATAGAATGCAATTTGAGCAAGAACCCTGCTAAGTCAGAATGTCAAAAGCCTACCCCCCTCGTTATCTGACCACCTTCGATATCTGATCAGATTCCTCCTCCCTTATCTCCTGGCATGCCTTCAGCAAGAACCGAACTGAGTTGGTGCAGCAGGAATGCCCCTTCCCCTTGGTATTTTTGTTAGTAATTTCCCATCCTCTGACCTCCACCCTGCTCCTGGATTATAAACCCCCACTTACCCCTGTTGGAGTTGGACTTGAGTCTGATTTCTCTCCCCTTTTATACATCTCCATTGTTGGGGCTCTCCTTGAATGGTCTGCCTTACTGTCCCCAACAAGAGTCACGAGTGATCTTTTCTTTCACAATGATATTCAAAAGCCAGTATCTGGGTGCCAAGTGTGCTCACGGATATTGCATTGTCAGTGGACTGAGCTTGGGAACATGCATCTACACACATTTACATCCATGTTTATTACTACTTCTATCAATGTAGATCGAAAACCTTGAGTGTGTATCAACATCTTCACTTCCAACCCAACACCAGAAGGGTCATTTTAGTTTTCTTCTTGCCATGTTGTAGTCCACTGCTCAGGTAGGGGAAAGATGGCTCCCATTATCCTTAAGAGGTCGGCTTATTTTATCCCTCCCTCTGGATGTGACTAACTTCTCATTGTGCTGCTCCCTCCGCCATGAGGATGCCATCTCTGACTTTTGACACCCGTCATAGGCCACCTGCTCCACAACAGCTCTCCTAACCCCCTTCCCTCTTAGACATCGTGCCCCCAGCCCCACGGATGCCTAACCTTCCTTGGCCCCACCTATGGTTTTTGGACAACACGGTGAGGGAAGGGAGAGGTGGAAGAGTCTGAGTGCCTTTGATAGCACAGAACCTGCTAGTCAGGGGCGACAGTGTGAAACCAGACACCTGTGGTGACACCTCACGCGGGTGGCACCCTGGGACGGAGGCTTTCTGGCTGGGTTCAGCTGTGGCCCTGTCTGTGCTTCTGAAAAAGAATAGCCTTGTACCCACTCAGGAAAGAAACAGGTCCTTTCCTCCTTTTGTGCTTTTACTTTAGCTTCAGGTCTCGTTACACTTCAATGGTCTACCAGCTTCAGGGCGAGTCAGGAAATTTTCCATGTCTTCCCCTGGCTATTCGTGTTTCCTGAAAGCAGGCCTGGTGCCAGCAGCTTCCAGTCTGAATCATCTAAGCTTCACGTTTGCAGCACCTGCCCCCAGGAATCCAGAGTCCAGTGCTGGTCGCCACAGGGTTGGGCTGTTTTAGGATTTCCCTCAGATCCTCTTACAGTTTGCCCTTCTGGGATATAGTTTCTCTTTCCCAGAGGAGGGAGATAAACCAGGTGCCAGGGGGAAGGAAAGACTCCAGGAGGATCATGTAGAGATAATCCGAGACTGATGGACACTGGCAGCCCTGGAGGTCACCAAGTCAGGGCCCATTTCCATGAGGCCAATGAAGCTTAAAATGGGCACTTGCTGACACGGGCACTTCCAGAGCCCGTGCCATTGGTTTTGTAGTCTTTGTCTTAAGGAAGGCACCTCTCCCCCAAGTTGTCCAAGCTGCAGGCCCCACAATCTGGGCCAGCCCTGGACCCAATGACTCCCACCCCTCTGAGTCCCAAAGGGAAAGGACCCTGTGTGTGGCAAGTAGCTCAGTGTCACAGCAGGCAACGCTGATGGGTTCACTCTCAGCTCTGACATTTACCAGTGTGGAACTTGAAGTTACCTAACCTCTCTGTGCCTCAGTTTCCTCCAGTCAAGGCTGATGTGAGGATTAAATACTATATATATATGTATTCTATCCATCATCTATCATCTAATATCTATCTATCTATCTATCTATCTATCTACCTATCTCTATCATCTATCTACCTACATACTTACATCTATCTACCTACATCTATCTGAAACGCTGAGGGAAACACAGAAAGCATCCCCAGAACAGCACTTAGACATACTCTCTGTCCACTTAGCCCTCCTTATGAAATGCTGCCACGAAAGTCACGTGTCCTGCAGCTCTTGCTCTTCTCCTCATTCCTCAAGGCCAAAGATTGTTCCCTAAGTTCTTCGCCTTATCTAGGGAAGGTCTGAAAGACTTATAAGGGAGCCAGACCATTTCAATTCCAGGATCATTTGTCCTGGGCTGCTTTTCAGGGAGCAATCTGGCCTCCCCCGGCCACACACACTTCTGTGTGCGCATCAGGCTGGGCCTGCGCTGCTCCTGGCTCTCAGCTCCAGAGCCAGGAAGGGCCAACTACCCCTTTTTGGGGTGGGGAGGGAGGGGAGGAAGGAGGGGTTGGGATGACTTGGAAGGGATTAGGATTAGGGTTTGGGGATAAGGATTTAGGAATGTTTACTGGCTGGGAAAGTGAGGTGGTTATGAATCAGCTTGTGGAAAAGTCTCCAACACCTGCCTTAGAAGAGTCTTAGCTGGGAGGTGGCTCTGGCTTTGGCCTGGGAATGCGAAGCTGCCTACAGGAGATGGACCATTGAGAATTCTGACCCTAACCCTATTGCGCGCCACCCCCCTGCCTCCCCACCCTCCCCCCAAGCCGGGTCATCTGCCACCTCTTCCCTGCGGCCAGAAGCTGAGTGCATGTGCATTTCTGCCTTCTTCCTGGGCCAGCCTAGCCACACCAAGAATGAGCAACAGACATCGTTGGCAGAGGCCACCTGCCCCAGGCCCTGGCAGGGCCCACAAGCTCAGCTCCTCCTGGAAAGAAACCCTCTCTAGGAGCCAGCCTGTCATCCCGCCTTCTCTTTTCGTCCCCCTTTCCCCATGCGCGCCCTCCAGGCTCTCCACCGCCATCGCCTCCTCGTCTGTTCCTCCTCCACGCCTCCTCACCCCTGCCTGACTTCTCTGCCCACCCATCAGCCTCTCCCCCCCCCCCCCCCCCACACACTCCTGCTTCAAGCTGAGGGAACCGGAAGGGCTGTGGCTCTTCAACTAGTAGGGGGAAGTCCTATAATTTTCATCCAAAATGAGGTACTTTTGAAAATAAAAGGCACTGGGGACCAACCAGCACAGATGAGGACTGCCCAGCCACAGGAGGCGATCTGGTCGCCCCCCCCCCCCGCTCCAGCGCCGCACGGTGAAGGCTCTCACCAGCCTGCACAGTCGGTCCTCCTCCCCTTTCCTTCTGGAACAACTGCAACACTCAGCGCAGGCAGAGCTCCTGCCTCCTCTGACCTCTCCCGGTCACTTGAGCCAGGGTATCCTGGCTGGCTAGACCAATTATTACATTTTCAGGAACTTTATAGGCCAGCTGTTCAACACAGCCATCATCTTAAAATTAGATGGGATGAACTTATAATTAAATATGGTAATAAATGCTCTCAATTCATCATTTTCTAATTTCATTGCGACTTTCATGTTCTTGATGTTACTTATTTATGTTCCCTGTGTCTGTTTGGTGAAAATAGCACAGACTGATTGACTACTTTGCTTGTCTTCCCCACTCTGTGTTCAGTGACGTCAGCTCGGTAGCTAGAAATTGGCCACAGTGAGTAGTCAGACCATTGGCGAATGCTTTACACTGGGGCTTGACTTATTGTTCTGGTAATTGTCTATTCATGTAAGACAGAAAATGTTAATAATGCAGATTAAACTTAACAGCATATTGTTCTTATAGTCATTACATTGTGAATAACATGAGCAATAAATGGAATATTTCCTGGCATTGGAAACTGTTATCAGAATCAGCAAAGAAGTTGCTAATGTCATTAACAATTGAGTGAAATTATGAAATTCATAATGCTGAAACCAAAAGAGGTTTCATTTAATAAATACAAATAGCATGAAAGTGACAAATAATTTACCTGCAGATAACATCCAAGATCTAAGGACAAGACATTTATTGGGGGGAAAGCTGATGGTGATGCAAGTCCATTTGTTAAATCCTAGGTTTGGCAACAATTGAATGCATTCTGTGAGAACCAATGGCTATGTGGAATTTACAGTGCAGAGTATTGTATATTTCAGCATTATTTGTAAATTGTGTGTTACACATGCTTTATGCCTGTAAAGTTCATAGAAAACACATGCACATATAAGCATGTATACATGGCTATTCAGTCAGCTGTTAAACACTAGCCTGCATAACACTGCCCACCTCCTTGTCCAGGTTGGGTCAGGTACCTCCTTTGCTGCTCCCACAGAACTGTAGCATTACATCCTTCTGTCCGTCTCACCCACTGAACTTCTTGAGGACAGGGGAATCTTTGTAGCTCCACACTGAACACAACACGTGGCAGAGATTAGGTGTCTCTCCTCAAATGTAATGAATGAGTTCATGGATTTAACAGCTGAGTGGGTGAAGGTTACATGGCAGTTCTCCTGGGCAGGGACTGCACTTCAGCCTCTCATGGTGAGGTGTGGTGTGTGACGAGTTCAGTCATGTGATGTGTGTGTAGGAGGAGGGATGTTGTCCACTTTCAGACAAGACCCTCCAGATGTCCCTTTCTTCCACAGCAGAAGGGACCCTGGAAGTGTGGCCATGTGTTCCTGGGAGTGTGGTCATATGGTGGAGAGGTACCTGACCCACAAAGTACCTTTGAGTAAAATAAGACTGTTATTTCATGAAGTCACTGAGATCATGGGGTTTACTTGTTACCACAGCGTAGCCTCAGCTATGCTGACTAATTCAGTGAGGAAACTGAGATGTGGGAGGTGACGTGGGCTGGGTTCATAGCTTGCTGGTGGGAGGGACAGGCCAAGAGCCCATCTTCATTTTCCCCATACATACTGCCCCCCCCTACAGTGTTTCAGAAATAAAGTGTGAATTTGAGATGGGTTTTGTTTAATGCCCCATTTCAGAGAATAAGTGGTTGGAGCCCACTCATGGTGAGTCCTTCAGAGGTACCAGCCAGCAGGCACACCCACCAAGCATCCTCTGATTAGAAGACCAGCAGGTACAGCTGGTGCTGGGGATTAAATCTACCATTAACTGTCATTAGCCTGGCTGTGGTTTCTCCCACAAGCACCCCTCCCTTGCCCTGTCATTTATCACTGCTCTCAACTTACTGGGATAGTCTGGTTCTCGGGCGGAGAGAGACCCAGCTTTGGAAGTGACACTCTCAGAGAGAGCACAGTGCTTGGGGCCTCTCTTAGAAAAACTCAGTTCTTTCCTGCAATGCCTCCCCTTTGCTCCTACACTGCTACCACACTCACAGCACTTCTGACACCAGATGGGTGTGAGTTTTCCCTACACCAAGCAACTCTGTGACAGCAGCTGAGTGTCCTACAATTTAATTCAATTCTGACACTTAGATCTACCTGGAGGCCATATCAGATCTACCCCACAGGTTAAGGGTCCCATCCAAGAGACTGACCCCCAGTAGATGCCAATAGCAAGGAGTAGGGCCCCAGGCCACTCACAACTTCTGTCTGACTTGGCTATAAACTGGAGGTTTCTATAGCCCCCTCCTTGGCTTTGATTAATTTGCTAGAGTGACTCACAGAACTCAGGGAAACATATTTACTAGTTTATTAAAGGACGTGATAAAGGACACAGATGGACAGCCAGGTGAAGAGAGATACAGGGCGAGGTCTGGCAGGTCTCCTGGTGCTCTCACCACTTAGGGGTTTGTAAGGGTCTAGGAGTGCTGTGTCAGGGACAGAGTCGAAGAGCAAACTTTAGAACAAGGGATGCTCCTAGGGCTCTTTTTTGTGAACTCTGTGCTAGGAACCAAATTCTGAGGCCAATAAACCCTGAGTGGCCAGATTATTATGATCTCTGAACGCATAATAATCTGGCCACTCAGTATATAGATAAAATTAGAGGCCTGGTGCATGAATTTGTGCATGGGTGGGGTCCGGCCAGCCTGGCCAGGAGGAGGGGATGTGGGCAGTTGGCCGGCCTGCCTGCTGGTCGAACTCCTGGTTGAGGGGACAATTTGCATAGTTAGCCTTTTATTATATAGGACATACACTGAATGACCAGATTATTATGCATTCAGAGATCATGATAATGTGGCCACTCAGTGTATGTACTTTCTCTTCTGTCACAGGCCCCAAAAGCCACGCAGAAGAGAGAAGGCCCCATTCACAGCTGGAGAAACCTTAGCTCAGTTCCACAAACATTTTTTAAGTGTGGATTTTGAGTCAGGCCTAGGCTATTTTGTATAGTATAGTATGTATGGCATAGCAAGCACATATAGTATATGTATAGTGTAATATAGTACATGTAGTATAATACGTGTAGCATAATATAGTATTAGCATAGTGTGGTAGAATAGTATTAGTATAGCATAGTGTAGTATGTATAGTATAATGTGTATATTATACTAATATAATAATGTTACTAATATAGTATTAGTTTAGCATAGCATAGCACTCTTTTTGTCTTGTTCCTTCCTCTCCTCAAATGTGGTGATTTTCCATTTCTTTGATTGCAAACTGTGATGCTAGAACCATCTGGCTAAAGCCCTGAGTGGTGGGGTGACGTGAGGGGTGAGCTGGCCATTCCTGACTTCTATCTACCTGGTGATGACATGGCCTTCCCCACGCTGGTCCCAGCATCCTGCATTTCATTCACATCTCTCTCCCAAGCTCTTTTCTTGGCTTTATATTGTTTCTGTCTTCACCTCTAGGATGTAAGCTTCTTAAGAATAGGCCTATTTTGTCGTTATTTCTGTGTGTTATCTCAGTGTCTGGAAAGGTAGCCGAGTGTTTGTGGGATGATAGCCGGACTGCAGGGACTGTACCCCTCGCTCTTGGCCATACCTCAGGGTTTATACCAGTGACTGCACCTAACAGATGCAGCCCATCCTAATTGCATTAGTTCCAACTCGTCTTTGGGTCATTGCACAGGCCGTGCCATTGGCCTAGAACACTCTCCTCACCTTTAGTCCCATTAACTCCTGTGTACCCTTTAAGACAACTTGGCCACCTTCTTTGACCAGAACTCTTCCCTGATTGCTCCTCCCTCCCCTGTATTTCCCCTTTATGGTATAGTCATGTCTTCTGGCAAATACTTTATTTGTCTATTTTCTCCCTCTATTGTCAGCTTGGGAGGATGGGACCATGTGTGCCCTGGTCACCACTATATCCTCAGCCCCTGGGGCGCACATAATAGGTGCTTAAATACTTGCAGGATGAATCAATGGATGGCAACCACAGCCAACATGTGATGTCTTCATCCATTCAGGGAGACCCAGGGATACAGGCCCTTGTCTAGTGGAAGGTTTCCCTGATACACCACCACAGGACTGAAAAAATGGCTCCAGTTTATTTTTTCTCTCTCCCTATCCCTTTCCTCAGATAGCATTATCTGCTTTCTAAATTACAAATGTAACATATCTGTATATTAGTATATAAAAGCCTAAATAACTGAACAACCAATTGGCCAGTCAACCGGTCACTGTGATGCACATAGACCACCAGGGGGCAGACGCTCAGTGCAGGAGCTGCCCCCTGGTGGTCAGTGCACTCCCACAGCCAACCTCCTGCAGCTGACCAACCTCCCGTGTCCCCAATTGGCCCTGATCACCAGCCAGGCTGAGGGATCTCACCCATGCACAAATTCATGCACTGGGCCTCTAGTATTCATTATAAAAGATTCATGAGCTGAAAACAGTTTGGCTCAGTGGATAGAGCGTTGGTCTGTAGACTGAAGGGTCCCAGGTTTGATTCCAGTCAAGGGCATGTAACTTAGTTTCGGGCACATCCCTAGTTGGAGGGGGGGGGGGAGGGTGCTGGAGGCGGGTGATCAATGTTTTTCTCTCATCGATGTTTCTAGCTCTCTATCCCTCTCTCTTCTTCTCTGTAAAATATCAATAAAATATATTTTTTAAAAAGATTCATGAACTACTTTTGTCTTTTACTGTTCACACACCTATTCAATAGAAGAACTATTAATTGAATACCTACTGTGTGCCAGATGCCACACTAGGCACTGAGGAAGCCAAGATAGGTAGGACCTGGTCCCTACCTTCCCAGAGATTACAGTGCAGCACCTATTGTGCATTTTAAGACCACTCTGCCCAACTCTGCACCTTAGAAGAAAGGACCAGTTTTCTGTTTACTAGTCCAGTGCATTGGAATCACATAGGAAATTTGTATTCCTGAGTTCCTGCTCCAGTTTCTCATTGCATGGATCTGGAATGAGTCTTCTAACTTTCTTTTCTAAAAATGTCCTGATGATGTTTATTTTGCCAACTAGAGGACTACACTATGTGAACCATTGCCCTAGACCCTACTGCTCTTTCTGTTTCCAGAAATTTTGCACATCCATTGTTTCATTTAGTCTCTGAATCTCTCACCCAAGCATCTAAATTGCACACAAGTGGTGAGAGCTAAGGTCAAACCTTAAGCCTGAGGCCTCCCATGGAGTGCTGTCTGCTCGGAGTGGTCCCAGGTGGCCTCTGAGCGGTCTCCCGCCAGAGGGACGCTAAGAAAGCTGGGATGGGCCCAGGTGGAGGAAGAGGTTGCATGGCAAGAGGAGGGCTCCAGGGAGGGCATTTCTGGGGAGGGAGGGTAGAGGAGAAAGAGGGGAGGGAGGGCAGGGCAAGGGAGGCAGAGTCTGTTGCTCCATCCTGGAGGGAGAACTGGATCTGGGCAATATGGGTTGAGAAGCAGCCACTTGGAGGAAGAGCTATGGGGTCCCTTTACCTAGACCACAGAGGCGAGGAGGGTGGAGAAGCTGCTGCAAAGGAAGGGGGCGTGCTGCGGGACCCACTGACCCAAGGCAGGTTTAACCGGGGCCTGGCCTACTCCACCTGCTTCTCAGAGCCCTCTCTGAGCTCTGGCTGACGAGGCCACCCTCCTCCTCCGGGGTCTGCCCCCGCTCCTCCTGCCCAGGGCTGGCTCCGAGTGTGCTGGATGGGTGGAAAGTCTGAGGGCCGCAGCCCGGCCAGCCCAGCAACTCAAAATAAATACTTCCTCCTCGGCAGCCTCCAGGCGGCCAAGTGGCTCTGGCCGGACAATCCCCCAGTGTTCCCTGGAGCCTGTGGGGCGCTGGGCTGGGTGGGCACTTCCTCATCTGGGAGGAGGCCGGGAGGAAGGGCCCAGCTCCGAGAGGACGGAGGAAAGAGACGGGCAAAGTGTGAGGTTGGAGGGGGGAGTCCTCCGACGCTGTGTATCTAAGCAGGAAGCCAGGCCTGGCCAGCCCCAGGGAAGGAAAATAAGCCCCGGAGACCTATTTTTAGAAAGTGGCAAAACCCTGCTTCCCGGTAGGCAGTGGAACTTGAATCTAAAACTTTCTTCTTGCTGAAGTGATTGGAGTGACCGTTGGGCTGCATGCGAGAACGGGCTGTGTGGTCAGCGGGGCCTGAGGAGGCTGGACAGGAATTACGGTTCCTGGCGGGGGCACGGTGAGGCATGGTGAGGGTGACGGTGATGATGGTGGTGACGGCGATGGTGATGATGTGGTGATGATGGTGGTGATGGAGACAATGGTGACGACGGTGTTGATAACAGCCATGGTGATGACGACGGTGATGATAATCGTGGTGAGGAGGTGAGGAGTGCATGCCAGGCACACACTTCACACATTGGTCTCATTCAGCCCTTACTCCTTCCTAGGAGGCAAGTATGGTTTGTCCCCCTTTTTTTCAGTTGAAGAAAGTGAGTCTCAAAGAGGTTCAGTCACATAACTAACAACTGTCGGACTGGGATTCAAACTCAGATCGGGATAACAACAAAGCCTGCTCTGTATGAACCCATGAGAAAATACCAGAAGTGGAAGAGGTGACCCTGAGTCCGAGTCCGGCTGCTTTCCCCTCGCAGCGCACTTACCGGTCTGCTTGCCCTCCGCGCCCGGGAGGAGGCGGGAGCTCACGTCTGGTGAGCGGCTCTTCAATTTCCAGCCAGCTTTAAATGCTATACAATTCCCACAGAGCGCCGCCACTTCTCCACGTCATCTCTGTGGCCACACACGGAATTATCTATTTACGACAGCCATCTAAGCCTCTGGAGGCGGATCTCAGAGCCTCTCAAACATTCCATTTGCAGGTCTTAGAAGCTCAGTCCTCCGGCTGTCCCTGCTCCTTCTAAAGCAGTGGTTCTCAACCTTCCTAATGCCGCGGCCCTAAAATACAGCTCCTCATGTTGAGGTGACCCCCAACCATAAAATTATTTTCGTTGCTACTTCATAACTGTAATTTTGCTACTGTTATGAATCGTAATGTAAATATCTGTGTTTTCTGATGGTCTTGGGCGACCCTGCTAGCGGTTCTTAACTGTTCTCAGTGTCACAGGCCTCAGTGAGCCTGGGATGGAGCAGACGACACTTAGAGCAGAATAAAGCTTTGAAGGTGGACCTGGTTTCCAGAAAGAGCAAATGGTCCTTTGGAAAAAAGACTGTCTGCATTGGATGACTGAACTGAGAAAAAAAACTCAGTTTAAAAGATAAAATTGAGCAAACTGGCACTGGAATTCCTTGAAGAATTTTTCAAAGCCATCCTTTAAACAATAGCAATGTTACTAGATGAAGTGTGGAACCCGGCAAGGCAAGGAGGTGCTTAGTTCTCCGGAAGCAGGCCCATTCCCAATACAGCACAGACAACAATTCCAACAGCGCCACTTACACATATTAGCAGAGTTGCGATAATTTGTGACAGGACTGGAGAGAGCGCACCAGTTTGTATTGCACTTGTGTCCCGGCTAGGCTGTGGCTCGAGGTGTGAAATGGGGAGAGCAAGGCTGGCCTCGCACGTGCTGAGGCGTTTGCCTGAGCCGTGGCCTCTGGGGGCGGCTGGGGCCGGGCATGGGCGGCGGCCGCTCTGCTGGCCCTGCCCGGAGCGCTCCTGCCGGCGGCCAGGCCTGCACCGCCCCTGAAGCTGCCTGCCTTCGCAGCGCGCACAGCTTCGGAGGCTGCAGGGAGCAGGCCGGGCGACTCCCCTGGGACTGCTCCCTTCCTCTTTTAGTCTGTGCTCTCCCCACCAAGCCTGACCTTGCAAAGACATTCTTCTCCTGTCTTTCCTTCTTACCCCTAAACGCAAGTCCCCAGTCCCCATCTGCTGAGACCTAAGTGCAAATCAGGGAGGCGCCATAGTGAGTGGCGGGTAGAGCGTGAGGACGGCCCAGAAATGACCCCACGGGTGACAAGAAAGGCTCCGTGGAAGCGGTGGCAGTCTGGATGACACTGAGGAGGTCAGCCCACACGCCCAGGAGAAGGGACAGGAGGAAGGCATCAACCCTGCCCCCCTCTCAGAAGGTGCGGGAAGCTAGGGGTTTGCAGCCACGCAGTCAGGGCATGGACCCAGTAGCCCCCAGAGGTCCTCGGGGAGAGGAGAGAGGCCTGCGTGTCCTCCTCGCAGAGGGTGTGCCAGCCCCGCCCCGCCCGGCAGGCAGTCTGAGCAGCCAGCGCTCAGCACCACCCACAGCAGATGGGCACGGCGCGACAATGGGCCGAGTGAGTGAATAAACGTCACTTCAGCTTCATCTCCTAAGCTTCATAAATGAAGACAAGTTTCAAACAACCTTTTTACATTATGAATATCTTAATTCAGTCCATTTGGCTTTTAGGGCTGGACTGAAGAAGAAAGGGCTTTCCTAGGTTTACCGGGCTGTGAGTTTGGAAGAGCATGACCGAGTGCACTGGCTCTGAGTTCGCTTCCAAACAAGGTCCCTGGGCCGTCAGAGCCCCACAGCTGTCAGCTGTCCCCCCCCGGGGGGCGGGAGGCCCTACTGAGCCTTCCTACTCTTCGAAATGGTCTTTTAAAATATATATATATATATTTTATTGATTTTTTACAGAGAGGAAGGGAGAGGGATAGAAAGTCAGAAACATCGATGAGAGAGGAACATCGATCAGCTGCCTCTTGCACACCCCCTATCAGGGATGTGCCCGCAACCAAGGTACATGCCCTTGATTGGAACTGAACCTACGACCCTTGAGTCTGCAGGCTGACGCTCTATCCACTGAGCAAAACCGGTTTCGGTCCGAAATGGTCTCTATATGACAGAGTTATTTCCCCAAAATTCAAAATGCTTAGACACCAAACAAATGGCCAAGCAGAGGGATAAATTTGGTCCTGATTCGTGGACCAGGAAATAGTTATACGACAGGAGAGCTAGTTGGATGTCCAAGAGACCATGTAGCTTCACAAATGCAGACAAGTTTCAAACAACTTTTTTTTTTTTTTTTTAACATTATGAACATGTAAACTTGTCGGGGGTATGGGTTCTCCAAGCAATTACCTGATTCTGAAACGGCCACAGAGGCCTGGGCGTGTGGTCAGTGACGAGGACGGGCTTCTCGGCAGGTCTCAGTCCCCGGGGCGAGTAAACAACACAAATCCGAATGCCACGGACAGAAACCAGCCGGTCTCTGAAGGAGGCAGTGTGTGGGAATGTGCGAGCGTGTAACACGTGCAAGCACACACACACGTGCACAGAGCTCCCCGTTCTCTGGAGCGCTTCACGCCTGACACATGGATTCCTTGTTCATTAGCCCCGCCCCTTACAAGTATTTCCAGAACTCGGGTTACTCCCCTTGGCAGCTCGGCTTCTCACACAGATGCCGGAGGTTTATGAAGGGTGACCTGTTTATCAATGACCGCGCTCCATTAACCTCAGCCTCCAGCCCAGCAGACCAGCGCAGCTGCCACCGTTCTAGAGGCCGGGGAGGAGGACTAGGGGTGACCACCGAAACAGGAGCTCCAGCACCCAGAAGGGAGACCCCACGCCCTCCTCAAAACTGGAAATTACCCTGGCTGGTTTGGCTCAGTGGATAGAGTGTCAGCCTGCGGACTGAAGGGTTTGACTCCAGTTAAGGGCACAGACAGGCCCAGGTTGCAGGCTCAATCCCCAGTGCGGGGCATGCAGGAGGCAGCCGATCAATGATTCTCTCTCAGCATTGATGTTTCTCTCCCTCTCCCTTCCTCTCCGAAATCAATAAAAACAAACAAAAACAAAAAACGGGAAATGCTCGCTGACCCTCACTCAGAAGGCATGTTCTGCTGCGGAAATAGCTGGCCTCAGGGTCTTGCAGAGCAGCGGGAATCAGGAAAACCTACATTAAACTCAACCAGTGAGGCTGGGGGATTCCTCTGGACCCGGCTTTGCTCCAGATTCCAGTGTGTCCAGAGCAGAAGGGCCTGTGGGTCATGGCAGACCGATCTAGGGGACTTTTCCAGGAGGTGAAAAGCATCCTGGGAGGAATGCGCAATTCTCTCGGAGGGGATGGGTGCTGCTCCCACCTCCAGCTCCTTAGGGCGATTTATGGACTCCCCAAGCCCCTGCCCAGGTCAGAGAATTACTGCATCTGTCACTTAGGCTTTCCAGGTCATTTCTAGAAACCACCATGCTCCCCCTTTTAGCTCCTTGTTGAAGAGAAAGTTCATGCTGTTTAGATAAGAAGCAAGCCTGAAGTAAATGTTTACAGAGCAAGGTGAGCGGGGTTGAAGGGATGGAGCCCTATGAGGCAGGCCCTACCTGGCTCTAGGGTGATGGGAGGCCCCAGCAGGACATACCCAGGAGGGAGAACGGGCCTGCCAGTGGCAGCAGTGACTGGCATTTCTTAAGTCCTATGGATTTGGAATGCGGACAATTTATTTTTCGTTGAGTAGAGAGACACACAAAGGCGAGTCATTTTTATGCTAAAAGTGCAGGATAGGGAGTGCACTTTGGTTATTCAACTTTACTTGTGTAGACAGGTGGGTGTTTACTGCCTCACCACACCTCTCCTTCCCCGCCCCCCCAAACTCTTACTATCAGAGAAGAGGGCTATTGTGGCATTTCTGGCTCAGGAGGGGAGGCGGGAGTGGGGAGGGGCTGGGTCAGTGGTGCCCGCCCCAGGCAGTCCTCTATTTCAAATCCAGTCGCAGAGTTCCAGTTTTCCCAGGATAAGGCACCACAGAGCTCAGCTTTCTCTTTTCTCAGATATCTGAATACAGGGCTTGTCCAGCGAGTAGATTAGAAAAAGATATGGAACTTGTTCCCCATACTTTAAAGCAGGGAAAAGGCCTTGTTGTGAAGAGAAGAAACAAAACCTGTTTGGTGACTTGTCATTTCAATGAAAACACAAACCTTTCACAGGTGAGCATTCCCCACGCTCCTCCCCTTCCTCCTGCCACCGAGGAGGAGCCGGGTGCTCAGGTCACAGGCGGGGGCAGGAAGAAAAACAGAAAACAAGCCCTGCTCCTTCAGAGGACACAAGGATTTGGTGCAAACATTTAAGAACCCAAGGGAGCAGCTTATTAAGCTTGTCTTGTCAGGGGGATAAAATATTCTCAGAGGTGCCTTTTATGTTTTCTTCTCGTCTGACCACTGTGGCTAGGACCTCCGGGACTATGTTGAATAAAAGTGGTGAGCCCTGTCTTGTTCCTGTTCTTAGGGAAAATCATTTTAGTTTTGCCTATTGATGGGCAAATTTATGGACCACCCCCCCCCCCTTACTCCTGCCCAATAATGTTTGCTTAGGTTTGTCATATATGGCCTTTATTATGTTGAGGTATGATTCTTCTATTCCAGAGATGTATAACATTTGGCCCACGGGCAGTAGAAGGCCTTAGAAGTCATTTGGTCTGGCCCTGCCAAGGCATTAGGGATGAGTTAATTAAATGTGTGCCCAAATTCAGCAGGCTAATTTTTAAGTTGATAATTTTGTATGGCCAGTGAATTATGTTATAAATATCCAAATGGCCCTTGGCAGAGAAAAGTTTCCCCACCCTCAAGTCTATTCTCACTCTGATGAAAGTTTTTATCAAAAATGGGTGTTTGATTTTGTCAAAAGCTTTTCCTGCATCTACTGATATGATCATGTGATCTTTTAAATTGGAAAGAAGTATGTAAAGTTGTGATTATTCACAGGTGACATGATATTGTACATAGAAAACTCTAAAGATTCCACACAAAAAACTACTAAATTTAATAAATGAATTTGGCAATGTAGCAGGGTACAAATTAACACCCAGAAATTGATGGCATTTTTATATACCAATAATAAACTCTCAGAAAGAGAAACTAAAAAAACAATCCCATTTACCATTGTAACAAAAAAAAAAATTAAGATACTTAGGAATAAACTTAACCAAGGAGGTAAAAGACCTGTACTTGGAAAACTACAGGATGTTGAAAAAGAAGATAGAAGAAGACATAAACAAGTGGAAAAATATACCATGTTCATGGGTTGGTAGAATTAACATTAAAATGTCCATACTACCCAAGGCAATCTATAGATTCAATGCAATCCCTATCAAAATACCAATAGCTTATTTCTAGATCTAGAACAAATACTCCAAAAATGTATATGTAACTAAATAGCCACAGCAATCTTGAGAAAGAAGAACAAAGTTGAAGGAATCACAATACCAGATATCAAGCTATACTATAAAGACACTGTAATCAAAACAGCCTGGTACTGGCCCAAGAACAGGCATATACACCAATGGAATAGAACTGAGAACCCAAAAATTGACCTAAACCCTTATCCTCAATTAATATTTGACAAAGGAGGCAAGAGCATACAATGGAGTAAAAACTATCTCTTCAATACACGGTGTTGGGAAAATTGGACAGATACATGCAAAAAAGTGAAAACAGACCATCAACTTACACCATACACAAGAATAAACTCAAAATGGATAAAATACTTAAATGTAAGCAATAAAACTGTAAAAATCCTAAAAGAAAACAGGTGGCAAAATTTCAGAATTTTCGTCAATATGGCAAATAGAATTTTCATCAATATATCACATAGAACAAGAGAAATAAGGAAAAACAAACAAACAAATGAAACTACATCAAAATAAAAAGCTTCTGCACAGCAAAAGAAACCAGCATCAAAATGAAAAGAGACCCACATTCTATGAGAGAACATATTAGCCAATGATATATCTGATAAGGGGTTAATTTCCAAAATATGTAAAGTACTCTCATACTTCCATAAAAGGAAGACAAACAACCCAATTTAAAAATGGGCAGAAGATCTGAATAGATACTGCTCCAAAGGGGACATACAAGTGGCCAGGGAACATGAGAAAACCTTAAGGTCACTGATAATCAGAGCAATGCAAATTAAAATGACAATGAGGTATAACCTCACACTGGCCAGAATAGCTTCTATCAACAAATCAACAAACAAGTGAAGAGAAAAGGAACTGTGGTGGGAATGCAGACTGGTACAGCCGCTATGGAAAACAGTGTGATTTCCTCAAAAAATTAAACATGAAACTGCCATTTGATCCAGTGGTCTCACTTCTAGCAATATATCCTAAGAAGCCAGAAACACCAATCAGAAAGAATATATGCACCCCTATGTTTATAGCAACATTATTTCCAATAACTAAGATCTGTAAACAGCCCAAATGCCCTTAGATGAATGGATTAAAGGACTGTGGTATATTTACACTATGGAATATTATGCAGCAGTAAAAAATGATTTATTTTTTTAAAAATATTTCTATCGATTTCAGAGAGGAAGGGAGAGGAAGAGAGAGAGAGAGAGAGAAACATCAATGATAGTGGAATCATTGACTGGTGGCCTCCTGCATGCCCCCTACTGGGGACTGAGCCCGCAATGACCTGAAGCAGTGACCTGAATCACACCAGTGTTTCTTTAGTCTGCAGGCTCATGCTCTATCCACTGAGCCAAAGCAGCGAAAAGAAGGATTTCTTTGTCTTTGAAACAGCATGGAGGGACCTGGAGAGTATTATGCTAAGTGAAACAAGCCAGTCAGATCTTGTTTTTAGGTTCCATCTAATGCACAAAATAAACTGACAAACAGAAAAGATCCAGAGACATTGAAGCATGAAACTGACAGATGATTCTCAGAGGGAATGGGGTGAGGGGAGGGCATATATGCATGCCCCTGGACGGACAATAGTCGGGGGAAGGCCTGGGGAAGGGGCAAGAGCAAGGTAGAGAGGGGCAATGGAGGGGGTGGGGGAAGGGGACATCTTTAAACTTTCAACAATAGAGACAAATTCAAAATAAAACCAAAACAGTGCCTCATTCTGCCACTTCCACCAGGAAAATGGCACAGCAGTTATGAGTTTCTTGATAACAATACATTGTTTTCATATTTATCTTAGTTCTCTCTCTTCATTACTCTTGAATAAACATAAAGAACTGATTTCTTAAATCCTCTGTACAAATACACCACCATCAAATCCTCTGAAAGGTCATATTTCACATAGCTAGAGATGTGGGAATTCAATAAAGAGAATACATTTCTGATTTTTTACAAATAAAAGGTCAATCCCAAGGGCCCCGGAAGGCCTTGTTTATCGACTACATGAAGCTCTCCATGAAAGTTTGTTTCAAGTGGGGAGCCAGGGGAGCTCTCCTCCCATCAGGGGTTCTGAGGGAAGAAGCCTGTATTGTCCGAGTCCGGACCAGGAGCCCGCACCCAGCGCGGGTGGGCCTGGGCTGAGCCCTTCCTGGGACTCAGAGACACGCAGCCGGACGACACAAACCCACCTGTCTGCCAGCTTCCTGAGAATAAGGATGCACACCAAGAACCAAACAGGAGGGGGAGGAGACCCTGTTACCCTGGCAACTGCAAAGCCTTACAGTCTGCAGAGGAGAGTTTAGTTGGGCCATGTACACATACCTTTTTAAAAGCAAAACAATTTCCCCCTCATTTTAAGATAAAGAGTTTCAAAGACTGACTTACAAATATCACTTGAAAAAAACAACTAGGCACTTAAAATTCATCTTTCCTTTTGGTTACAATTTTGCTTTGAATTATGGTTCTTAAAATTTCTTTGAAGGTGACCCTCTAAGAGTGTCTTATCATGTAGAATGGAAAGAAAACAAATGTACTCCAGCAAATTAGTTGTTTCTGTTAACACAATATGTATACAGACAGGTTACTTCATTGGCAACTATACTTTGAAGCTCGAGCAAAATGTATGGCTTTAATTTCTAGGGTTTGAATGCAAGAAATGACCAGAGTAATAGGTAAAAGTAAATACAAGAAATTATGAATAAATATAAGGAAAGGATATAACATTTAAAAGAAAATAATTGAAAATAAGTATAAAATGCAAAACAAAAGTTGTTTGTATATAAGATAAATGTGAATTTATTTTTTCAAAATTATCATTATGAAAACAAATATACTACATATAGTCAAGTTCACCTTAATCAAATGACATCATAGGATAAGATCAAAATAAATCAGCCATGTCAAGACTCTCTATTTTAAACACTGTGTATGGCATCTCACTTTGTAAAAAGATAATATCGCCTTCAATAATCCTTTAACCATATCCAATATAAACGAGTAAAATAAAAACTACTTTAATACCTGTTCAAAATAAGACCATCAAGAAGCCGGCTGAGATACTAAATACTGTAATTCTAAGAAAGAGAAATTACAATCATTTTCTGTAACTTACAAGGCAAATTGAACACTATGAAAAAATGTCTTTCACATCACATTTGAATTTAAATAATACTCACCAGGAAAGAAACAGATTCTGTGACAGTGGCAGGGCCATAGGAACAAAAGGGCGTGGTATCTAAGTGTGGCCCTTCCCCGCCCATTTTCAGAGGTTCGAGACACCAGCCTTCCATAGTTTGATAATAATGCTTGTGGTTACAACTCAGCATGTAGGACTGTCTGAGAGCAAACCAGCTCTTTTCATGCGGTCATCTAGTTCGCTCTCTTTTCCCTTTTAAATTAATCCTGAGGCCGTGCTCACCGAACACAGGGAATCTGAAGAACCTTTTGTTTCCTCCTGTTTACTAGCTACCTTGGAACATGCAGAACTAAAGTTAAGTTATAAATTAAAATTAGGTTAAAGTTCAGGTGATAAATTAAATCTTCGAAAATGTTCTTCATTAAAAGTTTTGTTAAACTATCTTGCTTATCTGCAACCTTACTCGGAATGTTACTTTACTTGGGAACAGGACACACACTGCGGAGGAAAAAGCACTTGGATTCACTGAAATATCCTGGAGGTGTGTCCTTAAAAGACTTCCATGTTAGGAAGTAACCATTTCTATGTCATCTATCCCAATGCTGAGTGTCTATCAAGAGTATAGGGTTTAAAGAAGTTTATATATAAGTAATGATGAATGTATATGTGCCAACACAATACCTATATATGTATATGTTAACACGTTTCTATAAACGTATTTTACACATGTATATACACAACAGACGCCCACGCACATACCCTCCAGCAACAGAGACCCTTCAGCATGATGAGACTTGCTTCCTTGAAATTACCACCTTTTCTACAGTCAACCTTTCTATTCCACTCACATAACTTAAACTTACAGTGCATCATTCTCTAAAGGTTTCATTTCAATTTTCAATAAAAAACTAGGAAAACCAAGTTATATCAAGAAACAAAAGCATATTTAGGGCTAAGTATATCTTTCAAAAAGAAAAAACCAAACATGTATGGTAAGACACTATGAAAATTTAACACTCAGTTCTAATATTTTCTTAGAAAAGGAGAGGAAATCCCTAGCTTAGAGAGAACTGAGTATAAGAGATCTACACTGGCCTTCATGTTCATTTGCTTGGGACCAAAGGCTAGGCTAGAGACTCAAGAATAGCAAACTGGACCCTATCCCCCTTCTCCCAAATCTACAAAATAGATGGCAGTTACAAATCATAGAAACCTACAGGTCTTCAAGGTTATTATCCGAGCTCTTAGAAAAAGGAAGCTCTAGTGCTGGCCCTTGTTTATAGAAGGAAATCCCAGCTCAAAGGTGGCAGGCACCCAGCCTGGACTGCTGAGTCCTGGTACCCGTCATTGCTAGACCGCAACAGGGCAGAGCGGTTGGGACTGTTGTGATTGCTCTTCACGATGCACAGCCATTTCAGGCCAAGCAAACCTGGCCATCCACGCCCTCCACCCCCCACTCATCCTCCATCACAAGTTCTCTTTCAGCAGGCCGAGCTTCCGCAGGGCCTCCCGGCGAGCTTCCTCAGTGGAGCCTCGACCAGCAAACTGGACGGTGATGCCTTGGGGTCTAAACCCTACAGCCCTGGGCAGCGAACCTGACCGCTTCCTAGGATCCTGACTGCAGTCCTGCTGCCGGTGCTCATACAAGCTCTTGCTGGCGTTCTGGCGGGCAAGTTTATTGGTAAGAGCCGGGTCCGGGCGGAAAGTGACAGTTTTCCCAGTGGAGAAAAAGGCACCGGGCTCACTCTTCAGGACATCATGGATGTTCTGGAAGCCATTCACCAGTGGCGGGGTCTGCTCTGTCTGCACGCCTCTGGACTGACTGCTGGTCTGCCCTCTTGCCTGTGTGGACACCGCCTCCTGGACGGGGCCTTGCTTGCTCTGGCCACACGTGCCCTGCTCTGGAGAGACGCTTCTCTTCTGCTCAGGGAGGTCACCCTTTTGGGCCCGATCCTCTGATTCGCCCATGGAGAAGAAAGAGACGCCGTTAATGTTGGCCAGGACGCGGGCTTTCCGCTCCTGCACACTGACCGCGGCCTTGGAGATGGTCTTGTTGAACTCCCTCCCGGCGCTGTTGGTCACACTGATGTTGCTCGGGAAGCGGTGGATCTTGGGTGCGGGCTGCGCCGAGTGTCTGTGCCACAACAAGTGGTCTCCGTTTCGCGGGGCCACGGAAGTCAGTGTCCTCCATTCTCCAGGCCTGCCCTCCTTGGAGGGGGAGGTGGGCGAAAGTGCTTCATTTCCCGCCAACTTCTCAGAGATTTTCTGGGCGATGACAAGCGGGGTGGGGACTGAACGGGGCAGTTTCGGGTGCTCGGCCGGCGGAGAGGAGGAGAGCTGCTCTCTCCCGGGGTGGGCTGGCGCTGCGGGCACGGGCAGGGAGGGTGGCCGGGGAAGGGCCTCTGTACCTGGGCACCCTGGTGGGGGAGGAGCCTGCGCGTCCTGGGCCCCGCATTCCAGGGCAGCAATGTCTTCCTTCCCAACAGCCCCTGAGAAGTAGGCAGAACCCTCATAAGTTTATGTAACTTTATGTAAAGATAAACACATTGCATTCTCCCTCCCCCCCCCACCCCCCCCACCGAATTGAAAAGGGTCTCAAAGAGACATAATTCCAACTTCAACAGTACCTCCTGTAAGCTGAACTTCCTCTATCCCTGTCCCCTGGACCAACAAGAAAGAAAAGAATACGTGGTTCTCCTAACCATAGGACGAGAAGAATGAACCAGTGATGGTGAAAGACTGCCAAGGCGGAAATGGTCAGTACCTGGGAGTTATACCGTAAAAGCAAGCTCCTTATGACCCATCCGCCTGGGCCATGCATAGGAACAAACAGTAACTTGCCTTTGCAGGGATTTGCACAAAGGGGAAATGGAGGCTGGGAGGTGATGAGGCACATCAACAAAGTCCATCGCTTTCCTCCATGAAATAGAAGTGTTTCCCGACAGCCCCAGGTAGAGCTCAATATGCCAGCCTTGGAGCCTTGACTAGATCCTGAACGTACATTGGTCACAGGTCACCTAATGCTGTTCTGGACTTAGGTTTATACACCTGTCTCCGCTGCAAAACGGTAGGCCGCCTCAGTTACCTTTGAACTGCAGAGTCTCACACCACGCCTGCCAGAGGCGGTCCTTAAAATTGCTATGAAAATGTCATGTTAGGGAATTGATGGGCAAGGTGGCTTATTTTCAAATGTGTTTTCTTGGTTCCAACCTATGATCTGACATTTTTAAAGGAACAGCTGGTTCAAATTTATTTTAGGAACTATACTTCAAAGAAATGTGATAAAAATGGGGAATTCATATTAAGTCTCTTCTTTGAAGAGATAACTGTAAACTAAGCTCCATCTTTGGAATCTATAACTGTAGTATGTAAAGTTTTGTGTAACACACAGTCCTGATTACAAATAAAAAATGGGAAAAATATTTCTAGAGGCTCGTGACAAATGGCAGTATTTTGTAGGTAGCCGAGTAAAATAATTTTCTCTTCTATTTTTTTCCTCCTCATCATTAATCTTTATCCCCTTGACCACATTTATTTCCAATATTTTTTCCAATTAGGAAGGAAAATGGAAGAAAATCTTCTCCTTGTGCTTCTGTTTCTATCACAGGACGTGGTGAACAGACCTCCCTTTCGATGCCGCCCTGAGTTAGGCAAGAGGGTGGCGAGCTGAATTTTCCTTCTGATCATTTCCCATTTTCCTGAACCAGCTGACTTTTCAGCTTAAATACTCCCACCTCGGCAACCACGCGACAGCTGCAGGGATATAATCTTGCACAAAAATTGAGATCAGCCATAACTGGTTTGGCTCAGTGGTTAGAGCGTCAGCCTGTGGACTGAAGAGTCCTAGGTTCGATTCCAGTCAAGGGGATGTATGTTGGTTGCAGGCATATCCCCAGTGGGGAATGTGTAGGAGTCAGCTGGTTGATGTTTCTCTCTCATCGATGTTTCTAACTCTCTATCCCTCTCACTTCCTCTCTGTAAAATATTAATAAAATATGTCTTCTAAAAAAAACAACTCTTTAAAAAAAATTGAGATCAAACTTCAAGGGGTAAAATATAAGTACCTCCTAATGGTATGTTTTCTTTCTGTAATGAGTTGTTACCTGAAGCCATTTTCGATTTTCTTTATATATATATATATCAAGTTTATCTGTATGACAAATAGTTTCATTCTTAACTCTAGTCCTTTTGGAATTGCCCTTCATATGTTATCATCCTAATATGCTAATAAAACATCCGCTTATTTGGACAAACTATGAAGATGATGCTTCTAACCTATAAAAATCTGTTAAGTCCCAACAGCTCCACACGGGCAGACAGAAAGCGGTGCGTGTGTCATGTCAAACACTAACAAAGCAAGCCAGAGTCTGGGGGCTGGCGCTGCACTCCTCACCTGCTGTGTCAGTCACATCCGGGAGGCGCTCGGGTTCCCCGGCTGCATACACTGGCCGCACTAAGTCAATGACATCTTCTGGTTCCAAGTGGCCGGGAGTGCTCCCTTCCAGAGACTTTGGGGGCTGGCAGTGTACCCCACTGTCACACAGGACTTGCTCCTCAAAGTCGTCCTCCAGGGAATCAATAGTCTCTTCAAAAAACAGGATGACATCCTTCTCCTCATGTGTGAGGTACTTCAGGCTCTCGTCATCCTATACAACAGGCGAGGGGGTTGGGAATGGGAGAGAAAACAAACAGTGAAGGAGAAAACCAGGACCACATCTAGATCAACGCAGAGCCCAGGGTGGGGTGCACAGCACCCTAACATCTCCCACTTGGGAAGTCAGCCATTCAGATGAGCTCACTGACAAACCTGTGCCTCTATGTCCCTCACCCTTTTACCGTATGAAAAAGAGGGCTGCCAAAAAGGTACAGAAATAAAAGACCGTAGACCCTATGATTAGCTCTAGTCCCGTGGTTCCTAGTGAACTAATGACGAAAAAACAATTCTTCCCCAGTGCCTCCTTGGGAACGCTGTTTGCACTTACTGCTTTCAGACACACTTGCTTTTCCCTAATAGCAACGTGGGTAATCTCTGGTTAGAGATGATGAACTCACATATTTATGTCTTCCTCTAAAGATCTTATGTAAACAATAATGGGATTTATTGCTTTAAGAAGCCACAAATCACAAAGACAAAAATAATAAGAAACGTTGTGACAGCAACACCCATATGGGAAGTTAGATAGCAGGACAGGTGTAACCGACTCGGAAAGATGAATTTTCGTCAGCAGCGGGGAAAGCCAGTGCTCAGCCTGCTGAGTACTGAGGGCTTCCCTCAGCCTGGGGGCTCCTCTGCAGCCCAGGCACTGGGGTGCTGAGCGGTTCTGGAAGTATGGCGAAGATGACGTTGTCTAGAGCAGAATAGGGTAAAAGGCTGAAAGAGAAGCAATTATGTTACCCAGATAGAAAACTGAATATTTTTTCTTAAAGAAGATAAGAGAGGGGTTTGAAGTGGGGAACATGAAGCAGAGTCGACAGTGAAGGACTGTACTGAAAGTGGGGAATAAATGAAGCCAAATTAATAATCCTCATAAAAGACTGGGAGAGTCTTCTCTGGGGATTTGAATGATGCAAGGGCCAAAAGACGCTAAGACCACAGGTCCTCAATGAAATAGCTCAGCCAGATTGCTCTACAGTGCAGACCAGTCAACAAAACCTAGAAGGGAATTTTTAATCAGGTTCTTAACATTCTAATCTTAAATATTTGCAAGCAGCTGAGAAAAACCTCTAACACAAGAGACAATATAAAAACAAAAACAAAAAAAATAAAGCAAATTATAAGAAACAAACTATGCAGAATGATGAAAATTTCAAAAAGATGATAATTAATATCCTCAGAGAGATAAAAATATGCTATTAAAAAGTAGAAAACAAAAAGGAGTTCTTAGAAATTAAAATTATGACAGCAGAAATGGAAAACTAAATAAAAGCCTAGAAAATAGAGACACTGGCAAAGTACAACAAAAGTAAAAAAAAAAAAAATTAAATAGAGAATAAAAGAAAACTAGAGGATAAGTGTGAGAGGGCCAACATCCAAGTAATGAAAGTTCCAGAAAAAGAAATCAGAAAAAAACAGAGGGGAAAGAATTATCGAAATAAATAAGTAAAACTATGCAAGAAAATATTTCCAAACAGAAGAATCAAAAGGGGCTATCAGAATAAACTAAAGAACAAGAATAACATAGAATAACATTGTGACATTTCACTACACCAAAGACTAAGAAAAGATCCTAAATGCTTCTCAGTGAAAAAAGAGGCCATATAACGAGAGATCAGGAATCAAAACAGCACCAGATTTCTCAGCAGCAATATTGGAAACCAGAAAATAATACTGTCATTCTTTCAAAATTCTGAATGATCTATAGAGCTTCCGGTCAAGATAGCAGTGTAGGTAAATGTGGTACATCCACTGGCAACAATCTCAAAATTACAACTAAACTACAGAATCATCATTCAAAACTGTCTGAAATATAGCCAAACAGAATTCCACATCTAAGGATATAAAGAAGAAGCCACATTGAGGCTGATGGGAGGCATGGAATGTGGAATGGGCTGGTTGCACACCCATGTGTGATGGATAAAAATGGGGAAGGATATCTTGCCTGGCGAGGTCCCTGCTGAGGAGCCAGAGGTCCCAGCCCACACCAGCCCCCTCCAGCCCAGGGTTCTAGTGCCAGGTAGAGAAGTCCCCACCACTGCTGGCTGTAAAAACCAGCAGGAAGTGAGGATGAGTGAGAGGGAGTGGTGCTAGAGTACGAGGAGTCTCTCTTTAAAATTTTTCTTACTTTATTTATTGACTGATTTTTAGAGTGATAGGAGGAGAGGGAGGGAGAAACATTGATTTGTTGTTCCACTTATTTATGCATTCATTGGTTGATCTTATATGTGCTCTGAACAGGAATCAAACCTACAATCTTGGGGGATGATGTTCTAACTAACTGAACTACCTGGCCAGGGCCCTAGGAGTTCCTCTTAAAGGGCCCACAAACAGACTTCCTTAAACTCACTCTCTCTGAGCTCCAGCACTGGGGCAGCTGCTTGAAAGGGACTTACAGGGAGGGGCTGAAGTGTCTGGCATCAGGATGAGAGCTGGAGGGGCAGCTTTCTCCAGACAGAAGTGCTGGCAGAGGCCATTGCTCCTTTTCTGAGCCCTTCACTCACAGTGCTGGCAGGTGGGCACCATATCTGAGACTCAACCAACCTGGCCATCACTGCCCTGCCCTGGTGATACCCTGAAACCCGGTCACCACCTAACTTGTGGGCCCACCCACATTGTTTCCAGTGTTTCCCTCCCCCCCCATACAAATGGATTGTTGTGGCTCATGCTTCAGACTTTCCTAAAATCTCTCAAAAAAGCAGCATCTTGTCTCAGTGTGTCCTGTACCTTTATGAAGTGGCAGCCCACCTTGGTTTGTAGCTTGGCCCCTCCTGGGCACTTCCAAACCCAGCACAAGTAACAGCCACCTGCAGATTGCTTTGTAGCTCATGCTCAGTAGCCCTGAGCAGGACACAGGTGGTAGTTGACCCTGGCTTGTATCTCCTGGGAGGCCCCAGAGCCAGCACACCCAGTGGAAAGCTTCAGACTGAGTCAAAGTGTCACCATCTAACCACTTCCATAAGTAGCACACTGAAGAGGTGGACTTAGTGGGCACCAGAGTCCTGCTGAAGTAAATCCTGCTCTGTGGGGTGAGCACCTAGCACAGTTGATCCTCCACAGTGGTTGGTGGTCACAGCCAGTCTTTGCAGCCAATTGGCCTGGGGATAAATCCCTCCAATTGATTGCCAATAGCAATCAAGGCTGAACTACAACAGAAGGGTTTACATAGCCCATGGACAGGGGTGCTCACTTGGAGTACCTAACTTGGGCAAACAGGGAGGTTGTGCCACTCGACCCTATAGGACAGCTACCTACCCAGAGATGTTGTAACTCTACCTAACACACAGAAACAAACACAGGAAGGCTGCCAAAATTAGGAGACATGATCCAAAATGAAAGAACAGAACAAAACTCCAGAAAAAGAACTAAATGAAATGGAGACAAATAATCTAAAAGATGTAAAATTCAAAACACTGGTTATAAGCATGCTCAATGAACTAAGGGAAAGAACTCAGTGAGAACTTCATAAAAAATATAGGAAAGAAAACAAAACAAAAATATATAGAAAACATAATAACAGAGATAGAAAACATAAAAATAAACCAGTCAGAAATGGAGAATACAATAACTGAGATGTAGAATACAATAACTAAAATGTAGAATACATTATAGGGAGTCATTAGAGTAGATGAAGTAAAGGATCAAATAAATTATTTTGAAGCATAAAACATTCAATTAGAACAGCAAAAAAAAAAAAAAAAAAAAAAGTGAGCATAGTGTAAGGAGCCTCTGGAACAACTTCAAGTATGTCAACCTTCTCATCATGGGGATGCTGGACAGAGAGTAGAGGGAACAAGAAATTGAAAATCTATTGGAAAAACTTCCCTAACCTGGTGAAGGAAATAGATATACAAGTCCAAGAAGCACTGAGTCCCAAACAAGATGAAACCAAAAAGGCTCACACCAAGATACATCATAATTAAAATGCAAAAGGTTAATGACAAAGAGAGAATCTTAAAAGGAGAAGGAGAAAAGAAGTTAGTTATCTACAAGGGAACTCTCATAAGACTGTCAGATAATTTCTCAACAGAAACTTTGCAGGCCAGAAGGGATTGGCAAGAAATATTCAAAGTGATGAACAGCAAGGATCTATAATAACCAAGGCTACTTTACCCAACAAGACTCTAATTTAAAATTAAAGGAGAAATAAAGAGCTTCCCAGAAAAGAAAAACTGAAGGAGTTCATCACCACCAAACTACTGTTACATAAAATGTTAAAAGGCCTTCTTTAAGAACAAAAAAAGATCAAAATATGAACAATAATATGTTAAGAAATACATATCTATCAACAATTGAATCTAAAAAAATAAAATAAACCAACAAGCAGACCAGTAACAGATTCATAGATACAGAAAACATTTTGACAGCTGCCAGATGGGAGAGGGGCTGTGAGGATGGATGAAAAATGTGAAAAGATTAAGTAGTACAAATTTGTAGTTAAAGAATAGTCATAAAGATGTAAAGTACAGTATAATATTGTAAAAACTGTATGGTGTCAGAACGGTATAAAATTTACCAAGATGATCACTTAGTAAGTTATATAATGTCTAATCACTGGGATACACACCTGAAACTAATATCATATCATGTATCAATTGTAATTGGAAAAAAAATGACTTAGAATTTTAAAAAATTCCAAATGAATTCAGAACTAAAATTTTATGCCTAACCAAATTTAAGTTAGGTTTGAATGAAAATGTTTTTAAGAAATGCCAGGCCTTTGTCAAGAAGCTACTGCAAGGGAGTGGGGAGTAAGGTTGTTCCCCGAGGAAACCAAGGAAAAGATAAAGGAGCCAGGAAACAGGAGAATGAGGGGAACCCCTGGACAGTGGTGGCATCCCAAGGATGTCAGCTGTGAGTGAATAGCTAGTCTAGTTCAGAGGAGGCTAGAGGGCTACACAGAATATGAAGGCAGCAAATAAAACAGAAACCATTATGAACCATTTAAAGCTATGAGAAAAAGCATATATCGATGAGTCAACTTACCTGTAGCAACACACACACACACACACACACACACACACACACACACACACGGGAACACACAGATATATTAATTCTATTAGTATTTATAGTAGCAAGAAAGCAAGCAAAACAAGGAACAACTAAAATGTCCAATAATAAAGTATTATGATTAAGTAGATCATGGCACATTCACAGATGGAATATTATATAGCTATTTAAAATGGTGTCTTCAAAATAATATAATGTTTCCCCCCTCCAAAAAAATTATTTTCATGTTTCATTATTCCCTTCAAGTCCTTGCCCACACGCATATATATTTTGCATAGATAACATGTACAAGTTATTCTTATTTTGCTTTTTACGGGTATAGTTATTATGATTATTTTATATAGTCTTCTCTCAGTAACTACTGACTGTAATAGTTATATTTATTAGCTGGTTTTTACAAATTCAAGTATACAATGTTTAGTGAAAGTAATGCATACAGAAAAAAAGAGTTGTTTTGATGATTTAATTTAAATGTATGCATACTTAAAATGAACACATATACTTAAAGGATACTTAAAGGATATATAGTCAAATGTCAAAATGAGGGGAAAAGGAAGGTAAATTAGAAAGAAACAGGTATGAATTATTTATTGTGAGTGGGAGATGGTAGAAGTATTCATGGAAGACTGATACATTTCATAAACCTTATTAAACTATTAGGCTCTATACTGTGCTCGTGAACTTTGATATAACGGCAAAAACTATGGTGGAAGCACAGGTGACTCAGAGCTGCTCCACCTGGTATACAGCAATGCTTTACTGCTGGATCCAGAGGCACTCACATGCCCTCCTACCCAAGCAACTAACTTCCAGGGTCTGTAATCTTCACAATTTGATGTTGTTTTTTTTGTTGTTGTTAATCCTCACCCAAGGATATTTTCCATTGATTTTTAGGCAGAGTGGAAGGGAGAGGGAGAGACACACAGAGAGAAACATCTATGTGACAGAGACACATCGATTGATTGCCTCCTGTATGTGAGCAAGCCTGCGTTCGAGGTACATGCCCTTGACCAGAATCAAACCTAGTACCCTTTAGTCTGCAGGCAGACACACTATCCACTGAGCCAAACTGGCGGGGGCGAGTGGCTTTTCTTTAGTTTAAAGCATAGTATACAATTGTTTGGGGAATAACTAATACAAAAATACATGCACATTTCTCAAACTAGCCTGGTAATATGAGCTGAAGGAATGATGACTTGGGAAATTCTCTTCAGCATGGGTTAGGTAAGTAGATAGAATAGACTACTGCTAAAACAGATAAGCAATATATGTCCATTGGATATAAATCTGTATATAATCGCTGGGTCATAAGATTCATGTATGTTTTGGAAGATACAACCTAATAGCTCTCTGAGAGGCTGTACCAATTTATAGTCTTTTCTGCAGGGCTGTCACTGTAACCAAAATGTTAACCTCCACCTCACTGTGTCTGTCTGTTTCGGCCCTGATGATCAGAGCATGAAACTTCCATAAGAAATTAAGTGACACTATTCATTTAGTGATTTTTCTGGATTTTCTTGCAGATTGGTGGGCCTACCTGGAGGGTCACATTGTGTGGTGCAGAGCATTCCTGCCTTATCTTTTTCCATGTAGCTTATTCGTGCTGTCCCCACCCACTCAGCACACTGCTCCTAACTCTGCTGCTCTCCCAGATCCATTTCACCATTTCTTCTTTCCGTGTGGAGTAGTTTACCACAGTGATCCAACAAAAAATCCTTGCAACTAAAATTATTAGGGCTGTTGGCATAACACATATCCTTGCTACCATCTTGGATGTTGTTAGGATCACATGATAATAACACCCATAACAATCCCCCAAAAATAAATTGAAAAAACAACAACTCTGTAACCACAATTATTTGTTGACTTAAAAGTCCAGGGAAATAATACTCTCTGCCTTTTCCCTCCTACTGTGACCTTCCCAATTCAGTGTTTCAATAGGACTACTCACAAGTTTTTCATAATCTACCATGGTTAGGTATTAATTTCCCTTTGTTGTATAGACAGTAGAATTCAATGGGCAACTGGCCTATAATAGACCTACAACTTAAGACACTTCCCACATTAAGGGAGGGACACAAATAAGAAGCGAGCATATAATTCACACATATAATCCAGCCTGAAAAAGCAAGGAACCCCAAAATAAGATTTCATTTGGAAACTAGGCTTAGGAAGGGGAGGTCCTACACAACTGTTTTATGTTCTGTGACAAAGTATAGGACTCATAGGTTGAGAGATGCAACAGATCAACCGGTCCAGCTCCGTCATTTGAAAATGTGAAAACTGGATTCAGAGGCAATGAATGACTTCCCAAGGGCTGTAGCCTATTTCATAGAGGGGACAAGACTAGAACTAGCACTGTGCTTGTTTTTAGAACTAGTACTGTTTTTGTTTTATTCTACTTATTTCCCTTTCTATTCACATATTAATCCAAGACCCACGCTTGGACACCCACACAGTTCGCATACATCTTAGCCTGGCATTTTCCCTGGAGCTTAGAGTTTTACCTCAGTGTTCTTGTGCAACATGAGATACCAATCAGTTCTAACCAGGCTGCTCGGTGATCAGAGTCCCAGGTCCTGGAAGGCAGATTCCTGCATCCTCAACCTATTTGAAGCCTCTCTCTTTAAGGTTAGAGGCTGAAAAATACTCGGGGTGACTGGAGTGTATCCCCAGGTACCTTCAGTCTACCCTTGAGCCTTGACCTAAGCAGCAGGGTCAAAAATGCTGTGGGCTCAGTCTGTTGCCTAGTTCCCCAGATATAAAGAGCCCTCCAAATGAACCCAGACGCTGCTTGCACCTGGTAGAGGGGAAAAAGTGAGGACAGAAAAACCCTTGGTACCAAGGGGCAGGAAACCAGGAGATTTAAGGCCAGAAAAGGGGCACTTGGCCCTCGTCCACGAAAGTCCCTATCTACTCCTCCCACTCCCAGGAGATGCTGGCATTGCCCTTCTCAGCCAGGCCCCGGAGAAGAGCTAGAGCACGAAAAGCAAGGCTGTGAGAACAGACAAATCTAGAGCCAGAGAGCTGGAGGGAAATGGGGAGTGACTGCTAAACTAGCCCTGGGTTTCTCTGGGGTGATGGAACATATTATAATGTTCTAAATGTGATGATGGTTGCATATCTCTGAATTACTAAAAACCATTGAGTGGCATACATACTGTACAGTATGTGAATTACATATCAATGAAGCTGTTTTATACATGTGCATGTTTTATTTTTATCCTCACCAGAGGATATTTTTTCCATTGATTTTTCAGAGTGAGTGGGAGGGAGGGAGGAAGGGGGTGTAGAGGCAGAGGGAAGGAGGAGAAAAGAGAGAAGGAGAGAGCGAGCGAGAGATAATACTGATGTGAGAGACACATCAATTGGTTACCTCCTGCATGCACCTGCTCTGACCAGTGCCTGATATCAAACTGCAACCGAAATATGTGCCCTTGCCTGGGAATTGAACCCCAGCGACCCTTTGGTCTTCAGGTTGACACTCTAACAACAACCGTGTAGGTCACTGTTTTACACACACACACACACACACACACACACACACACACACACACACACACACACTAGAGGTCCGGTGCACGAAATTCATGCCTGGAGGGGGGGGCTCCCCTCAGCCTGGCCTGGTCGCCCCCAACTGCTCTCTCCCTGTTGACCTGATTGCTCCTAATTGCCCCCCCCCACATCCTGGTCACCCTCTGACTACCCTCTCTGCCAGCCTGGTTAGCCCCCAACAGCCCCCTGCCAATCTGGTCATCCTCACTAACCCCACTGCTGGCCTGGTCATAGGCAGACATCTTGTGAGGATGTGAGGGTTAATTTGCATGTTACCTCTTTATTATGTAGGATATGCAAGGTCGTGGGGCACTAGT